>OY755063.1:3519976-4157686 GCA_963576755.1 Noctua janthina | reverse complement strand
TATAGTACAAAATAAAGACTTAATAAATCTTCAGATTCTAAGCTGATAATCTTTTCACTGCCTGTTATTCAATATTTTCTATTATACAACATTAGTTTTAGTATATGCGAAACCTGAAACACGTGTCTAGAATTTTTATGTAAAGAATCTATGTACAAAATATCAAAACTGTATCACGAAAAATCACAAAGTTATAGGCTTGTTCGTATAAAAACGTGGTCACCGCCACGCGCGCGCCTCCAGCATCGTTTTGAGCTCATTGATAATAATATTTTGGCAGTAGGTACCTAAATAATTGCAATTGGTACTTAGTGTCTCGCGTTATTCAACTTTTAACCTTATTTAAATAATTTTGGGACAAAATATAACATGGTTTAAAAATGATTGTAATCGATTCAGTTACTTATTCTGAACAAAGTATATTCAGGTTTCGCATATACTAAAAATAATGTTGTATAACAAAATACAGAAAAAAGTGCCTGGATCAAAGCCTTACCTGAGTATTATAATAGAAATTTAATAATGTCTTAGAACACCTGGCTCCCGGCAGTGAACAACAGTAGCCTATTTGGAAAGCTCTGAATCGATTGCGTATCCAAGTAGGCCGCTGCATAAAACACACACAAACATAATCTATCAAAATGGGGTATTATTGGTTCCTCCAACACTGAGTGCGAGTACGGCACTCCGGATCAAACTATGCCCCATCTGCTGGAGTGTCCCAGGTGTCCGTTTACCTGCACTCTTGACAACCTGAATAACGCCTCTGCCGCTGTAATAAACGTGGCCACATACTGGGTCCAAACCGTGTAATATGGAAGGAACATCGATACGATTAGAAGAAAAAGAATGTCTTAGAATGACATAGTTACCAAAAAGCTTGTAAACCCTGTTCAATGTCGTTGAAGACGTACAAAACGCAACCAACTCCCGCAGTACTACGAAAACCATCTTCAACCATTCACGTTCATTAGCACATCCTGCAAAACACTCGACACGAACGCATATACAATAACATCTGCGATTCTGCACAAACCACCGACCGCCTCGTCTTACCACGAATAGGCAGCTTTAAGCCATCTCAGTTCCGTCTTGGAATAATGAAGGCGCTCCATACAAAACGTTTTCTTATAAACACTGGGACAGACATTGTTGTGGTAAAATGGTTTTTTTTTCAACTACCCCACTCTCTTAGCTGTTGTCCTAAGATACTTATGAAATGAAAGCTGGAGGCTGAAACTAGATAGGTACTCGGAAAATGAGGAGGACAACTGTCCCTCCAGTGAGGATTGTTGGAAATTATAATTGAAGACTTGAGGAAGGAGGCTGGTGTTTCTTTTTATGAGGACTGTCGTTAAAAGAGTAGCTGAACAAAAGATTATGACGAAAGGGGAGACAATGGAGAATGGGAGGCTGTGGTCATTTTGGCAGAACATTTTCTAGTATAATGATCTTGATCATAAAATCTTTCTTTAGTTTTGACGTAATTAAACGGAAATTAAACACGTTTATATAAATATTGTAGTAGGTAGGGACCTTATAGTGTTTCAAATAAACAAATTAAGACTTCGTCAGTACCAAAGCCGTCTCATCTGAAAACAAATTAGATTCTGCCATCGGATCTCCGCTGAATACATTTATGCTAGAATTGTTCAAGCAATCAATCAAATAGAAGGAAAATATTAGTACAATAATATTACTTGTAATACTTTTTCGTACTAACCGTCTCCAGTTTCCACGAAGCGATCAAATTATTTTAGATTTTGATCAACTAAGAGAGATTTATTTGACTTGATTTGTGTTTAAAATATGGTTATTACAGTATCTAAATACAGTTTTCAGAGAATATTATAGATCAACTAAATTGTAAGCTAACAACATTGATATAAAGGGTGTAAATAGACCCTTAACATAAATGTAAGGCACTTGTTCTCCCCGTCACTGCGATCATTTTTTTGTTCTCGACCATACCTGGGAACCTTCTAGTTACGGAGATATTGGGGGTCAATGTTCCAACTTTTTCACAAGTTATTTTTAAATACATGTTTTTAATGTAAGATTTTTACTTTACACACCTCCACGACCCTCGTACTATTCAATCCATTCATCAGCACAATGCTATGAGTGCTTTCCATCGAGTCCTACCGTAAAACGTGATTTTTCACTCCAAAAAAAAAGTCGATTCCCAGCAATAATTTTTGCGTAAAGTTACTTAGTTTGATGTACAGAATGCTTGGTTGACGGATATGTGAATTTTTTTTGCACAGAACCCTAATCTCTTTTTACCCTATGTTAGTTCCGTCAAAATCGGTCCAGCCGTTTCGGAGATTAGCCGGAACAAACAGACAGACGTAAATTTAAAAAAAAATCCTGTAATGACCGTATTGGGTATACTTTCGTATTATGTATGCATTCAGTAAAAAGATGTTATTTTGAAATCAAAATCAATCAAAGCATTGCAAGTTGGCCAGTTACAGGCACTTTTGAATTGTCGAAATAAAGACAACGAGAAAAGTAGCTACAGTCCCAGTCACAAGGCATAAAAACTGTGAAAGTACTGTAGTTGTTGTTATTTTGAAATAAAACAAACAGACGCTTCAATTTTTATAAATAGATAAAAAAAAAACTGATTTTGTGCAATTCATTTTTTGAACCTGATAAGCATTGTCTCCACTTACCAAAGGATTAGATATCCTCGAAATAATAAGCACTTTTTTTTTCATATATCCCATCCATATACCTTCAACATCTCATATAAACAAAGCATTTCAGTTATAAAGCTGCAATAACCCATCAACTAGGGACATGACAGGCGAAGATGTCGTAAGCCCAAAGCCACCGGTTGCACTAATTTCATGAACCTACTGCAAGCACAAGCATATTATTCGGTTAAGTTGGCGAGGTTAACGCGAGTACTAGGAATTCGCAAAGCGTATTACTAGTACTCAGTACAGGGAAACAAAGAGATTAGTGAACAGTCGGCTCAGTTATTTAAATTATCTGCTAGTATGAAGGTAATTCCTATTGTATTCGTATGTCACTTGCAGTGGTGGATGTCACTTTTTTTTTTTTTTTTTCCGGATGGGAAATCATCAAATGGCCCCCCTACTCTGGACGGAGCGGAGGGGAGTGTCAGACTTGTACTGACTAAAACCCATCCATGTTCCTTCTTTGGCCTTTGTGTTCCAGGGCCACGGTATCTCCTTCGAACAGTCCCGCAGCCCTGGCAGGCATCGGCCCATGCGGACCCCTACTTGATTGCTGACATCTCTTTGAGGCGCACGTGGAACATGAACGCGCCGTCGACACGGCCTGTCGTCATAAGACGGCCGGACGGCGAGCTAGCCCATAACTCGCCGTCCACAGACCAGCCGCCGTCCACAGGCCGGCGTGGTGGATGTAACTTGAACTAGTATACTATACCTAACTTTGTATGTAGTATATCCTTCGATCTTTTTGTCTTATATCTTGAATCTTACCAAAGAATATTTAAGGTGTAATTCTAACTTCCAACTTCACTACACAGTATAAAACAAAGTCGCTTCCCGATGCCTGTCTGTCCCTATGCATGCATAGATCTTTAAAACTACGCAACAGATTTTGATGCGGTTTTCAGTAATAGATAGAGTGATTCAAGATGAAGGTTTATATGGGTATATATTGCACCCATGCGAAGCCGGTGCTGGTCGCTAGTAATATTATAAATGCAAAAGTAAGTTTGTTTGTTTGTTACCTTTTCACGCCTAAACCACTGAATCGATTATCCTAAAATTTTGCATCAACGTTGTCAGGTGTACAGAAACGGATATAGGGTACCTTTCATCCCGAAAAAAAGTACTTTTCCCGAGGAAAACAACAATAACGTTCTTACGATAATAGATGGCACCACGTGTCTTTCGAATTATATTATTACAAGCAGAGTACAACCCGAATTGAATGTCAAATTCTAAATTAATGCTAGCGAAGACGCGGGCATAATAAATAAGTGTAAGTTTTTTTCCAAAATCAAGGGGTTCGATTCCTGGGTAGGAATATTGATGTTTCAAAGAACTAATAATGCAGTTTTAGCTTTCATCAAAATCGGGCCCGAGACTTCTTTGAGTATTTTTCGCTATTCCTAATAGTTTCGAATTTGGCCATCCACGCCCACTTGTAAAAATGACCTTATATACCGATTGTACCTGTTTTTTTCATATTTTGTTAAATTAATAAATATTATTAAGTAGATAGCTAGTTATCTATGACCAATTCAGTTCCAATAAAGTCATATTTTATTAGTATTCTTGTAAATATATTCAAACTATCCCACAAAAGGAAACGACCGAAAATATATTCTTGAGAAACTCACGTTCGGGTGTTGCTACTAAAAAATACACAATATCCCATTGCGGAACCCTTTTACCACAAAATAATGTGACGACGATACAAATCTTTGATCAGTACCTATTATAACAATACCATTTTATAGAGGACTGCCATCCTCCTCTCTATTCTTGAAAAAAGGAGGTCAAGTTATAACGGTAAGTTATAAAAGCCAGATTTCCTTTTTCAGGGGGCTGTAGATTGGGAACGAAATGTCCGGAACCAGATTTGACACTCTCCCTACATCGTCACATTACACCCTTTCTATTTTTGAGGCTTAGGTGTATGAAGACAGCTTTTGTTTAGAAATATTTATAATAGAAAAAGTTCAGTTACATTGAATTTAGACGAATACAGAAGAATTGTAACATACCATTCTATCACAGAATGCTAAATTGCTTGTGTACAAACACCAGCTCATCAAGCTACCCGAAACTAAGAAATTTTCCCAATCAACCTTGAACCTAATGCTCCAGCGATAAAATTGAAAATCAATTAAATAAATTTGACAGATTGTAGTAGCTTGATGTGCTGTTGTCTGTACAATTTTTGGTAAAAAAAATATTCATCATTCTTAAAAGTCTAAAGGTAGGTAATAAAAAATAGTTTTAATGATTGTAATATTTTTTATGCAAGGTGTAAATAAAGTTAGTCCACCGAGTTTTTGCCCAAAAGACTCATTAGTTCTCAACTTCACACATAAAAATAAAACGAAAGTAGGTTTGACGTCAGTACTTAATAATTCCATGCTTTCATCAGAGTGATTTCACGGCTAAGAAAAACCTAGTTTAAACAAAATTATGTCAAGCAAGAATTGGTAATTACTGAAAATTGGTAAAGTTTCACACAATTACATAAAGTAAAGTCAGCATTTACCTTTTGATAACTTCTTTTATGTAACTTCTACTATTTAGGTACTACGTTTTCGTTAATTTACAAATTAATACCGGTCTTAAGTTCGAAAACAAATCCTTTTGCTCATTTGGAAATGCCTTAATGGTCCTTTCAAAATACTCTCTAAAGACATAATCCTTGAAAGGGTATCTTATTGCTTAGTTATAAACACTGCGTAAAAGCTGAATATTCCATTTTATAAGAAGCGGTTTATAATCAGCTCCGTTTAGATATTTGGTTATTTCTTGTTGGGATTTTCAACCAGTTATTTTATACTTGTCATTTTCACCACACACTTTAGAAGGGGATTTATTATTCCAGCACCAATTTTTGTTTTTTGTGTGGTGCCTTGCTGGTCATCCTTGGAGGTTATCGTCTACTTAACCGGACTATCCTGTGGGTACCTTGAGTGTAAGGCCTCTAACCAGGGGCTTAAAAACTAATTAGAAGACACGCTAAGGGCATCGCATAATTGCAATTGCAATGCTTGCTTGCTGGCAATTGGGTACGAACCTCAGCTTAGGGTGTCGCTGGGGGACGACAGCAAGGGACTGCTGGCTCAAGATTATTATTTAGGAAGACAGTACCTATGCACTATGCAGCAACCTCTTCTTGTAATATGTAGGCGCAGCGTCCATATTCCCCCTACACATACACAAAACTAGAACAGTAGCCCGGTGAATCCGCAGAAATATCGGTTTAAAGAAATTTATTTCTCATAAGAACACACAGTCCACTTATAATGAGATACAAAGTAATAAGTTTTAAAAACAGTACAATACAATTTCCTCCAGAGTATTAGAAGTTATAATGTATTTATATGTTCCTTAAGTTTATTTTTAAATGTAAATATGCTGGTTTCAAACACAGTCCAGGAGCAGATTGTGCAGATCACTGCATAAACTGCTCGTGATCTCAGGCATAGCCTTGGGTGAGGCTTGTAAACTTAAATAATACATTTATTGTAGTTGTAGTGGTTGTCTTTCGGCCGAATGATGACTTTCCTCCTCTTCATGGAATACCATCAATCCTTTTGATTATCAATAAAGACCAGATTATATAAAAACATACATTTGCATATGATATGCATTTGGGCACTGAAAAAAGGCGTCTCCCAAGCAGCAACATCTAGTCCGCATTCAATCCATCCCAGCCATCTTCAGCCCATCAAGCAGCGAGACGTCTCACGCTACGGGCTTGAGACGAGACAAGTGTCAATCGCTTTTAAAGCGTTTTTTTCTTTCTGCGGCTGTGCGGCTATTATTATTTAGCCACGAAATCCTGAAGGGACCGTTTGATCCTCTTGATATTTAATTATAATTCTTCAGCCACCTTTTCCGACCTTTCCCTCTAGTGAAGATTCTGTGCCCTATTTTAGAAGAACAGGTAGGTAAGTATTGTACTAAATAAAGTACCTACTTGACATTAACACGTATAATTATGACAAAGTTCTCATCAGCGAGGTCAAGTTCTCGACCTAGAGCCTTGAGCTTGACCTTAGAAAAGAGAATAATTTATTAAGTGTTTGATCTATTTTATTCACAAGACAGTTTTAATCAATATTGTTTCGATAACTTCATAATGAGTAATAATTGAATAAGTAGATACGGAGTCTGTATTTGTGCCCGTTTGATGGCAATAAGCTCGCTCCCTATTACGTGGGACTTAAACATAACTTGCGAAACTATTAGGCACACCTCTGCGTAACCCTTCGGGGAATACAAGCGTGATGTTATGTTACGATCATTGTTGTATCCATTGTAATACCCACCCGTTGAACGACTACCATCTAAGTTCTGATATCCTCAGGGAAATTATTTGTAATACAATGTTTGTAGTGCGACGTGATTGGTTGGTTTCGTGCTCATTCAACTGCATTAATAACTATTTCATCTTTTGTGGGTAGACTAGTAGAGGTCTTCAAGAAGAAGTCTAGCCAAAGAAGTACCTACTACTGCCATACTTATTTCTACAAGTGTGTTGCTGTGTCATATCCTGCGGGGTATGAATTGCATGAACATAACCAGCCAATTACATTCTCATTGGTTGATAAAGCCTAAGAGAGCGAGTCGGCCGCCCACCACGCAGGTAGCAGTAGTGCAGGTAGGTGTATGACACAATCATATTATCTTTGGTATTTTCTGCACCATTTTGGGAGTAGTAATCACAATGAACAACTTATAATTCGGTTATGAATGCCGGTGGAACTACAGGAACATGAAGTATTTCTGCTTTTTGTTAAGAATGTTGAATGCCTCTGCTATTGCAGATGTTTGCACTTGGTAGCGAAGACTTAGCTCATGGCTAAATAATAACAGCCGCTCGGGTCAATCTTCAGGTAAGCCACGCTTGCCTAGATTGGCCCGTTGATGGGTGACCATCCATTACATACCGAGTTTCCTCTGTGCCTCGGAAAGCACGTTAAGCCCTTGGTCCCGGCTGCTATTTGTAGATCTTTGACAGTCGTTACAGGTAGTCAGTGGCCCGAAAGTCTGACAACCAGTCTTACCAAGGAAAACCTATTACCTATTACCCAGTACTAACTTGGTTGCGGAGGTCAGATAGGCAGTCGCTCTATATAAAATACTGGTATTCAGCTGCATTCAGTGAGACTGGAAGCTGACCTCAACCTAGTTGGAAAAAGGCTAGGCAGATGATGAGTGAAGACTTACCTCAAATGACCTGCATACTTATTTGGCATCTAACAAGTTGTATAATGTCGAATTCAAATAGTAAGAACATTCCCATAAAATAGTAGATTTCGATTCGATAAATAAAACAAAAAAACATATTTTCAACACATTACCATCTATCATTGACGGGCATTAACTGTCTAACACTTTCGGCTTTCCTATTCGTCCATCACTCATTATCGACCCGACAATTTGTTATCTACCATCTTTGTTTTTGGTCCCGTTCGTATCACAACAAACATCAATATTATTGTATTGAACGCCGTTTGTCATGCGACTAAAATCAAAACTGTATGTTGCTTTTTCCTGAGGTTATGGCTCAACATACACTCGTAATATCAAACACTTCTTCTTAGCGTGTCGATGGCAAATTTTTATTATATATGTTTGGCTCAAAATTCAGCTACGCAAATTCCGCTCGCTGATGTAGTCATAAGATCGTCAAGTGTGCAAGTGTTAGGGCATGCAGCGCAAGATGGAAGATGGCCCATTGTCTGTGGAGACACGCCGCATACACATTTGAGATCTGAGCCGACCATGAACCCCCATCTAGAGAGATTATCCTTGGTACGGCCGACTTGGGTTCGGAGTCTATTCAGAGATCCAAGTCGGCCACGGCAAAGCATGTCCGGATGGAAGCCGTCAGGGGGCTCAAGCAGCTCTCGCCAGAGATCACATCTCGCTGTGGAGGCATTACTATTCGCTGGGCTAGCTAGGCCATCGCACCCAAAAAAGCTTTTACGGCTTTTCAGCCTCTGGGGCACTGGAACATAATTGTGCATTGGGTGGCGTGAATCAGCTTGTAGCTTTGTCCTCTCGGTGCGGCTGGCTGTTTTAAGCTTTCACGGTTTATAACTACACTTATACTGTAACTTACGGGATATCTTCCGTGATAATCCATTATTCGGAGCTCCCGATATTTTGACGCTGTTGCAAGCGCCATGATCGCGGGATGACTGGAGAATGCGGGTGAGTGGTAAATATATTGTTAGGTGCAGACAAATCGGTCTACCTCCTTTCTTAGTCATGGCAAACGAAACTCATACTATCACTAGGTTTTGTGGAGTCCTTATTACGATGCTGGCAGTTCCTTTTGAGCATACTTAAAACAGGATTCCGCGTGCTTGATAATTTGAAACCTTCCTCTCGACTGAAATTTCGGGAGCTCAGAATAATTGATTTTCACGGAAGATCCCGTAAGTGACAATATAAGTGCACTTGTACTATGTTTGTATATCCATAGATCTGGAGAAGTAAGGATCCGCACAATACAATTTATATTTTAGCTTTCAAGTAACTGTATGAGGATCAGGGTGTAAAGTTCTTCATCGCTCATAGAAAAGAGAGGATCCTCCGACCAGATAGGCGTTGTATCTGATAGGCTGTACACGACGGTTGTAGTCGGAGTTTTTGGATCACTTTATTGTTGCGATGCAGGACGCTGGACGGGAGAATTGCGTGACGTCAGATATCATGGTTAGTTCGTAGTGACGTTTAGATGCTGCCACACCAGTTTTTTCACATCTTACGCAATTCTGTATCCGGAAATCATGTCCTACCTTTGTTTGACATAACATAACCTCACGCCTGTAATCCTCGAAGGGTAAGGCAGTGTACCAAATAGTGCACCCACATTTCGCCAGTTATGTTTAAGTCCCATGTAATAGGGGGCGAGCCTATTACCATCAACCGCACCGCACAAAATAAAGGCTATTTGATTAACAAATAAGTGACGAATTTTTTTACCTAACTTTATTGTTGAGGTTCTTCAAAAAGGTCATTTGCGTAGTGCTCGCAATCGGCGTGCATGTATCACCAGATGTATGAACGTGTACGAAGCAAGCAAGCCGCTGGTACTCGCCGATTCGCCGATGTGGCAGCACTGGATGTGACTACAAACTGGGGTGGTCAAGTCCAGGGCTTGGCATAAACTGGCACTCCTGTGCGGTGCCGCTTTTTTCTGTGGGTTGTTTTTCTATGTACTAACAATAGCTTTATAAAGTTATTTGTATTACTAACAGTTTACGGACCACGTCTGAAATAAATGTCTTATTCTCATATCACTGAGAGCTTCTTTGCAGAATAAAGCACATCTAAATCTTATTCAAATAAGATTTAACAAGTACTGAAACACCACGAAACACAGTACCTATATCAAGAGAGCTAGCGCTAGTGTTTCGTGCACAAACGAAATGTAAAGGCTATTTAATTAACAAACAAGCGACGCTGTTAGCAAGCACTCTTTGTGTGTATAATGGGACGAAGCAAACTATTGTCCGGTGCCCGCCATGATTTATTTAGCTTAGTACATGTCCTGGCGTATAATAAAATGAGGCGTTTTTTTTTTGCAATATTGTTTTTTTACAACAAATTCAGGCTGTTATTTTTTTTTATTGATACTTTTATTTATTTTCAAGCCAGGTGAGATTTCCCATCGACAAATGTGAGGAATGCTAAAACATAGAACAATACAATATATATTTTTATCTACCGGGTGTAAACAGACCCTTCACATATCCGTCAACCAAGCATTCTGTACATCAAACTAAGTAACTTTACGCAAAAATTATTGCTGGGAATCGATTTTTTTTTTTGGGGTGAAAAATCACGTTTTACGGTAGGACTCGATGGAAAGCACTCATAGCATTGTGCTGTTGAATGGATTAAATAGTACGAGGGTCGTGGAGATGTGTAAAGTAAAAATCTTACATTAAAAACATGTATTTAAAAAAAAACTTGTGAAAAAGCCGGAACTTTGACCCCCAATAGCTCCGTAACTAGAAGGTTCCCAGGTATGGTCTAGAACAAAAAAAGGATCGCAGTGACGGGGAGAACAACTGCCTTTCGTTTATGTTAAGGGTCTATTTATACCCTTTATACAAATAAATAAAATTACAGTGTCTGTTTTTAATTTCAAAATAACAGCTTTTTACTTAAAGTATCCTGTATACTTTCATATGCATTTGATTCTTATTAGCGGCACTATTGAATAGTGTAATAATAATAATTCAGTGTATATTTTTGATGGGTTCGATTCCTGGCTAGGAATATTGATTTGAGTATTTGAGTTTCGCATTTGGCCATCCACGCCCACGTGAAAAATTCACCCTAAACACGGTAAAATAACATAAAAACTTTCGTTTTTTAATTTTGTCTGTCTGTCTGTTTCTACAGCTGGACCGATGTTGACGGGTCTTTTACTGTCAGATAGCTGATGTTATAATGAGTAACTGTGCTACTTTTAGTTTCGATAAAAGATTAGGGTTCTTTGCAAAAAAAAATAAAACCCTTGAAACTGTTAACAAAATCCGAATCAAACAGGGAAGTAATTTTTTTACTATAATTTCACGTGTACCAAGGTCGCGGGCAACAGCTAGTTATACAATAAAAACGATACCTTAATAAATAAATTATAGGAATAAAAATTATAATATCATGGAATGGTGAAGCATATCAAATGTAGATTTCAAATCAATATTGACTCTATTAAAGAGCTTTAAGGTTAAATTCAGGTGACCTTTTCATGAGACATTTTTGAAGCTTCATGTTCGAAATTATTTATTAAATAAGGCTTCATGTTCTCTATTGAGAAGTTACGAAGTAACGAGAATTTTTGCGACGGCAGAAATGGTGTTGTAGAACACAACTAGTATAATTTGCGGTCTTTTGTTAGCTGAAAATGTTTTTATTAAACGTGTAGGTGTATTTTGGAATTTTTCGGCACAATAAATACGATAGTGAAACCTTATAAGACTAGGAAGTGTCACGAAAATTAATATAATATTTGTGAGACTTCCTAGTCTGAGAAAAAGAAAACAGAAAATAAAAGGTGGAAAAGTCAAAAGTGGATTGACATACTATTAAAAAATATTAAAATTAAAAAAAAACAATGATAAGCAATAATTAATGTGTTTGTATTTAATATTTATCTATTTTTGTTTTATATTAGTCTCGGACCTGAAATAAATGTTTTTTTTTTAAATTATATTTATTATAATTTTCCGAAAAGCTCATACCTATCCTGTTGGTAGTATTTGCAGAAATACAATACGCTTTTTAAGCGATTGCCCATTGTATAGGCCCTCAGGATATGTTAATCTATAAATAGAGAATTGCGAAAGTCTATCATTTTATCGAAAGCCCTCTCCACACTCATAAACAACGGCTCTCGTTGAAAAATCGACAGGTGCATGTGATAGCATTCTACCATCGCCATTCGCTTATTTATCGGGCTCCCTCCGTCGAAGGCGGAAAAAGACAAGCACATATCGAAGAGACCTTTTCACACCAATTGTACCTCGGATTCTGTTGGATCCCGTTTACAATTTACTGTGATATAGGTCAGAGGCTCAATCGGGTATAACTGGATGTACTTATTGTTTCAAGAAACGAAATATGAAAACTCGTTTTCTTTTTTTTCGAAATTCAAATAGATGGAAATTGTCTTTGGCCATTTTGTTTTTAAAATCTTGTTTTGGCTATTTCTTGAATGTGTTCAGTGTTTTCTTGGTTATTATTGATTGGAATCTATTATTAATCTTAAAAATGGATTCTTTAAACACACAAATGTACGGAGGCGGACTTAATGAGGATAAAACAGAAATTACGTAGAGAAATGAGTAGATGCGTCTTGTCAAGCTATAAATTTCAGGGAGCTACCACTCTTCAGCCATAGATATCGGCCGTCTCAGCTTTGTCTCTGGAATAGCAACGCGACCGAAATGACCTGACCACACCACCCCACTGCCACCACGACCACCACCACCACCACCACCACCTGACCTGATGACATAAGCTAAACAGACTAGTTTTGCTGTCTCACTTATAAAAAAAAAAATTCGGATTTACCTTAGTACGTAATACCAGAAAAAATACTGGCCAATAATAATTCAAATTCAAATTCAAATTCAAATCATTTATTGTTTGTCACATGTAGATAAAGATGTCATAGTCATAATAATTATAGGAGCAATGTAACATACCTATAAGGTGTACAATATTTTTGGCGCTTTGTTGTTGACTTACGTTAATATAATATACATTTACACTTTATCCCCACTTTATCACTCTTTGCATTAGTATAAAATTGTACCATAATAAAGTATTGTAAAAAAATATTTTGGATTAGTCAAATTATACATGTCAAATTATACATAAAATAAAAAGTCATAATAACATACATTCATTAGTCAAGTTGAAACATTGAAAATATTATAGGTACATGTCAAATTATAAATAAAATATAAGTCATACAACAGTCGTCATGGTAAAGAAAAAACAAAATATTTAAACTAACCCAAATTTTTGTCGTTAAAAAACTCGTTTATAGAGTAGTACGCTTTACTTAACAGGATTTCCTTTAGCTTATGTTTAAAAATATTGATCGCTGAAATACATTTAACATCGTTTGGTAATTTGTTATAAATTTTTACTCCCATTCCAAATATACTAGATTTAAATTTAACCGTTCTACATCTAATTCCCGATAGCACGTTTTTGTGCCGTGCACTTCTAAGTGTTTCATATTTACCTATATCACTTTTTATCATTACTGCCGCTTCAAAAATATATAATGAAGGCAGAGTTAAAATTTTTAAACTCTTGAACACTTCCCGGCATGAGTCAGTCTGTTTCAGCCCAGTTATGCTTCTCAAACATGTCTTTTGGGCTTTAAGAGCATATTCTCTGTTGGAGGAGTTTCCCCAGAACAGAAGGCCATACTTTAGTGTAGAGCCCACATAAGCATGATATGCGTTTAATAATGCACTCTCGTTTACAACTTTCCTAAGCATGTACAGGGCGTATGAATGTTGGTTCAATTTTTTACAGACCTGGTCAACATGATGTTTCCAATTCAGTCCACGGTCAATATGTATACCCAAAAATTTTGTGACATTGACTTCTTTTACTATTTCACCTTTGTAACTTATTTGCATTTTTTTCGTTTTTGTGTTTTTATTTGTAAATGTCATGTAATTTGTTTTGTCAAGATTTATTTTAAGATTATTTAGAGTCAACCAATCAATAATAGTTTCTAATGATTTATTAATATTTGTCTCATATTCATTTTTATCAATGTCACTAAAAATGGCCGTGCTATCATCCGCAAATAATACCATCTGCTGGTTTATAACTTTTGGGAGGTCATTTATGTAAATTATAAACAAAAGAGGCCCTAGGATGCTTCCTTGGGGCACTCCATACTGAACAATTTTTGGATCAGATGAGTAAGTCTGTTCAAACCTTGTAATCTTTGTGATTTGTGTTATTTGTGTCATTTGATATCTATTTGTGAGTTATGATCTTATAAGATTTAAAGCATTTCCTCTTACTCCATATTTTTCAAGCTTAGTCAAAAGTATCTGATGATCGACATGATCAAAGGCTTTGGACATGTCCATAAAAATCGCAGTTAATTGTTGTTTATTATCTAGCCCTGTCATTATAGTCTTTAAAAAATTAAACAATGCATCACTTGTAGATCTATCATTCCTGAAACCAAATTGTTCGTTCGCCAGTATGTTGTTGAATTCAAAGTAACTATAAAAAAATATTGTAAATAACTCTCTCAAAGATTTTGGCAAAAACTGGTATTAAAGCGATTGGTCTGTAATATTTCATCTCCTCTTTGTTTTCTTTTTTGAATAAGGGATTTATAACTGTAAATTTTAGCTTGGACGGAAACACTCCCTTTTCAAGACAAAGATTAATAATATGACTTAGTATGGGAGCGATAAGCTGAGATACCCTTTTAATTATCTTTGTACTTATGCTGTCATAACCTGTACTGTTTGTATTATTAAGCAGTTTGATTATTTGATCAATATCATTTGGATTTGTCGGACTTAAAAATATTGAATTGGCATTATTGTACGTCAGTGTATTTATAAAAGAGTTATTATTTCCTTTTAGCGTCGGTTTAATATCGTCAATAAAGTAATTATTAAATGCCTGAGCTATTTCCTTCGGTGCTGTAACTAATTTATCAGTCACTTTTATTTGACTAACATTCTCCTTTGGTGTTACTGTTTTGTAGTTGTTTATGATTTTCCATATCGCTTTGCTTTTATTAGTAGATGAGTTTATGAAGAAGTTATTTTGTGATTTTTGGGTTTTTTTAATAATTGTCTTTAGTCTTCCCGCATATTCTTTAAAGTACATTTTGTCCTTAGGATTTGAATTTAAACGGTACTTCCAAAGGAGTTGACGTTTTCGTTTAGAGCACGTCCTAATACCTTTACTTAACCACATCGGTCTCTTAGAAGTCGGTATTTTAATATTAATGATAGGAAAACATAAGTCATAAAATAGTTTAAATAAATCATGGAAGGTATTATAAGCTGTTTCAGGGTTACTTTCTAAGTAGCATTCCGTAAATTTAAGATTTTTAATACAGTTTTCAAATTTTTTAATATTATGCTCACAATAGTCACGCTTTGTTTTGAACCAGTGTTTAATAAGGTAACTTTTTTTTACTGGGCACCTTAACACTTGTGCAGTATGATCAGAAAGCGAAAGTTCCAGAACACAAGATTTTGACCCTCTTATATTATGGGCTATATTGTCAATACAAGTCATGCTGCTTAATCTGGTCGGTTTATTTATAGTTAATTTTAAGTTGTAACTTGCAAGTAATTGTTCAAATTGTTGAGATACGTTATTACTTTCTAAACTATTAATATTAAAATCACCACATAAGTCAATTTTTTTTTCTGTTCCGTGCAGCTGATTTATAACAGCTTCCGAAAATATACCAACCGGTATTTTCTACAGTACCCTTATCAATATTGCCCTACATACACAAATTGGGGAGCAAATTCAAAATTGAGATTGACGCTCAACATTTCTGCCATTTTTAATTAGTCCCGTCAATGAAGTGACGTGCGAAATCCGAATCGTGTTGCCTTCGAAAAATCATTTATTTTGCTACTAAAAATACCCAGTGACTGACTGGCTGGCTAGGCTGGGCTAATGAGATTCAAACGTAGACTACAAAAAAAAAACATCAGCATAAAAATAAAATAAAAAGGTTGAATATTCTTTTCTGACATCGATACTTATTGTTGGTTATATTATTTTTAGTGAAATCGTGTTTCTTCTCATACTTTTAAGAATATCTTTGTGGGTGCTCCGAGCGGGTGTTACTATTTAGCCACGAGCTCCTTGCTCGTGGCTAAATAATAACACCCGCTTCGCTGCGATCTTTAAGTTAGGTGCCTAGGTTGGTCTGTGCATGGTTGACCACCCATTAAATACCGAGTTTCCTCCGTGCCTCGGAAAGCACGTTAAGCCGTTAGTCCCGGCTGTCAATTGTAGATCGTTGACAGTCGTTACAGGTAGTCAGTGGCTCAAAAAGTCTGACAATCAGTCTTACCAAGGGGTATCGTATTATCCAGTACTAACTGGGTTGTGCAAGCAGTCGCTCCATGTAAAATACTGGTATTTGGCTGCATCCGATTAGACTGGAAGCCGACCCTAACATAGTTGGGAAAAGGCTAATCAAATAATGATGGTCTTGTATTGGTGTCGGCATTGACATCATCAATATATCCGTCTATAATTGGGCGGCACGGTTGGTGCAGTGGCTGAGCGATATGTTGCTACGCCGCGTGTACCGGGTTCGATACCCGCCCGGATCAAATATTTGTATGACCTACGGTTCCGGGACTGGCTGTTTGTGTTTGTGAATTTAAATCGTAAACGCACCCACGATACAGGAGAAATTCTCAATGGGGCAAAGTTTAAAAAAAAAAAAATGTTGAAAATATAATGACGATGGGACGAGCTATATCATAATTTGCGGGCCCTGATGCACGCTACAGAAATTGATGAAAACTAGTGATAGCGCCTACCTCGTAGCTCAATTCTAGTCTGCCTTGATATAGATTTGCAGTAACACGCTAAAAAGAAGCAATCTGCACATCACTTTTTCAACTAACATTTCTGCTCGAAACAAATCAAACGTCTACTTTTACGTACAATTAACCCTTTCCCTCACCCACCACATTTCGGTTTCACTAGGACCAAAATCCAAATTCATTTCCACTTATTCAAGCGAGAAACATTCGTTAATCAAGTGAATTGTTAAAATTGTAACTGTAAAGCTTATTTGGCGATAAATTAACGGCTCAGACGTGTAGCTGTCAGTCTCTTGTCTTGTCAAGCCTGAAATGCTTGAAATAGGAGGCCATTGTGCACTGTTCTATAAGTAGGTGTATAGCACCATCAATTATACTGAGTTGGCATTGCGTTCTTTCGCTTCAGAGTAAAATCATTTGGAAATTCTTCGGAAGTTTGAGATTTCAAGAACGTTGCTCACACGACTGCCAAGCGTTGGGTCGTGTGTTCAATACACGGGTGAGAAAAAACGTTAGCTAGTTTTTAATTTGATTTTCTTACAATTTCCTGTAGTCCAGTCCTGTGCACGCAGGTATCTGCAATAAGCACCTATGACCAACATTATTTATTTATTTAAACTTCATGTACAATAGTGGTACATAGGGGGACTTAATGCCACAAGGCATTCTCTACCAGTCAACTAACATTGGACGTAAAACAAAACTAAATTTTTACCTGTGTGTCAATAAGTTCAGAGTTCAATATCCAATGGACCATCAATAGATACACCAGATGCACATCTTCATCTCAAAACCATAAGTGTAAAAAATAAAAATATAAAAGCCCGAATAGAGGTTTTTGTGTCATTGTAAGCACCTAAAACAGATATCAATAGCGGGTACACTCTGTCTAGACAATCTTATCCACCCTTAAAGAACCCAAAATAAGAAAACGAAAGCAAACGAATGGAATCCTAAAGGTAGCCTCAAAATTGACAACAAGGAGCCTTTTCGGCTTCACTGAGGACCCTAAACGTTTGCCCCACTCGGCCTACTCAATAAGGGTCAAGCCATCTTTACGTCCCTAAAATGTGTAAACATTGGTTTTTAATGTACAGAAAATACCTATTATATGGTTTTGGAAGTGTTTTTCTGCTCGTTCTTTTTATGTTTTTAGAAGTTATGATGGAATTGTGTCTACAAATTGTTCAGTTTGTTCATTCATATTTTTAACACGCTTTTATTAACTTTACCTGTAACTAGCTAACTATGTAAAAAAGTCTAAGAAGTTTTACCTTCAACCAAGTTTTCGATTCGGATTTCGTGATTTCGAGTTTGGATGACAATGCACGGTTACCTAAGTGACGTCATTCTAAATCCAATATGGTGGACTCCCAAAGATAGCAAAATAGTTATTTTTTATGCATTCCCATGAAATGGGTATCAAATGAAAGGGTTTGCTGAGAAGAATAACATAAGAAGAATAAAGCGTGTTTTATTTTTAAACTATTATAATGAAGAAATCATGTAGGTTGATAGTACGTAAGTAAGATGCTAGGTCCAGTCTTTGATAGGTAGATAAAAAGTATTACATTATCTCTGACACCTCATTTTATTTTAGTTTTATTTATTTACCTAACCTACATGTGGGAATAATTAAATCACGAGTGGACAGGTTAGGAAGGCACTTTCACGAACTCCACAATTACATCTGATGGCAAAAAATAATAACACTTGTAGCTATAGTCATGTTAAAGTATTTAATTGGGGGTATTCCTGTTCGAAGAATACCCCATTAATTGAGTTTAAGTAATTACTTATGCAACCATTTTATGCAATAGGCAATCATTTGAACGAAGTACCGTCAAAGAAAGCAAAGCTAAGAATTATAACTTTTGACAGTTCTAACTTCAAGTAATTACTAAAATATAGATTCAAAATCGTATCTTATGTAGGCAATTACTTTTACTCAAGTAATAACTTTCACTTGTTTATAGATACGGGTGTAAGTGTCTTACCAATCGAAAGAGCTTTGAAAGAACCTTTTATAAAGTTCAACACGTCTCATTTTTAGACTGTACGAAACCCTACACCACAAGCATAACATTTTCCCCTTTATCATATCTCAACATCTGCCATAAAACATAAGTATTACCACGTTGAGCGTCAATTTGAGAATATATTATACTAACCCCTGTTCCTCGCCTGTCCCTAACGAGCTTTATGTTTCCTGATGCATCAAACTCTAAGTAGATGACAAAAAATGAACCCAGTTTATTTTGACATACGGTGAAAAAACGAACTAAACAAAAATTTTGCCGAATTTGACATATTTTTGACAGCTGCCTTTGCGTGCAGCGCCTCTACGAGATGTCAAGATATTTTGGTCTATAAAATATCTAAATAAATACACGTTTTAAATGAGCTGTTTTATTTGTAAAATGTATGAATTTAAAAACGATAAAATGGCTGGAATTGCTTTAAGAAAGAATCTATTAGCAGTTAGGGTAGCTCGGTGAAGCTACAGTATGGGCTGCCCTGGTTAGGGTGTCCACGTTAAATGGGTATCATTACATCGACTACCGATACCAACTGCAATATTTTAAACGGATTTTTTTACTGTTCGCTCTTTAAAATTTATGAAAGAGTAAAAGAGATAAAAACATGGGGTCTTTAATATGTCTACAGTATTATCAGAAATGTATAAAAGTCAACAATATTTGTGGGTATACTGTTCTGAAAAAAAACAACCAATTCGTCAAGGGTATCGGTTAAAGGCCACTAAAGGGTAACATCAAGCAGATTAATGGAAACCGATATTTTCCTCGGTCCTTCATTTTTCAAACATAGTTTCAGAAATATTATTTCACGATTGTGTTTTGGAGATTTTTATCAGTAGAAATTATTCAGCTTTAAGATAAAAGCGTGGTGCGCCAATCCCAAATAACATGGGATAGGGGCAGGAATATGATGATGATGATGATGATGATAATTCAGGTTTTTACATTGTAAGGCGCATATTTAAATATCATCTGGCATATCGTAGCTACATAATAACATGCAGGCACTCGGTTAAATCTATAGGTTAAGCCATGCTTGCCTAGGTTGCTCCGTGGACGGGTGATCACTGAGTTTCCTCCGTGCCACGGAAAGCACGTTAAGTCGTTGGTCCCGGCCATCATTTTTAAATCTTTGACAGTCGTTACAGGCAGCCAGTGGCCTGAAAGTCTGACAACCAGGCTTAGCAACTGGTATCGTATTACCCAGTACTAACTGGGCGCTAGTCGCTCAATACTAGTATCAAGCTGCATCTGGTTAGACAGGAAGCCGACCCCAACATAATTGAGAAAAAGCTAGGCAGATGACGATACTTAAATGAACATCCCTTCACACACAGAGACAATGCCTAGATCCCAACAGAGAAAACATTGCAGGCTGATTATGCAATACTTATGCTAAACGAAGCCACTATAAGTACAGTTCATAAAAAAACATAAATTGTAACTGCATTAACTGTAACTACATTCTAGATCACAATCAGAATGTTCATGTACGACGCGACGTACGTTTCCGAAAGCTGCGCTCGCTTCTAAAATGTCCCGGCCGGCGGCGCGCGCATGGATCCCCCACGTTGCCAAGATAAGCGTTATTTAATGAAGATTTATCTCGCTCACTGCACACTGGATTTACTTCTCCAATGAATATTCTACTCTCTCTGATATCTCCCTGATAACATTGGCAGTTTAAAACCGAATGCAATAAAATAAAACATTCTTGAATGATAAGGATTTATTTATTAAAAGGGGTAATGTACGCGTTTTACATATTTTCCGAAGTTAATTGGGGAAAGATAAGTTTGACGGGTTTGCTGGTCGTGCATACAGAGTAGCTTATAACTGTCCACTGGACATGGGTCTCTGGGGAACGTTTATTGAATTACAATCCGTACAGTAAGTATGGAATTTCTCAGCGACACAAATTACGAAGTTCGATACAAACTTTCATCCTCTACTTTAGTTGATGAATTATCAAAAATCCATCCTTAGCGTTCATACTCGTTAATATAAGTGCATTCTTCTATATTAGGATGTGGTTTGTCGGTTAGTGAAATAATTTATTTATTTTAAAGTCGATCATTATTACTACTAAACTTGATAACTGACTTACTATTCATAGCATGAGCTACTGTCGAATAGCTCATGTCCTTAGAAAAAAAGAATCACTAAACTTGGCTAACGATCTTAAAGATTCTTTTAATACAAATATCATTCTGTATTCTCCCTCCTTACAACTAACCTTGCACTTTTTCTTGATCGTCATCATCAGCCCAACTCCACCCACTGCTGGGTACAGGCTTCTCTTTGCTTCCACCAGTCCCCACAATCATGTGCCAACCTCATTCAGGCTTTACCTGCGATGGCAACTTCTTACTCGCTTTTAATTCCTTAAATGAAACTCATAAGTCAAAAAACTAAGCTCTTTTTTATTCCGAATCACAGGCAAACTCCTGCAAAATGGAGAATACAAAGAAAGTTTCGCTAGTTTACTTTTCAAAAACAAAAATTCGAATTGAGTAACTTCAGGTTTGGAAGTAAAAAAGGGGTAAAAACGGATAAAAAAGTGGTAAAACAAAGACCGAGTAATAAGGTTACCTGTGAGCTCAAACTGTGTTACTGGCATCAACGTAACGAGCACTGAGTTATGTCTACATGCATACAATCTGACACTAGTTTAGTAGTTTCAAAAATAGTTTCTGCTTTCAGGAATACTGTGAGGACTTTTTAATCGTGCTGTATGTAATAAGTTGGATGTCAAAGCTAAGCATACATTCGGGAGTAATGTTTTACTCCAATTTAAACTCTGAAAAAAGAAATATATGTTACACGTTTACTATTTATCTGTGATACTAGATGGTTCACCTTTCTAGGATAAAGCTAGTCCGATCGGCGAAGATAGTCACACAGTGGGTGCCCGAAGACGGCCGTCGTAGCCGAGGCAGGCCCAGGAAACGCTGGCGTGACGATCTGGAGTCATTCTTAACGGATTGGTCGTAGAAAGCAAATGTTAATGGAAAACCATGGGGAGGCCTTTGATCAGCAGTGGGAAAGAATAGGCTGATATAACTAAAAAACTGAATGCTGGTAACAGGGAAGTGTGGAAGATGAAGACATGTTGCACCGACCACAAATAAATTCGGATTAGGGCGAATATAAAATTAAGGAATGATGATAACCAAAAAAGATGCGCCCTGTTATGCTACGATGGCAGGATACAGGTTTCGCGTAATGTAATATATGTTTTTGATTGACTCTCTATCAATGGATTTTCGTTTGAAATCTTTCAAAACAACAAATATTTCTTGACTTGCTGGCAGTTCAGAGCCTGATTCCAAAAATAACTTGTATCAATAATGATTAATGAATCCTTTATAGTGTTATTTAATGAAATACTAAGATTAATCCAAGACACAAGACACTCAACGTACACACCCAAGCCACTTCGACCCTACATTTCTGTTCAAACATGTCCGTACGACGCAACATGGAAAATCAATCAGACGGGGATGCATCTCCCAATTTACGTCACAAACAGAAAGAGATACTAACTAGAATCTACGGGGATAAAGGATAAGAGCTATTCTGTGGAGAGGATTGAAATGTATTTAAAATGAATTGTTACACGTTGGTGTGGAAAGCTGTCCTAAAGGGGTACTCTAATTGATTTTAACCCATATTTAGTTTTGATAATTGGTTCTGACGAAAAAGTAGTTTATTTGTTCAAAAATGCATACACATCATAATTTTGTCCGTAGAGTTGCACGGTCTTTTAAAAAAAAAACACAAATCAAAAAGAGAACACGAGAAATGGACATTTAACAGTAATTGTTCCTGTAAGTCATTGTTTGTCTTCGAGGACGTTTCTAGTTTCTACAATGACATCCAAGAAGATTGACATAAACTTTTCGATATCTTATGTCCATTTTTAACACGGTTTTATTAGCTTCACCTGTAACTAAGTACTGGTAAGTAAAACAATTAAAAGTTAAATTTGACCCACTTCCTGGTTTCCGATTGAGCCAAAGATATTATAAAGAACGGTACACTGCGTTCATACTGAGTGGCGTTCAAATATCGTTGCGTTATTACGATTGTGATAGATAATACGGAAAGACAGACAGGGAAAAACAGAAACACAAACAGAAAGATACACACACAGAAACACACACACACAAAGGAACGCACAAAGAACACACACAAAAAGAAACAAACACACACACAAAAAGACACACACAGAAACACACAGATACAGAAGGGGATAACTATTGCACATGAAGAACTTAAATTAAGATAATTGTTTGAATTTGTCGGCAACTATTCTTTCTATGTATAATATCATTGGATTGAGCTGAAATTTTGCGTACATGTTTAGTGTGGATGACAAAACATGGTTAGCTAGGTGACGTTATCCTAAATTCAATATGGCGGACTAGTTATTTATAATGCATTCCCATGATATCAATGGAAAAGATTTGCTTAAAAGAATACAAGAAAGTGTGTTTTTTAGTCCTCGCTCCTCCCATCTTCTTTATTGCTGATACAATGTCATTCTGTCTAAAAATCAGAATAGAAAGCGAACAAAACATAATTGGGAAAAGAGCTAGTAGATGAAATTATTGTATACTTTTTCTGGTAATAACAAAATCTGGAATTTTTATGAATAAACCTTATTTTTTCGGTTTATTCATAAAAATTCCAGATTTTGTTACAAAAATTTGTGGGTTTGTAAGTGTTAATATCAACAGTGTGGTTTTTAGCCACTCCGATGAAAAAAAATCCCACGTTTTACAATAACGACAACAGACAGAATGGACATTCTGTGGAATCCTATTCAGAGAGCTGTAACAGGTCTAATTCTATCTGACAGCATGAAAATACAATCTAGCGTGCGAGTGTTAGCTGAAATTAACTAAGAAAGGCTGATCTATATTTGTGCACAGATAAGCGGATTTCGATGTTAGATGGAAAGGTAATTTGAAACTTGGAAATGTATAATTATAATAGATTACTTTTATATCCTGGTGACAGAGGTGGCGTAATGGAAATGCACTACTATTTATAATCGTCTGGCTAGCCTTTTCCCAACTAGTTCGGGGTTTGCTTAAAGTCTAACCGGGTACAGCAAAGAACCAGTATTTCTATCTGACTATCTGATCTCCACTACCCAGTTAGTGCTGGGTAATATGATACCAATTGGTAAGACTGGTTGTCAGACTTTCGGGACACTGAATACTTGTAACGACTGTCAAAGATTTACTAATGACAGCTGAGACCAACGGCTTAATGTCCTTTCCGAGGCACGGAGGAAACTCGGTATGTAATGGGTGGTCACACGTCCACAGACCAACCTAGGCAAGCGCGTCTTAACCTGAAGATCGATCCGAGCGACTGTCATTATTTAGCCACGAGCTCCTCAACTAAAAAAGCACAACCTTTATACAAGGTGGAAACGGACCGTTCACGAAACCGTCAACCAAGCATTCTGTACCTCAAACTAAGTAACATTATGCAAAAAATATTACTTGGAAACGACATTGTTTTTTTGAAGGGTGAAAAATCACGTTTTACAAGAATACCCACTCAAAACATTGTGCTGATGGATGCAATGAATAGTAAAGAAGGTATTGACAGTAGTAGTAGTAGTATTTTTTTCTTAGCCTTTCATGTGTCCCACTGCTGGGAAAAGGCCTCCCTTTGCTCCTTCCAAACCTCTCTAACTTGTGCGATATCTGGCTATGTTCCATTTGTGTCCAAGTGATATCTTTGCACACGTCTCCGGTTGCTTTCGCGCTACGTGGCCAGCCCACTCGCACTACAAAACGAAAGTAATAAAATTTTAAACTTGTGAAAAAGTTGGAACTATTTTCCTTAATATTCTTATATTTTGACATGCCACCTCATTAGTTAGTTATCTTCCGTAAGAATCAAGGACATCACTAGGTCTATCATAGAGTAGCTGTGACCACGGTACCAAATGTTTGAATAATAATGAGGTTTTCGAGATGGACTACCAGTTATAGACCGACGGCTTTAATGAGTCCTCGCGAAAGTGTCAATTTAAATGGAATATTCTAAAGGTTGATCACGTGTTGGTTCAATTAGTATCTTCATACCGACGTGAATTATGGTTATTTTAAAGCAAATAACCTGTGGGATATTGTTAGGACTTTGTGTCATTGATGGTGCAAGGCGGAGAACTCATAAAAGCAGTCGGTCTATAAATGGAAGTCGCATTTTATCAAATGTGAACCTGTCTATCAGGTTTCAACGTTGGTCTTCTTTAACCAACTGTTTAAAGTAATTAAAAACGTCACATTTCACAGTAAAATCACGAAAATTCCAACACAACATTACATGTCCATTCACTAATCAATTAAAAACTAAAGCCGCGATAAATCTGATACTCACCGCGAGTTTCAGACCAAAATATTGAGCTGCAGTCCTATTTATAGCCCCAACTGACCGATACCTGCGATGGGCGGTATAGACAGCCGGGCAGACACACTCAATGCAAATCCGACCGACGACGTGATGCTTTTAGAAACAGAACTTCAGTTTTAGATTTGATGTGCCACCATGATATTTTATTTTTAGGATATTATGAAGTTTGCAGATTATGCATTACTCCCATTTAAAGAGGTAAAACGGAAACATTTTATTAACCAACTTAAAATTGCGTTCAAGTCAGATTAAAAAATAACATAATCGATCTTATTCCGTGCAAATCTGAAAAAATCGCATCGTTTTATGTAGGTGAAAGGAATTACTTATGTGTCGGGTATGTCAGGATTTATTCCGTTATGCTCATACCTCATGTGGGCAGACAATGGTTTTAGTGCTATGAAAACACACTGGGTGCGATACACTGTTTCTAGCAAAACTAACAAATTACTTGAGATTACAATTTAACACAATAACACGGGGCACAATGAATCGGGTACAGTTCCAAGATGTCTCAACTCCGCCGCGATCAGACATTGACTGTCGCCCTCGCCTCGAGCTGGACATCAGGGCTCTTTAGAAGCACGCTGTGTTGTGGCTGGCAAATAGGCCGCCTGATGTCATCACAGGCACACAGGCGTGGTTTCCATTTCATTTGATGTCCGTATTAACGACCGGATCCGATATATGTAATAATTAAAACGACGTCTTTAGAAAAAAATAACGTTCATTACAGACCAAACACTTGAAAAAATACAGCCATCCCGGCAAAAAAACTACACTGTCGCCTAGAATAAACACCATGTTAAAAATTAACAACAACCATAAACAAAAATACAAAACTTTTTTTCCTCAACATAACGTGATGACTATTAGGCCGACGACACACGTAATTATGTATCTAGGACACTCCTTATCAATATATCACATCACCAGAATACATCACACACGGTTCGTAAAGACCTTCATAACTAAAACATACTATTAAAACATTAGCCGATAAAAATGTTAAAGAAGTTAAATATAATGTTAGCAATACAGAAGGCTCGTTGTTTCAGACATAATCAGTTATTATTTTTTTTTAAAGTTGCCTCACACTAGGAATTTCTCCTGTATCGTGGGTGCGTTTACAAACATTTAAACTCACATGCACAAACAGCCAGAACCGGAACAACTGTAGATCATACAAATATTTGTTCCGTGCGGGGATCGAACCCGCGACACGCAGCGCAGCAGCCAATTGCTCAGCCACTGCGCCAACCGTGCCGTCGAGTTATGTTCCTACTGCTGGGACACATCACACAGGCCTCCTCTCTGTGAAAAGGAAGGCCTGATGAGGGTTGGTGGACGTCACGTGGCTTCGAGTTTTTCGATTCTAAGCCATTTCGGTTTCCTCGTGACGTTTTCCTTCACTGTTATTATCTGACTGGATGAAGCTTAAGAACTGCAGCGGCACTACAAACAGTACTACAGAAACATAGACCAAAAAACACTACAGCGCCATCTATGACCCAGATGATGAACTAACATCGAACATCTTTACAGCGCGCAGTTAGAGTTATCGAAGAACCCGACAACAACTGTTGGGCAATAGCCCATCACCCGTCTTGTCGGAGGATCTTCCCTTTTCTATGGGGGATGAAGAACTTTATATCCTGGTATTCATACCCCAAAGAACTGACGAAATTGAGATGAAAAAGCAAATATATTGTGAACCCGAAAATTTAAAAAACAAATGAAACGAGACTTTTTCTGTCTGAAATCATAGACGTGGTCTGAGGGTCAATTCACACCGAAGTGGCAGCGGTCGGCAGCGCAGTTTCACTGTCAAGCCATTTTATGCTTTATCTCCATTAGGAAATGCATAGTATCGTTTGAAGGACTCGGGCCGCGGGACGTCTCGCGGCGCCGCGAGCCGCCGCGCGTTTGATATTGTGAGCATAAAATGGCTTAATAGTAAAACTGCGCTGCCGACCGCTGCCACTTCGGTGTGAATTGACCGTTATTAAATTAACTAAGCCTACCAACGGAGCCTTTACAAGGTTTATATTTCCTATGGTAGAATATGGACGAAGCAAGTGTGTAAGGGTTGTTTAAGATGAAGTTCTGTAGTTTTTTCTGCGTACCCCCATGTGATAAAGTTTGTATGTATGGAATAAACCTTCTACTTTCATTGTTTCGTGCCCTTATGCCTCATGTCGCATGAAACGACTCTCGGTCCGCGTTCCTTTGATTTATTCCATACATTTGTCAGTGTTGATGTAGATATACATCATAATGTATGCATGTGGCTACTACATTTATTTTTTGTTAAAGAAAAATGTGATGGACTGTTTTATGGCGCTTCGGTAATAGAGGTCAAGTTGGAATGATTGGGCTGAAAGATTTATCGAGGATATTATTTTTGTTTGCTAGCCAATTACTGGAACATGGAGGAGACAGCCGTTCAGTCTTGTTAGGAATTTACATATCCGTGATTTATATGTTTAGAGTATTTGTTTTTTATTTTTTGGCGGAACGTCAAGGAACACATTCAAACATGTCCGTTATCTGTATTGTTCTTCATTTATTTAAAAATTCAAATTCAAAATAATTTATTTCAATTCATTAAGAATCATAATTATGATGCATACATTTGAGACAAAATGTTACAGTTATAATCAATTAAATAATATATATTAAAATTACAAACAATTATAAAAATTTAAAAATTCAAAATTCCAGTCACATATTTATATAAAAATAGTTAATTAAATAATACAAATTAAAACTAAAATTCTGAAACTACACTGACAATAACCATTCTCCCTAATATGTAAAAAGCTCATACAAAATTCATACTCCCACTTTCACTTCCTACTTTATACAATACCACTCCCCACCTCAATGAAACAAACAACAAAAATATTGTCGTAAAACTCTCAAGGTACCATAAAAAAACATAACAACGTAAGTATACCTTATTGACCTTACTATAAAAAACAATTTACTATACTACCATCTAATTAAGTAGATGTTAAAAACTTTCGCGAAGCTCAGGCGCTGCCGGCTTCCATAGTAGTAGGTATAGAATATGGAATCATTTGCGTTTAGAGAAGGCCTAGTCTCAACGCCCTGTTCACGACCTGACGTAAGGCGAAGCGACTAAAAGGAAACAAGCGACACAAGCGCGAGGCAATTGTTTCATTCGTGTGAGTGCATAATCTAACCCTGGTATCTATAGTCAAGTTAAAGTAATTACTTGAGTTTAAGTAATTACTTATGCAACCATTTTTATGCAATAGACAAGAATTTTTAACGAATTAAGAACCATCAAAGAAACCAAAGCTAAGAATCCTAACTTTTGACAGTTCTAACATCACTACATAATAAAAATCGTAGCTTAAGTTATTAGGTACAGTAGACGCTCAAAAGTGCACTACCATGCTAAATATTATATTGCTATGAACTGTGCGAGCGCGATACAGCAGTGTGTGTGCGTGTGCGTGTATAAGTGATGTCTCAACATTCCACACATAACACACACTAATGAACTGTCGTCACACTACGCGAAATAGCATTATATTTCTGTTGCATTTAGAATACACATCATAGTGATGACCTGTTCTTACCATTGCATTGTTAAAATTCGCGTAGTATTAACATGGGTTGGTAGCTGTTTGGGCTGAGCATGGGTTCACGATCAATGAAGTCCAAGTTCGAATCCATGTTATTACAATGTGTGGCTGTTTTTTGTTTCTTTGAAACCTTAATAATATTTGTATTTTAAACAGAAAGTCGTTAGGTATTTATGTTTATTTATAATGTAGTTATGCTTATTATTTATTTTTTATAAGAAGTTAAATATTAGATAGTTATTGTATTATTATTTAACCTCATTAATTGATTTTTATTTTATGTTTTCGGTGTTGGAAGGTGGAAATAAAAAAATCATGCTGAATGATAACAAAAATGTTTATTCGTTTTATTTATTTATAAAATTAACAAACTTTTATGAGAATTGTGACGTCACATTCCTATCTAGGCAAAAAAAAGTTCTCTTATTACCGTTCATAAGATTTTTTGTTGTATACCCACTTAGTCAATTCATAATAAGAATAACATAACACGGAAAGGATATTCTAATAACACAAAAATAATTGTTGATTCCCGCTTATTATAGGTATCAGTATTCAGCAGAGTTCATTGAATACTAAACTATGAGTTAGACTTTATGAACGTGTTTTTTTTATGTAACGTCACATTGAATGTATTGAGGATAACCTTGAGCTATAAAGCTTAAGTGTTCATTTTCTTGACGAAAAGAATATTGAAACTAAACTCCAATTTAAGATCATTAAATTTAAAAAAATAAAAATAAAAAAAATATTTTATTTACGGTTATGTTAATATTACTAAATATTTAGTTACCCGGTCTACTTATTAAATTAAATATTATTATTTTTTCGCCATAAATTAAGTCTTCCTTTTGGCAAGACTTGAAAGTCTTCTCGTCAGAAAATACAGTCACCTCCCAGTTAAAATCTAAATAATCTCGAGCAAAACGTAGTCTTTCCTCTCTGTGTTTTTGTGTCAAAAATGGTTTTTAGCTGGCTTCCGATGATGTTAACCTTCAGCATGGACTGCATGGCGAACAGTCTGTAATGTAGTATCCAATTGCTCTGCAAACATTATAGTTGGAATGAAACCATTTGTTTCATATTCTTCCACCATAAAACGTCGCTGAGTCGGGTTAATAAGCGGCGGCCTTTCACTTCTTAGACGACTCTTCAGACTACCGTCTTCCTCAAACCTCTTTACCCAACGGCTAACAGAATTTCTAAAACAAAAACAAAATATGATTACACACTTGTAACTAGCAATTTATTTAATAATAAGAAAATCACACACCACAACAATCATCATAATAATTATAATTTTTTAAAATAACTTACACATTTTGCCAGTTTCAGTTGAAATTTGAGAAATATTAAGCCCATTTTTACGCAAACTGACAATATTTGCCCTGTCATCAATACTAATATTAGCTTGCATCTTGAATAAAGACAATCAAACAATACGCTAATCGTAATAATAACACAAACGCTCGTGACAAAGTTCACCAACTAACAACGTCATAACTAACTACTTTGTTCAATCCAGAAGTTTATTTTGTTTCACAATCACCCTCATCTTTTTTGTTAATAATAAGTTCCAACTAATATTAAGAAAAACATATCTCATCGGGTCTAACGTATCATTTATAATTAAAACACAAAAAATGTAATGTCACTTGGGTTCAAACGCAGGCTACACCGTGCGAAACATTTTATCTATAGCGTTAACCGCTAAGCCAGATAGACACATAATTGTTAGTTTGAAATTAAATATCACTAACTTAATACTCCGTCGCGACATGACATGCTTGTCACTAAAGCAAATGATCATTATATCGCACTCTTTCTGACTAGATAATTATGAAAGAGTGCGATATACGAGATCGTGTAGATGTGCAAAATGTTTGTTATGGAAAAAGGTCGTAAGTGCGACTTGTTTTGATGCGATCGTTTTGTGAAACTGCTACTGCACTTATGGTCTCTACTGTACTTTTACTCAAGTTATCACTTTGACTTGTTTATACATAAATACATTTGTTTTCTCTGCAGTCGCTGTAAAACGCGTGATGCTTGTGTAGAGAGACAGCACTTATAAAATTTGAGGGACCAACTTAAGTCAGCGACCGCTTTCAAAGACATCAGTTTCTATGCGTCATTTATATCTTAGTGCGAGTTAACGAACATCCACTTGGTTTAGATTGTACTTGTTCTTTATGTCGCTAGCCAGCGTACTTTAAATTGTGTCGGCACAAAAGTTTCCCGCGTCCAAAGCGACATCGGTGGCGGCAGTCTTTGGTGTGTTTGGGAAGTTTAGTGTTAATAGTCCCACCTCTAGGCTGCCGAGGGGTCTCCGTGCTCTATGGCAATGAGTCACGACTCTCGGGAAAGCCGAGCTGTGTGTCGTGAGAAGCGTACATTAACCGAAAACAGCCTGTTTCCAACGTTTTACACGCTAACTATATTCAATATGGAATAGCGTAGCGATTACTCATCAAATGTTTATGGAAGTGGCTGTTGGAAAACTTTTTTTTGGTTTTGGTTCGAAGTTATTTTTTGGTGACACTGTCATTTGCTTGAATTCATGCTGGCTTGAAAAAAAATTCTATACAAGTCTAAGAAGTCTTAAAGTATACGTGGTAATGATTGTAAGTGGGCCACATCATACCTATACCCATGTTGGTACGCCTCAGGGAATACTGTCACCTGTTTCAATTGTGTTAATATATTAATTATACGTTGGATCAATTTTAACAGACATTATAATACGACTGTTATGTCAGTCAGTCAGATCAGTTACTACCGTAACTGAGCCGTAATTGTCGAAAAGCATTACCTACCTAGGTAACCGACCTTTAGAAGACACGTATTTCGCTTTATATTCAGCCAGCATTTAGCCGCATAAATATGACCAATTTTTTTTTTTTTTTTAAACGTTGTCCCACACTAGGCATTTCTCCTGTATCGTGGGTGCGTTTACAAACATTTAAACTCACATACACAAACAGCCAGACCCGGAACAACTACCTGTAGGCCATACAAATATTTGTTCTGTGCGGGAATCGAACCCGCGACACGCAGCGCAGCAGTCAATCGCTCAGCCACTGCGCCAACCGTGCCGTCTAATTAGAATAGAACCAAACCGACAGAAGTACAAAACACCCGGATAACACATGAAATCTTATTTATAACTAGCGACCCGCCGTTGCGCGTTGTTGCACACAGCGCCACCTCATCATTCATCATCATTTCAGCCGAAAGATGTCCACTACTGGACATAGGCCTCCCCCAAGTGTCGCCAAATTGACTGGTCCCGTGAGTCTCGCATCCAGCAGATCCCTGCAACCTTTACCAGGTCATCGGTCCACCTAGTGGGAGGCCTTCCAACGTAACGTCTTCCATTTCGCGGTCGCCACTCCAGAACTTTCCGGCCCCACCGGCCATCCGTTCTGCGAGCAATGTGCCCTGCCCACTGCCACTTAAGTTTGGCTATTCTTCGGGCTACGTCGGTAACCTTGGTTCTCTTACGGATTTCCTCATTTCTGATTTGATCACGCAAGGAAACTCCGAGCATAGCCCTCTCCATTGCCCTTTGGGTGACTTTAAGCCTTCTGATGAGGCCCATTGTGAGCGACCACGTTTCGATCCCGTATGTAATCACTGGCAATACAGCGCCACCTATCGGGTTCAAAACTATATCTAATGTAGCCTATATTTTAAGTTAAGCATCTAGCAGTAGAGCGGTGATAACGATCGAAGAGCGTGTTCAAATCCATGCAGTTTTGCGTGATGCGCGTACAAACATACAGACAGAAAGAAAAACAGACAAAAAATCTAAAAACTGTTGTTTTGTGTTTTGGCTTCTGTTGAATCTAATAAAGACCACGCATATATTTTTTTTTAATATCTTCAATGTACAGACATCGGCCTGTTACAATTTTTATTATATGTGTAGATTACCCAATAGCACTTCCAGTAAAACTTTAACTCTCCAATCCACATTCATATGCGAACCCCAAATTCTTTCCACAATGAAGTCACATACAAATGCTGATTCACTAATGCAGAATCATGTTAGTAATTGGCCGCCATTTTCTCTTTTAATTGCCCAAAGAACCATTATAAGGAACGGAATAGGAAATGAAGCATTAGGAGCTATTTTACTTGAAAATGCTGAGTATTGTGGCGAATGGAACCGTGTGGTGAATTCCTTAATTGACATGCATGAGTTGTATGTTCCTTCGAGGGAGGTTTTTTAGCTCGTTATGTCATCAGTGCATTTGAGGAGCTCGTGGGTAAATAACAACAACCGCTCGGATCGATCTTCAGGTTAAGCCGCACTTGCCTAGGTTGGTCCGTGGATGGATGACCGACCATTACATACCTAGTTTCCTCAGTTAGCACGTCGTCGTCGTAGTCGGAAAGGACGTTAAGCCGGTGGTCCCGGCTGTCATTTGTAAATCTTTGACAGTCGTTACCGGTAGTCAGTGGCCCGAAAGTCTGACAACCAGTCTTACCAAGGGGTATCGTATTACCTAGTACTGACTGGGTTGTGGAGGTCAGATAGGCAGTCGCTCCAAGTAAAATACTGGTATTCAGCTGCATCTTTTTAGGTTGAACAGAACCTAAAGTGTGTTCAAAATTTTAGCTAAATCGGTTAGTCCGAACTGGTTTGAAATTTACAAGGTTTGACCAATACCATACTAACTAACTAACCAAACTAACAAGGTGATTTAATAAAAATATTATTAAAAATCTTACAAAAACAACACTAAAATTATCTAACTGACAAACGTCACGTTACCCAAGAAATGTGAAAACGGTTACAGGTAACGTAAATGTAAAGGATGTTTAAAAACTAGGGCATAGTGTATTGAATTATCTAAAAGCAAGTAAGTGGGGTGTAACAACATTTTGGCGCAGGACCACTAAAAGCCGGGCTTTTAAAGCCTACAGCTGGGCTTGTAAACATAGACTATCTAGAAAAATGTTATTGTTTATGACTGTTTTATTTTCCGTTTTCCGTAGCATTTACGCATATGACGTGTCTGCTGAATATTATTATGTGAAAATCATCATCATCTTTCTTCCTGCCTTTGTCCCATGATATTTGGGATCGACGCAACATGTTTTTTCTTCCATTCTCCCCTGTCAATCGTCACGCTATCATTTACTCCTTTTTCCTTCATATCTCACACAATCCATCCATCTTTTCTTTGGTCGTCCTCTCCCTCTCCATACATCATCATTTATATTCATCACTCTTTTAGTCACATGCGATTCATCCCTCCTCATCACATGCCCATTCCACGACCGTCGATTCCTTTTCAACTTTTCTGTAACTGGCGCCACTTTCAAACTTCCTCTAATTACTGACTTTATCATTTCTTGTCACACATTATTACATGAGAATATATGTACCTAATATATTGCTCACCACAATAAATAAAAGCTGGACTTCATTTAAACACAACTGACATCCTATTCCAAGTACTTCAAGTTTTAGTAATTTAATATTTAGTCATTGAAAGGATTATTTTCCCAGTACCCTTTGACAGAATTGTTTAGGTATTATTTTTAGGCTTTTCACGTTTTAGTTGTACTGTAATTTCAATTTTGTCGTTTTGTGTCCCATCCACAGGTATCAGGAGCAAGATAGTTATCAAAAGGTTTTTACTTTATTTTAGTTAAATAACCTTTTAAAAGTACTCTTTTGATGTAAAATAAAAATATCTGTTAGATCTACTTAATATACAGCCAGCAACTTGACAACTTTATCAACTTAATACCTACCCACGACGCTTCCCGCTTTTGCAAATACGGCGAGATTAACCGCGCAAACTATTTTTATCAATAGCCTCCGAAATATTGAAAAGATTTTTATATTCTGTGCAAACTGTTCTTACAAACACAAATTCTAATATCCAGACAAACCAGTTTCAAAGATTTCCCCTCAAATATTAGAAAAACATACAAAAAAGAAGTGAAAGAAACCGCAACGCCTAGTTTTTATATCGCGTGCAAACAAGATGGCGGAATACGGTTCATATTCGACACTATTTCCCTTAGGATCGTATTAGCTTCGTAAATATTGGCTCTCTGCCATCACAAGAAATGTTTACCTGTTTTCTTGTATATTTTACGCACTTTTACCTCGGTTATTCCTTGCGGTATACGGTAATCGTATCGACTTGCATTATTGCAGTTGAATTAAATATTGAGGAGAGTGAACTGGGAGCAGAAGGAGGGAATATATGGGAGTGAAGCGTTTAGTGTGTTGGTATTAGGTATTGCTCATGTTAAACCTAGTTATTTATTCATAGGTATCCCGATAGCCTAGATGTTACGTTATAGAAGACACATGAATCGTTAAAGGTTAGATATTTAGCGGTCTTGTTTATAATTTACAATATCACACGCTACTCCCCTCTGAGCTATCCTCGTGTATATTTCAGATACTTTACCAACTATTTTTTTAACAACGATAGGGACAAATGTTTGATACCTCAACTGATACCTTTTGTCTTTAACTGGCATTTATTTTTCAGTGACACATTTTGTCAACTTCTTGTGTTAGAAATACAAGATCAAATTAAATTATCAACAGGAACTCCGCAGTCTTAACACGATATCAACACGTTGTTATTAACACGTTATCTTTATTCTATTCATTATTTATAAGTATAAGCATAAGCATAAGCCTAATCAGCCTATTAATGTTCCCACTGCTGGGCTGGGACGCAGGCCTCCTCACTATAAGAGGGAATGGGCTATAATCCACCACGCGGGCCCAGTACGGGTTGGTAGAAGTCACATGTCTTCGAATTTTTGGTTCTAGGACACGCCGGTTTCCTCAAGATGTTTTCCTTCACCGTTTTGAGAGCAGTGGTTATGAAATAACTTACACAAATTAATGCGCCTGGCTGGGTACGAACCCACGACTTATTGTTCGTAAGTCGGGGTCTCCACCACTGGGCCACCGCTGCTTTCTCAAACCAATAAATAAATAAATTAAAAAAAGATAGAACAAAAATGAAACGGTCAACGACCGCAGGTAGTACAGTTATTTGAAGTAAAAGTTGTGTAAAACTTTTTACTTCGTTTTTATGGAGTTTCACTAGCTAATATAATGTAACCTTAATGTATAACTGTCTCTGATTAACTAACTCTGAAGAGGAATTGAGTTGAGAGTAGCACATTTATTGGTACTTGTTAACTCCGTAATTGCTATTATTTTTTGTTCTAGCTAGACCATACCTGGGAACCTTCTAGTTACGGAGATATTGGGGGTCAAAGTTCCAAGTTTTTTTTTTAAAGAGGTACTGGTTTTTAATATTATAACTTTACTTTAAATACCTCCTCGACCTCTGTACTATTCAATGCATCCATGAGTACAGTGTTCGAGTGCGTTACATTGAATCCTACCGTAAAAAGTGATTTTTCACCCCAAAAAACCAAGTGGAATCCCAGCAATATCTTTTGCGTATAGTTACTTAGTTTGATGGACAGAATGCTTGCTTGCCGGCTTCATAAAGAGTCTGTTTACACCTTGTATACGTTGAAATCATCGGTAGGTAGGTTAGACACCCACAAGGCTCCTAACCATCTTCGTAAACAGCTCAGCTGCTTGCTAGCAGCTTAGTACTTGTTCATACACAGGTAGACATATATTTATACCCATATCTTCAATACATAATGTACAAGTACCAACACGTGTGTTATCTAATGTGCTGTTAGTGCCTCCTGAATTCTTGATGTAGTGTGGGAGTATTTTTGTGAAAAGAAGTAAGATTTCGTGCGTTTCCTTTTGCCGCAGTTTTTCTTAGGCTTAGGCACCCATATCGAGAAAAAATGTTGCTGTACAGAAAATTCGCGAGAGTTACAACAGAGGACCAGACGTATGAGTTGTTCTTTTTTTAATCAAGAATTTAATGACAAACGACAGTCGCTCAGATGCAGATAATACATGCAAATAAAGTGATGAAGACTAATTTAACCAAATCCAAAATATTTAAAATCAAAATCAAAGCATTTATTTCAAGTAGGCCAGTTACAGGCCTTTTGAATTGTCAAAACAAAGGCAACAATAAAAAGAAGCTACAGTTTGACGACACGGTTGGCGCAGTGGCTGAGCGATTGGCTCCTACGCTGCGTGTCGCGGGTTCAATCCCCGCACGGATCAAACATTTGTATGTGAGTTTGATTGTTTGTAAATGCGCCCACGATACAGGAGAAATTCCTAGTGTGGGGGTACGATTTTATTAAAAAAAAACAAACAGTCCCAGTCACAAGGCATAATAACTGTGAACGAACTCTACGGAGAAGAACGGGCATGAAACTACATGGACACTCTTTTTAATCAGAATATTGTTACAAAACCTTGGTCACAAACTCACACAAACTTATAACAAGCTCACAAAAAAAGCGTAACGCGGCCCTTTCAAATTAATCTGATCTCCTAAACAAGCATTTAAAGTCATAACGGTTAAAGAGACATTTATAAATAGGCACCTCTTAATGAATACGTATGCACGGCGCTCAAAACATTGGATGTAAAATACTTAATTACACATAAAAAAGCTTGGGGCTATAAGAATAATTAATTTATAGATGCGAAACTCTTGTTTATGGTCCCGAAAATGGTACAGTTTTGTCTTGTACAGTCGACCTCGTAACTGCTTTATCACACTAAGGTTGAATGATTCATTTGCGCGTCATAACAATATAACGGCTCTAAACAAGTTTTCCGGCGGCAAGATGGGCAGACGACATTGTTGCCATTGCGCGAATATGGATGAGGCTGGCACAAGACCTTGGAGCTTGGCACAAGCAAAGAGAGGCCTATAACCAGCAGTGGTTGAAGTCGGGCCGTGGATACTGTTAGAAAAACATAACACATTGTCAAATGTGTTATGTTTTTCTAACAGTATGAACTGATAAGCACTCAATTAACAGGAATTTACGAGTACAGTATATTAAAATACAGTTTTATAAATTAATTACCCGCAAGGAGAATTGTAGGCATTTATTTACAGTGTGCGCCCAAAAACTGGTCAGCATCCATTCTCCGCACACCATATTGCCAAGCGCGGCTTAACCTGAAGATCCAAGGGGCAGTTATTATTTAGCCACGAGCTCCTTGCCGTTTCTAGAGCAATGTTGATGAAATAAATTACAAAATAACGCCCCTGACTGCTTAGACAAATTCTTTAGTCTTTCCAGTGCCCAGTAAAATATAATAAGATTAGATGTAGAATCAAATTATGTAATGTAACGATGACCTACGAGACTTTAAGGCATGTATTAAGAGATCATTGTTCCTAATTACAATGTGCCAAGGATTAGGATAATGCCTTTAAATTTTAACGTGAATTTTATGAGCTGTGGTCGAGTTGGTTTTTGTTGAGTTACGAAATTTATTTGTTTTTGTGGATTGCTGAAAGTCTAATTTAATTAATTTCATTTAGACCTTGGTGATTAAGGCTTTAAGAAGTCAAACATTGCATAAATTTATCATCAGTTGACATCACGCCTGTAACCCTCAAAGGATAGTATTAATCATAAAATCATAACTTCAAACCTACTCTGTAATAAAGTTATTTAAACACTCACATTTCACATACACTCCTCCCTACACACACTACACTCATATACACACCCCTAGATACACAAACACAATCATTGACTCCATTTGCTGTGTTAACAACCACTGTGAACAACCACAAAAGTCACGGTTGTATTATATAAATTGGAGCCGCAAAATCTCCGACTCCTAAGATACAGGTCTGCGTACCTAGTTTAGGAGCCTGGAATAGTGACAGTAACTTAAAACTTGTTAGTACAACCCACTGTTTATAAATGCTACGCTATGCTATGCACTGTGCTGTTGTTTTTTACTCTTTTTTTATGTACTAATAAACTTTTATTATATATTTATTATTATTTTATTATAATAGTAGTACGCATGGCGACCAATCAAGCTATAAAACCAGTGTATGCGGATCTCTCATTGTACGGGAAATCTAAACAAAGCGAGGTCATGTTATACTAGGAATATATATATAGCTGATGTGTCCGTGTGTACTATAAACCGACCGCTTTAATGAGTGCTCCGCCTAGCCCCATCAAAATCACATTAAGCGTCCACAAAGGCTTAACAATATCCCACATGTTATTAGCTTTAAAATAACCAGAATCCACGTAGGTATTACGATACTAATTGAACCAATACGTGAACAACCATCAGAATAATTCATTTATATTGATACCGGTTGAAAGCGGTCGGTCTATAGTCTCTCTATATTACTCCCACATTTCTCCAGTTATGCTTTAGGTTCCGTGAAAAGGCAAATCTATAGCCATCTAACGCAGACTCTGGTATCCGCAATCCAGCCATCCATTACTAAGTAACATAATATAACATCCCACCTGTAATCCCCGAAGGGTTAGGCAGAGGTGTACCTAATAGTACACCCACATTTCGCCAGTTATGTTTAAGCCCCATGTTATTAGGGGCGAGCCTATTGTCATCCACCAGGCACAGATCCAGACCCCGTGGATGCTACTCAAAAATTCCTGATGGAAAAACCCAATAACACTTCTAACCCTTACTTAATTTACGATAGAATCCAACTATTCCGTAATGCCACAACATAATGAAAAAAAAGAAATTAACGCCACAATCATACTTTGAAATTTACGGACTCATTTCATTTACTTTTTCTTCGGTACTAAAGTTACGGAAATAAACAATCTTAATTACTGACCCAAAACGATATAAACAAAAACATACATAAGTACCTACACACATAAAAACCTTCTGCAAATAAATAATACATTATCGCAAACAATTACATGTTTGTTGCGTGCGAATACAAATTGCGCTATGCTATTCAAATAAGGACCTTACGCCTAGGTAGGGTAACCAGATCCATAAATAAGTCTTTTGGAGAAAGTTCCAGAAATTTTAAGAAAATTCTGGACTTTTCGTTCCATTGAATGTGCAGTTAATTTTATTTTGCGATTGATTTACAACGATCATCATCTGCCTAGCCTTTTCCTAACTATGTATGTTGGGGTCGACTTTCAGTCTAACCGGATGCAGCTGAATACCAGTATTTTACATGGAGCGACTGCCTATCTGACCTCCACAACCCAGTTAGTACTGAGTAATACGAAACCCTTTCGTAAGACTGGTTGTCAGACTTTTTGGGCCACTGACTACCTAACGCCTGCCATCTACAAATGACACCCAGGACCAACGGCTTAACGTGCTTTCCGAGGCACGGAGGAAACTCGGTATGTAATGGGTCCCATCCACAGACCAACCTAGGCAAGCGCGGCTTAACCTAAAAAGCTAGGTCTCATATCTGGAAAAAAATGTTTTCTCTATTCTCACCCGAACCGAGCTCGGTCGCCCCGGTACTATTAATAGAGAGAAGTTTGTTGCAGACTGCAGTTGCGCCGGCCGCAAATAAGCTGGTATAAGCGCTGGAGAATGATGAGGTTTGTTGCAGAACATTGCCGGGTGTATACTGTTGATTCCTACGTCGATTTTATTAAAAAAGTTTTTATATTTCCAACGACTTAATTTTATAATTTTAGGAAATTCCAGTCAATTCGAATTTCCCCCGTATTCCGGACACTGAGCTAACATTCCGGACTTGTCCTGAAAATTCTAAACATATAGCAACCCTAGTCTTATGGACCGTAAAATATATACCTTCAAACACATACATATGTGTATGTACGACTACGTATACATTATAATGTACTGACTTAATTTTACGCTACTTTTGTACGGTGCGTTGTTAAGATAAGAAGGTTTCATTGACTGGTTTTCGAGCTTGACTGCCTTTAAAATCGGTGACTCGTTCAATTCCTTTAACAGGATGTGTAATCGCCAAATTGATTAGCGGTTCATAAGAATAGAGGCTCCTGGTATAAAGTAAAACAGCCAGTCGGGCCGACATTCAGGTTAAGCCGCCCTTGCCTAGGTTGGTCCATCGATGAGTGACCACCAATTACATACCGAGTTTGCTCCGTGCCTCGGAAAGCACGTTAAGCCGTTGGTTCCTGCTGTCATTTGTAGATCTTTGACAGTCGTAACAGGTAGTTAGTGGCCTGAAAGTCTGACAACCAGTCTTGCCAAGGGGTATCGTATTACCCAGTACTAACTGGGTTGTGGAGGTCAAATAGACAGTAGCTCCTTATAAAATACTACTGGTATTCAGCTGAATTTGGTAGGACTGGAAGTCGACCCCAGCATAGTTAGGAAAAGGCTAGGTAGATGAAATAGAATATAGCATAATTACCTATACAAGATGTTTGAAGACGGAGTGACACAATGAGTAGGTACCTAGTTAATCGTACCACATTCCTACTAATTTAATTCTACCTTCTTTTATTTATGTTTCCATTGTTCTTAAGTAGCAGACGATAAACACATTAATTTTCGAAGAAAACGCTCTTTGTTTAGGTTCAACAAATTAAGCCTATTTAGGTCTACTTAATAAATTCCGTCCTGAAAGAGAAGATTGACGCCTCCAACACGTACATTCAAAGCGAGTAGCTGTGAGATGTTAATATGGGCAGTCAGGCACAAAACGTATCCGCCATTTTTGTTTTTGTGAGGCTTTTTCTGCGTAGAACGAACGTAAAATATTAGGACTATGTTGTACCCATTTTTCTTTTCAAATTCCGACTACGGGAAAAACGGTTTAACGTTTTTTTATTTTTGTTTTCGAGAGGAATGTCATCCTGTGGGGTAATTGAGTAAGACACTACCCCTAAGACACTTGCAAACGGCAATGCTTATCGTTGTGCCAGTTCAACAACATTCAATCTGTTATTTACTCTATCGGGCAGACGAGTTTTTCAAACATTTCATACCTAGGAATTTCCTTGAAAATCCTTCGGATCACCATTGAAGATTTTTCAATGTGGTTGACTGAAGCATCAGTTGTAATGTATTCAGGTTAACAATTTACTACACCCGATTTTCTCTCTTCTTTTCACGTATTGGGACGAAATGAAAGGACAACTAAAGGGTGTAAATAGACCCTTAACATAAACGAAAGGCAGTTGTTCTCCCCGTCACTGCGATCATTTTTTTGTTTTAGACCTGGGAACCTTCTAGTTACGGAGATATTGGGGGTCAAAGTTCCAAATTTTACACAAGTTTTTTTTTAAAATACTTGTTTTTAATGTAAAACTTTTACTTTACACACCTCCACGACCCTCGTACTATTCAATCCATTGATCAGCACAATGCTATGAGTGCTTTCCGTCGAGTCCTACCGTAAAACGTGATTTTTCACCCCAAAAAAAAAAAGTCGATTCCCAGCAATAATTTTAGCGTAAAGTTACTTAGTTTGATGTACAGAATGCTTGGTTGACGGATATGTGAAGGGTGTGTTTACACCCGGTATATTCGAGCTGGCCATCTACATAAATAGTATTGGCCGCATTGCCCATTCAAAAATACAGGAACAGCGGTCATCAATTCGGCTCTAAATCATGATGCTTAATGCAGGTACCCCTTGGGAAGCCTCAATTTGAGCAAAACATTTACCAAGCCTGGTTTACGATAGACATTGTCCATAACACAGCCAAAGCTAGCACAAAGCACCCAAAATTAGAAACTCCGCTTAAATATTAACAGAGCCTGCTCAGAGTCTCGGGGTAATTGATAATTATTGCATTGGTAAATAATGGGTGAAAAAGGGGGGTGGTTTACCCCAAGAGAAGGCTTGACGAGGTTTATTGTGAAGTGGTTAGGGGATTGTATCACCTTGATGACGTAATAATGACTGTGTTTTGTTTCTTTGTCGTTTTTACTGTTTGTCACTAAAATAAATGCTAGAAAGAGATAGAAAATAATTTGTGGACTTTTTAGAAAAATATTACCGTCTATCAATCAGATTTTTTTTTTCATTGAAATGAGTATAGAAAATAAGTTTATTTGCCACATGCCGCAAGTCAGTTATGCCCGACTCATTATTGTTCCGATTGTTCACTAAATTGTTTTTCAAATAAGAATTCCCGATTCGACATCATAAGACAACAAATGAATTTTTATTTAAGCGCACAAAATTAAACAAAAAAACTTAAATATTGAAATAAAAAAGATTTTTTGATGCCCGAAATCTAACTAACTGTGCTTAAAGTAAAACTAAATAATTTATTACAACAAAAACAGCATTACAAAACATTAGTCACGCTGCATGTTTTATTCAAACTTGCACAAATCAAAAAACCAACTTCAAAGACGCATAAAAACTTAAATAAAAACCAAACTGCTATAACACAAACACCAGGAAAGCATAACAAACGAATATGAATCTAATAATCGCTCATATGAAAACGCCATCAACGATTTGTCGCTGCGACTGTACGACTGTACGGTCACAAGGATTTATAACCCCCGCCCTCCGTCCGCAGTAACATTTTCATTTTATGTTTTTGCCGAGTAAAATAATGCTGGTTATACGTGTTAACCGTTAATGTTTCATTGACACGAGAGCCGTAGTATGGTAGTAAGGCTTTTTGTTTTTTGTTGGTTTACATAGGTACCTCTTTGTCTTCAATAGAGTATTTTTAGTACTGTTCAAAATAATTTTAAATTACGTCTTGTAGACGAAAGGGTAGGCAATAGTATTCTAACATTTTATCTTGTTTTTTTTTGTAGAAGTTTAGTTACTGACTACTATTTAGAACTGTTTCCTGTAAGTAATTCAAAAGCAGTTCAGGGAAATATAGAATAGGGTGTAAAGTTCTTCACCCCACATAGAAAAGGGAAGATCCTCGGACTAGACGGGGGTTGTCTGCTGGGCTACTGCCTGATGGATGTTGTCGGGTTTTTCTATATCGTCTTAAGTCTCGGATAATTTTAATAGCGCGATTCAGTTACTTCTTCATTTTTGTAGCATACATAGATGGCGCTGTAGTACTTTTTGAACTAGTTAATGTACACTTTTTGTAGAGCTACTACAACTGGACGGATCTGGGACATTTGCGTGAAGGACACTTGCGCGAACCCACTTGCACGAAAAGACATATGCGCGTATGGACTTTTGGGCGATTAGACTTTTGCGCGAATGGACTTTTACGCCCATAGACACTTACGCGCATAGACACATGCGCACATAGACACATGCGCGAATGGACACTTGCGCGAATGGACTTTTGCGCGAAATGACACTTCCGCTACTAAACTTACTCACGACTGGCTACGGTTAATCTGTAGAGTAAACATAACATCATATTATTTCTTATTTTCAATGAGATAGAGAGAGAGAGCCACTGCCCGAGTGACATGTCAAATTATTTTTTTGTATTTTAAAATTTAATTTAATGAGTGATTAAGTTGTATTATGGTGTAATTATATGTAATATCGTATATTAAATGTGTAAATACTCAGGAAAATTGTTTTCCTGATAATTAATAAAGGATTCGGTTATACGATCGGCTATTGATTTGTTTGATTTGACAGATAGATCTACTATGAATCGTGTTGCCAGATATAATTATTGTTCAATCGATTTTGAACGTATGTTTCAAAATAACTTTACTCTCTGTTCAAGCTTTTGGGTTTAATTAATATCGATTTTTTAGATCATTCAGTTGTTTTAATGTCTATTATGACAAATGCATATTGATGTGTAGAACATTCTTGTTACTTTGTACAAAAAAGATTAATCAATCGATTCCGATTTAGAAAAACCTCAGTATTATGTTTACTCTACAGCTAACCTAACCTAACCATTCGCGCATAAGTCCTTTCGCGCATGTGTCTTTGTGCGTAAATGTCCGTTCGCGCATAAGTCCATTCGCGCAAGTGTCTATGCGCCCAAAAGTTCATTCGCGCAAAAGTCTAATCGCCCAAAAGTACATTCGCTCATATGTCTTTTCGCGCATGTGGATTCGCGCAAGTGTCCTTCGCGCAAATGTCTTTCGCTGAAGTGTCCTGATACCCAACGGGACACTATTACTAAGCCTCCGCTGTCCGTCCGACCGGCTGTCCGTCCATCCGTCCGTCCGTCCGTCTGTCTGTCAGCGGGCTGTGTCTCATGACCCGTAATTGCTAGACAGTTGAGTTTTCACAGAATGTGTATTTCTGGCACTATAACAACAAATAATTAAAAATAATTAAAAATTAAAGCGGGCTCCCGTACTACGATGGTAAGGAACCCTTCATACGCGAGTCTGACTCGCACTTGGCCGGTTTTTTTTCCTAATTTAATATAACAACACAGTATAATAGGCATGAAAAAGTGGAGGAGCTAAATAATTTTCAAATTTTTGGAAGGAGCCTATTTTAAATATGACATCAATTATCAGCAAGGTCTCTTTGCCTATTTACAAAGGCGTTCTATAACGCTTTTTAGCCCTTCCAGTTTAAACCAGCTACTTGTTTTTTAATTGTCAAATAAAGACAAATAGTTTAACCTTTTTTTGTCTGATGTAGATAATTACTTTTGGGGGTTGAATTTAACTTTCTTGAACTCGTGGGAGGGTTTTACATTACGTGAATATCGTCGATCCTTTGTTACAAAATAATTTATCTGTCTGTCAGTTTGGTTGCTGCTACACTTTTCGCATTGATGATACATTCGTCTCGTTGACTGGATGATTTTGGACAATTAACATGGCCAAAGTATGTGGCCATGTTAATTGCAGCTTCAATAGCGTTTTTTTATTAAGCCTCCAAATTTGTACGAGTAGGGTATACTTTGGACAGTCGCTACGTGCAGTCGCTGCATACTGGTATTCAGCTGCATCCGGTTAGACTGGAAGCTGACCCCAACATAACTGGGAAAAGGCAGATAATGAAGAGGGTCACTTTGGATACTCCAACTAGTAGGCAGTGTTTGGCTATTTATAGCTTGAGAATCTCTTATTTCAGTAAACACTTTTATTAAATTAAAAGTTGTTAAGTAGTCTAGGTTTTTGTAAGTAATTTTGTTACGTAACGTAACATCAATCAATCAATTAATCATTTATTTTGTTAAACATAGGTATGGTTACAGTTATCAGATAGTATATTGTCTGGAATATGTGCACTATGTTTTGCCAATTAAAGGCGTACAAAATTAACAAATAAGGTGGCATGTCAATAGATTACATCAAGAACAAAGAAAAAACAGTAAAATTTAAAATATGTCAGTTAGGTAAACATGTCATTACAATTTTAGATAAATAAACTTAATCACAACATCAAAGTCAATTTATTTTTTATTTGACTCCAGAAAACGTCGGATCTATTAGTATATTTTAACCAGCAGTGCTGTTCGTGTGGAATTAAATAAAATGCAGGCTAAATTTTATAGCTGGTCGTAAATATCTGTGCTGTTCGTAAAAATCTGTACAGCTACTATTACGGGCACGGCAGCAAATGGGTCTCGTTGAAATATGTTTTTAAAATAATTTACCTACACGATATTATATTATGGTAGTTTTATAATTGTTATAACTTTATTACACCGTATTCTTTTTTTAAGCAGTGACAGCCTAGTGGTGTGACCGTCCGACTGCCAATTCATAGGTCTCGAGTTCGAACCCAAGGCACGCACCTCTGATTTTTCGGATTCATGTGCGTATTGTATAATCATCACTTGCTTCGGTGAGGGAAAACATCGTGAGGAAACCAGCATGCCTGAGAGATATTTCTTGACGGCATGTTAAGCCGAGTCAGAGGCCCATGGGCGGCATAAAAACTCTGACACCAGGTTAGGAACTAACCACACGATAAAGAAAAGAAGACCGTATTCTTTTACAATCAATCCTATTTCTACCCGCGTCGTGTTCCGCATTACTGAAGGTCGTGATATCCCTGACGTGAAGTCATCTTCTGCTTGCCGATATTTCTCCATCTGTGCCTATACTTGGCATTGTAGTGGAGTTTTGAGTCTAGCGATAAGCGATTTTGGTCCGTCCATCTAAGTGGACTACGGCCACTCCGACGCTGACCATCGAATATAATAATTAGTTAACCATACCCTGAAGATGGCTGATGACCATCTCCTGAGGATGCCCCGTGGAGGGGCAAAACACGTGTCGAGTATAGACACAGGTTTGGGTGTATCGCATGTTAATTTTATTATTGTATTAATACAAATGTGAGTGCATATTTTTGTGTGCTGCATTCTGCATCCAAGTCATGTTCTTATTCGTGGAATAAACACTAATTATTTTACATAACATTTTAACAGGTGGATATACATAGTTGAAAATACTTACAACATTTATAAACTTTACCCCTTCAGCCGATTTTTCTCAAACACACCTCGTTACCACTTTTTTTAGACTCCAAATTTCTCTGAATATATTCTAAAAACAGCTGTGAGCCCCTTATCTACGTGTTAAATGTACGAGACTGTTGGGAACTAGGTTAGTAGCGTACTCGTAGACTTGCTACCTATTAACGTGGTGCTCTGGTGGTATATTTATTGGTTTTAGTACTTAATGGGTAGGACGGCCTTTGTCCTCTCTTTTTGGGATAGCTTTACGTCCTCGCCGATAGGCTGATTAGTTATTTAACGCTATATGAACTTGTAATTCCTAGTGGGGATAAGGACATGAGTTGGGACGTATTATTTATTTGACTTTATTGAAGTCTTATAATACCCAAGTACTTCTGTCTTGATGACGACTTACACGCACAAGTGACAAACGTCTCGCGATAGTGACTGCTGCGGAAAAAAACTTTCTGCAAAAAAAAACCGACTTCCTACTAAATAACTTTACTGTTGGAAATTGGAGCCTTTGTTGGTTTCATCGACTTTTTACCCACCGACTTCCGAAAGTACTTAAAGTTATTTTAGACTTGTTTAGTGTTTTTTTGAAAGTCGATTATTTTTTTGCAGAAAGTTTTTTTATTTTACCCTTTTTAGTTATAGCATACCACGCAAATTCTTATCATGATTTATTTTAACAGTGTAAGTAGAAGTTTATTAAGACATCATTATGTCTTCAACATAGCCCAAGAAGAAAAAATGCGTATTTAAAGAAAAAAACAAATTACTAAACCGATTTTGATGAAATTTCTATGGGACCAATCGAGAATCCTTTCACATAAAAAAAAAATCAAATGGGTTCGTAAATGACGGAGTTATGAGGTAACAAACATTTAAAAAAATACAACCGAATTGAGAATCATCTCCGTTTTTTGAAGTCGGTTAAAAATAGGTCTATTTTACAAAATTACGAGATTACAGGAATTCGCAATCGCCACTGACGATTCGTAGTATGGTATGAAGTCGCACAGACAAATATCACGTCGCAAGTCGAATCAGGCGAGCTTGTGAACGGGGCCTTAAGGTTTATATTCAACGTTCCAAGGATTTAAAAATTTGAACACCACCACACACGCCACATATGTATTATCAATTGGTCCTATGATGAAAGCACTACAGTTTAGAATCATCTTTTAATCGGTTTAATCCGTAAGGAAATGTAACTGAGACAAGGACAACTAAGTAAGAACCGAAAAAGTGAAATCCCATTTCTCGAAACTGTACTTCAACTTCAAGTCATCGCTCACAAAATTTGCAACAAGACAAGCACCGTTCCCGTGTCATGTAAACTTAGTAACTCGTCCCATCACGTGAATTCACGTGTACAACCGGTAATGAACAAAGCGCGGTAATGAGATCTTTGCACGTTAAACTTTATCACGCTTTACGCCCCAGGCCAGGACCGGAATGAAAACTTGGCCTGTTATAAAGATGAACCATGTTTAAAACAGACTTTCCAATTCTGAAATTGTTTTGGAAATGTGCGGCCTCTAAGACTTCCGTCTTTTTACCCGACTGAAGCCCAAAAGGAGGGTTATGTTTTTGACCTGTATGTATGTGGGTTTGTATGTCCATTTCTATGTTCCCTCGTAACTCCTAAACGCATGGACGGATTTGGATAAATTATACGTCGTTAGATTCGTCTTGGTAGCGCAAGTGTCTGACTGTACTCAAAAAGTTTTTTCAGTCGGGTGTTTTAGTTTTTTCATCTACTTTTTATTTGCATAATATTAATCTTACCAAGGAGTATCATATTAGTCAGTATCGAATAAAAACCCAATGAATAATTTGATTTTTTTTTTCATAATTGCAGCGCAAGATATCTTTGCGTGGCCTGTGGACGGCGAGTTATAGGCTAGCTCGCCGTCCGGCCGTCTTATGACGACAGGCCGTGTCGACGGCGCGCGAGTGTTCCACGCGCGCCTCAAACAGATGTCAGCAACCAAGTAGGGGTCCGCATGGGCCGATGCCTGCCAGGGCTGCGGGACTGTTCGTAAGAGATACCGTGGCCCTGGAACACAAAGGGCAAAGAAGGAACATGGATGGGTTTTAGTCAGTACAAGTCTGACACTCCCCTCCGCTCCGCCCAGAGTGGGGGAGGGTCATTTGAAATCATCAAATGACCCCCTCATTTGAAGATTTTCCATCCAAAAAAAAAAAAAGATATCTTTGCGTCACTTTACCACTATCCATATCGACATGGTTGCGTGGTTAAGTGACGCGGGATCGTGTTGTTAAGCGGCCAAGTTTGTCATATGAAAACTTTAACCCATGGTCGGTTATCTACAATGCATGAAGTCCTAGATTCGATTTCCAGATCTTGCAAAGTGTTGGGCTTTTCTATGATTTTCTCAGTAGCAGCCCAGACTCTACACTTGTCCTCGATTGAGGACAATAAGCTTGCCCCCTATTACTTACATGAGACTAACTGTCAAAATGTAGGTGTCATTAGGGTAGGTACAGCTCTGCCTAACCCTTCGAGGATTACAGGCTTGATGATCTTGTGTGTCTGTTTCACGGACAGTGAACCTATCAAATTGCGTGAAACTAATTCTCGAGTAGGCGTTAACAGACTGCTGAGTAATCTCCTTTAGAGCTAGAATTATCACTTAAGTCGAGATGACATTTTAAGCTCGACTCATCATAGAACACTATTCATAAATTATTAGGGATTTCTCGGTGGTGAAAAGTGACGTACCCTACCTCCTTTATTATATTATGGCAAGACTACATTTTACAAGACTGGTTGACTGGATTAGCTCGTTGTCTGCTCGTTGGTCTAGTGGTCGCAAGCGCGACTGCTGAGCAAGCCTGGGTTCGATTCCCGGGTCGGGAAAAGTTTTATTGGGTTTTTCCATCAGGAATTTCTCAGTAGCCGCCGTAAAATCCTGATATTAAGCTGTTTCCGGTTAGACTGGAAGCCGCCCCAACATTATTGGGAAAAGGCTAGGCAGATGGTGATTTTAATCTATTTTTACGGTTAATATATTATGGAAACGTACCCTAGTCCTAGTCCTGTATGTGAGCTTTCCTTTTAAAATATTGTCCATAGAAAACTAAGGTTTTATCATAGATGGAAAATAAATCCTAGTTTTCCGAAGTAAAGTTAACCGGAATCTTGAAAATCTAATCCTACCATTTCCTGCATTTCTCCATCGAGTACTTAACTTTAGTTCCTTAACTTCTCAAGTCGTTTCGTTCAAAATATCAAGGACTCTAGAAAATCGATAGGATTGGCAACTTAATTTCCTTTTCCCGTAACGTTTATCTTGAGAATTCTATTTTATGAGATCACGTAAGTAATCACTACGGAAAGATTATACTCGGGTTTTAGAAACTTATTCATTCAACCTGACTTGACGTCAGCGTTTACGACATAAATGGACCCAGAACAAGATTTTTTGGCCAAGATGTAATTCCGGTGGATATGGGCTTAAAGGCTTAAAATAACGGGTGTAAAATTACGCTTAATCAAGTCGAGAGAGTAATTATTGCTCTTCCCGTCATTGTGATGTTTTTTTTTGTACTGGACCATAATTATCTTGGTTTCGCCAGTTATGTACAAGTCCCATGTAATAGGGGACAAGACTAATTGCCATCATCCGGGCACAAATCCAGACTCCGTGGCTGCTACGGAGAAATTCCTAATGGAAAAACCCAATAACATTTTGCTCGACCTGGAAATCGAACCCAGGACCTCATGCTCAGCATGTGATCACTAGACCAACGAGACAAAGTTCAATACAGTGTTTATTAAAACACTTTCTTGATTAGCTCCCATAGCTTTATTAAAGTCTTAAATAAAATCTCTCTCCTGGGTTCGATTTTCAGGTTCTTTTTTGGCTCAGCAGTCGCGCTTGCGACCGCTCTCATAACACAAACTAAGCAAAGATGCTTAGACGTAAAGTATCTGCATTTCCCGGAACTGCCTGTATAAAACGCGAAGGGGTCGCCATCCAATCAATATTCCTAAAAAGGACCCCGTGTCCCCGTCCCAAAGTGGACGATTACCGAAAATACTAAACATCTCTTAGTAGTTCCTTTGTGAGTCCAACGAAAACATATAAAAGGCGTCCACGGCTTAATCTGAACGAATTTATTCCCGGCTCTTCGGGGATAAATCACTGTAGTTCTGGTCAAAGAAGTCTATGAGACGTAAAAGTGTGAAAGGCGAAGGGTGGCTCATTCTTTCTTCAGAAAGGGCCGGCCTCAAACCGGAAAATTAACGTAGCATTTACTTTTGTTCCTTTATCGGCACCTAGAGTTTCATTTATACGGTCCTCTTTATTATTTTATCTTGAAAAATAGAGATAAACAGCTCCACTGAATGGAGGTCGGCTCTGTTCGTAATATTTGAATGGGAATTTTGAGATTTACAATTGCGCTTTTCAGAAAGATTATTTCGAAAATATTGCGTTGTAATTTTGCTTTCTTGGCTTTTGAAAACGGTTTGCTTTTAGCTTTTGATAACAGACGGTGAGAGAAGGATTTGCGATAATGAGCTACAAAGAGTTTAATCCCAACATTTCGAAATAATAAAAATGATCTGTCTAATGGCCGTAGACATAAGATTTTTGTCATGCACTAATTTGCGAGCTCACTTTAATTCTCTCCCTCAACTCGTCCTCAAAGTTTTGAGTATGAATGTGGATGAGTATATGAGTAAAGGAAGACCATAGAAACGATGAATGGACTGTGTAAAGAATGATATGGCAAGAAAGGAGGTGTCTGATGAGAAGACGAGTATTAGAGAAGTGTAGAACAAGGAGACATGATGCGCTGACCCCAAATGAATTGGGATAAGGGCAAGAGAATGATGATGAACTCGTCCTCATAGGACTTGGAAACAAAACATCAGTTGATAAATATAACTGAAAAATGCCACACCAATCGAAAAATCAAGAAGAATCAACTCTTCCACTTATTCCATTTCACAAAATGAGCTCAAAATGGAAACTAAACACGACCGATCCTTAATTCCCTGAACGCGCTAACAGTAACCGCATGTTACAGCAGAGCACCTTACCTAAATAGTACGATAGTAAGGCGAACCGCTATTAAAATTTAATTAATGAACTGATCTTGAACTGACTATTTGTTGGGAAGCTTTTACTTTATTTATTACATAACTAAACCTACTTAACTTTATAATCAAGTATTGACCCAAATAACGACATAAGGTTAGTAAAAAAAATGTTATACAATTCTTATGTGAACTTCCCAGCTGGTTTTTCAGGCGTTCAAAAATCATGGATACTTTTACTTAAACTAAATACTTTTTGTTTGAAAGACAAATAAAATTTTACACAACAAAGAATTTTATTTACCACCCTTTACGGAGTACTCATAGCTCAAATTAAAGACTACAATAGGAACAAGTCAATAACCTGACACCGTCGCAACAAAAAGTATAATTTCCAAACAGCATAACAACATCATATAATCCCTTTTCAGCAATTGCTAAGCATTACGAATAATCTCCTTACCTCACATTCTACCTCATCGAATTACATCAATATTAAAATCATACATATCACATTATCAATAAGAAAATCCTCGACAAGCCTCGAGCATTTCATTAAATCAATCCCGAACCCCGTTACCAGTTCATAATCTCACACGCTCAAAACAAAAAAAAAGAAGATGGCGGCGCTTTAATTTTTTTTTAATACTACAAAGTTCCGTCGCAAAGGGGATCCTATTCGAAAATCTCCTTATTCGAGTAAGGAGCTTACAGCTTACGGGTAAGTCTTTGACAATCGAATGCGACAGAGGTTCGGTCCCACTCGTTGGAGCTTCGCAGTAAATTTAAATTTTCGCCGAAAATACTCAAGTAAGAGGTGGCTGAATTAAAACGAAGCTATGTAAATCTGACACCTTCGGTTCTTGCTTCGCCAGTTGTTGTCGGCTAATTGTATTAACGATTTTCTGTAGGCTTTTTGTTGTGATGATGTTGCTATATTAAGGTGTTACGGGTGGAGCAAAAGAGCCTTTAAGGGTGACAATAGTGACTATGAGATAGTTTATTTATTTATTCATGAACATCAAATAATTAACAATTTAACTGTCTTTTATTACTCAAAAATTTGAGTAATAAAAGACAGAACAGAGTTTATCTATCTATACAAATTTACAAAGAGGTAAAATTTATTTGTAAGTTTGTATGGGGGGTAATCTCCGGAATTAATGATTCAATTCTAAAATTTATTTTACTGGCAGAAAGCTACATTAATCGTGGGTGTCATATGCTATAAATTATATTTATATCATGCATATTAGCTGAGCTATCACAATTTTTACAGACGAAGTCGCGGGCTCAGTGCTAGTATTGTACAAAGTGAAATTATAAAAGCTTTCGTACGTACTGGTAAAATTTACCCTGGTTTATATCACTTTTACAACCGATTCCCGACGACTGGAACCTGTGAAAATCAGCAATTGGGTAAGAAAATATTATTTTCTTGCAAAGTAGGGTTAGGCTTAAAACTAGCCTAAAATAGATATGGCATGGCCTATTTTGCATTTGAAATGTAAGTAGTCAATACACTAGACCACTTCAACTTGGCTAGACCGTTAGTATTTGCCTAGGAATTGTATTTTCATTACTCTGCTGCTCGAACATGGCCACTTGGAACAGACCATTGTAGTTAAAACCAGAATATTCTTGACTCGACTTCAATGGATATTAACTCTGTGAATATAAGCTCTGTTTTTGCTTTAATAGAATTATCAATTGTTTGTAGATTTCGCTTGCTTAATTAAATTAACTTTAAAAAATGAGCTTTCCGTTTCGTTTGTGAAAAAACCAACCAACTTAAAACTACAAAGCCTAATGAAATAATACTCAAAAAAAATGCCGTCAATCACGAACCAATCCATGGGTGTCCTTAATGTGACAGGAACCAACTCAATAAGATGCCAAGTAAAGCCAACAGCATCCTCATTTCTGCCAATGTCAATCAATCTGTATTTTAAAAATAAATAATTTTATTGGGAACAAAGTGTTAAAAAAAACGGTAAAGTTGACCCGCAGAGGATAACACAATAAAACAAAATTATATAAAAACAGATCAACAAAAAATAATACTGTTTTAAAGCAAAAAAAAATAATTAAAAAAAAAAACTTGACAAACATTAAACTAAATTGGGCCTCGTACATGACCAATTTAGTTTACTGGTAACACTCAGCGTGCACATTTAAAAAAGTCACAGCACTAAGAATGCTAAGAAAATTTCTAACATAGTTACATACTACAAAGGACTTTTTATTACGCCAACCGTTTGAATCAATACATAGAACAACATTTATCTATGCCAGCCACAACCGTTTGTATCAAACGATGGTTCATCAAAAGACCATAATAAAAAAAACAGACACGCCACTTCGTTCATATTCCAACTAATAATACCTACATACGAGTACACTGATTGTCTAGTTCGTAGAACCTACTTGCTACTTCAAAAGCAACAAGTTAGCTTTGAACAATAACAATGGGGGCATGTTCTGAATCCTAAATTCTGACAAACGGACACAGGGCACGCATTTCCTCTTGCTCTGTGAAATATTAGGAGTTAATGGTCTTGTTAAACTTCGGCTATTTGAGACTTCAATAAGGCTATGGGAGCTAATCGAGAAAGTGTGTTAATAAACACTGTTTTGATTGGCGCGACTGCTGAGCATGAGCTCTTGGGTTCGATTTCCAGGTCGGACAGTGTTATTGGGTTTTTCCATTAGGAATTTCTCAGTAAAACCAGGGAGTCTGGATTTGTGCCCGGTTGATGGCAATAGGCTCGCCCCCTATTACATGGAATTCAAACAACTGGCGAAATGTGGATACACTATTAGGTACACCTCTGCCTAACCCTTCGGGCATTATAGGCGTCATGTTTATGTATGTTATAACTTTTATGGTTTATTAACTACAAATATTGGAACTGCCTCTTTGGTCTAGTCGTCGCTAGAGCTACTGCTGAGTATGAGGTCCTGGATTCGATTCCCAAGTCGGGCAATACGAAATTCGATTTTTGCAATAGGCTCGTCCCCTATTACTTAAACATAACTGGTGGTATGTAGTGTGTGGTGGTGGTGCAGGTTCTCTAACTCAACGGGGACAGGTGTGGTGTTACGTTATGAATATCGGCGCAGGATGGCCTTTACCAGAAGTGGTCATCATAAAGTGGATCAGCTCCTTCAATGTCACCAAGATTGAGCTAGAATATAGCAGTTCCTCTTGGGACGTGGTGACGACTGCGGCTCTCGTTCATGATCCGTCATCTGATGGCTACCGCCACGTCAACCAACGTTACGACGCTCCGCAAGAGCGAAAGTCATCAGCCCCTATCGCTTTCATCCGACCTTCATCGGTAGTTCCTAGTAGCTTCGCAACAAACAGACGGCGCCACTTACTTGCTAATCTTGTACATCCTAACAGGCGTGAAGTTACTGTAACACTAAGAATACCTTCCGTATTTTGACCAGCCTCGACTGGGACCGCGGTGTAACAAGAAACACGAAAAATATCTCAGACTTCGAAACATTTTTCCGAGTACAAAAACAATTTCAATAAATCAGGTTTTTTTTGCATCTTCCTCCTGGTCAGGAACTGCAGTGACCAATCTGGAAATCTCTTAACCGTTTGCGGGGCCAGGTTGGCCGCTGTAGAAATAACCTGGCCAAATGGGGTTTCATCCACCCGTCCCAAATACAATGTCAGTGTGGAGCCCCTCTGCAGGATATGCCCCACCTCCTTTCTTGCTCATCTTGCACAACCTGCACCTTCCAGGATTTAAACGAAGCCAACGACAGAGCTGTGCAGGTGGCAATATCCCGGTCGGGTATTATTAGAGTCTGTCGACACGCAAAGAAGAAGAAACCCCTAGAATTCCCAATGTCTCTCAAAACGATTGTTTCCAAAAATCCCTGACCTAACGTAACGAAATGCGGGAAGTTTCACCTTTGCAATCCAATTATAGGGGGAAACGGCTATCAGGTAGTTACTTTTTCAGTTTTTTCGCGCGGAGGAAGTTTTTGAATTGGCTTCAGGCTACGGAAGTACCGATCATTGCTTTTGGGTTTTCCGTATTTGTGCATCTACGCGAAGCCCGGAGGCAGGTAATAGATTCAAAAGTAAAATTAAATGAATAAGTATTTGTTTTTAACCGTCTGTTTACGAGACGAGTATTTTTTTTTTTGTTTAATTGTTGGAGGAAATCATTCTGTCTATGTCGATTCCCGCTATGTTGACTCGTAAAAACAAATGACATCTGTTTTAAAAAGTTTGCGCTTAACCCCAAGGTTGATCAAGTACACTTGGATACTTTAGTTAGAGGGTGTGAGGAACTGGATGTAAAGTTCCACAGCCCCGATTAAAAGGAGAGGATCTTCCGACCACACGGGTGAAGTTTCTGGTGGACTACTGCTCGACGGTGGTATCGAACTGTTCGCACGAAATCTGATTTTGAGATGCAGGATTTCTTAGTTCTAATCTGTTGTCATAGATGTTGCTTCTAATCTTTTTGTATATTTGTCTACGGCGCTGCAAAACTATACGATCCTTATTCTATTACGCTATGGTGTCGACCTCAGGCGAAACGAATTGTGATATGAGTTGCGTCAAGCGGTACGTCCATGAGTGACTATTATCCTTCGCGCGTGTACTGTAGCGTCGCAAACTCTCTACACGCGTGTCGCTAAAGCGCATAGCTTGTGGTCATACAGTTAGATCTGAACTAATTGGAAGTCACATTCCATCTTTAATTACCTCTGAGTTTCTATCGGATAATTTGTTGTTCTATATAGATAGGAGACACTGACCCCATCTCGTCAGGTAGGTTATCTTTGACGTGTAATACTGCAACCATCATCTTCCTAGCCTTTTCCCAGCTATGTTGGGATAGGTTTTCAGTCTAACCGGATGCAGTTGAATACCAGTATTTAACATGGAGTGACTGGCTATTTGACCTCCACAACCCAATTAGTACTGGGTAATACAATACCCCTTGGTAAGACTGGTTGTCAAACTTTCGGGCCACTGACTACCTGTAACGACTGTCAAAGATCTACAAATGACAGTCGGAATACTACATCCAATTTACAAAAATAAATATAATATTATCAATCTGTTTTGCCTACAAACGCCTACACCTGAATTCTGACAGTGGATGAAAGATACCTACATGCTTAAAAGAGGTAGATCTTGTTGGTAACAGAGCCTCTCTTATAGGATTTCGTCCCCTCCTATTCACATAATGTGAGCATTGAGCACAATATAGACCAAAATAATCCGATATTGAGTAAGATTTTTCCTGAATACAGTGCACGCACTAAATAGGTACCTACAGAAGGTCAGCTCCATACAAGAGCGAAAACGCACATTTATTTAAGGTTTACGAGGGGTACAGATGCACTCGCGACTGTCTTTCATTTGACATAATATAATATGACGCCTTTTCCCCGAAGGGTTAGGTAGAGGTGTACCTTTAGTATGTCCACCCACATTTCGCCAGCTATGTTGAATATCCCATGTAACTAATACAGAGCCTATTGCCAGGCACAAATTCAAACTACATGTTGTACTGGGAAATTCCTGATTGGAAAACCCAAGAACACTTTGCCCGGCCTGTGAATCGAACCCAGGGCCACATGCTGAGAAGCGCTTGCAACCACTACCCACAAGGCGATTCCAGTACATTATTTTAAGATAGTTTGGTTGGGTACACCGTACAAGTAGGTACTGTCATTTGTTTGAAATAGTAACTCGTCCATAGGTTTGTGGAGCGGTAGTTACCCAATGATGACAGCCCCGACTTACCGAGTTGTAGGCCGTGGGTTCGAACCCAGGCATTCACATTAATTTGTGTAATTTATTTCATCACCACTGCTCTTAAAACGGTGAAGGAAAACATCGTGAAGAAACCGGCATGTCCCAGAAGCAAAAATTCAAAGACACGTTACATCTACCGAACCGTACCGGGCAAGCGTGATGGATTTATTATAGACAACTGATAGAGAGGAGGCCTGTGTCCCAGCTGTGGGAACATTATAGGCTGATTATGTTAGTAGGCAGTTGTAGGCCGTGGGTTCAAACCCAGGCATTCACATTAATTTGTGTAATTTATTTCATCACCACTGCTCTCAAAACGGTGAAGGAAAACATCGTGAAGAAACCGGCATGTCCCAGAACCAAAAATTCAAAGACACGTTACATCTACCGAACCGTACCGGGCAAGCGTGATGGATTTATTATAGACAACTGATAGAGAGGAGGCCTGTGTCCCAGCTGTGGGAACATTATAGGCTGATTATGCAATAGGTTTGTGCACATGTTTTTGGTCGTAGTATGGAGTTGAGCTTCTGAATCTATCTCTCTATCTTGTGCCGCGTGGGAGTGATACCTATCATCTCTCTTTTATATTGTTTAATTAATACGAGTATGTAGACGCGTGGGTGATCTCACGAGATTGTAGGATGTCGTCCTGAAGTAGGTTTATGTGTAAACGGACCCTTCACGAAGCCGTCTACCAAGCTTTCTCCACTAATCAAATTCAGTAATTCTACGCAAAAATATTGTTGGGAAACGTTTTTTGGGGTGAAAAATCAAGTTTTACGGTAGGACTCAATGTAACGCAATCAAAACATTGTGCTGATTAATGCATTGAATAGAACGGGGGTCGTGGAGGTATTCAAAGTAAAGTTGACTCAGATGATTTGTCCGACTAATACGTAACGGTGGCGACCTGGACAGCTCTGTCGTTTGCCTCTTTCAATTCCTGCAGGCTGAAATTATTTGTTCTCGACGAACTGGAGAGAAGGTGTCGCATAATATCCTGTGTTGGAGGTCCACACTCGCAATGTGTCCGAGCAGGGTCGATTATATCTCACTAGCTTTCGCCCGCGGCTTTAATCGCGTTAGTTTAGAATTTGACAATTTTAAAGTTTATAAAATAATTTAATTCAATAATGTTCGAAAGACACATCAGAACGTTATTGTTGTTTTCCTCGGGAACAGTACTTTTTTTCGGGATGAAAGGTAACCTATGTCCGTTTCTGTACACCTGACAACGTATATGCAAAATTTCAGTATGATCGGTTCAGTGGTTTAGGCGTGAAAAAGTAACAAACAAACTTACTTTCGCAGTTATAATATTAGTTAGGATTAGTTAGGAATTTAGGATTTAGACAAGCTGGGGATCTGTTTGAGCCCGCAGTCGGTATATCGACCACAGCAGTTAGTGACCAGGGTGTAGTTTTATCATTTCAATATTTACTAGTAAAGAATTTTTACATAACTCTTATTAAAAAACGTATATACGTACAAATACACATTAATGTTACATTAACAACCTAATATAAGTATGTATTTTCGCCCTTACATCTCCTCTCAATATAATCTACGATACTTAGAAGTAATTGAGTGTCTCTAAATCCCGTGACTCGGCTCAACGGATTACACGCTTTTATGTGATATATTCGTACAAAATAATCATTATTTACGTGTTCTTAATTAATGTAATAATAATCAGTGCTCTAAGGATTAGCAACCTACCTAAAATAATTTATTATTTTGGGTTGGTTAGTTTAAACACACTGATTACACCTATTATGTAGAAAACCTGTACCCTGTTTAAATAGTTTGTAGTTAATCCTGATTCTAAATCCTACCCGTCTGTAGTCTACATTCAGGTGGCAAACCTTATTAATTAAGGTTTGTATTCTAAATTAATTTTCACAATTATAGACTTGTGTACGTTCAAACTAAGGAGGAGATCGTGGCTAAATAATAACAGCCGCTCGGGTCAATCTTTTGATTAAGCCGTGCTTGCCTAGGTTGGTCTGTGGATGGGTGACCACCCATTATATACCAAGTTTCTTCCGTGCCTCGGAAAACACGTTAAGCCATTGGTTCCGACTGTCATTTGTACATCTTTGACAGTCGTTAGTTAGTCAGTGGCCCAAAAAGTCTGACAACCAGTCTTACCAAGAGTTATCGTATTACCCAGTACTAACTGGGTTGTGGAGGTCAGATATGATATACTGGTATTCAGCTGCATCCGGTTAGACTGGAAGCCGACCCCAACATAGTTGGGAAAAGGCTAGGCAGATGATGAGACTTACTTGAGAGTACCTTCAAACAAAACCCCGTCTTTATTAAATGCTATCATTTTACACCCCTACATCATCATTATGCTCCTGCCAATTTATTTGAAATCGGCGCAGCATGTCTTCTATCGTGATGCAGGATTTTGATTTTAGTTCTTCATTTGCGTCATAGATGTCGCTACCGTGTTTCTTTTTGACTTGATTATGTCCACAACAGCACCTTAAATCCCTTTGTTCAAATCCAATTAAATAGACATAGAGGTATAAATACTTCAAGCTACTTTATCTTACATCACATTGCCCACATCTAAAGCCCTCATTATTGCAAAAGTAGGCACATTTTAGCTCTCAACGTAAAGAGAATAGTCGATGGAAAGTTATTAGGACATCAAAGCCCTGGGAGACCTATGGCTCTGCAGCTAATCTCCTATAGGAATTTTCTATCTACGCATTGAAGGAACTAGATGTGGTAACGGTGGTGTAGCTTTATACAGTCCACTGTTTCAGTACCTGTAACTTTTACTGCTTATTGACGGTTAAAAGTAGAAAGGCATTAGCTGACAATTATCACATTTTAAAACTTCAGCGTAGCAAAATTTTTTTGCTATAAGTCTTTGGTTATTTTGGAATATAACTAGTGTTATCGTATTTACAGTCACTAGACTAATCTAGACCATTATTCTTTAAGTTTGATTATACAACACTATTACGTATTGATTAAGTTTTTATTACATTTTGATTAACAAGAACTTGCCACGGTTCTGCCTGGTTCTAGGTAATTTTCGAGCTGGTTTACGTTATTGAATTTTGTAGTTGCTTTGATGGTTTATTTATACAACGTTAGTTTTAGTATATGCGAAACCTGAAACACTTGTCTAGTATTTTTACGTAAAAAATCTATGTACAAATTTTCAAAACTGTATCATGAAAAATCACAAAGTTATAAGCTTGTTCTGTTACCTAGTTGTCCGCTCAAAAACGTGGTCATCACGCAGCGCACGCCTCCAGCGTCGTCTTGAGCTTATTGATAATAATAATTTGGCAGTAGATACCTAAATTATTGCGATAGGTACTTAAAGTCGCTCGGTGTCCAACTTTTAACTTTTTTAAATATTTTTGGGAAAAAATATAACATGGTTTAAAAATTATTGGAATCGATTCAGTTACTTATTCTGAACAAACTATATTCAGGTTTCGCATAATATACTAAAAATAATGTTGTATATTTCTCAGAAACTACTTAAAAACGATAATTTCAATAAAGTCGTAATAAATGTAAAGTCTACATGAAATGTCTCATAAAATGATAATTGTTCTCTTACCTCAACAAGTATTCACATTGTCACAACACGTAATATTTGAGTCAGATTCACATTCGGAAGATGCAAAGTTTTTGTTTTCAATGCTGGCCTGCGTTTAGCCGCAACTCGCCTGATGTGAAGCGATGATGCGGAGGAGGGCTAGGGAGCACGCTTGCCTAGAAGAAACCGTTTCACTCGAAGTTTGCATAGATCCGGATTATAATGATCAGGGAATAGAAAAGCCGGCGGATAATTATATAGACTGGCAGTTTGCAGCTGGTTGAGTGACCTGGGGCTCACGCAGACCAGGGAAGAACGGCACCAAAAGAGCTCCTTTGCCCTATATTCAGCTGTGCATGGGTGGAATAAGTCTGCCAATGAAAATGATATTTCAGTCAAGCGACATCCTCATCTAGCAAAACTTTACTTCAACGTTTTTCAACATACGTTTCACAAAGATTTTTCAATCGTCGTCGGATTTCCTCAGACTCTGAAGCATGAGGAATCTATTTTACCTTTTACCTAGCTTTAGATGAAAATTGAGATTTCTATGAAATGAAGGGGTTGACTGAACATCTTGGTCTGTATTACAGATAGATTCCCTTTGTGTTTTTTGTTTGAGAGGAAATCTCGTTTCTTTGTGTTACAGATAACGTGTGATAGTTCCGTTTCATGTTTGTTGGTAAATATATATTTTTCGCTGAAAATAACGGATCTGTTCAGAGTCTTTTATTTTTGTAATGGTAGCTAAGTTATGGGATTGGAAGGTTATCCAAAACAATTAATAAAAATAAATAGATACTTAATCAACCATAGGACACTCAAGACCAAACATCCTTTTGCCTTGTATAGAAGAAAGAAAGAAAAAATATTTATTTGTCGCAGCGACATGGCGTGCATCATACGAAATTACAAAGAGAGATGATACAAGGGATTATCACCTTGAGACACCGTGAAAAAGTCTGATGGTGTCAGCCTTCGAATAAGACCACACTATATTGCAAAAGACTGCTTGTTGGTCCAGTGGAGCCAATCGCGACTGCTGAACATGAGGTACTGGGTTCGATTCCCGGATCGGACAAATTAATATTTTGCTTTTCCCGGAGTCAACGGAGTCTGATTATGTGCCCGGTTGGTGGCAATAGGCTCGTCCCCAAGGGACTTAAACATAACTGGCGAAATGTGGGTGTACTATTAGGTACACCTTTGCCTAACCCTTCGGGGATTATAAGCGTGATGTTATGTTGCAAAAAAAAAACAAAATCGAGTTACATCTGATCTTTTTTCTCAAAGATCTTTTTCTTAAAACTCATCTTTCACCATTTCCCCTATTAACCGATTATCAAAAAGACGATTTCGTACATCTTTTTGAGCATAAGAAGCTTAAGGTCACCCTGAACGTCAGGGCTTAAAAACATTTATGTAAATCTACGTTCATTAAACCTAACGAACGTAACAGTTGGGGGATTACGGCGGAATCATATACAGCTTCATCCCTTTGCCTCTGAGTTTTGTATTTTGTATATTTACCTACATACAACGTGGGCCGGTGAATGGACAGTTGTATGGTAATCGGTTATTTATTTATTTATTTAACACTTCAATCACAAAAGTACAGAGGCGGACTTAGTGCCATAGGCATTTTCTACCAGTCAACCTTTGGGTGATGCAGAGATAAGCAGTGGTAGGTGTATATCTGAAAATAATTCAGGATAATATTTTTCGGTTATCGTGGTATGGACATGTGATGCGGAGGAATGAAGAAATTGTAGAGTAGAGGAAGACCAAAGAATCCGTACTACATGGACTTTGTGAAAGTTGATATGGCTAGAAAGGAGGTGACTGCTGAGATGACGACTAAATGGAGAATTATGGAACAAGACATGCTGCGCCGACCCCAAATAAATTTGGATAAGGGCAGAATAATGATGATGATCTACATACAAAGGTAATTAAATCACATGTTGTGAAAGAAAAACTGATTGTAGAAGGTAATAAATCAAGTTGTTACCTAAAGGTGCGGTCAAACCGACCGGACTGAACTCCGTAGTAGCTGCGGACACCGGACTTTGGCAGATAGTACGATACGGTGTAGTAGGCAGACTCCTTGAAGCTAAAAATTAGTAATTGAGGATCTCGACGACAGGTTGACCTGAACTCATAAACATCGTAAGTGCGTAACAACTTATTTCCGTTTAGTTAACTCTTTTAAATTGGCAAGACGGACAGCTGATACATTGATTGTTTCCATTTTTTTTTTCTTAAGCTCAACGAGTGATTAATTAACCCTGATTATCGTTTAAAAAGAAATGATTAAATCATTGCAGTTACTAAACCCGCCTGTAGACGTCTTTTAAGATTAGATGACTCATCTGAGTAGGTAAAGACGTTCAATTTTTGCTAGTCGCTAAAATGTAACTCAAGCCCCACGCGATTATAATAAAGTTAATCGCATACTTAACATTTACCCTATGCAGCTGTATGAGTGTAAGAGGACATTGATGGAATGGGTCTTCACACTTAATTACGATGCAGTGGAAGGCATTTTGGCGACTCTGGGTTGAACGTCTTGCATACTGACACACACACACATACACACACACTCAAACACACACACACTCCAGCACACATCCACACACACACACACGCCCACCCACACACACCCATACATACACACACCCATACACACAAATTACACATTCACACAATCATACACACGTATAAACACACAATTATACAAACACACTCTAGTTCTCACACACGGCCATAAACACGACTTTCATTTTTCTTTTTATTGATTTATAAAAATGTGTAACTTATACCTAATTAGCACAACGAATCAATTGTTAATTAATTGAGGAAGAGCGAGGTTTATCCCATCACAAGTATCTTCGGATTACTTTCTGGGAAGCCCCGGCAACTTATTTGTATTGATTTAAGATAATAAACACATTTTTTTTTTTTTAAAGAGAAATAAATTATATCTTAGCAGTGTGATCAAAATGCAGCATTCGTGATATCCAACAAGGAAACAAGTATCTATTTTCGTCACAACAAGGAGATACGGATACTGTAGCCAGCGCCATCCCACTGCTGGGCAAAGGCCTCTCCCCATGACTTCCAGTTGTTTCGATCCAGGGTCAATGTGGACCACTGGTCGCTGAACTTGTCCAGCTCGTCCCGCCATTTTCTACGAGTTCTGCCGCGACGCCTTCTGGCTGTGTCAGGGCTCCAGAAACTGGTTATTCTGTTCCACAGCTCATCGGGCATGCGGCAGGCGTGGCTAGTCCAGACCCACTTCAGCTTAGCGGTTTTTTGAGTACGGTAAAAGGAGAAAAAGTATTAATTTAAAAAAAACCGGCCAAGTGCGAGTCGTACTCACACGAAACAGGGTTCCGTAGCACCAAACAAAACAGCAAAACTAAATTTGTTTTTTACAGTATGTTAATGAAAAACAGTCCCAAGTATGGAGCCCCCCTTAATCTTTTATTTTTTTATTTTTGTATAAAAACCGTAAAGCGGTTTACATAATAAATCTACCTACCAAGTTTCAACTATGTAGTCCTAATAGTTTCGGAATAAAATGACTGTGACATACAGACGGACAGACAGACACAGACATGACGAATCTATAAGGGTTTCGTTTTTTGCTATTGGCTACGGAACCCTAAAAACAGACGTTGAAGGACCTATCGAATTATTCGATTAAAAAATAGACGTTCCAACCGTCAATCAAAAAAAACTACGACCTAAAAAGCCTCAAATAATTCCGTCCACGAACATCACTTAAACAAAAGACTGGAGTAGCTAAAATTAAAATGTTCAAAGCAATTCCGTACTAATGGAGCGCAGTGATTAATGTTACCGCCGACATTATTTTAATGAGGATAAATTGCATATTTGAGTGTCCCCACTAATAGCTTCCTTAATTCTTTCCCGCCTTTCTTAAGCTTGGATTAACTATCGGACCTATTGAGGTCCTCGTTTAAATTTTCGTTCGATTCAACTGACTGCACGGGTGATAAATCTTTTATAATATGTACGAAAGTATGTATCGAGAATTCGACATGTATTTTTTGTCTTATCAAAGAAGGAAGGAAATGGTATTATTTTTAGTTTAGTTTGCTGATCTCGGTGTTCTATTTAAATTATTTATAATATATATTCTTTATTTGAATAGATACAACTAATATGCGCTTCATATTGCTTTTAGTTACCTTCCTCCTTCATTTTAGTTTAGATATATTTTGAAACTTCTTCTTAGTTACCTACTACTATCAAATTTTTAGCAAAGCAAAACTTGGGAAGATTCTATGTCCAGTTTGGAGGACATAAGGACCCGAAATGAATGAAATGTTGAGCTCAAACCACGCAGACTCAATTTTGTTGCAATATTTACCAACACCGATTTATATTGTTTTTCATGCATCTTTCCTAACAAACAGTCAAATAAGTGTAATTACTTGTTTATAAAACACTTCAAGCACCAAGTAAGGCTAAGAGGCGGACTTAACGCCATAGTTATTTTCTACCAGTCTACCTTTGAAACAGTGGCAGGTGTATAAATTATTTGCTTACTAAAAATTAGAAATTCCTTACTTACTCTAAGTAAGGAATTTCGAATACAAGCACCAAATTCATTTTTCCCGTAATTCTAGTGAATTAACGGAAGAAATAATTTGGTCCTTGTATACACTCCTATATTTTCATAACCCATCAGAAAAAAGAATAGCCCACTTACAAAAATATGACACACCTACAAGATAATTCAAAAACAAACTTCCCACAAAGGCCTGAAAGTTGGGGCGTAAAAAGTGACAAATTACAAGTTATTTAAAAAGAAAGTTCTCGAAGAATGTTGGAACTTAATCACGGGGTCGATTAAAACTTTGTGATGTTGTTCAAACACCATGGGGATACTTTAAAAGTTTTTATTACTTATTGATTAACAAGGACTTGCTACGGTTCTGCCTGGTTCTAGGTAATTTTCGAGCTGGTTTACGTTATTGAATTTTGTAGTTGCTTTGATGGTTTCTTTATACAACACTAGTTTTAGTATATGCGAAACCTGCATCACGTCTCTAGTATTTTATGTAAATAATCTATATACAAAATTTCAAAACTGTATCATGAAAAATCACAAAAATACAAGCTTGTTCAGTTACCTGGCTGTCCGCTCAAAAACATGGTCACCACGCAGCGCGCCCGCGCACGCGACTCCAGCGTCGTGTTGAGCTCATTAATAATAATAATTTGGCAGTAAGTACCTAAATGATTGCGATAGGTACTTAATGTCGCACGGTATCCAACTTGTAACTTTTTTAAATATTTTTTTTTTGACAAAATATAATATATTATAATATATTTATTATTTTGACATAATATAACATGTGTTAAAAATTATTGGAATCGATTCAGTTACTTATTCTGAACAAACTATATTCAGGTTTCGCATATACTAAAAATAATGTTGTATAGATCAAGCCGATTGTTATTGAGTTTTTAACCGACTACGGCGAAGCCAAAGGTTATGAATTTATCAATCTATTTCTGTATGTATGTTTGTATTTACGTATGTACCTCCGTAAGGCCTAAACTATTCATCTGATTTTGATGAATAAGGTGTCAATCAATTCGTGACAATCGTTATTATGGCCCGGGTAACATAGGCTACATTTTAACCTACTTCAACAATATTAGGAGTCGATTTTACGTTGTAAACCCCGATTTTAATGAGAGCGTGATTTTTCAGTTGCCGGGTTTTTTAGTTGTAGTATACCATAACACAAATTATTATTTCATGAGTAATTTTCTTTGTAACAGCTTGTAGTCTAATTTTGTGCCCTCGCTCGACTCGCGCTCTTTTTCGTGGAACTTGAAAATGGAATCGATGGCGGTATGTGGATACTGTTGGTACGTACACCTCTGCCTAAACCTTCAAGGAATATGGGTATGATAATTATTATGTATTTTCATACTTGTCTGATGTTACGGCTCCGTCTGGTTCTTGGTATTTTTCGATTTGGTTTACGTTATACTAGGCTGTAGTTGCTTTGATGGTCTAATCGGCTGTTTTCTTTAGGTATATGTGTGTAAGCAACCCAGGGATCCCAAGATCGGAAGGTGGATTTATGCCCAAAAAATGTTGGTAATACTTGGGCATATATTCAGTAAATAAGCTTTAAAAATGTCCACTTTACATAGAGCTGCATACGGATGCAGAGATGTAAAGTGGACCTAAACAGTGATCACAACCCTTATATGTTTGTAGTTCCGCACGCAAAATACGCGCTTTGACGTGGAGTTGCGGACACCAGCCCGTTATACAATACAATGTTTGTAGTTTAAATCGTAATTGACGTTGTAATCCGATTCGGTCTGTGTGGTTTCTATCTGTATGTTGATAACATTATAAATTATAATGCATCCACCTATCTCATTCGTATGCAAATTGTTTTACCTAACATTTGAATAGATTTTGGAAATGACAATAGGTGCTAAAAATCGTTTTTAATCTAAACATAACATAACGCCTGTAATCCCCGAAAAGTTAGGCAGAGGTGTTTAGGGAACTCACATTTCACCAGTTATGTTCAAGTCTCTTATAATAGGGGGCGAGCTTTTTGCCACCAACCGGGCACATATCTAGGCTGCGACAGAGAATGTCTTGATGGAAAACCCCAATAACATTTTGCTCGACCTGGAAATCAAACCCAACACCTTATGCTCACTAGATCAAAGTAATAATCGAAACAATGTTAAATCTATGGATCGATTATAAGACAGATTACGAACGAAATAATTATTTTAATTTCACCGTACGAAATACAAAATCCTCTGATGCAATTTTCGTTTAATTTATTTACAGAAAATCTGTACTAATCCCCGTGTTAAAAACTTACCGTTTTGCAAACACGGAGGATTTTAAATATTGTTTTATAATTTTAATACCGGACGTAGCAAACGAAAATCCGTCCGGTAATATTGAGTTCGGACCGAAATGCGTCTGAGTCTGCATTTGCATATTTTATAGTTACGGACGAATGCGGTGTGTAAGCTCTTAATCCAATTGAACTAAGTGGATTTTTTCGTATTTGTTTCCATACAATTTCAGGTCATCATCAGCCTAGCCTTTTCCCAACTATGTTGGGATCGTCTTCCAGTCTAACCGGATGCAGCTGAATACCAGTATTTTACATGAAAATACAAAAATACAATACAATTTCTTAATTAAATTAAATTATTAATAATTTATTATTAATTCAATTTACTTTGCCGAAAATGCTAAGAAACGCACAAGAACACTTCAAGGAACTTTTACTCATTTCATATAACTTCTTATAAGCCAAAACATTTAACCTAATCAATCTATTGCTAATCGATCTAGCCTAATCCCTGACACCTGCAAGGACCAGTACTGTAGCACTTACAAGACAGGTGACTTAGCTGGTTTTGTCTAACGCTGCACCGAAATAAAAGCATAATGGGTGTAAGTAGACCCTTAACGAAGCCGAAAGGCACAGAGCGCGAGTCAATTGTTTCATTCGAGTGAGTGCCATCCCTCTGCAAGACGTGTTGAGAGTATCCTGGTACCTATCCCTGGTACCTAATGGGTGTAAAACTACCCTTAACGAAAGCCGAAAGACAATTATTTTCCCTGTCATTGCGATATATATTTTTGTTTTAGACCATACCTGGGAACCTTCTAGTTACGGAGATATTGGGGGTCAATTATTCACAAGTTTTTTTTTAATACATGTTTTTAGTGTAAGATTTTTACTTTAAACATCTCAACGACCCCCGTACTATTCATCCATCCATCCATCAGCATAATGCTTTGAGTGCGTTCCATCGAGTCATACCGTAAAAAGTGGTATTTCACCCCAAAAAAAAAGTTTCCCAGCAATAATTTTTGCGTAAAGTTACTTACTTTGATGTACAGAATGCTTGGTTGACGGCTTCGTGAAGGGTCTGTTTACTTCCTGTATATTGTTGGATTTCCGACACTTGGACAAGTATTAAAAGTTGACATTCTAAACTTAGATGTCGCTCAGTGTTAGTGAAAACGTTCATTGGGGTGAGTGTACGGATCAAATTGGTCCTAGGAACCCTTTCAATGCAAAAGGACCAGCAACCAAGCCTGCATACGCTACATAATTAAAATCAATGAGTTGAAATCGTTTTGTAATGGCGTGTAAGGAATCTATTAGAACTAAAATCATGTACAAGTGGCAGTTGATTACAGCCCGTTCATTCAATTAGTGGGCGTCCATTATTAGAGGTATTATTTTAAAAGCATCGCCTTTTACTGCTAGAAACAATCGGGCATTAAATCGCTTTTTTCACTATGAACACGTCATTCACGTGAGGTGTTTAGTAGGTTTTACATATGTTATGTCACGTCATGGTAGTTTTGATGATGCATGGCATTATGACGGAAACTTTTCGCCCCGAAAGGAGTATCAAGGGTGTAATTATAAACTGAGTGCTCCTTGTAAACTACGATCAATTTTGGCCTAGTGGCAATACTAGGCCAAAACTAATGGTAGTTTAGGATAGTAAGGAAAAGTGCACTGGATTATTTCTAAAGTAGTTCTTGTTTATTGTAATCGTCACAACACTCAGAGTTTGTATGTAACATGCACGGTGATGTCAAGACCAACTATGCTATGTTGGGTTTCCAATATTTCTCCTTGTCTTTGAGCTGTCCTTGTTTTCTTGCTGAGCTGTTCCACCTCGTACAAGTAGAAATATTCCGATTTGACGGCTAACCTTCAGTAATTGGAGAGGCGCCAGAACAAGTTGGGTATCATATCTATACGGATGCAGCTCAATACCAGTATTTTACGTCAATCGAGAAAATCAAATAGCACGGTGTTCTCGAGACCAACATGATTATTATAACTTCAAAATGTTTAATATACATAAACCGAATTCGCACTAATTTTTATGAGGCACAATTAGGTTCAACATGTTTATTGAAATTAATTAGAACTCATCTAACTGTTCCACAGAATAGCTAAAAACATTCGCAGTAATTTTGCCAAAAACGTTGTACGAACATAAAACCGTTTTTTTACACATTATCCAATCAAAGACCGCTCCTGTACTCGTCGAATTAACAGTGTCCCGTCACAGTGAGCGCGCGCGCATCTTCCACAGTACACTCAAAACTATCGTGTCACGCGCACCCAAATTATGTTCTATTGTGCACTAGTGGTTTTATAACAATAGTAGCTTTTTGGTGTTTTGTAATAGTGCTGTTAGTGGTCGTTCTATTTTTTATGTGTGTGGTCTAACGAGTGGACGGACAAAATGGGATGTAAAGTGGCTGTTTTGACTTTTTGCTTGGTTTTTGGTAAGTTGCTTTAATTATTCTATTTTTGAAAAATCTTTTTTTGTTTAAATAAATTGGGTAAACCCAGAAAAAACAGACAATGCTTGTTACAAAAAAAAAAAATGTTCCTTAAATGAATTGTAGGTATAATTATAAGACTTCTGGTTATATTATTTCAACATTTCAAAACTTTATACCTTACCCAGGTTTATTAAATTGTTGTTTTACGATTTTATGACGTTGATATTATCAACGTCATAAAATCGTAAAACAACAATTGTAATTTGCAATTGTGTAATACGTTAATTTAACAAGTTGTTATTAAACAGCTTGTTAAATTAACGTATTACACATGAAAGAAACGTGACAAAAGGCGTCTAGTGACAATAGCTAATTAAACATTTTAATAGGAAGCCTAAAGCAAGCACAATTCGTATTCAACATTCCGAAATAATATATAATGATGAAAACGACCACAAAACAATATCTGGCTAAGCTATTAATTAAAAAAGCAATCCTGATGATCCAACATTATAAATATTATCATTGTCAAATAAAACCGCGAAAAGACCAAAAACAAATTGGAACACATACTCACGTCCTTGAGGAGCTCGTGGCTAAGTACTAACAGCCGCCCGGATCGATCTTTAGGTTAAGCCGCGCTTGCCTAGGTTGGTCTGTGGATAGGTGACCACCCATTACATACCGAGTTTCCTCTGTGCCTCGAAAAGCACGTTAAGCCGTTGGTCCCGGGTGTCATTTGTAGATCTTTCACAGTTGTTATAGGTAGTCAGTGGCCCAAAAAGTCTGACAACCAGTCTTACCAAGGGGTATCGTATTACCCAGTACTAACTGGGTTGTGGAGGTCAGATAGGCAGTCGCTCCATGTAAAATACTGGTATTCAGCTGCATCCGGTTAGTCTGGAAGCCGACCCCAACATAGTTGGGAAAAGGCTAGACAGATGATGATGATTCACGTCCTCGTGCAAAAAATAAAAATAAACTAAACTAGTAATAAAATAAACTATAACAGAGTCGTCTTAGGACAATGACTTTCAAATCGAAAATCTTTTGAAGTTTCGGATGGACGTAGGTATCTGAATAACAGCTAGATACGGATAATGTGGTCACGGAAGATAATGACGTATTTTCCCTTTATTTAAATGCGGATTCGTAGCAGATACAGATTCCCAGATTAGGCAAAGTATTATTTGGTTGTCGACCAGAATTTTTTAGTAACAGCCACGGAGTCTGGATTCGTGCCGATTGATGGCAATAGGCTGGCTCCTTTTACATGGGACTTAAACATAACTGGAAAAAAGTGTGTGTGTTTTAGGGGCCACCTCTGTCCAGCCATTCGGTGATTAAAGTCGTGATATTATGTTAAAAGAGAACAGTCGTCCGACAAATCCCCAACATGCACTGGACCCCAGAGGTGAATATTTGCTACACCTGTCGCTTACCGGTTACCACAGGACCAGAGCAAAACCTTCATGGTGCTGCGTCAATGGTGAGCTCCGAGATTTTAATTTATAACCATCGTCACCTGTTTGGCAAATCATTAAAACTTGGCACGGGAAGATTAAGTACTGAGTCGTAGTTTCTGCAAAAACAGAAAGGGGTTTCATAAATAAGGCCAAAGAAAACTGTCACCGGTATACTATTAATCTTTTATATGTATTTTCCAATTGGGAGGGTATTGATTTTGGAACCACAACTGTTTTGAACTCTACTCGCCTCATCTCCTGCCTCGTTGGTCTGGTCGTCGCATGCTCGACTGCTAAGCATGAGGTCCTGGGTTCGATTTTCTGGTCGGCCAAAGTGTTATTGGGTTTTTCCATCAAGAATTTCTCAGTAGTAGCCACGGTGTCTGGATTTGTGCCCGGTTGATAGCAATAGGCTCGCCCCCTATTACATGGGACTTGGACATAACTGGCGAAATGTGGGTGCACTATTAAGTACACCTCTCCCTAATCCTTCGAGGATTACAGGCGTGATGTTATGTAATAGATAGATAGAAGTTAGAATATTATTTATTATGTACACCATACAAATTTAACTTTATTTTACTTTGCAATACTTATTATCTTTATTTTTGTTAGAGTAGTTGGCGTACTTGTCACAATTTTCGTGATATTGGATCAAAACAAAATGTTTTTTACGCCTATTGCGATATAGTTCACTTTGTTTTAATGATAGAAGGCGAATATTTGCCCAGATCTGCCAAGTGTAGTGCCACCATTAGATGAGTGTTTCCAATAGGTAGGGTATAATAATGGCTTACTGCCACTGCCACATCTAGGTTCTCAAAGTCTTAAACTGTTTCTGTAAAAAACCTGCACCTCTACCTCTTCTTCGCCTCGATGATGGTAGGTATTTTCAAATTATTATTGGAGCCTAGTAGGTATCGTTGGCCAGGATAATCGTGGGGTTAATGGTGTTTTTTTGGAAAAAAATAGAAGTAAGTACGTACGTTAAATTAACACTTTTGTAGATTACCTGTATGCAAGCACTGAAACTGTCAAATTTTCCAAATCAACCTTGAACCTAATGCTTTAGCGATAAAGTTGAAAATCTATTAAATCAATTTGACAGATTGTAGTACCTAGCTTGAATGATGTGCTGGTGTCCTACGTGTCCTACCTACCTACGTGCAAGCGAACGTACATTCCAATATTTATCAGTTTTCCTCAAGTTTCAATAATTGCTGGGATAACCCAAAATGGTATCTATTGGTAAAACCGAATCCCTGCAGTAGTAGGAATATTGTTTCTATTGTTAGGTAAATATTTTAATTACCTAAGTAGGTATATCATCCGATTGAGTCATCATCTGCCTCGCCTTTTACCAACTATGTTGGGGTCGGCTTCCAGTCTAACCGGATACAGCTGAATTTATTAGCAGTATTTTACATAAAGCGAGTGCCTATCTGACCCCCACAACGCAGTTAGTACTGGGTAATACGATACCCCTTGGTGAGACTGGTTGTCAGACTTTCGGGCCACTGACTGTCAAAGATAAAAGAAGAAGACGTAAAAAGATACAATTGACAGCCGGGACTTAACATGTTTTCCGAGGCACGGAGGAAACTCGGTATGTAATAGATGATCAACAATAATAATATGTTGTTGAGATAAATCTGACACAGGGGCGAACGCGATTGGCACAAGGCCTGTACCCAGCAGTGGGTCAACTCACGTGGTAGATATAGATAATGACGTTAGCGTAAGATGTCACTAACAAAATAATTAAAAAGCGAGCACGTGATCACCGCGACTCAATTTAATCAGATTGAACTGTATCATTTTATGTCTAGCACGAAAACATTGCATGACGTCTAACATTGTCCCTGAGATTGATAACGTCTCAATTCCGATTGGGTCGCGGCTTTATTTCGTCAGATTTGCTGTTCTATTTTTAGTGATAACTTCAATGTGAAGCGTACCTGTAAGAAAGTTTACCCCTGTATATTTACTCATCTTCAAAAAAATATTACTTATCAAGAAACCTTTTCATTTTGAAAGTTTCGAGGAATACTGGCCATCAGCTTGCTCAGTCAATATTAAAGAAAAAAATCTGGTCCTTTCATCATGAAACAGAAATTATTTTTCCGGTATTTCGGCGATTACGAACTGGTTTCCTACACAGTTCATAAACAGGAGACTGTTAAAATAATATCCTCGTTATTAAAACCCATAAAAAGTCCGCATAGCTAATGGACAGTTGCACATTTTTTCCCATTACTTGTCGTCACACGCACATGTTTAATAAACGCCAATTAAAATCAATTATTTAATATCATACCAGGCAATGGAGGGACGTAATGTCCGCTTTATGGCAAACCTTAATAAATACTGATGGGAGGATAAATAGAGGGTATTTAACTAAATGACGAGAAAAAATAAAATACTTTTTTCGTCAATGTTTTTTATTTTGTCCTTTTGTCGAGGTCCGTTTTGTTAAAAGAAAAATGGTCCTCCGCTCATTAGATGTTTCCTTTTTTTTCTAAGTGACTAGTTCTTTTATCCATAATGAGACAAGTTGTTGGTCCTTCTAAGGACAACTTGATGTGCAACTTTTGCTACTAGAAGAGGAATCTTGGCTACAATAGTGTGATGAAGGGATGCATCAGTGGAGGTAGGTTACCAAAGCTCTCGTGGCAGTAGGTATTTGTTTTACTCCTAGAGGTGAAATTGTTAAGTGCCTATAATATCATTTATTCGGTCTCTTTTACAGCTTGTAAATCAAGCCACAAATATTTACCAGCAGGCAGTCCTCCGAATATTATCTCATCCGGATCTGAAGTGATTAACTGCATTTACTATACAACGAGGATACGTACTGCAAAAGACCACTCGAAAAAACAAGCGTCAATTTCATCCGAAAAGTTTCCGTTACAATAGCCCAAAAACTTATATTTCTCCTCATCCACGCGCATCATGTTCCGTGTCCCAAATATGGTACATTAGGCATTACGGAGCACACAACCGGCCAATTGAGCGAATTAAGAATCTCTTAAGACTAAGCGTTGAGATAGTGTCGTGTTTGTCCCTATGTTTGTGTCTGTTGCTTGTTTCAATTAGATATGATGTATTTTTAAACGATTCGGATCCTCCCTAACTGATTCTGATGAGACTTTAAAATGTAGATAAGTATAATTAATATGGACTAGCTTAGGAACTCTAATTCCTTATCTAGACAAATTGTTATTGGGTTTTTCCATCAGGCATTTCTCAGTAGCAGATACGGAGTCTGGATTTGTGTCCGGTCGGTGGCAATAGGCCCTTGTTACATGAAACTTAAATGTAACTGGCGAAAAATTCCTGCATGTTTTTCAACTTTGTATTAGAGACCACGTTAACAGCGGTCGGTTTCAGTTACAAGTTGTCACAAGGAAATCGGAAATAAATCAATTTATTTACATGACAACAACTACAATCTTAACTGAATAATCCCAGAATTTAGACAATAGTTTGGCGCTTTCACTAGCGTTCATCGTTTAGTATGCGCATGTTGGATACGATATAATGTGTCTCACTGCTTGTGTCCAATATTGCACATTATTGCTGGAGTTCTTGGCTGAATGGAGCCGCACGGGTTGGTCTTCAAATTCACTAGGTAAAACAGAGTTTCCTCCGCGCCTCGAAAAGCACGTTTAGTCGTTGGTCACGGTTGTCATTTGTAGATCTTTGACTGTCGTTACAGGCAGTCCGTGGCCCGAAAGTCTGACAGCCAGTCTTGCCAAGGGGTAACGTAGGTATTACCTACCTACAGTCACTCTAAGTAAATAGGAGGAGCTCGTGGCTAAATAATAACAGCCGCTCGGGTCGATCTTTAGGTTAAGCCGTGCTTACCTAGGTTGGTCTGTGGATGGGTGACCGCCCATTACATACCGAGTTTCCTCCGTGCCTCGGAAAGCACGTTAAGCCGTTGGTCCCGGCTGTCATTTGTAGATCTTTGACAGTCGTTAGGCAGTCAGTGGCCCAAAAAGTCTGACAACCAGTCTTACCAAGGGGTATCGTATTACCCAGTACAGACTGGGTTGTGGAGGTCAGATAGGCAGTCGCTCCATGTAAAATACTGGTATTCAGCTGCATCCGGTTAGACTGGAAGCCGACCCCAATATAATTGGGAAAAGGCTAGGCAGATGAGTCACTCTAAGTAAATACTGGTATCTATTCAGATAACGCCGGTTAGACTAGAAATAACATAGTCGGGGAAAGGCTAGGCAGATGATGATTTGACTCTAGGTAAGTAGGTAGTTACTGGTTTCAGTTTTTGGTCGATTGACATAAAAGAAAAAGCATGACAAAGAAACAGGAACCTATCCTTCAAGCAGCACCCAATTCGATGTAATAAACCAACAGTCGAAACTAATGAGGGACGTTCTCCCCTCATCTCAGATAATTTGTTTAATTTAAAAACACGAAAACATAACAAGGAATCTGTTGATGGACGGCGCTCATAGAACGGGGGGGTAAATTGTACTTTTTGTGAGTTCAATAGGTACATAATCGTTATACGGGCTAGATCGATTATGTTTATTATTAAAACTGACAGCAACTCAACACATGCTTAAGGCCTGAGGCTCTAGCATGAAGGGGGGGCTGAGGGGTTCCCTACTTGAAATCGAATGACGTGAGATCGAATAACATTTGCTCGAAAACGTTAACTCGATAGTTCTTGATATCGATAAATTCTGAGCGCGACAGTTCACTACCTCGATGCATCAAAATCTCGAATAACTATAAGCCCGAATCATCAGCAGCCCGAAGACCCATTATCTCGAAACATCAATTCTCAACCGACCTTGAGAATTGATGTTCCACCACAATGATGTTCAACCACCTTCCACCTAAAAAACGTGACGATGTCCCTTTATAATGTAAGAATTGCATTATAAGGAACACTATCCCACACCAAAATCCCTAACGTTGTACAAACAATATGATGTCACCGGGGAAAAAGGAGGATCAAAATTGCTCCGTGCCGTCCACGCAGCGCCTGTTTCCATAACTGGTCATATGACCCCGGTGAAAGCCTAAGCGAATGACTAAGACAATGTTATGCTTTTGTGGAATAAGACGGATTAGGACCCTAATAATTGTAGGTACTTGCCATTAAAATTCATAAGCTGTCTGGCAATTTCCCGACGATGACTGAGTGACTAAGACAATTTGGATTGGTCCGAATTAAGTACCTACCTAATATTGTTCATTTAAATTTTATTTTGAAATGTGATTGGTGTATTGCTAAGAACTTTGCCTCATCCCCGATCTATTTTATGACCTAGCAACTGACGAGCAATTAATGCCTCACAGCCTCCTATAAGTAACTGGCATATGTATGTATGTATATGGCACCAATAGTTAATAACTCGCTAGATAAAAAATCTTTTTTGCAAAAAATAAAACCGACTTTTCTGTGTTTTTGAAGTCGGTTTTATTTTTTGGAAAAAAGATTTTTTATTTTTCCATTTTTAGTGTATTTATAGGATATTACAATCATATACAAATATTTGCTATACATTTATTTTACATTATTAACGATACATTTCATGGTAATAGGCTTATCAATACCTACTAATATTATAAAGAGGAAAGATTTTTTGTTTGTTTGTTTGTTTGTATCGAATAAGCTCCGAAACTACTACTACTACTACTATAATTTATTTTAAAAGAAAATTGAGATCCTTAAGAAAATTGCAATAATGTAACCAAAAGCAGCAAAATATTGCCAATAAAATTCATTATTTGGCGTACGCTGAGAAAACTATTGCCGATACTTAAAAATGATGTACTACATGATTACAGTACTCATTATTACCTACAAAAAAGTCCGCGAGAGTGTATATCTAACTATCATAGTTAAGTCACAATAGCAGCTTTTGTGTTCTAAAATATAATTAGATCGCCCCGGTAGAAACAAAAGTTGGTTACATTCGTATCGTAGTATTAATTGTTATTCAAATCGTTTTATTATCAAGGGTATTTATGTAGCAGTAATATACTGAGTGTTCAAGAAGAACTTATCATCAATATGAAAGATACATGCAGCGACATCTATTGAACCAAAATGGTACTAATGAATAAAAATGTGCTCACAAGATAACTTCAAAATTGACTGACCGGCTTTGTTAAAAAGTTATGATAGCGTACTTTAGATTAGTCTACATGACACTGCTTGAAAATCTATACATATAGCCTGTAGAGTGTGTGCAAGAGGTCCGCAACAGTTTACAGCAGCTATATCGTGTTTCGGCTCATTTCAGGCACCTTGATGAGAACATTACAAGGTAAACAATGAATATCCAAGTGATTGCAGCCATCGCGACAGATTTGCTGTCTATTATTGAAGAGTTCCAGTGTTAATCTCCGAAGACCAGCGTCAGATCTTCACCAAATAAAAAATGGGACCACCGCGGAATAATATTCTTCCAAACAAAAAAAGAATCATCAAAATCGCTTCACAATTGGCGTAGATATCGCTGAACATAAAAACAAGAAAAAAAAAATTCAGTCGACTTGATAACCTCCTTCTAAATTTGCGATAGGGCTATCGCAAATTTTGTTTTCACTTACGATAGCGGTAAATAAAATAAATATATATACTATCAACGAGTTCCTCAAAAAATACTCTTTGCATTCTTATTACTTTAATTAAAAAAGCATTGTAAGTTTTTATTTTGTTATTTTATGTTAGAATTTTACAAACTGTTTATTTGACAACCTTCACTTTATATTATTACCTATTTGTTAAGGTTTTTTTTTGTTTTTACGGTAATTTGTTTAGTTGTTTTTTTTTTAATTTATTTTGAGATTTATTTATATGTAATGTACAGTGTCCTTTTATTGTGTGTTTGTGTAAGTCTTTAATATTATTTATTATTTTGTTAAATGAATATGGTTTCAGAGAAAATTTTGATGTGTTTATGGTGTAGGTGTTTCAGTATTATTGTTTTGTTTAATGATGGTTTGCTTAGTACCTTAAAATTATTCTGAGATTATATTAGAGGAGATTAATGTAAAGATATATTCTATGTTAGATAGGTACGTACCTATGTTGTTCATTTTAATGTACCTATCTTATGTAAAAGATGATTTTGCATACTGTTAATATGGTGGAATGTGTCCTGCTCATCATCTGCCTAGCCTTTTCCCAACTATGTTGGGGTCGGCTTCCAGTCTAACCGGATGCAGCTGAATACCAGTATTTTACATGGAGCGACTGCCTATCTGACCTCCACAACCCGGTTAGTACTGGGTAATACGATACCCCTTGGTAAGACTGGTTGTCAGACTTTTTGGGCCACTGACTACCTAACGACTGTCAAAGATCTACAAATGACACCCGGGACCAACGGCTTAACGTGCTTTCCGAGGCACGGTCTATAACATTTTTATAACATCATGTATATACCACATTTTATGCAAATAAATATACTTACTTACTTAGTAAAAATGCTCATAAATATGTACTCTTGATGGAATTGAATATTTCCGAAAGTGCACACAAGATCAAAGCTTTAAAATATAGGGTTTCGAAAGTGAAAAAAATACGCGATAAAAATGTAATACTTGCTGCTATAATAATAGGCAGCTACTAGACGCAGCGACGTGGGGATATATCACTTTATACCTATCAAACGAATTTCAAAGTTAAACCTGCAATATTAGAACGCGCCTTTCACATGTTTACTCTAATAAAACTTTCGTAGAATTCCTAACAAAGTAAAATATTTATTTATTTGGTTCACGAACTGAATTTAGTCACAGTACCTAACGTTATTATCATGTGTTTGATCGTGCATTTAAATGGCTAGTCTGCGTGACTTTACACTTTAAAATGGTAGGCCATGCATTCAACTGATTAATTGTTTAATTTACTCGGGAATATGGAATAATTTACGCTTTTGCAACTTTATAGAAAGGTTGAAAAAGGTGAAACGTTTTTAAAAGAAAATAAATGCTTCTACTTGAATACCAACTTACCTTTAAATTTTCAATTTAGCGTTTCTTAGCCGTCTGCTAAGGTTATGTTTTAGCAAGTAGGTGTAAATGATTTTTTTTTTTGTAAGTTCGTTCAATCCTCCTTTAGAAACATAACTATGATCATAAAGTATTTCTACTTATTGAATTTCAAATCGTTTGTACGCGCAAACGGTGAATCTTTCAACAGCTAATGTCCACTATGTGCATTGTAGATATGAGAACCTGGATGCGTTAGATAAGAACCGAACTACCTGCCTGCCAGTGATTGCATTGTATGTAATGACACTCGATAGTAAAAAAACAAACACCACACCAGAATATCCACAAAATATTCGGCAGAGGTGTAACAGTATATCTATGTACGTACAAGTAGGTAGGGCACAAAAGAGTGTTTTTTTTAGAGGCGGAAAACTTTATGTCGAAATAACCGTGGTGGCCACATACCCGAAACATAAATGGCGTAAAAATATTAATAATTTTCTGTGTTTTATCAATATTGTGTTGGGCAATAAGGCTGCCCCCTGCTATATCTATATGGGATTTAAAAAAACTGGCGAAATGTGGAAAAAGATTTCTGCTACACCGAAATTCAAAGACCACCTCGTTGTTTCTGGAGTCTTCTTCTTTCAAAGTTACTTTGATTTCTTGTACAAACAGTTGTCTTCCTTTCAGCCACCGTTCAAGCCGTCGAGGTGAGCCTGATAAACGTTTGGAAGCAAGACTTGGGCTGGCAGATCAATTGTTCTTGGGTGATACCCACCGATGACTCCTTACAGTCAGTGAGACTGTTTCAAAATAACCAGCAGTTCCTGATTTTTAGGCCTGAGGTAAGTTGGATTGTATTCAAACTTCTGATGGACTTGCAAGCAAGAAATAGTAGATTTAGATGTTTTACAGACTGAGTTATAAATGAAATTGAGCGAGAACTAACCGTAGCTCTAATGCTGCCATGCATGACTATCGAAAAAAAAACTTAAAAATGTTTTGTTGCAATTTTCCCCGAATCGAGCTTTTTTGGTGTACGGCACCGTTGTATTCCATAGAGCCATCAAACAGCCTCTCTGCGTATGCTAAAACGGTCACCATAGCCCATAGACTATTTAAGTTTACCTATATAAGGTCTATCTTTTCATACACGAAATATTTTAAGAGTAACTTAAATTCGTTGAGGGTGTCACGGTACAACTCGCTCTGTGTTTTATATTATTATAAATTATCTAAAGACGTTTAAACTCTTATCAGTGCTTGGAAGTAAATAGTTACAGTTATAAGTGGACCATTGCATTGTGAACTAATTTGGTGAAGTGCACAAACACTGCAGAATTTGTAAATGCAATTTGCATTAAGTTACAATCTACCGCGTCTAACAATAAGTGAGAAGTGACTTAACGTTACGCGTAAGCGACGAGCTACGCACGGCGCTTACGACCTTTTTCTCGCGACCGAGTACGTGCGCAGAGCATCGGAGCGCCCTACAAGTCAGGGATTTAACGTGGTTAACGTAGGTAACGTGATAATTTCTTATTCGTTTGGTTACGCTGCTACAAAAAGTTGGCATAGCATATTGTAATGGCAGATAATCCTGTTAAGTCGCTAAGTTCTGGAATGTTATGGGGATGTTGTGACCAAACAGCTGACAACGAAAAATACGCTAAATGCATAAAGTGTGTTAAGGCATATCATTATACATGTCTGTCTTTAACTGACGACTACAATGTACCTGCTAAGTGGCATTGTCCTGAATGTTTAAACTCAGGCCCGAAACAAAGAAAATCCGATAACACGCCTTTGCGCAACATCTCAACTACTAGAGGCAATAAGAGGCAGGCCGTTGGATCTCCACCTCAGGCGCCTGTTGAAACTGCGTTAGCACCCGACGATATTCGTCTACTTATTCAGGAAGCAGTAAAAAATGAACAGGCAGAGATGTTAAATAAGTTCATAGAAAATTTGAAACTAACCCTGAATCAACAGTTGCAACCTATAAAAGATCAAATGGAGAATATGGAAAAATCCATGGCTTTCATGAATCATCAGTATGAAGATCTTTTAAAAGAATATACAGCGTCCAAGGAGAATATGAAAGAGTTGCAGAGGGAGAACTCTGAGATGAAAGTGTGTATCAACGATTTGACGTCACGCATGAATCAACTGGAACAGCAAACCCGTGCAGACAATGTGGAAATTCAGTGCCTGCCGGAAAAGAAGCAGGAAAATTTGATAGAGATTGTGTCACACTTGTCTAAAGTAGTAGGGAGTAATATTCAAGACCACGACATTAAGCATTGCACAAGAGTCGCAAAACAAAATACCAGCAATTCCCGCCCGCGTGCCGTGGTAGTACAACTTGCTTCCCCCCGTAGTCGTGACCAATTTCTCGCAGCCACCATAAAATTCAATAAATCGAATCCTGGCAACAAACTGAATACAACACACTTGGGATACTCTGGACCTAAATCTCCGATCTACATTACAGAACATCTGTCCACTACCAATAAGGCACTCCATGCGGCCGCTAGAATCAAAGCCAAGGAAATCGGATATCAGTTTGTCTGGGTACGAGGTGGTCGGATATTCATGCGGAAGACACAAGAATCAGAACACATTCTGATAAGAAATAAGGACACTTTGAATAAGCTGGTTTAATTTGTATTTTTTCGTCTTATAGTTTTTCTTTTCATTAATTCTTTCTGATTTTTGTCAATGTAACAGTAAATAAAATTCATTAGCATTCTCAGATTTAAGGATATATTACCAAAACACTAGAGGCTTACGCACTAAATGTCATAATTTTTATCGTCAAGTTTGTTGCGAAAACTATGATGTAATAATATTAACCGAGACTTGGTTAAATGATTCTGTTATGAGCTCAGAGCTATTTGATAACAGATATGTAGTCTATAGGCGAGATAGAGATAACAGGAAAAAAGATGGAGGAGGTGTTCTGATTGCCGTACTAAAGGAAATAAATTCAAAACGAATGACTCAATGGGAAAGTAATTGTGAAGATTTGTGGGTTATCATAGACATCTCGATTACAAAGTCTGTTCGTCAACTAGCTCTGTGCGCAGTTTATTTACCTCCACCACTACTTCGTTCAACCCTTGAGCACTTCTTGGACTCTTGTAATAATATATTTGAACAGTCGGGTTTGAAGTCGTGTATAGCTGGTGACTTTAACTTAAGTAATATTGATTGGAACTTGGCAAGTGAGTTGGATAGTGGTTATATGGCACCAGGTATTGGTCACTTGTTAACTGATTTTAGTCATATAAACAAATTATTTCAACTTAACAATATAACTAATAAGTCAGGACGCATACTTGACCTTGCGTTGACTGACTTAACTTCGGGTATCGTTTGTTCTGCTCTAAATCCCCTAAGTATAATTGACCCTTTGCATCCCCCAATTGAAATTTATTTAAAATCATACAAAGACACAAGACTTCCGTATAATAGTAACAAAAGACTAAATTTTTACAAGTTAAATTATGATATTATTTGTAAGCACTTAAATGAGATCGATTGGGACCTTTTATTTGATGGCGCTCACGATGTGAATGATATGCTCAGTATATTCTACGATAAAATTAAAAATATTATAGAGATGCAAAATCCCCCTACCACCCGTAAACATAGGACACACCCACCTTGGTTCGATAAAAATTTAATAAGAACCTTGAGAGAAAAGGAAAAGATGCGCCAGCGATACAAAACATATAAAAATCCCATGGATGAGCTTGAACTGAAGCTGCTGAGTAAACGGTTCTCGATTATGGCTGCTTCCTGTTACAATAAATATGTTAGCGACCTAGAAACTGCAATAACCAAGGATCCGAAACGATTCTGGGCTTATATCAAGGAAAAGCGAGGTGGTACCAGTTCATATCCCCTGGCAATGACTGACGGCATCACATCGTCTTCGGATGGCATCAATATCTCAGAAATGTTTGCTGCTCACTTCTCTTCCATGTACAGTCAACAAAATGTGACTCATCATTCATCTTCCTCTGAGTACATGCAGGACATGTTAGCTTATAGTTTACCTTTGACAACACCAACGATTGAGATTGATGCCGTGCTCACTAAATTGAAATCTCTAGATCGCCGCAAAGGCGCTGGACCCGATGGAATCCCTCCTTATTTTGTCTCCATGTGTGCTTCGCCTCTGGCAGCTCCTTTATTACGTATATTCAATCGATCGCTTGCCACCGGCATATTCCCAAAGCTTTGGAAGGTAGCAAAGGTTGTACCAATCCATAAATGCAGTGATCGTAATTATGTAGGTAACTATAGACCCATTTCAATTTTGTCGACCTTCGCCAAACTTTTTGAATCCTTGATATGTCCCTACATCCAGCCTCATTTGAAGCTTTACCTTAGTGATACCCAGCATGGCTTTGTGAGTTCAAGATCTACGTGCACAAACCTAGTGACTTTCGTGGAGACCCTAACGAGTGCTATTGACTCTGGGAAACAAGTTGACGTGATATATACCGATTTTAGCAGAGCCTTTGATCGCGTCCCTCATAATATACTTCTTCATAAGTTAGCTGCTTACGGCATCACTGGCTCGCTCCTTAATTGGTTTAATTCTTATCTTAACGGTCGTTCCTTCTTTGTTGCCCTCAATGGCTACCAATCAAGCTCCCACAAGGTTACATCTGGCGTCCCACAAGGATCACATGTTGGCCCAGTTTTATTTAACCTATTTGGTAATGATCTCGTCAACGAGTTGAAATTCTCTGAGTGTTACATGTATGCCGACGATTTAAAATTTTGCAGAGTGATCGAATCAGACCTTGATGTTAAGTTGCTACAGAAAGATATCGACATGTTAGTGAAGTGGTGTGATGAAAATGGTATGAGCTTAAATATTAACAAGTGCTACCACATGAAATTCACTAGAAAAACAAAATTAACACGATCTGATTATTACATTAGTGGTAACTTAGTGCAGGATGTGGAACAGATAAGAGACTTGGGAGTTCTGTTCGATGGGCAGTTAACATTTGTACCCCACATTGAAAATGTAGTTAAAAAAGTCTCAAGAATGCTTGGGTTTGTCATTAGAAATGTAACCTGTTTTCGACGCGATAAAACTAAAATTCTGCTTTATAATAGTCTGGCTCGTTAGAATATTGCAGCACAGTGTGGAGACCTCACTATGCCACCCACGCACTAAGATTGGAAAGGGTTCAAAAACGATTTCTGTGGCATTTAGCATACTCTTCCGGGATAGCTAAAAAGAAATTATCATATAAAGAGAGACTTTTGCATTTCAAAATGATATCCCTACAGAATAGGAGAGATTTATTGGATTCATCATTTTTATTTAAAATTTTGCGACATAAAATTGACTGTCCCCAGTTATTGAGTAGGATCAAATTTCGCGTGCCCACGAAAAGTCCACGAGCTCCTATTACCCCCTTGCGTCCTCCTCTTCGCAGAACCGTACTTGGTGCTAATTCGCCTATTCCCCGCCTATGTAAACTATTAAACAGCTGCAGCGATCTCGTAGATGTGCACTCTGACTCACTTGGTAGGTTCAAAAGCATTATTTATAAAAACTTGTAAAATATATATTTTTTTTTATAGTGCATGTATGTTTAATTTAATTATTTTTTTTTTTAATTTAATTTAAATTTTTTGATTCTTGATTTTAATTTGGATTTTATAATTTTAATTTTAATTTTGTTTTTATTTTTAATTTTGATTTTGATTTTGATTCTAATTTTTAATTTTGATTTTGACTTTAATTTCGAGTTTAATTCTGATACTGACTGTGATTTTCATTTTCATTTTATTTGATTTTAATTTAATTTAAATTATGTATTTAAAAACCATAGTTGTGTGCGGTGAGTAGTTAGGTACTCATCTGATTTTAAGCAGGCACTCAACGACAAATAAGTAGTGCATGATGTGCTTACCTGTAAGAGGTTGATACACTTGTCTGTGACTCTATTGAATGTATCTCATATGTTTGAAGCAGTGTATTCAATTGTTGGTGAGCCAAATAAATAAAATAAAAATAAAAATAAAATAACTTCTATAAGTCATAAAGTCGCCATAGCAACGAAAAAAAAAATTATCTGAGTGTTTTTTTTAACGAAATTATTATAATTCTAATAATTTTTTGAGACTTTTTGCATAAAACCTTTTCTCCCATATTCTATCAATGACAGTAGGTAAATACGACGTAGTAAACAAGCGTAATGGATGCTTAAAAATAAGGAGCCAGTATTTATTTTGTGAGTCAAGTAATTTTAAATTTTTAATAAAAAAAATATAGGTACTCAGATAAAAAAATCCCTTGAAATGACTTTGTTGGCCGTTGTAGCCGTTAGATTATTCCCTGAAAATATTTCGTGTATGAATAGTTAGACCCTATATACAACGATTTCACCCGGCAAGTCTGTTAGAATCCTTCGTTTACCCCTAGCCAAAGGACATGTGATTATAATAGGAAATACGACATAAGAAATCCCCAACACAATATCTATCTTTTAGACCACCAACCGTTGAATGAGATCGTAACCAAGTAGGTAGATGTTACAAATTAATTAAAAAATGTGACTACAAAACGAATTTACAAAGTACTTTACCTAAATAAGTACAGGTAGCGTATTATCTCATCCTTCCGGCCCTAAATGGATCAAAATGATTAAATTTTTGTTTACAAAAGGTCAGCCACCAAACATCCTGTTACTCAGTGCTCTAAATTTGGCAGTCCTTTCCTTTGTTAGATGTTTTTCAATTACAGAGGATTAAAATGTTTTGCGGTTCTCGGGGATAATCTTCGTGAATATGTAGGCAGGTATTAGGGATCTGGAAAAATCTTGTTACGACTGTATCTGAGTTTTTGGTTTGGGTCTTTTAGCAAAGCTATTTACTATTGACGTGACTTTACTTCTATACTATGTATTTTCTGCAGGCCTGGTGATAATTAAAAAAAACCTTTTCATCCATATGAATCCATTGCTACGTTCGGGATTCTACTCTAGAATCCTTCGCTGCTCTCGGGAATCGGGATCCAACTTAGTGCCTCGAATTAAATTCCCTTTTTTTTCACTTGTTTAATCTACTATTTTGTTTCTCCCAAATTTTGTTGATCACTTTTTTCAATTCTTCATTTTCGATATTTGCCTGAAGTCCCATTTAAAATCTCTGGTCATTGGAATGGCGTTGGACCCAAGTCGCCGTAATCGAGTGATACCTACACAACCAAACTGTACCATTAATCCTTATTATCTTTACACTCCTTATTCCCGTTTTTCTCTACAGGCAGATGGTACCAGTAGCCACATAGTTTACAGACGTGTGGAAGACATGATATCCACAAACTGCGCTGTACCGGACGACGATCGACAAAACGGCACCTGTGTCATAACCCTGGAACTGTACCAACCACAGAGGGATGATATCACGATATCCTGTGAAGTGTCTGGTGAAGGACCCTACTTCAGAATAAAAAGGAAGAATATTGTTGTTGAGAAATTTGGTAAGGCTTTTATTTAGCACTTTCCCTATCCATGGTACTGGATACCATGGATCGGGAAAGTGCTAAATAAATACTGATGATTACGAAAAATGAATTACACTGGAGTCCATATTGTATTTAACAAGATGCAATATAATTAATGCAATACATATAGGAGTGGAATTGAAGAGTAGGTTTTGCCTTTTGTATCATCAGGATAAGCATAGATAGGGACCTCACCTTACATGCGAGACCGAGACACCAAGAAGTTCTAAAAAAAATGGAAAAACCGATTCTATTGGTATACACTAATCATTACATATTAAACAAATAATAATACTTACCATTTTATAATTACAGTGCCACCTACCGACGCTGTAGTAACCGTTGGACCAGTGAACGAAGAAACAGGTCGGGTGACACTTAACTGCAGTGCCGGTGGCGTACCACTCCCAAATTTGTCGTGGACTATTGGTGATCAGAAGGTATGCATTCATTGCTAGCTTTTGGAATATGAGCCGTATATTTGTACGAAACTGTTCGATTTTTTTTTATGATGGGGTGTGTAAAATAGGAGCCAGATGGATAATGATCCAGATGTCACCAGAAGCATGGCAAGGACTGAGTTGAAATGGTATGAGCACGGAATTCCATCAACATCCATACACTCCAAACTGGAACACAGCTACCCTACTTTTAGACGGAAGTTGGAAGGGATTCCTGAATGCGCTTTTCACAAAATTAGTGTTACTATTTACTGATCGTATTGAAAACAATTATTTTGAAGGTACTGGTCTATCTGTAGTCTCGTGTGTGAAACAGTCGAAGACAGTTTCGTCAAGTCTCATATCCTAGTCTCATTTCGGGGGTCCATTACTTGAAATTAATTTTTAAATTCTTCTACCAGATACCTCGTGACTTTTCGGGTGGCGCTTGGAACGCAACGTCAAAGCTGTGGCACGCTTGGTCAGCTCTCTCCTACACGCCATTTAGTGGCAATGCGGCTGTTTGTACGCCAGAGATCAGTAGAGCAGGCCAGCTAGTGAAGGGACATGCAGCCGAATACAACGCGGCGAGAAATATTAGGGGTATGATTTGTTTTTCATTGTTATGGAGTTTTAGACACCTCTTGTACATTAGGAATGGACGATACTTCCTTTTGGATGGATCTGGATTCTGGGATCGAATTCCAGTACAACCCACATTTCGCCAGTCACATGGGGGCAAGCCTGTTGCCATCGGCTGGGCTCAGAATCCAAGGCTGCTACTAAGAAATTTCTTTACCTATATTATAGAAAAACCCAATAACACTTTGCCGGACCTGGAAATCGAACCCAGGTTTCCAAGCTCAGGTTTAAAAATACATAATTGAATAATGCATCTGCATTTTGCCTTTTGAACGCAAAGTAGTCTTACCAATACTCTTTTTGATGTTTAAGACAACTAAGACGTTCAATCAGTAACAATATTTTGCCCATAAAATATGGTTTTGCATAAACTATGCTATCTTCACAACAATAAAACGGAAAGACATTTTTTAAAGAATAACCTCCTAAATAAAACCCATTTTTTTTTCAGGTGGCCTCAGCTTGATAGTCACAGTAATATCCTTGTTACTACTGCGATGATTAAAATGGAGTCAAGGGCGAATACTTAAATAAAACCAAATAGTGATTTGTTCAATTTTATTTCGGCTGAATATCGTTGTGAACGATTGATTACATTTTAAAGGTGAAGTTACAATAAGCGGGTCTCTCCAGGATCATTTACTTGAGATTATTATTGTTTTATTCTTTACGACTGGAAATCATCTTACAAAAACTATAGGAATATGAATATGTCGCCCGCGGTATTTTTTTAAGTTTATGTAAATTTTCCCCAAAGTTTATACAATTAATAAAAATACAAGGAAAAGACTATGTCCAATTATATCACTCAATTTAAACGAAATACCAACTTATTGTAACTTCAACAAACTTTTTACAATTACGTTTGGCTCTTTTTAGAGATTCTTAATTGTTTTACATTTTATAATGTAGGTTACCATTTATATTATTTTTCTATTATAATAATTGAAATTCATAGTTATTATGCACTTAAAAAACCTACTTATTAAATGGGAGGAAGACCTTTGCCATTTACGTTATAATTAGAATATGACAAAGAAAAAAAACAATGGTAAAAGTCTCCCGCAATGAATGTGCACTTCAAAATATTTTTTTATCAATAAAATTCGTGACTATACAATTGTAAATAAATTTTGGACGTAACGTTTTTAAATAGAAGAAAATATTAATTAAATAAAAATCAAGTACCTTACAGGCATTAGAAGAATACATAAATATGTAAAAAATATTGTGACTAGGTCAAAAACTTGAACTTGCTTGCAAAAAAACTACACCTTTTTTAAATTTATTCTTTTAACATTTTGTTACTACATTATTCTAATTCTTTCGAAACGGCATTTTGGCATAAATAGTGAGTGGAGATTTTTGCAAGCAAGTGTAGATACTGAAAATATATTTTTAAGCGAAAATCTGTTTAGTTTGTTAGGAACATAATTCTAGTTTTCGAGACGTTTTGAATGATAGTTGAGTTTCATAGTACAGATTTATAAGTGTTTTTTTTCTTACAATTACTTGTTCTTAAGTAATGTGAAAAAGCCAGTTGTTACCCGCCCACCTATCTTAATTTAATTGAGATAACTATAAGACATTTTCCAACATTCCTTGTAAGTTTTCGGAATGTTCTAACTAAGACTTGCTGTACGCGATCAACATGAGGGAGTAGGACAGCATATATTGTGCGTTGCACTTCCTCCTATGGACTAATATGGCTTAGGGCTGATTTCACCACTAAAACTAAACGCGATTCACACGTAATAACCGCATTCTAAAGCTGTCAGTATCACTATTCTAAAACAATGATGGCAACGACAGCTCTTGAACTCTGTTTAGATGTGCTGATCGCGTTCAGTGAAATTCGCCCGTAATATAAAGTGCAATCCTGCTTTCGATAATTTTTATTCAGAACTAGAAATTTGACTATTCAGCGATAACAGCGCACCCGAGCATTACTCAAAGCGCTTGCAGCGAGTTTTCAACGAAAGGACGCGATACTAAATTGTTTTATCGGCCTACGTGAAATATTTTGGAGTTTACCGAAGTTATATGTTTGTATCTACATTTTAAGTAGAAATAAACAATTTAAGTATAATTAAAAGTGTATTTTTCCCTTAGTCAGTGACCTAAGAAGATATTGTTTTGTCAGCAGAGGTAGCAGATTTGGCAATGTGTAAGTATTTTTTACGTTTATTATAAAGGAAGATTTTTTTTATAGGTTTAAGGTCAACAACTTGAATTTCCACCGAATGACGAATTAATACAACAATGGAATTATGAATGAGTGATAAATCACGACCATAATGTTCTAACAATGATAATTATCACAGTGCCTTCATACTTTGCCGTAGAAATTCACTGTAGTCGAAGATGTATTGTCATTTTTCGAGACATCACCAATTGATTTGCCATCTAGGTGAAATGTTCGGTCTCTCAGGATAAGTTTCAGGTTCAATTGAATCAAGGGTGGTTATTATTCAAACTTTCTTCTTCGTGGCAATACAGTATTATATATTTAGCTGGTCCAAAACGTCCAATTTTAGTAGTTAGCGAACCCCAACAAGTCGTGATAGGTGTCGATATTTAAACACGGTAACACATAAAAAAGATTTGTTGATTTTAATTTTGAGGTCATTGACTGCTTCTTGTGTAGTTACTTTAAGTACATTTTTAACACACCATTATTATTAACACTGAAAACTGGATATTTACCATGATTACTATTACGTACAAGAAAGAGGGTAGACCGATTTGTGTGCTCATAAACACCCACCCGCAATAACTTCAGCTTATCCATCATCATGGTGCTTGCAACAGCGCCGAAATATCGGGAACTCAAATTAAATAGTAAGCATGGCAAATATTCCCTCTCATAGAGAGGAGGTCTGTGTCCCAGCAGTGGGAACATTATAGGCTGCTGCTATGCTATGGCAAATATCCCGTGTAGCGTTACTTTAAGTATGTAAATACTTTTTTTATTTCAATTTGTTTACGTATCGATAGCAACTACGTCTGTTGAGTTCCGCTAGCTAATTAAATTAAACCCTGTATTTTTATCCTCAAAATTATTTTTCACCCGTTATTCACTTGATATGAATGGTAAGAGGTTCTCAACAAAACGATCTTATTATGTTTAGTTTTCGATGGCCACGTTATATTACCGCCTCTTCCAAAGGTTGGCTATAGTGAACTTTCTACGGCATACAAACACAACGGTGTTTCTCAGTCGCCCCGCCTAGCGAGGGAATACAATAGTACCTACCTACGTACGAAGTTACAATGGAGGCCAAGATAAGACACTACATACAATTTAGTAATTATGCGAAAAACGCTGGTATTTGAGTTTGATAGTGCGCAATGTTTTGGATATCATTTCGATAGAAATAAATAGAGTAACCGATGCCATTACGGCAAAACGCACACTTTATTAACTAATAAATAAAACAGCCTGCTATCCTAAAAAGCTTAGGCCAATTTTTGTAACATACATTAAATTGCGGTACCAAATATATTTGGTAAGGTATAAAAATGCTCCTATAATGAAATTTTACACGAAACATTGAGCACTAAGAAAACAGAGCCTTGTATTAGGTATAGGTAAAATTATATCTGGAATGTATACATTTCAACAGGTACATAAATATACATAATTATAAAACAAATTATTCTACAATAAATGCACTATCTGATCTGGCACAGAATATAATATTAAATGCATTAAAACTCTTAAGTTTAATATAATAAGTAAGTATAATAAATATAATTAAACTATTCTCACTTGGCCTGGAATGTTTTGTGCGAAAGAAGTCGAATTATTACCGATCATTATTTTAAAGAGTAGTTTCGGTCGATACACTACATTATATTATATTTTTTAAGTAATTAAAATTTTGACAAGTTCGCTGCAAAAAGCATGATAAAATAAAATTATATATCACGGCAGAAACGGCAGTTCTTCTGTTAAGGATTTTATTTTTAAAACCGCTTGGATTTTTCTTAGTAATATTCATCGGGTAATGATCTAGAAGAGTAAGGCATACAAACACACATTTCCAGGTAGGCTAGATTCGGCACCACCGTACGGTTAAATACAGGATGGAGGGCACAAACGGTTACCACCGTATTCAGTACATCATTCTAAACCCCCTCCCTTCATAGAAAATTTTCATCCGTTATTAAAAAAACAGCTGTTTCCTACAAAAGAGCAATAATGTTACGTCGGTTGCTTTACGAGAACATTCTAGATTACGTGCGAGTCTCGAATGTTCCTGTAAGGACCGGTCTAGAGGATTAGATTCTAGAATGTTCTAGTATAGAACTGTCTAGAATAAGAACAATGTTCTACTATGGAGCTTTCTAGAAGATGATTTTCCACTAAGAACTGTGAAGAAGGTTCCTGAAAGTTGCGGAACCTTCTCGAAGGTTCGGTCGGCATTTAAATAGCCGTCGTGTTTGCGGGAACAGTCAGTCTGATTTTGGCTACACAACGAAGCGAATCGAAGAGAACTAGAAGTGCGAATAGTGATCAGTAATGTATTTGTGATTATTAAAGTTATTTGTTGTTTAATCAGTAGTATTTAATTTATCCCATACCCAGCTAGTAACAATATCTACACGATCAAAATGTATGGAACAGCTGGTTTTGTTTTAATAACCGATGAAAAATTTCTACGTATTTATTTATATAATTTGGCAAGATGTACTAAATACGTGGTAACCGTTGTTGCATCGGTGTCCTTCCCACCCTGTATAGATTCGATTTTGCCACGCTGCCTCAGTCGGGTCAGGCTGAACCAATCGTGTGTGTAGCGACCCAAGATTGACTTGAATTTGACAACCATCACTCGATTTTTTGATTTCCAGTAAAAAATATTTGGTCATGTTTTTTGCAGCCACCGAGTAACTAATAATCTTCTTTTTACATACACAAAGATATTGATACCTCTTTACTTTTACAGCAGAATAACACCTCCTTGATAAATATTGTTACATTTTTGTCCCTTTCGTTTACTTGGGGACAATATATTCCAATATTATCCATTTTACATTCCCTGACCGGTTATTAATTTTTTTGATTAATACACTGACGTTTAAGTCAAAACTAGCACATTTCAACACATCTATGAGTGATATTGACTAGAAGTAACTACTTATCATCTAAAAATTTATTATTTGGCTAATTATATAAGATTTATTCATCAAGTCACACTACTGTTATTCTGATCACACATAACTTCAATTTGATGAGAATGTGTTTTTTTTTATTCGAGAAAAAATCTTATTTTTATTATTGTATACTTTTTCATGGCCGAATGTGTTTTCATTCGATATACTAAAAGCTATACGTTTAGAAAACATTTTATTGTTTTTAATTAGGTATTAATAGAACAATATTTTTTTAAGTAATATAAGGGCTGGTACTGTCTTGCCGAAGTGCATTGACAATCAAATGAAAATATTGCTAAGTGCAAGAATACATGGATTATATTCCAAGGGCATTTCCACCCTTGGCGCACCAAATTACATGATTGTCTTACTTCATCAAGTCTGTACCTACCCTAAGCCGAATGCATTTTTTCAAATATAATGTATCATACAATAAAAATACTAAGTATTTCACACATCTACTTCAGTTATTGGATGGAAAAGTAATAAACCACATAAATGCCGAATTATTTAAATGCAAAAATTTGTGCGAACACGTTTGAGCTAAGTTGTTAGAATCCCGAATTAGAATCACGACTTATGGATCTTGAAGTATCTGAGTTTTGAATATATCATAAAATTATTTGAATACTTAACACACGATACAATGTCGCGTCCTGGCACGTTAAGACGGCGTCTACCGATGCGATGTCGTGACGTGGAAATCTGCGACAAGCATCTTAAATATCACGCCACAACGACGTCCTTTTAAATAGCAGACGAGGGAAGACCTCTTATTAATAGGCTCCTTAAAGTACCTACTAAAGAATATTAATCGAATATTATAGCGGAATGATATGGAGGAAAAAGGTGTCAATGATTGCGTGACGGTTTTGCGCCAACCCAAAGTAACATGGGACCAGGTCAGGAGGGAGGAAGGTAGCGCGTTAGATTTATATAAGATCTATTTCCACTGTTGTTACTTCAAGATCCATAAAGAACTTTCCAGAATAATGTCAATACTTGTATTACAACCTCATTAGATGGTACCTCTTCTTAAGGTGCTGTCTGCAGCCAAGCCCTGAGCCCGCGAGCTCTTTCAGCCACTCCGCCGTCTGAGTTATCTTGCATTACTGGTTCCGGCTAGAAAGGTAATACGTATCTGTTTAAAATGGCTACGTAGGGTTACTAAAAACCCAATGCTATTGAAATAGATTAAGGGCGCGCTCAGTCAAACACGCCCAAAAAGCCTTGCTATTTCACCAAACGCCGTGTGAGAAAGTGAGATGCAAATATTATTCCTGCCGAAAAAATGATTGTAGTCGTTCGACAAAAAAGTGATTGGAAGAAAACTAGTAAATATATCTATGTAAAAAAAAAAATAAACTATGACTATTGGTAAATTATTATGGTGTTTTCATAATCCTAAATGCTATTTATTTACGCCCAAAGTTACGTAAAATTTGTGTTAAAATATGGAAATTTAGAGGTTCATAAGTTCCAAAATTTTTTTTACTGCTCTAAGCAATAATACTAAGTAATGACGAAATAAATCGATATCGAACGAGAGAACGAACGAAATGAACGGAGAAAGCTGATAACTTAACTGTTAGTAGTTAAGTTATCAGCTGATTACTTAACTCTTAGTAAAGTTATCAGCTTTCTCCTTTTGTATGGGAGAATAATAGCAGAATTTTCGTTTTTTCTTTAAAAATTAGAGGGTTCCGTTTTGTGCCCTTCGTTTTAGCAACGGAACCCTAAAGTCAACTATGATAGTATCCAAACGCAAAATAGAAAAGAAAACATAATATAGAGAATTTGACAATACTTACAGCTGATAATGTCATGCGCGTTTGTGATGTTGTGGGAGCATTGCACGAACTCGTTTCTGGAGAACCTGAGAACAAAACCATCATTTTCTTAAACTTATAAAATGAAATGCCAGTATGAGACCGTTTTGTCTTTCCAAGGCATGTGAACTTAGGCCACCATATATCCCTGAGATCTGCGTGTAGAGCCCTCAGTGATCGCAGTACGGCGTCTTGTTCTTCCGCCGGCACCACTGAACGATGACACCTCGCTAGTTATAGCCTCCTGGTACTTTTAAAATTAATACACGTAGTGTCTAGCTGTTAAACCTTTCCTCACAACTCCTACCGTTCCTTTTGTCCTGAGTATCCATGACCTAATTAATTAATGTATTAAAACCATCAATAAAAAAAAAAACAGATAATCAATCATTTGGATTAGTCGATGCCTCTTCGGTTATTCTATTCCCCTGGTACCTACCATGGAATTGGCGAAGTTTCGGGCCTTCTAAATTTAAAATATTGTTGTGGCAGCAATACGAAGGAGAGAGAAGTACCTACCGTAATCTGGTGAACCTGCAAAAACTGAATACCGGTAAAACGGGGTGAATAGGACCGCAGGGGTGAATAGAAACAAATTTTGAAAGGGATTTTAACGTTGTATTAATTTGATTATGTTATCAAAAAGTACTCTGTTTTATTTACTTAGTTATGCTTAATTATTTAGAGACTTTGTTAGCAACATAACATTAATTCAACGTTAAAATCCCTTTCAAAATTTGTCTCTATTCAACCCTGCGGTCTTGTTCACCCTGTTTTAAGGTACGTATTTCCTCAAATAAATTACCAGTATGAGGTCGCCTAGCATCCAAGGCTCGCCATATATCCCTGACATCTGCATGGAGAGCCCTCAGAGACCGTAGTACGGCTCCTCCCGCTTCCGCCGGCGGTGCTTCGCTGCCTGATGACGCCTCGCTAGTCGTGCCCTCCTGGTATTCAAATCGCATAATCAGTGTATAATGTTCCCACTGCTGGCACTCAGGCCTCCTCTCTGATAGGAAGTGGGCCGTATTCCAGCACGTAAGCCCAGTGCGGGTTTGGTTGTTATTAAAGTAAACTCGCCCGAAGGAAGTTTAAATAGGTATTTCATAATCAACATTAACCTAACTAATGACAAAGTCTTAGACTTAACCGTAAACCGGACTAGGACAGTTTGCACTTATGTCAGTGTAGTTTGTACCTATAAGTATTATAAAGCAAGCTTTACAAAATCAGGCTATAACATTCCCACTGCTGGTGCACTGGCTGTCTCTCTGTGGGAGGGAGTGGGCCATAATCCACCACGCGGGCCCAGCAAGCAAGCTTTTGCTACACAGAAACTACGAATGCAACGCAAATTATGAATTTTAGCTACTATAGGGAAGACGATAAAAAGATGATGGTAAAACCCTTCTGCAGCGAAAACAGCGAATTAAAATAAAACAACCAAAAAAGATAATCCCTAAAAATGAACAAAATACGATCAACAGCAAATAATATAACAACATCAAATGAGACAACGCAAAATAAGTCTACCACTGACGAAATAAATCTAAAAAATGCTTGAAACAAAAAACAAAATAGAGACAACACGAAAAATAAAAAGCAGAAGACACAACCAAAAATAAGTCTACCGCTGACGAAAAAAAGCCTGGAAATAGCTTGAAACGAAACCAAAATGGAGACAACAGATTCCAAAAAAAAAATCCAATGAAAAAAAAGCACTTTAAAAAGAACAGAAGAAGGATGAAGATAGTTCGTCAGCAGAACCTGTATGTGTGGTGGAGGGTGTTCGGCCAGGCGACGAAGTGCTCGTTCGATGTGCCGGAGCCTTATTTCCTTTTCGCCTAGAAGCGCCCGCGCTCGGTGAAGTGCCACCTCTAGCTCTGTTACCTCGCGTTCCTCCTGTTTTCATACAGGCATAGCATCAACGCACAATTCCGAAGACACATAAAACGTAACCATTGGTCTCGATGCGACAGCCCCGACTATTTACATACGTACATAAACTCACGCCTTTTTTCCAATGGCAGATATCACAGAACGCCACCTGCTACGATCCTTAGGCGCGTCGCCCACTGGTCAGTAGGGTCGCGACACGGTCGAGTCGTGGTATCTATGTGAAGTCGACGCGCGGGCTATGCTACCATCCCTTTTGTACGTAGCTACGCACGAAAGGAAGTAATAAAATGACGACACACTCTGGGGCACTTCCGCGCCTGCACATCGACTCTTGATCGTGTGGGCGACGGGCCTTACATACTCCTTTCGCCTCATCCACTTTCATACATCTGGTTGTACACGCACGCCGTTTGCGAGAGAACTACACACCTGATATTTCTGAAGAACTTCACCAATAAGGCTAGTATATATCCTGCTGGCGTTACCACTTACATCTTATTATGTCCTTATTCATAAGTATAACCTGACCTGAAGCATGCTTAGAATTCGTGTACACTTTGCATGTGTGTAATCGATCGGCTGCTTTTAATTGAAATACCGTATGTTATTATTAACATTACCGATTGTTGAAGTCGTGACGCTGCGGTCAGTTACAGCGATTACTACTGCAGTTTGCGGGTGCGACGTTCAGAAATATACCATTCGATTTAACAACCCCTTCATAAATAAATAGGACCAAGTTCGAACACTGAGTTTCCTGATTGTTCAATCACTGAGTTCAGTTTGGACCTGCTTGGTGCAGCCCTGACTATGTTATTTTTCTTGTTTCGATTGCTTAAGTTTTTTATTATCTATGTTTTAAAATGTGTGCTCTTGTGGTATGTGCCAATAAAACGTAATTTCTTCCTTCTTTCTTACATTTCTCGTTGATGTTGTATGTTCATATCGCTAGACTTGGGCCTTTGGAACCAGCCGGTTTTATAAATTTTCAAGAAACACGGGTCATCGTACAACCGCGAGACTGGTACTAACTAACACACAAACACACACACACTTGGACATACTTACATTCTAACGGAGACTACAGCCTACGGGCGTGAATGTTATCGAACTAATATTATAAATTCAAAAATGTGTTTGGTCTTTCACAATTTTGTGTTTAGTTTATGGGTCTGATAATATCAGAAACTTCTAGAAAAAATGCAAGGTTCCAGTGAAGCTAGTACTTTGATAGAACTTACCGAAGGAGCTCTATGCGGAGACAAAGACGCCCTGGTCTCCTGCAAGGCCACCTTCCTGCGTTTGAGCGCGGCGCGTGCACGTCGCATGCCCTCTCTCTCTACAAGCGCACGATGTCGCACGAACTCTAGTTCGGGTGTGTCCGCTGTTGCTACTGGACCTGGTGCGCGGAAAGATTTCAAGCTTATAATTAAATGTTTTTCTAGTAACTCGTTACTTTTAAATTGTTCATTGAAAGTCAGTTATAATGTTTCAAGGATTGTTATCTAATCCGCGCTTTGCGTGATAAAGTGATTTTGGAAGTCATTTTTAAGAGTCTGTTCACTAATAGACTATTAAAAATGACTTCAAAAATCACTTTATCAGTATAACATATAGCAAAAACACACAAACATATAAACAGCCTTATAAAAAGATTGTTCTCTTGAAAAAATAATACTGTAGTCTTCAAATTAGATGCTCTGAATTTTCTTCAGGGTACTTTGCCTATATGATACGAAAACTCAAATTGGTTTCTTACGAGCTACAAACGACATCCTTGTGAAATGGAAAAGCAATAGTTGAGCTAACATTTACTTACGATTTTTATTTTATTCCTCATTAAAAATATAGTAGTGAAAATCAAATCTTACCTAATTCAGCAAACGGGTACCGAAGACTGTACGAAGGTTGCAATGCTAAATCTGGGAACTGATCTTCTAAATCATCTAACTTTCTCAACTGCTGCCGAAGAGATTCTAATGGACTTGACCAGCCCTCGCCACGTCTATAAAAAAAAAACAACAATTACGATAATAGAGAGATACAAGCCATAAACAAATTAGTCTATAATGATCCGACAGATGGGACAGGCCAACTCTCTGCGAGAGTAAATTACCCGTAATCGGATAATCCATGGCGGTGACGATTTCGAATTCTTCACCGATTTGAGTGATACCAGTTTTCAACCTTAGGGGTTGTCCATTAATCACGTGACGCTTGAAAGGGGCGAAGGGGGTTCGGAAAAAATCACGAAATATCACTAGGTGGCGGGGGTGTAGTGAGATATCAAGTGTATTTATTTTTTTCTGTGAACGCGCGATTTCTAAACCGAAAAGCGGTGCGTGACATTTTTATCAAGGTGCTTAATTTTACAGAATTAAATTAGATTATACCTGTTCACTTGTATTTAAAGATAATATTCTGATTTTTTTTAAGATACTTTGTACTGAAAAATTCCCGTGATTTTGGGTAGGGGGGAGGGGTGGTCTAAAGCCTTACCTTGTATCACCATGGAGAAGGGGGCGGGGGTTAAAAAGTTGCTAAAAACATCACGTGATTAATGGACGTCCCCTTAATACTTAGGACACAAGGGTGAAAAGCGGCATCATCCACCACGCGGGCCTAGTGGATTGGTGGATGCCACCACAAGTCTTGGATTGGTTCTCGGTCTCGCCGGTGTCCCCACGATAATTAGCTTCACAGTTATGAGAGCAGTAGTGATGATAGAAAAGATAGATAAAAATATTAGTAAAACATAATCTTACTTTGGTGAATAATTTAGACGCGACGTGGAGGCTGATTTTAATCTTGTAAAACACCTACGTCGGCCATGTCCTGAAATAAATAAAAAATAGGTTTTACCTTATTGAATAGTAGAAGTAAATAATAACAATAAATCAATGGCCTTTTCCCCACAGTGGAAAATCACAGGCTAAATTATTACTTTTTTATGGTCTAATAACGTTCACGCATAGAACTAGAAAAAATTCAACTCTAAGAATTCTTTGTTTTAATTTTTTTTATTGCATATTATTTTTTTTATTTTATCTATTCACACTGACATTCAAATGCAAACCTTAATCGCTAGATTTTAAAAGCAGGAAATGTTGTAAAACATAAAAAGGTAAGCACTAAGGAGTTTTCGACAATTCATCGTCTAAAGAGGCTAAATAAAATGCTAGTTAGTATGGAAGTTCGTCATTACTGATGCAAAAGTCATCGGGCTCACGGTATGTCATCATCTGCCTAGCCTTATCCCAATTAGGCTACGGTCTGCCTCCAGTCTAACTTATGCAGCTGAATACCAGTATGTTACATGGAGCGACTGCCTATCTGACGTCCACAACCCAGTTAGTACTGGGTAATACGATAATAGGGCACACAGTATGTGTAATAAATAAATATTTACCATTGACACTTTCTTTAGGTTTTTCGTCGGCGGTTGTTGTGGCATCAGATGAATCTTGGCAGTCAGTTGTAGCACCTACGAATAAAAATTAATTAAAACGCATGAAAATAAAAGTGCATTATTAGCATATTTTTATTTAAAAAAAAATGTTCTAAAATTAAAATAGAAAATATTTGAAAACAATTTTATAAGCCATTTTTGTGGTTGTTGTTTTTTCAGAAAAAATTAAGAAACTTTTTGAAATGAGCTTTTTTTTTCTCTTGGTTTAATTGAAAAAAAATATTTTTTCTTAAACCATTGTACGAAGAAATCTATATCATAGAACTCATTATTTGCCATCCGCTGACTGACCAAGAGCTGTTCTTATTTAGCCAGGAGCCCCAATATCAAAGAAGAAATTTGAAAAAGGAAAGAATTTGAAAACTGACAGTACTAAAGATTTAAATGTACTAACATAAAAAAAAAATAGAAAAGTAAAAGTAACGCCCGTACTTATAGCATGTTGTCACCTGTATCTCTGTCGCGACGCCGGCGGGGAGGCTCGCGGAAGGCCACGGCCGTGCGCCGGTGTGGCCGCGGCTTTACGGCTGACGCTTGCGATGTGTCTGCTGATGGAAGCGTCTGGAATAAAGGCAGTAGTGATCTTTGTTTTCGCTACAATAAGGTTCCGAGTTGGAGCCCGTGGCTAAATAATAACAGCCGCTCGGATCGATCTTTAGGTTAAGCCGTGCTTGCCTAGGTTGGTCTGTGGATGGGTGACCACCCATTACGTACCGAGTTTCCTCCGTGCCTCGGAAAGCACGTTAAGCCGTTGGTCCCGGGTGTCATTTGTAGATCTTTGACAATCGTTAGGTAGTCAGTGGCCCAAAAAGTCTGACAACCAGTCTTACCAAGGGGTATCGTATTACCCAGTACTAACTGGGTTGTGGAGGTCAGATAGGCAGTCGCTCCATGTAAAATACTGGTATTCAGCTGCATCCGGTTAGACTGGAAGCCGACCCCAATATAGTTTGGAAAAGGCTAGGCAGATAATGAAGGTTCCGAGTTGGGTTGCTGCTGTTACACGTAAAATAACTGTATTTTTTGTTAAGTTAATATTTATCAATGGCAAAAAAACAATTTTCGCGTAAATGGCACTAAGTGATTGTTAGCTACCACCTACCCCGTAGCATGACCACCGTAGACAAGGATTTCTTAGACGGAAGAATCGACAAAATGACAGATAGTGCAAAGAAATCTGTCATTGGGTCGACACAATCTGTCATTTAGTCGATTCTTCCGTCAAAGAAATCCTTGTCTACGGTGGTCATGCTACAGGGGCTGGAGTTCCTTGATAGAAACTTTGCCGCGAAATGGCACTACGTGTATTGACACTTTTCATTCAAGATGACTTAGATCAGTTAGTAACAAACTCTCGGCGCCATTGCAAGTGTGTTACGCAGTTGGGAGCCAGTTCTACAAGAGCGATTGTTACATAAGATGGAAGCGTCAGGGTAGCCCGCGAAATTCCAATTTTCTTGCGTTTTTTTGCAATTTGCAGATCAGTGTCAGGTTTTATGTTGATGAAAAATGAGTCGCGCAAGCAACACGTATGTAGTTACAGAATTATAATCATTAAAATCATCAATACAACCTTCTAAGTTCATGTAACTCCATTCAATAACTATTTCATGAAAAAGTCATTCAATTGGATTAAATGAACTTCACCATCCTCATCATCATTTCAGCCGAAAGACGTCCACTGCTGGACATAGGCCTCTCCCAAGTGTCGCCACATTGACCGGTCCCGTGCGTCTCGCATCCAGCGGATCCCCGCAACCTTTACCAGGTCATCGGTCCACCTAGTGGGAGGCCTTTAAACGCAACGTCTTCCAGTTCGCGGTCGCCACTCCAGAACTTTTCGGCCTCATCAGCCATCTATTCTGCGAGCAATGTGCCCTGCCTACTGCCACTTAAGTTTGGCTATTCTTCGGGCTACGTCTGTAACCTTGGTTCTCTTGCGGATTTCCTCATTTCTGATTTGATCACGCAAGGAAACTCCGAGCATAGCCCTCTCCATTGCCCTTTGGGTGATTTTAAGCCTTCTGACGAGGCCCATTGTGAGCGATCACGTTTCGGTCCCGTATGTAATCACTGAATGAACTTAGAGGGTTGTATTGATGAATTTAATGATTAAAAAACGTAAGAAAATTTGAATTTCCCGGGCCACCCTAACGCTTACACCTGAAGTCAGCTGTCACTATACTCACATTGTCCCTCCTAAGTTTCCAGTCTACATTGTTATTGTCTAAAGGCTTGTGCGCGTTGCTATCGGAGAACGAAGTCTCGTTGTCATTGTACTTGACGCTCGGGTTGTTGTTGATGCGAGCTCGGGCCGGGATGGGCTCCACGACCGCGCTTACCGATGTCTCGTTTAGTTCTTTACATCTGTAAAGTATTAGAGATCAGTATAATAAATCCACGAAGGAAGGACAGTCAAAACAACGTATCTATCTTCTATACACATCATATTTTTTTTATTATTATTTACACGCTTAGATTTTCTGAATTAAACAGTAGTTTATGTGCAAGTATTTTTTTTATCGTCACATTAGACATTAAAACGAATGATCAGTTTAGGCACAGTATGTCAGAAAGAAAAAATAGATTTTGATGAGCATAAAATAATCATAGTGGTTATCTCAGAATGACAGGATACGTTCAATTACCTTTCTAATGATTGGTTTGTTGCTTTGTGTGAATTGGATTTCTCAGTTTCCGATCCTGTGGTCATGCTCATTTCTCGTCTTTTGTTTCGGCGTTCTATTGACATCTATAACAATAATATAAATATATATTGGCTTGAGTGTTTGAAGGCTGCACACAACGCGACCTCACATCGTAACGCAATGCCTTATCGTGTTTATATGTTTTAGCCCTAAATATACAACATTATTTTTAGTGTATGCGAAACCTAAATATAGTTTGTTCAAAATAAGTAACTGAATCGATTCCAATAATTTTTAAACCATGTTATATTTTGTTCCAAAAATATTTAAAAAAAGTTACAAGTTGGACACCGAGCGACATTATGTACCTATCGCAATAATTTAGGTACCTACTGCCAAATTATTATTATCAATGAGCTCAAGACGACGCTGGAAGCGCGTGCGGGCGCGCGTGGTAATCGTGTTTTTGTGCAGATAGCCAGGTAACAAGCAAGCAAGCTTATAAGTTTGTGATTTTTCATGATACAGTTTTGTAATTTTGTACATAGATTCTTAACATAAAATACTAGACACGTGTTTCAGGTTTCGCATATACTAAAACTAATGTTGTAGATCGCAAAACCAAAAGTAGAAATCCGATAGGTTACGAGAAGCTACGACCTTCGCAGGATTGCCAGTAGCAGCTGAATGAGAGTAGCTGAAGGTACAGTAGACATCTTAATTTATTAACATAAAGAATTTAATTATTTTAAGTATTTTGCCTCAAGTTGAGGTATCTTGATAATGTGTCAAGGATCAAGTTAAAAAGCTTGTGCTTAGAGCGGCCGTGGTCTAGCAGTGGCATGCTAATGCCTAGTCTGACCTTGACATCGTGCTTGAGCCGCACGTACTTCTCCTTGAGACACTTGTACTTGTCCTGCAGCGCGCGCTCGTGCAGGCGCGCGCCGGCCGCCCGCTCGCTGGCCAGGCGCGCGCGCACCTCCTCCACGTGGCACGCGTGCTGGGTGCGGAGCCTCTCGATCTGCACGCCCCAATTATAGTTTAAATTACTGACATAACATCATCATCTGCCTAGCCTTTTCTCAAATATGTTGGGGTCAGCTTCCAGTCTAACCGGATGCAGCTGAATAACAGTATTTTACATGGAGCGACTACCTATGTGACCTCCACAACCCAGTTAGTGCTGGGTAATACGATACCCCTTGGTAAGACTGGTTGTCAGACTTTTTGGGCCACTGACTACCTGTAACGATGGTCAAAGATCAATGACACCCGGGACCAATGGCTTAACGTGCTTTTAGAGGCACAGAGGAAACTCGGTATGTAATGGGTGGTCATCCATCCACAGACCAACCTAGACAAGCGCAGCTTAACCTAAAGATTGACCCGAGCGGCTGTTGTTATTTAGCCACGAGCTCCTCCATGGACATAACATCATGCCTGTTTTTTCCCGAAGGTTAAGGTTGTTCACGACCGACTTCTGCAAGTGATGTATGGGGGTTTGTTCACGACACCGGTGCAAGCCCCGGTTCATCTTCGGGCAGGGTACGGTGTGCGCTGCGGCTAGGCCCAGCGCACGGGTAAATATGACGGTATGCGAGCAGGAGACTGAACGTACGCACAGCGTATGCCATCAAAATGTCGTGAAGAAGAGCCCTTTAAAGTCCTATTTAAAGATGGGGGAAACTTATAGCTATCAACCGGACACAAATCCTGATTTTAGGCTACTACAAAAAATCTTAATTGAAAAATCAATTGCCCGACAAGAGATTCTAACCTAAGCTCTCATGCTCAGCAGTTGTACTAGAGACCGACAAATCTTATAGCAATTTTGATTTATATTCAAATAGAACATAACATATAATTATAAGCACACCTCTACCTAATTGTTCAGAGTTCACAAGAGCGACGTAATGTATGTATAAAATGTCAACATTTTGTTTCCAACAAACCTCAGCTCTATAATCGTGCCTAAGATCCGTGACTCGAGTAGTATGTTCTTCTCTCAGGGATTCTATGGTAGCTCTGTTCTCTTCTATCATATGGCCACGTTCTTTACTCAAGTTTGCTTGCAGCTGGTCCCGTAGGTCTGATAAGGTGCGTTCGTTTTCTGGATGAAAGAAATACATATTAATTTTTATTAGTATTAGATTTCAATTCTGTGACCGATTAATCACCGCGGATCATCCGCGACGGATTGTCCGCGCGCCTTACAAAAGGAAAAGGATTTTTAAACAGAATATTTTCACAAACATGGTGGTTCAAAAGTTATTATTAAAAATCAAAGCATTTATTACAAATACACCATTAACAACTAAGTAATTTAGAATAGTAGAAGAGTTGGGTCTGCAAATTGAAACTTCTTATCCGTTCCAACTGGTAGTTTCCTATGGAGAAACGTGTGAAGTTCAAACATAAAACTTATATTATAGCACTCGGCAATAGTGTGACTTACGTCTGTGAAATATGCTTTGCAATCGGATGAGCAGTTTCGGAAATTAGATCCTACATCCATACTAACAAACTACACTTCTTTATACCGGATGTAAACACACCCTTCACATATCCGTCAACCAAGCACGTACATCAAAATAAGTTACTTTACGCAAAAATTATTGCTGGAAATCGACTTTTTTTTTTGGGTGAAAAATCACGTTTTACGGTAGGACTCGATGGAAAGCACTCACAGCATTGTGCTGATGAATGGATTGAATAGTACGAGGGTCGTGGAGGTGTGTAAAGTAAAAATCTTACATTAAAAACATGTATTTAAAAAAAAAAACTTGTGAAAATGTTGGAACTTTGACTCCCAATATCTCCGTAACTAGAAGGTTCTCAGGTATGGTCTAGAACAAAAAAAATATCGCAGTGACGGGGAGAACAAGTGCCTTTCGTTTATGTTAATTGTCTATTTACACCCTTTAATATTTGTGTTTGTTTTCATTACCTATTTCCAATTGTCGTTGCTGTTCGATCACTTTGTCCCGGAACTGTAGGTGAACCTTGTTCATATTGTCTAAATGTTGCCTCTCTGCTACTTCGATGTCCTGGTGGTTTCGTTCCTCAAGTTCTAATGTCGCCTGTTCTAGGGTTTGTCTGTGTGTTTGTTCTGCTAATGCTAACGCCTGAAAAGAGAACAAGGAATAAAAACACTGCTTCGAATTTATATATATTGTGTTTACCCTTTTGATCGCCATAGTCACATATACGTGACAAACAAGCGCGTGCCTTGTACGCCAAACGATACAAATATGTGACAAAATGGTAGGCGAAATTGTGGCTTGGCGTACGCACGCGCGTGCGCTTGATTACACATTCACACAATAAGATGTTAATGTGTTGTTTATAAAGGCGATCACTGGAAGCATTCGCTGTTATGTAAATAACTAGACGCTCCCGGTTAGAGAGCATTCGCCTGTAATGTAACAATACAAGTTTCGATTTTGTACAATAAGAAGTGATTGTCGCAAATTGTATCGTACAGTCCGCATTCGCAACCTACAATGGTACAATTTGTAACAGCGACTTTAACGTAATGCTCAAAATCTAACTTGGATTGTACACTACAGCCTAATGCTTCAGTGAGGGAGTACCTTAATAACATTTTATCATCGCCGTGCGTAGTTACAGAATCTTTATATTTTATAACACTTTTTTTATGCAGACAACATTGCTTATTATTATTTTTACTATTTATATATCCCTAAACAAATAGTAAAAAAAATCTTACCTCATCCATTTCCCTCCGTTGCCTGTCAGCCTGCTCACTCAATCTCATTCTTTTCTCCGCTAAAAACCTCTCCTCCGCTTCTCTCAACTCCTCCTGCAACTCTGCCCTTAACTTCCTCTCCCTAACCGACCACTCTACTCTAATACTCTCCAACTCTTTCTGTAAAGCTAACTCCAGTCTTCTCCTCTCATCTGCTTTGTTCCTCTCCAGCATATCCCTCGTCCCCATATCAGGCATCATGGGGGACTTTATAGGCTTTTGAAAAGACTCCTCTTGGGTCTCAAATTGGTATACTACAACTACATTGTCTGAGCTAGATTTTCCTTGGGATAATATGACTCCGTCTAATCTAGGACTTGCTAGGCCTTTTCCTAGACTTGAGGCGGAATCTGACGACTTTATTTGATTTGGTGATATAGACTTGTTTAACGGCTTGAAGGTGGATAAAGGACTCCAAGGCTTAGCGTAGTCGAGACGTGGTGACCTCATTTCTGAACCGAGACTAGGTGTAGGCGAGACTTTAACTTGAGGAGACTTCATATTAGAAAGTTCGTAAGATTTCGACTTTGTCTCGTCATCACGTGTGGAAGTTTTCTTCGAGTCATCAGAATCAGATGGTGCCGTCTTAGAAAAGTCTAATATAGGAACTTTAATTTGAGGTATTTGTATATTTTCACTTGAACGAATTTTCTCTGAACTAATCGATTTTTTATCTGAATTCTCTTCAGATTTTGGATTGTCTTTCTCTATTTCTTTTTCGTTAGTATCTTTTTCCTTATCGTTAGATTCGTCGAGGTCATTAAGGTCTAGATTTGCGAACTCTCTCTCTGGGGAATCTATTGATGTTTCAGATTCAATGCTCTCCATTAAGTTTATTGATATTTTGCTCTTTTGAGGTATCATTGGTGATCTGTAAAAAATACCGACGATATAGACATATCTCATGTCAAACACAGGCACAGAAGGTAGTGCAATACAAAGTATTCAGAATAATAATGTGTCCCCGTCAAAATGCTGGTATTCAGTTGCATCCAGTTAGACTGAAAGCCGATCCTAACAGTTGGAAAAAGGCCAGTCAGATGATGGTTGTAGTGTTACACGTCAAAGATACCTCATGTTAAGACCTTATGTTGTAAAACGAGATGGGGTCAGTGTCTCCTATCCGACTACACTGAGCATTTGCTTAAAGTAGTCGGATAGGTGATAAGTATCCTGAAATATAGATGATGAAAGTATCCCGGACGTACGAAAAGTAAGTAATAATCATCAGAAATCGCAAGTGTAGCCATCCAAGACAAATAGTATTTTTTTTTTTCCGGATGGGAAATCATCAAATGACCCCCCCCACTCTGGGCGGAGCGGAGGGGAGTGTCAGACTTGTACTGACTAAAACCCATCCATGTTCCTTCTTTGCCCTTTATGTTCCAGGGCCACGGTATCTCTTTCGAACAGTCCCGCAGCCCTGGCAGGCATCGGTCCATGCGGACCCCTAATTGATTGCTGACATCTCTTTGAGACGCGCGTGGAACACGAACGCGCCGTCGACACGGCAAGACAAATAGTATATTAACTTGATTAAAATGATAGCTGTACATAATTAGGCGGATAATTTTTAATGTAATGGGCCCTAATTAATACCCATATTGACATAGCGTAAAATATTGACTACATAAATATTGACTACATAAATATGCATTTGGATCATTTATGTCAATATGACCAAAGCTTATTCGCACATTAGTTTGGCAGCTATCATTTTAATCAAGTTAGATTTTATAGCCACCTTTCAAACCTTGACGACGAAAATCGATATGGTAGTAATTCCCTGGGAGAACTCCATCACAAAGTACTTTTACTACCTCTAAAAGAAGCTCTATTACTACCTACTATAAAGCATATGACATACCTCGGCCTGGTCTCCTTTTCAGACAGCCCTGGTTCCTCCAGACTAACAGGCAAGGTATCGATATCGCCTGGCCTAACTAAGTCTGATATCTTTTGGAAGTTCTTCTGGAACAGATCGGGTTTGATATAGTCCCCGGGAGGTGGTCTTAGGACGCGACGACGGGGAGAAGTACCACGGGCGTGACTTTCGCTTTCTGAAATGAAAAGTAAGAATTAGTATTGGAGCGTATATTCCGTTAGATATTAGCAGGGAAGCAGATGATATGGCTAGAAAAGGAGTGAGTCATGAGATGAAGAGTATAAATAAATTAGGACCGAGCTGTGCCCCGCCAAAAGGCATACAAAATATCAAAGGTTTTTTTTATTTTTTTATTAAACAAATACATTTTCGAAATTCAAACAATAATTCTAGAATTCTACAATAATTATAAATCATGTCAAAATTATATAAAATGTCAAATAAATGGCAAATAAAATAAAGTAAAAAGAACCAAAAAATACAAACATAAAAAATAATAATGTCACTAATTCATTAATACACAATAAACAAAATTAACAAAATCATTTAGTATCTCACATAAAACAGATTCGATTCCGGTAAAAGCGAATTAAAATTAAAATTTGTCATTTAAATATTCGTCAACAGAATAATACACCTTGTTATTTAGCAATTTAAACAAATTTCTTTTAAATTCGATAATGTTAATACTCGAGATAACTTGTCCTGGTAACGCTGAGTGTAGGTCCCTTCCAAATCTCTCCACTTTTGGCGGTTTTGTGTCATGGCTATCCAGTTTTTTTCCGGCCACTTTAATAAGGTTGTCTTTCCACCTAGTTGCTTGTCTTGGAAAACATGCTGCGGCTTCCCCAAATAAATTGGGTTAAGGGCAGGGCAATGATGATGATGACCGTATTCAGGTCTAAATTAGAATTTGAAAAAACAATTTGGAATACCTAGTTACTGAGACAGACGTTCCTACTACGCTACATACGGGGTTTATAAACACTAATTACTTTATAACATAAAGGGTGTACAAAGATCCTTAACGAAGCCGAAAGGCACTTGTTCTCCCCTTCATTGCGATCAGTTTTTTTGTTCTGGTCCATACCTGGAGACCTTCTAGAGAGAGAGATATTGCAGGCCAAAGTTCCAACTTTCTTAGTTTTTTTGAGTACTAGTTTCTAATGTTATAACTTTGCTTTAAATACCTTCATGACCCCTGAACTATTCAATGCATCCATCAGAACAATATTTTGAATGCGTTCTATTGAGCCCAAACGTAAACCGTGATTTTTCCACCCCCAAAAACAAGTCGTTTCCCAGCAATAATTTTTGCGTAGTTACTTAGTTTGATGTACCGAATGATTGGTGGGTTGGCTTCGTGAAGGGTCCGTTTACACCTTGTATAGTCACTCAAAAATCAACATATAATACACAACGAAAATATATAAAGGGTGTAAATAGACCTTTAACATAAATGAAAGGCACTTGTTCTCCCCGCCACTGCGATATTTTTTTTGTTCTAGACCATACCTGGAAACCTTCTAGTTACGGAAATATTGGGTCAAAGTTCCAACTTTTTCACAAGTTTTTTTTTAAATACATATTTTAATTGTAAGATATTTACTTTGCACAGCTCCACGACCCCCGTACTATTCAATCCATCCATCAGCACAATGATTTGAGTGCTTTCCATCGAGTCTTACCGTAAGACGTGATTTTTCACCCCAAAAAAAGTTACTTTAGTTTGATGTACAGAATGCTTGGTTGACGGCTATGTGAAGAGTCTGTTTACACCCTGTATAATACACAACGAAAAGTAGATAGATATTCTATTGCTCTACTCCTGCATTCAAAGTCAAATCAAAGATATACCGTCTGAATCAGAATCTCCTGAATCTTGCTTCCTATTAAATATTGGCAGAGGACTGGGTCTTGGCACCAAAGGTGTTAGGAACCTTGGGTTCTTGGGTACCGCAGGCGAAACGGGTGACAACGGGATGTCGGGAGGGGATGAGGGAGCTGGCGGCAAATCAGGATCTAGGAGTAATGGTGGTAATAGGGTTATTCATAAAGATGGTACTATACTTCAGCCTGTCAGGATCTTCATTTAAAGTACAGCTAAGTATTTTATGTAACAACCACAGCCCATAGACTGGATTTAAGCATGGTTAATGACAATTTTAAATCTCTTATATGAGATGTGGTTTTGTATAACTTAAGTGGCTAAATTGTGGGTATAGCATGCTTACTCTGCATACCTCTTTCTAGCAAAGCGTGATGTTATGCTATACTTTAAAGTCGTTAATGAAAACATCGTTTTTCATGGAGACAGTAAACTTTAATGTCAGGATCGTTAAATGCACGAAGCATTATGTAGCATGTCTCCAATGAATAACGATTTATATCACAGTTAATCACGAACTACGCAATGTCAAGGGTAAAATCGAAATACATCACAAATCTCTCTACTAAATTTCAATGTATATATATATATATCATCTGCCTAGCCTTTTCCCTACTATATTGGGGTCGGCTTCCAGTCTAACCGGATGCAGCTAAATACCAGTATTTTACATGGAGCGACTGCCTATCTGACATCCACAACCCAGTCAGTACTGGGTAATACGATACCCCTTGGTAAGACTGGTTGTCAGACTTTTTGGGCCACTGACTGCCAAAGATCTACAAATGACAGCCGGGACCAACGGCTTAATGTGCTTTCCGAGGCACGGAGGAAACTCGGTATTTAATGGGCGGTCACCCATCCACAGACCAACCCAGGCAAGCACGGCTTAATCTAAAGATCCACCCGAGCGGCTGTTATTATTTAGCCACAAAACAGCATAACATCACGACTGTAATCCCCGAAGGGTTAGGCTGAGGTGTAACTAATAGTACCCTCACATTTCGCCAGTTATGTTTTAAGTTCCATGTACAAGCCTATTCTTTTAACCGGGTACCAATCCATACTCCGTGGCTTCTACTGAGAAATTCCTAATGGAAAAACTCAATAACACTTTGACCGACTTGGGACTCGAACCCAGGACCTCATGCTCAGCAGTCGCGCTTAAGACCACTCGACCAACGAGGTAGTCAAGTCATTTTCAATGTAGCTTGATTAAAAGCTGTACACATAAGTTTATGCTATTCATATCACCTGGAGTTTCGAATTCGGTCTAAATAATAATCAAATCTAGATTATAAATGAGATTAAGGCACTACATTTCTTCAGGAAATTGGGAGTAAGTAAAAAATATAACAATTAAGGTCAACAAAATCATAATATAACAAAGCCACTTACCAACAGAATCCCGTTCAGAGCTAGACAAACTCTTCAAATCCCTCGGACTTTCATTAGGCCTCGGCGGCAACGGTGGTCTCGCAGCCAAAGGGGTCAACACAATCTGGTTCATGTTCATAGACGGCGATATCACGGGTGATGACGGCACGAACGGTGATGAATGAACGACTGGTGATGACGGGATGACCGGTGAAGGTATGGAGGGGTGTGGATTGGCCGATATGATTGAGCTTTGACCGTCGTTTTGTTCTGAGGAACTGTTTGAACCAGGACTGACCGTCGGTTCGGCTAGGTTCTCGAGTTTGAACCTGTGAACGAGAGCAGTTTTATTTGCAGTTTTGTTTATTTGTGTTAGATGCATCTTTGCGGCATTTTTTATTACCTTCGAATAAAAAATAGTAACAAAATGGTATTTTTCTTATTTATTTTTTTGTACTCTATCATAATGCTGTTCTACTTGACCCAAAGGTTGACTGATAGAGAATGCCTTGTGGCATTAAGTCTGCCTAAGTACCACCACTCTTGAACATGAAGTTTAAATAAATAAGGCCCGTGTTCAGTGACACTAAATGAATACCTAATACAAGTTTGCTGTTAGATTTTGTGCAGAACGCAGTGTAGGAAATTCAACAGTGCACTTTTCGCTTAGAAAACTATCATTAACACTAAAAATAGGATATTTACCATGTTTACTATTTGATTTGAGTATATTTCGGCGCTGTTGCAAGCACAATGATGACAATGACTTAAATATTATCCCTTTAAGGCGCGATTCCATTAGGTAAGTCTTGTATGTCAAAATGACGTCACATTTGCGTACAAGTTACTTGCATTCAAGTTGCATGCAGGTTTTACTTGCATACAAGTGGAGTTGTTCAACAATTGAGTATGACACGTCACTCGTTTGCATTTCGAAACTTGCAACTAACTTTTGCGCGTTCAATTTGCACGTCAGTTGAATAAAAAATGTACAAGTTCAAACTACGTCATACAAGTTGTAGCTTTTATTCAAGTTGTATGCAATTTGCAACTTGCATACAAGTAACTTGCCTAATGGAACCGCGCCTTTAGTGTTAGTGACCATGTAAGTTTAAATACTTTTTCACCTAGAGTTTGTGAAGGACTGTCGAATATGTTTGCTTGTCATGACATCCTATAGTATTGTTGCGTAATAGTCATCCAATTTTCATTAAATTTTGCTGACCACGCCAATTTGAATCCTATAGATTATCGTTATAAAGATAATAATCACTTACCTAACGCTTTTCCGATCCTCTTCAAAACTAACTGGCTGTTTCTGTCTCCCTATAAACATACTATCGACCTTCTTATGGTATGTATCTGTCATTTTCTCCCTCAATATTCCTTTAGGAGGATCACTCTTGGTGACAGAATCGATTGGCTGAGATTTGTCAGTGTCGGGACTGGGGAGGTCCGATTTTGATACTTTTAGGAACATGCTGCCTTTGCCTGAAAAGTAAAGTATTTATATATGGGTTGGCCACTTATGTCGAAGGACCGGAGTTGATGGACATGAACATTGATGATACCAAATAGCCGATTTCGGCCATATTGATTGCATTCGATGGCTTTCTAGAATGGTTGTCGAGAGCTTTGGTGTGCTGCTCGTCAATGTGCTCTCAAGGGGCTAGCTCCAATTTTGGCCGAAAAAATCCAAGCACAAAGCAAACACGTCAGAACACCATTGACGACATTGTAGGGTATAACTGAAGGTGGTCTAGATCGAAGTTCATAGTGAAGATTACATAAATTTTGAATAGAAGTTAGAGACTTTAAAAATATAGGCTTAACCAAGACAGTGCGTAACGTAGCCGTGCGGTGTGGTAGGGGTGTGGCTTAGCTTAGTCATTCATCCACTGACGGTCGGCGATAGATAATGTGTGTGGTGTAGGACCCTCTTTCGCACTACACAGTTACCACAAACATCGTCTCAGTTACAAGGTAGGCTATGCTATTATTTTAATTGCATAAATAAGTACAATAGGATTGGTGCGACATTATGACAACCGATGATCGTTTGTTTAGGAACATCGGTATAGACAGACAAATGAACAATGGATGACTTTTCATTGTGTGAACGAATTTTGAAACTGTGTTTGCACTTTCAAAACATTCACATAAAACTTAGTGAACTCTCGTCTCTTAATAGAAATCTTTTATCTCATAACACACACAAGGTGTAAACGGACCCTTCGCGAAGCCGTCAACGAAGCATTCTGTACATCAAATTAAGTAACTCTACGCTAAAATTATTGCTGGGCTTTTTTTATGAAGTAAAAAGCAAAATTTTACGGTAGGACTAGAAGTAACGCACTCAAAACATTGTGCTGAAGGATACGTTGAATAGTACGGGGGTTGTGGAGGTATTTAAATAAAGTTATAACATTAAAAACTTTTAAAACAGTTGGAACTTTGACCCTCAATATCTCCGTAACTAGAAGGTCCAGCAAAAAAAAATTACAAAGACGAGGAGAAAAAGTGCCTTTCGGCTTCGTTAAGGATATGTTTACACCCATTATTTATATGTGAATGTTTCACCAGTGCCAACACAGTATTATCAAAGCAACTATTTGATTGCTTTCAAATCTTACCTGTCAATGGCAACCCCCGATCAGTTTTCGTAGACATCAACAACGGACTAAAATTATCTTCCTCAGGACTATTCAAAACATGCATCTTCAAATCAATAACCTCCGACTGCTGTTTGAACAATAACTTCGGTCTTTCAGCTCCAAACGCGGGTCGACTGAGCAAGTCCCGATCAGACGTGTTTCTCATGAGACTCGGTTTACCCGAAAGTGAGCCATCTACGCTGCGTCTTAAGGGTGATATTCGTGTTTCGGATAGTTTCTTGTCGAGTCTACTAAGAGGTGATGGCGGTGGTCTACCTAATGGTGTGAGTCGTCGTGGACCAGTAAGTGTTGGGTTCTCTCTAACGTCAGAGGCATGGTTTTCGCTGTCCGTACTAAGCTCCTCGTCGCTTTCGACTTTAGTTTCTACGCGTTCTAAGTTTTTTGTGTTCTCTTCTGATGTTAGGAGCTCCTGTGTTCAGAAAAAAACATAATTAAGTTAATAAAATGCAAACCATTCGTATGTTGGAATCCACATTTTTCTCCCTCTCTCTCTTCTGTTAGTTGAAATCTTTTATCTCATTAGACATCATGGTTTTATGTGACTTTGGGAACGCACACTGCACAGTAAGAAATAATCATTTTACCAACTAGTTTACTCCACCTCAATAGTAAAAACTTTGTCTAACCCAAGTATTGAAGACAAAACATTCATTTCATTGACTGAACACAAGAAAATCAATAATAAACGTCAACACACAAGAATCGACAACACACTTCCACAACACACAAAAAATCACATAACAGACACACGAACAAACACAAAAGTTAATATTAAAGTAACAGGCGTGCCCAATTAGTTCAATTAAAGGTTAATAGGGTTACAGCCAAGTTATCGCGCCGTAAAGACATCATAGAGCTGTAGGTGTGAACTGAGGACAGCCTTGGACATGCAACGACCCGACGTCAATTCTTAATGTACAAATCGATAATTCAGTAATTTATGGTATGGGACAATACCGTATGATTGCGAATTGAAATAGAAGAGTAGAATAGATAATTGTTTTCATAATACATAATAGGTATTCTTGAATGTGTGAAAATGTAATTTCTTTCCTTTCCTCTTTTTTCCTTTATTTCACATAGGTGTACATCCATAAAATTGTTAGTAACACAGAAATGCTTATGAGAAACTTATGTTAGTAATTACAAGACATGACACTTCTAAATACAAAAATAAAATGAAAGAACAGGTCTCCGAAATTCCGTTTTGAATATGAAATAAATTTTGGATATAAGACGACTAGGCAAAGACCATTTTTTTGGTCTCTCCCGTAACAAATAGGCCGTGTGAAAGGTGAAGTGCTTGGAAACTAGTGAGATAACGACTAATAGAGTATTCAAAAAAAGTAATTATAAAATTAAAAAACCCATTGAAATATAAAATTATTAAAACATAGAATGGGTTCCGCCTGCTTCCAAATGCTTTTGTTTTTTGCTTATCAGTTTAATAATGTGAAAGATTTAACAGACATTTCGACTAAACAACTTAAGATCGTTATGAATCCTAAATGGGCATTCCAAATGAAAAATGCTATGAGAAACCTATTTTATACATGATTTCCAAACACCTATTCAATGATACCCCACTTAACTTAGTTCAACGACTTTCATTGTTTTTATTTTCTCAGTCGCACGACTGACGACCAAGGAGATATGACGATTATGAACAACGTTTGTGCGCCCGTCCAGAATCGAAGAGAAACCTGTTTGTCAATAATTTGGACGTAAATTTACCAAATCAAACCTTTCGTAAGAAAATTTTAAGAAAATGTTTTGTGATTTTTTTCCCAACTAGGTGACTTGGTTGTATAAAAATAACACAGCCTTGTTATATTGCGTGACACTTGAGTCTACGACCCGTAGCAGTTAACAAAAAGAATTTAGAGTATTAAACAGGGTCATTAATTACTTTTACTATAAGTCAGCCTAGCGTTACTAAATGCGTGCCTCGCTCGCGTATCGCAGGCGTGTGCACCCATATGATCCACAATCTTTTTTCTATGATTGGTAATATTTTAACTTCAACCGTATGCACTCCTAGTATCGTTTCTACACATTCATTTTCACTTTTAGCTTCACCTAAGGTGAAAACATACGTAATGTTTTTCGTTTATGTTCCAGTAGCTAGAAGAGCTTGTGGCCTAATAATAATAGCCGCTCGGTTCACTCTTCCGGTTTAGCCGCGCTTGCCATGGTTAGTCCGTGGATGGGTGACCACCCATTATATACCAAGTTTCCTCCGTGCCTCGGAAAAAACGTTAAGCCGTTGCGCGTTAGTCCTTGAGGTAATTTGTAGATCTTTGACAGTCGTTACAAGTAGCCAGTGGCCCGAAAGTCTGTATTACCAAGGGGTTGAGGAGATCAGATAGGCTGTTGCTCCATGTAAATACTGGTATTCAGCTGCATTCGATTAGACTGGAAGCCGACCCCAACATAGTTGGGAAAAAGGTAGGCAGATGATTATGAATGATGTTCCAGTAACTACGAAAGGGTTAGGCGCTAACAATGCCGTCGTAAGTAAAATGGACAGAGTAAATTTCTTGATATTTTCTGTGTGAGATGAATGTAAGTGTTGATGGATGGAGAGGGAGAATTCCATAGAAAAGATGGATGGATTCTGTGAGGAATAATATGAAAGAGGAGTGAATGATAACGTGGCGGTAGACCGGGAATAATGGAAGAAGAAAGCGTATTGCGCCGACTCCAAGTAAAACGGGACTGGGAAGACAGAGAGCTGAGTATGATTATGATTTTTCTTTACACTACTACTCTTTTGCTCACGGCGGCAGAAAAGCTGGGGATCATTTATCAAAATCTAAGGAAAAACTCGCTCAAATATGAATTAGTCTCACCTGTACAGAAGCGCAGGTATCATCTTGCATGGATGCATCCCGCGCCTTTTTCACCAGCTCTCTGTACACGTTGTCGAGTGGGTGCTCCCATTGTGTGCTCTTCGTGTCTTCGTTATAATAGTAATGTGATTGTATCTTGTCATCGTAACTGTGTAGAGAGGAATTAGAGATGAAAAGCGAATTTTTGCTTTGGATGACCTTGTCTCTTAATAATAACAGTCAAAGTGGGGGGGGATGTGTAGTGTTATGCGAATGGATAAAATAAGAAATGAGTAAGTACTGTATAAGAGGAAGACTGAAAGTGACGCCGGTGACTGAAAAGTTGTGTGGTAATCGGTTGTCGTGGAATGGGCATGTGATGCGGAGGAAAATGTCGTGAGGACAGTTTTGAGTATGAATGTGGATGGGTATATGAGTAGAGGAAGACCAAAGAAACGATGGATGGACTGTGTAAACAATGATATGGCAAGAAAGGAGATGTCTGGTGAGATGACAAGTAATATGGAAAAAGAAGACATGCTGTGACGACCCCAAATGAATTGGGATAAGGGCAAGAGAATGATGTTGATGAGAGTTGATCTTTAAGATTAAGCAGCGCTTTTTGAGGTCGGTTCGTAGATGGGTAATCGTTAATTGCATACCAAACTCGTTTGTGCCATTAAAAGCACGTTAGGCGTCACAAGTACTCAGAAACCTGAGAAACAGAAATCCAGTCTTACCAAGGGCTCTCCTATTACCTAGCAAATGTGTCGTGGAGTTTAGACAGGCAGTTGTTGTATGTTAAAAATTGGCATCTGGATAGATTGGAAACTATTAAAATATTTGGGAATAGCTAAGCTAAGATGAGATGGCTCTTTTTCTATTGCCTGAAGAATACCTAAGTATCTCATACTTTTAAAAATGCCTGGCTCTTTTTAGATTGCATTTTGAGTATCACTATACCACTGTGGATGGCTATAAAAGTAGAGGGAGATTAAAGAAACGATGGATGAACTGTGAGAAGGATGATATGGCAAGAAAGGAGGTGACTGCTTAGATGACGAGTAATAGAGAAGTATGGAAGAAGACATGCTGCGCCCACCCCTAGTAAATTGAGGTAGACTGAAGATGATTTGTACTGCCTTGAGTATTGCCTTGCTTTTCATTACATTGCATGATATTTGTAAGGCATAGAATGTAAAGGGTCTCATTGTGTTATTGTTCCCTCACAAAAAAAGCAACACAACTATAAAATATGAACCTAAATGAACTTAACATAGAACAGGCTGATAAAAATCTTGAATAAGGTGTTAATTAAGTTCTGTATGAGTTCAAAATTGTAGTACTAAAGAATAAGCTTTAACTAAATGAACCAGCATAACTCATTTGAAAATGTTGGCTGTATTTCTACAAATTGCATCATTTATTTAGTAGCTTTCTGTGTAACAACCAGTAAGTCAGTTTAAGTCCACAGTAGTAAGACTAGAAAATGTATTTAAAAGACTTCTATGTAGGCACATTGGCCAATCTGTGGGTTTTAAGTAGTGATTAGATTAGAGAAAAAACCTGTTATGTAGTACTTACTAAGCTTTCCATGGTGCTGGTAGTGCTTGCATGAGTCCATCTTTAGCCAACGGCAGCAGATGGCTCTCGCTTTCAGGATCAATGCCCAGTTGTGCAGCATAGTCAGAGATTTCTACAAATATTTTATTAATTTTTAACATGATTTAGAGGTGACTATGAAGATAGTAATAGAAAATTGTCTGTTACAAAAGATGTTATAGGGGTTTAAAATATTGCCTAAAACTAGTTTACAATGATAATGTAGTTGCTAGTGAGCCAGACAGTTAATCTCAATAATCAAATAAATCTACTAAGTAAATCACTTAACCTTGAGATGACAAATTATATGAAAGAAGACTTACTGTGTTAACCCTAAATAAATTAAGGTAAGAACAGAAGAATGATGAAGATGATTTAATTATGAGACAGTTTTGATAAGGCTCTCTAAAATTATTGTTTATTTCAAATATAAACAAGTCTTAATGCTCTCCCAAGTTTCAGGAAAATTTTAGATAACTTATAGGTACATTAAAACTTATGAATCTATAAGTTTTCCACATTACTTTTTAAAGTGGACGCAAATTAAATCAATAATCATGTAAGAGTACAGATACATAACAAAGCAAAGGAATTCTCAGAGAACCACTGTTACTTTGTTCATCGTACCCTCCTTCATAATTTAGAACCAAATTCATGTAAAATTGGTTCAAATATAAATCTCGAAACTTGCGATCTGATCATATTATTGATCAATACAAATAGAAGAGATTTTATAGCTCTTGATTTCTCGTTTACGGAAATTTAATTAATTTATCTAAATACAGTAACATAAAGCCAGCTTAAACACAATATTTACGTTGAATACATAATAAATTTTAATGAACAAACCCTCTGCCGATGGTTGACTGTTGTCGTCGAATATTTCTCGGCACACCACAGGCGAAGACATCGTGGCACCATATCATTATTTCATTCTAAATACACATAGCCTGCCGTAGTACACCAACAAACTGTTTCCTTTTATATAATTCATAATTAAAATTCGATAAAAGCTCGGCAAAAAATTTCACCTTCCGCATACAAAATCCTGTCAAATTATCTTTTTTTGACAAACTCAATATTTTATTGCCATGCCAATACAGAGTGGACTTGAAAGGAGTCTATTGCCATTTGAAAATTGAAATCCATCCGTAGTCTAGTCTGTGAATAGGAATCTTTACGGTGATATCTTTGAAAATGTTGGTTAGAAATTGAAATTATTAGAATGGCAACATTCATGAACATTGAAATGACATTCAAATTCGACTTTGACATGTCATGTTGGTGCGTTCAAAACCTATGACAAAGTACGGTTGTAAAATACTTCTGAAGGACAGAAGCTACAAAATTAATTCGTATTTTAATTTTTTTTTTAAATACCTGACTTAGTCTGTATATTGAAAATTTAATGACGTATTTAGTGAGATTCCATGAAATAAATTCAAAGATTTCTCATCGAAATCTAGCATTCATGATTTTGAATTGAAGGGTTCTGAATTTCTGAACGCAAGTTAACTAAACAACCTCAATCGGTGAAGATAAATTTTGTTGTATCATTAGCAAAATAATCTAAAAATATGGCATCAGTGAAAGACGTCTCGACTTTATATCAAAATTTAAAAAGTGAGTGGTCGAAGAAGCCACGTAAACTCGACAAATGTGGTGAATTATTGAACAAAATCAAGGTAAGTCTTGACGATGACTGGACACTAATCTTTGTTTCATCTGAACATTTCCCTAAATTATTACTTTCTTTACAGATTGCATTAACGCACTTAACTTTCCTTCCGAGTAATAATGCTGCGGCTAACCAGAAAGAGTTGATTTTGGCCCGGGATGTATTGGAAATCGGAGCTCAATGGGCAGTTGCTGCTAAGGATGTCAAAGCCTTTGAGAGATTCATGTCTCAGCTAAAATGCTACTACTTTGACTACAAGTAAGTACAAGCAATTCCTAGCACTATATACATGCTTAAACTTATGTCTTCTTTCTCCCATGGCGATCGGCAGAAACCACCTGCTATTCTTACAATCTTTTGCTTCGTCTATGTTCATACATCTACAGTGTGTCTTGAACTCGTTGCATTTTGGTTGTATAAAATCATTTACTTGTTTTTGAGGCAAGGTTAATTATTCTTTGTGTTCTTAGTCTGTGATATATTTTCCATAACCGCTTAAAGGCTTAATAAGTTCAAATTCAAATTGCAAGTTGCTTCTTTCTACCAGGCTTCGTTTAGAATAAATATTATTGAAATATGCAAATCTTTGTCTTTGTCTACAATTTATTGTATTGTAATAATATAAGTAAGTAAGTAATAATACTAGCATTACTACTTTTAACTGTGAAAAAACTGACATTTTTAAGTTTTGATATAAAGTCGAGACATCTTTCACTGATGCCATATTTTTAGATTATTTTGCTAATGATACAACAAAATTTCAGTTTTTTCTCTGTGTGGTGCACATGTTTTTATTAGAAAGCATTGCCAGTAGGAAATTACAGTAAAAATAATTCCTCATTCAACTTTTAGAGACCACCTCCCAGAGTCAGCATTCATGTACCAGCTCCTCGGCCTGAACTTACTGTTCCTGCTCTCACAAAACCGTGTTGCGGAGTTCCACACTGAGTTAGAACGTCTCTCAGTAGACGTGATCAGAGCAGACCCATACATCAGGCATCCATTAGCTTTGGAACAGTATTTGATGGAGGGCAGCTATAATAAAATCTTTTTGGCTAAGGTATGTTAAAAGAATTTGCAGGTTATACTAGTTTGTAACAGAGATGTTATGGATTCGGTTAGTTTCGGTTCCGGATATTACATTGAAGTAAAAAATAAACACAAATTATATGTAATAATTTGGTTTTATTTATAGGTTTTATCTAGTCTACGTTATCATTTGGTATTATAATCAGTCATATAGGTAACTATCCGAAACTTGTGAAACTGATACGGTTATGGTTATAAATATATTTTTGTTTCGGATACCCAATAGTTTCGGTTACGGTTATGGAGCTCCATAATATCCCAGGTTTGTAATGTTGGAAAAACAGTCTAGATATTGACCATACATGTTTCACCAGTGAGTTTAATTTTTAATATCACTTCTAAAATATAACAACGTACAATATAACACGTTTTGATATGTATTAGGACAAAACAGAAAAAGCAATTGTTAGCAAATTAACTACTAACTAAAATAATCGCAATATTAAAATTACAAGACCTTCTATGAAAGTTGTATGAAATTGCAAATGGATGTAGGGTGTCAATTTGCCTAGTACTTAATTTCCGTAACTAAACATCTTTCACAAAGTTGTGTAAAAATTATTATTTCTCACTCTCCTTACAGGACAATGTCCCAGCAGAAAGTTACACACTCTTCATGGATACACTCCTAGACACGGTCCGAGGAGAGATTGCTGCATGCATTGAAAAGGCTTACCTATGCATCTCATGCGCTGAGGCTGCGAGACGACTGAACCTGCCTTCCCAACAAGCTGTCCATGAATATGGCAAGAAGGTATGTTAACTATTTTCTGGAAAATCATTCCGAGTCTGATTTTACTATTTTACTTTTATCTTAAGACAATTTAGGCTAGCATTTCAAAATGTCAAAATTGCATAAGACTACTCCCAAAAGCAGTTGCGCAAAAAATTAGCAATAGATAGCAATACATCTTGTTTCATAAATTAGTAACTAAAAATCTTCTAGTCAATCCAGGCATCTATTTCAATGTTTCCATTTCAATTTGACTTCAATAAAAGGCACTATTTATGCAAAAAAAAGGTTTTATTACCCCTTCGTCGTTTGTTTGGTGCTGAAGATCGCGGCCATATACTACGCATGTTATGCTGTCTATTGCTGCATGTATCACTCGGTACATGCTATGCTGCCCTCAAACATATTACTCATGTTTTAAAATATTATTTTCTTTTCCAGCGTAACTGGGTCCTTGGCGCAGACAACTGCTACCACTTCAATGCTGCTGAGGAGACTTGTGCAGCTGCCGCTGGTACTCTGCCGTCTGCCGAACTCGCCGGCCAAATCATCGAATACGCCGGACATCTTGAGATGATTGTGTAGTTTAACTTAGATTTTTTTGCAAACGTCGTAATTAAATTTCGTTTATAATGATTAATAAACTTTATTTTTTTTATTTCTGATGCTTTTCTGGCCATTGATTCCCTTGTAAGATATAAAGCTTCGTATTCACTAGGGGGAAAATTTGCCGCAGCACTGTCACTGGAGATGTCGGCTCATGTGTCGAGAGCCTCATCTGCCTAGCCTTTTGCCTACCCGGGGTTGGCTTCCAGTCTAACCAGATGCAGCTCAATATCAGTATTTCAGAAGTTGAACTATATTGACTTAACGTCACCGAACATGATGTGTCGCTGGACATTTTCCCCAAGTGAATACGTCTTGAAAATCTCACGATAAAAACATTTTTTGCAAAAAAAAATTGTCTTCAAAAACACAAAAAAGTTAAAAATAACTTTAGCTTCAGAAGTCGGTGACTTGTTTGTTTGATTCAGTTTTTCCTTTTTTTAGCTGATTTGTGTATTTTATTGTTAACAGTACACGTTATGGTAATAGGCTTATTATACCCAATAAAATCGAACTTATCATACCTAACTGTCGAAACTGAGTGTACTGTACGCATCTGCGTACCTCCTCAGAACATACTGACGTGATATTATGTTATGGTGTTGTGTAAACAATAAACATCCAAGCGATTGCAGCAATCACGACAGATTTGCTGTCTATTATTGAAGAGTTCCGTTCCATATCTCCGAAGTCCATGATCAAATTATGACAATATTTCTATGGAACCAACTTGGGAGTATCCTCTTGGAAACAAAAAAAAATCAAAATCGATCTACAATTGACCGAGAAATCGGTGAAAATACATAGAACCACCTCCTTTTTGAAGTCTGTTAAAAACTAACATGATGTCAACTTTTCATTTAATCAGTTTCTGTAATATTGGAGATCTATATTTCAGTAACAGTATCTGGCTGTAAAACATTTGTATACAGGATGGAATCACATCGATGATAAAACGGTTACCACCTATGATTACCACATTATTATGAACCCTCCCCCCCCCCTCCCCCCTCCACATACAAATTTTACGTCAGTTATTAAAAAAAAACAGCTGTGTCCCAACTGCAATACGGCCAAAATGTTTGGAACAGCTGATTTTATTTAATTACCTATGAAAAATTTATATGTGGAAATTCCATCGAAAGATTTAGTACCTACTGAAAACGTGATTACGTTACCCCACCGTTTTAGCGTCGGTGTCACGACCACCTTGTATTTACACTTGTAATATCAAGGTGTAACTGTTTAATTTGTCATGCTACTTCTAATTTGACCATAAAGTACGAAACAATGGGCAGCGGGACTGTTCGAAAGAGATACCGCGTCCCTGGAACACAAAGGGCAAAGAAGGAACATGGATGGGTTTAAGTCAGTAGAAGTCTGACACTCCCTTCCGCTCCGCCCAGAACATGGGGATGATTTGCCATCCGAAACAAAAAAAAAAGTACGAAGCAATGAACCGGGCAAATAAAACATTTGAAACTTTTGCATTACTTTGTCCGTCGAGTGTTACACGGGTAAAATAATTTATCGAAGGATAGGCTCTGTTTTCACTTGCTGAATATTGTAGTTGTGATCGACTATTTTATTTTACTCTTGATGAATACTGGTAGGTGTCAGGATTGTCAGGAAGAGATGACTGGCGCCACTGTCGCTAACTTAGCAAGGAAACTTGTAACCTCCAAGACAAGAGATTTCTATACTCCAATTTACTTGTAATGGTTTCGACGAAGAGACAGTTTCAGAATAAAAGGCAGAGTTTATTCATCATAGTTTTTTAATCACGACCATAATCCTACATAAAATCCTTAACGCTTCATTCAACCAGCATAGAATGAAATAGAATACTTCTTAGCTAGTAGTTTGGACTGGGATCTCTTGAGTTAATGAGTCTAAGTTGTTTAGCTTTAATAGCTTGGTAAAATGCTCCAGAGCAAGTTTGAAATTCCAATTATTAACTTCCAAGCACCTGAAACAAAACATGGATTATTTTTTTAATTCTTAAATGTCTAAATAGAATAACTTTATTGAGAGAATATAGAAAATTTCAAAAATGTTAACTACGCAACGAATTAACTACTTAGACTAGTTATGAAATTAAATTATCGCATGTATTTATTTATAAAATTAAAAAAGGAAAATGAAACGGCTTTATAATTATTATACCTTTCACAGATTTTTTTATCCATTGTTGTAAGTTTCATAAAAATTTTAAGAAACTTATCCCGAAGATCCTCATCTGTCGTTGCTTCTATTTTTAGATTAAAATTCTTCTGTGAAATCTGTAAAGAAATAATAATTAAATGAGTAATATTTATTCGAGAAAATCGATGTCATTTTAAAAGATGCGTGAATAGGCCGCATTATAACCATGTGCAGGGTAGAAAATATTTTTTTAACTATGGCAATTATTCCATCGATTCAACGACGCCGCTGTCAAACATTGCGTTTTACGAAGAAGTAGTATAAAAATCCACTTTACAAACGAAAACTATTTTAATACTTAATTCCATACAAAATGAAGAAACACCAAACAAGACAAAAGACTATAAACGACCCAGTTATTGTGTCGCGTGTGAAGAATTACCTTGCCGAGAATGTGGACAAGACATTCGTCGATGTTAGCCAAATGGCGCGTTCATTGAAAGAGCGCTACCGCGAGTACAACAACAGGAGCGACAACGCCTTCTGTCAGATGGTGGAGAGTGCCTATAAAGTCGTATTACAGAGCTACGGACTTGACGGAGCTTCTACATCAGACGGATCGGAAGAAGAGTCCGATTTAGAGCTATTAGACGAGAATAGTAGCGCATTGAACGACCGCCTGCTCGCCATGTACAAGATGCAGGATAAAAAGCGGCCGGCAACAAACAGGCGCAATACAGACAAGTCGGGAGAGCCTATAGATATATTGAGCAGTGATGACGACGGTAGTGCAGCGCCGAAACTACCGAAAATCAATGACCAAATTACCATAACCCCCCACATACCAATCAGAAACGCAAATAGTACGGCGACCGAGAATACGCCCGCGAAGTCGCAACAGCATCAACACACAAATGAGAAAAAGAGGAAAGTTGATTCTAACAAAATTGCACCAGGAAAGAAAAGGGTTGATATTGGCAATGTCAAAAGTGTTACGGTTGGTTTTGATGACATTGGTGGCCTATCTGAAATCATCACACAGATCTGCGATTTAATTTTACATATGAAGCATCCAGAGGTATATAGTCAGTTAGGTATAAAAGCTCCTAGAGGGGCATTGTTACATGGTCCACCAGGGACAGGAAAAACATTGCTGGCACATGCCATTGCTGGAAAACTTCAACTGCCTATGATTGCTATTACAGGCACAGAATTAGTTGGTGGAATGTCAGGAGAATCTGAAGAAAGAATTAGGGAGCTCTTTGAGAGGGCAGTGTCAGTTGCTCCTAGTGTGTTGTTTATTGATGAGATTGATGCAGTTTGTGGCAACAGAGTTCATGCACAAAAAGACATGGAAAAGAGAATGGTTGCCCAACTACTGGCATCTCTAGATTCATTGACTGATATTAATGCTTCTGTTCTGATACTTGCTGCCACAAACAATCCCGATGCCTTAGATCCTGCCCTAAGAAGGGCCGGACGACTCGAACAGGAAATCACATTAGGTATACCTTCATTGCATGCTAGGAAAGAGATAATTTCTATTCTTTGTAAAAATATTACTTTAGGTGAAGATGTGAACATGAACGTCTTAGCTCAAATAACTCCTGGATTTGTTGGAGCCGATTTGCAAGCACTTGTAAATAAGGCTAGCACTTATGCTGTTAAGAGAATTTTTACAGAAATACAAGCATCCAAAGCTAAACAAGAAGCCAAACCTGTTGAAATAATCCCACCTAATGATGAAGTAACAGTGACACAAAATGGGGACCAAGAAACTGAAGAAGCTACACCAAGTGCAGGAGATGCTCCTGAAAGTGTCCCAGAGGCTGAAATCCCACCAGTTATACCCGAAGAACCAATAGAAGAAATAAGTGAAACAATTGTAAATACAGAAGAAAATCACATTATTGAACCAATCCAGAAACCAGTAGATCCTGTTGATGAGGTATTGAAACTTCTTGAGGCCATGCCTTACTATCAGGAAGAGCTGAAAGGGCTTGCCATCACACATGAAGACTTTGTGAAAGCTCTTAAAACTACTAAGCCTTGTGCTGTAAGAGAAGGTATTGTAACTGTCCCCGATGTAACATGGGATGATGTTGGATCTTTGAACCAAGTTCGTAAAGAGTTGCAGTTGGCTGTGTTAGCCCCAGTGAAGTATCCAGATCAGCTCGCCAAGCTTGGATTATCAGCTCCTAGTGGAGTATTACTTTGTGGCCCTCCTGGTTGTGGTAAAACTTTATTGGCAAAGGCTGTTGCAAATGAGGCAGGAGTGAACTTTATTTCAGTGAAGGGTCCCGAGTTGTTGAATATGTATGTTGGTGAGAGCGAAAGGGCTGTCCGTACGTGTTTTAGACGTGCGCGAAACTCGGCTCCTTGTGTTATATTCTTCGACGAATTTGATGCCCTTTGTCCGCGGCGTACATCTCAAGACCACAACGGTGCCGCCCGTGTTGTAAATCAGTTGCTCACTGAAATGGACGGTATAGAAACACGTGAAGGAGTTTTCGTGTTGGCAGCTTCGAATAGACCAGACATCATTGACCCTGCGGTGTTGAGACCGGGCCGTTTGGACCGCGTTATGTATGTCGGAATGCCGGCTGCAGAGGATCGATTCGATATACTGCAAAAACTTACCAAAGGTGGCACAAAGCCTCATCTGGGACCTGACGTAGATTTACAAGTTATTGCCGGACTTTCGGATGGATATACGGGTGCCGATCTGGCTGGCTTGGTGCGAGCGGCCGCAACGAATGCACTGACAAATCATATCGCAAATGGCACCCTTGAGGGTGACATTTTTGTCAATTTCGAAGACTTTAGAACTGCGCTTGCGAAATGCAAGCCATCTGTGTCGTCGAAAGAGCAGTTACATTACGAGAAGCTTAGATTGAAGTACGCGTCGGGCGCTGACGACCGAGATATGGAAATGGAAACTGAGCCGCTAAACGAAGAATCTATGGACACAGTATGAGAATCATTTAGCTGTTTAAAGACTTAACATTTTCATTAGATTACCACGGCCCTTATGTTAAGTGTATTTCATACCAATAGTGCCAAGTTGTTCCTTTATAAGCAAATTGTTATGTCTATATTTAAGTCCATTTCATTAATAGGAGAAGTAATATAATGGAATGGCCAATAAGCTAACAATCAATGTGGAATACAATTTTCTGTGAATAATCAGAGTGATACAGGTAGATATCTCATAAAGCTCTTTGTAACAGCACATTTTAAATTCAAGGATATGAATAAAGATAATTATTTTTTCCTATAGTTGTGTTTTATTATCCTCCTTAGCCACTAATAATAGTAAAGGTCAAGTGACATTGCACATAGTGATGCATAGCTAACATAACAACCACACTTCAATGCATTCAAACATATTACTATATACTTTTAGGTAAGTAATATGAACTGGAAATGGTTTGTTTATTTAGCTGGGTACTGTATCTACTTGTTATTTTTTTAATCTCAACTTTCATCTACCATATCAAAATACACAAAGACCTAATACATAATTAGGTATTTATTTTCTCTAATTTTATTTTGCGTCCAACATGAAAGTAGTCATAGGAACATCGAGCGGCTATTGTTTCATATTCGAACCCGCATCGCAACATGCAAATCAATACTCGACGCATTGAATGGCAGAAAAATTGAAAACAAATGAATGTTTTGATGATTTTTCATTTTGCGCGCGCTGGTGACATCACAAGTGAGTATATATGTTGACAAACTGCAAACCGAGCACAGATATAGATAGACCAAATCGAGTTTATCAGATTATCTTAGTGATGTCAGATTAATAATATGGGTAAGGATTTATAGGAGATCCTCTATGTCACAGAGTAATCCATACTTATATTATAATTAATGCAAATGTAATTTTGTCACCTTTATACGCCCTATTGGCTGAACAGATTTCGGTGAAATTTGGTTTAGGGGAAGACTAGTTGGTATTCCGATAGGTCTAATTTAAATATAATCAATTTTGCTTGAAAAAATTAGAGAGAATTCAGCCGTTGAGCTATTCTCAACTTTGTTTTCTTTATGTCAAACATCAGTGTTCATAAAACAGCCCCATCTAGCTTTTTTTTCTGCGGAGGTCATATCAGTGAGACCAGCAGCGCTGAGACTTGAAATTCAAATAGTTAAAATTCCTTCTTCATGTGTCTATCAAATAGTATAACGCACAACGTAAACTAAGGTTGGGCCTAAGAAGTCAGGGCCGTCCAAAAGCGCGTTGGATTGACGATATTGTCAAAATCGCGGGAAACAGGTGAATGAGGGACGCACGGAACAGAGAAGAAAGGCAGAGGAAAGGGGAGGCCTGTACCCAACAGTGGGTGATTCTGGGTAGAAATTTTGATGACAATACGTACAACGACTGACTTTTCGTCGACCTATATGCTAAGGATAGACGTTACTTGACGTTAGGCATTCGACTGTAAAAAGATTTTACTATGAACTCGACCTCGAATTTCGAGGTCGAGCGATTTACTTTAAGTAAATCGCATTTGCACACGAGGATTTGTGTAAGCTGTCTAATGAAGTTTAAATGATTCAAAGATTGAAAGGTTCACCACAAAACAGAATTATTTTTACAACATAAACATAACAGCACGCCTGTTATTCCCGAATGATTGGGCAGAAGTGTACACCCACATTTCGCCAGTTATGTTTAAGTCCCATGTAATAGGACGAGCCTATTGCCGACAACCGGGCACAAATCCTGACTCCGTGGCTGCTACTGAGAAATTATTATGGAAAAATCCAATAACATTTTGCCCAATCTGGGAGTCGAACCCAGAACCTCATGCTCAGCAATCGCGCTTGGGACCACTAGATTAACGAGGCATTCAAATTATTTTTTTATGTTCTTCAAACGGAACAATTATAGTAGCTGTCAATTATACAGCCTTCTTTAGTTACACAGTTACAGGTGAAACTTTACAGATTTTAAGTTATGAAGAGAAACGAAAACAAACAAAAATCCTTTTTTGGATAATTTCCTAATTGCGTGATCCACGCCCTAGGTCAAATCACGTGAAGTTTCGCCAAGTAAGTTAACACGTTGAACGCCAGACTAAAACCCATGTGTAGCCCAGTGGGCCGCGGCAGACACCTTGTGCCCGCCAGCACATCGGGTCCAGGGGCCCGCGCCGGACACCGTGTATCTCTATTCTCGATTTATTACAAAGTATGCTGTCGGACACATGGTATTTATGTAAGTTTTTAAACTATCATGGTCACTAACATTATCATTAACACTAGAAACGGGATATTTACCATGTTTACTGATTGATTGATTTTCAAAACAATCAGTAAACATGGTAAATATCCCGTTTCTAGTGTTAATCACATGGTATTTGTCATGGCGTTCAACGTGTTAAAAAGGCTTTTGTATAGATGTAGGTATAAAGTTAACTTACCGTATTAACCCTGAAGGCCGACCTCGCAGCCGCAGCCGTGGGTTCGTCCCAGTACACCATTTCGTTGTGGATCTTGTACTCCACCCCGTCATCAGAATGAAGTACTATGGTCCTAGTGAACGACAGGAGGTGCTCATCATCGGCTAATGTTTCTGCTGTCAACTTTAGTACGCCGCCGATTCGAAGAATTGTTGTGTGGTCCTGGTACAAAAATATTGTTTTTAAGAACAAAACTTGATGTTACAGTATTCCTTGAAGAGACAGGCAGAGGGTTTCTTAAGTCGAGGTTCACTTGTACTACACACACATTTAGCCGGTTCCGTTTAGATCCCATGTAATGGGGAGAAATCCTATTGCTAGCAACCGCGCAGAAATCCAGACACTGGGTAAATTTAAAAAGCAATTCCTTATGGTAAAACTCAAAAACACACAACTCGACCTGGGAATCGAACCCAATAACACATCCTTAGTTGTAGTGCTTGAGACCAATAGATTAATGAGGTAGCTATCCAAATATGCGAATGTAGGTATTCGTCATCTCACCACAGACAACGGCACACATTCAGTCTTTAGTGAGCGCAGTTCTCGTAGCAGAATTTTTTTAGCCATATCGATTCACTAAGAAGCTAAAAGATAATTTAAGAATCTCTATTTCATCAGGAATTTGTCAATAGCAGCCGAGAAGTCTGGATTTGTACCCAGTTGATGGCAATAGGCTCGCCCCCTATAACATGGGACTAAACATAACTGGCGAAATGTGGGTGTACTATAAGGTAAACCTGCCGTGGAAGATTACAAACGTGAAGATGTAACATTTGAAGATTTTACCATCAATACGTTGTGTGGTAATCGGTTGTCGTGTTATGTGATGCCGAGGAATGAGGAAAATGTCGTGAGGAAAGTTTTGAGTATGAATCTGGATGGGTATAAGAGTAGAGGAAACCAAAGAGACGATGGATGGATTGTATGAAGGATGATATGGCAAGAAAGAATAGAGAAAGAAGACACGTTGCGCCGACCCCCGAATAAATTGCGATAAGGACAGGAGAATGATGATGCTAACAAGTAACATTTAATTAAAGGTATCAAAAAACCCGACTACAAATTGTATTATGTTGTTGTTTTATTGTTGTTGTTGTTGATATTTGTAATCTCCTTTTAATTCCATCACTTTGATACCCTACTCGATAGGTTTGATAAAAAAAATATATTAACGACTTACAAGTTAGCGCCAAAAATCCGCCATTTAGTTTTTTTTTTTTAAACACATATCTAAGGACACTTAGGTTTTTGACACATATCTAATGATACCTTAATCGTCGAAATCCATCCAGCTATTTAAAACATACGAGGTAATAAAGAAATAAAAACAAACATACAAGATACGCGCGAAAAACATAACCCTTCCTTGGCAGTCGGGTAAGAAGAAGCTAAAATAATGGTTAAAATCTCCAGTGTACTCACAGAATGATACAACACATCCACGGTAAAGGTGAACGGATCATGTTCAGTATGCGGCCACCTATTTATCAGCTTGGTGATAGCCATCGCTCCCACAACGGAATCGGTCTCTCCTTCATCTAGAAACCGCGCGTATAAGAAGAGGTTTCTGAAATTCCTATATATTTGACCATAGCCTGTAACAAAAAGGTTAATGGATATAACATATTATATTATTTATAGTATTGTAAAAGCTAAGCGATACGTTTGTCGAGGTCTGTTTGTGGACCGATGAGCGTTAATTACACAACGACACCACAGGTTTCTGCCGGGGCTGCGGGACTGTTCGAAAGAGATACCGTGGCCCTGGAACACAAAGGGCAAAGAAGGAACATGGATGGGTTTTAGTCAGTACAAGTCTGACACTCCCTTCCGCTCCGCCCAGAGTGGGGGGGGTCATTTGATGATTTCCCATCCGGAAAAAAAAAAAAAAAAAAAAAAATGCCTTCCAGGTTTTCAGGTTTCCTTAACATGTGCTTCTTGCCAAATTTCGTAATTTTAAGTCAACAGAAAGTAGTAGTTGAGAGCAGCAGTGGCCCAGTGGTGGAGACCCCGACTTGCGAGCAGTAAGTCGTGGGTTTGAACCCAGCCAGGCGCATTACTTTGTGTAAGTTATTTCATCACCACTGCTCTCAAAACGGTGAAGGAAAACATCGTGAGGAAACCGGCATGTCCTAGAACCAAAAATACGAAGACATGTGACATCTACCAACCCGCACTGGGCCCGCGTGGTGGATTATAGCCCATTCCCTCTCATAGAGAGGAGGCCTGCGTCCCAGCAGTGGGAACATTTATAGGCTGAATATGCTTATGCTTATGGAAAGTACGCTACAGCTTTTGATTCCCCTGTAATATCGCAAAATATGCGACATAAACGGTCACATCTTTTGATCGCTTGACTTACAAGACCCGAGTATTTGATACAAATTTCAACTTGATACCTTTACGCGTTCCTGAGAAAAAGAGTCTTGTCAGACAAACAGACGGACAACAAAGTGATCCTATTAGAGCTCCTTTTTCCTTTTGGGGTAAGTAATCCTAAAAACATAGAGGCATGTCTATGCATATGCCTAATTTTATCAAACTCAGTTCATCCGTTAAGACGGGGTGAGACAATGAAGCAAACAAGCTCACTTGCACATTGAGAATATTAACAAGGATAAGCATAATCAGCCAATAATGTTCCCACAGCTGGGACATAGGCCTCCTCTCTATGAGAGGGAATGGGCTACAATCCATCACGCGGGCTCAGTGCGGGTTGGTAGATGTCATATGTCTTCAAATTTTTGGTTCTAGGACATGTCGGTTTCGTCACGATGTTTTCCTTCACCGTTTTGAGAGCAGTGGTGATGAAATAAATTTAAATAATTAGTAAGGATACTCACGTAATTTATAACAGTATGTCACAGTCAAACTGGCGTCTTCATCATACATCCCTTGTATCATAGACCTATGATCCGGCCCAGAGTCGAGCAACGGGAAGAATATTTCTAAAAACTTCTCCGATACTTCTTGTGCTTCTTCTGGGCAGTAGTTCTGTTTGTGATTGGGTAGCTCACCCTTTCGGCGAATTGGTACTCCGTCCTGCAAAGAGATGTTAGTCAGATAGGAGATGTGGACCACAGTTAACTCATGGTTGGCCACAGTTAACCATATTCAACATGACAACTAATTGAAAAGTTGTGTGGTAATCGGTTGTCGTGGTATGGGCATGTGATGCGGAGAAATGAGGAAAATGTTGTGAGGAAAGTTTTGAGTATGAATGTGGATGGGTATATGAGTAGAGGAAGACCAAAGAAACGATGGATGGACTATGTAAAGAATGATATGGCAAGAAAGGAGGTGTCTGGCGAGATGACGAGTACTAGAGAAGTATGGAAGAAGAAGACATGCTGTGCCGACCCCAAATGAATTGGTATAAGGACAAGAGAATGATAATTCAACATGACAACTTGATAGCTTGGTATGGCATAATGAGAGAATTATGAATATGCCTATTTAATAATAACCCTTTAAAGTTTATGAAGTAGCCGAGCGCAATTATCCAAAAAATACTCAAAAGGTAGAACGAAGTTTTCAGTGGTTAGATTTTCATGGGACTTTATTTATGGAGTCCTAGAGGTGTGGACTTAACTTACTTCTCGACGTCTCTATGAACATATTTATTTATTTTAGTACATAGAGGACTTATAGCTAATAAAAACAAACAAACAAGGAAACCATAGACACCAGAAAGCCAATTACAAATCCTCACGTATAGACTTTGAATAAAAAAAAATATGGTGTGAGCACAATAACAGAAAATACACCGCTTTATTAAAAAAGTCCCATGAAAATCCGAGCACTATAAACTTCATTCCACTCTTTTGTCTAATTTCACTCAAATTAAGTGCGTGAGAAAGAAAATCACTTGCATACATCATCATCATCTTAAAGGAATCCAAGTAAACCCTTACGATTATGTGGATTGGTTGTTGTTTTTTTTTTTTAACTTTACTACTTATTACGTACTAGCTGTTGCCCGCGACTTCCTTCCGCGTGAAATTTTATAGCCTATAACCTTCCTCGATAAATGGGCTATCCAACACTAAAAGAATTTTTTACATCGAACTAGTAGTTCCTGAGATTAGCGCATTCAACCAAACAAACAAACAAACGCTTCAGCTTTATAATGTTAGTATAGATTATTGTATCACAGGGCACAGAATACATCTTCTTGTCAATTTATATCAATGTACGTTATCATTATGTAGTACCAATAGACTCCGAGTAAAATAGCTGTTTGTAATGGTCCAAATTACAGGCAAAAGTACAAACGTGCATGACGTAATTGTAAGGGTTCCGTTTTACGGATTGTTTTGACTAGCTTTATGCGGCTTACGAGGGTCCACACTGGTCTGAGGTGGCGCTGTTTCTGGACGTATTTGGGGGAAACTTATGCCCACTAGTGAGACATTACAGGCTAACAAAAAAGTACTCACAATTTCCACGATAGCTGGGAACATCATTTTTATGACTTTAACATAGTGATCGGGATCAATATAGTCGTGGCACAGGGGGTTTGCTTCCAAGCGTATAGTCTTTAAAGGCAGTTTTCGATCGTTTAACAAAACTGTGATCTTCTCCAAACAATTGTGCGATAGATCCAGATGCTTCAATTTTGGCGTCTGAGTCGCTAAGTCGAAGCCAGATATGGTTCTGAAAACAAAAAAAAAAACATGCAAAACTGACTGACTGCATCATTAATGGATGCGCATGTGGATTGTTTTTACACAACAATGCGTAAAAGATGCGCTTCCCTGGTGCGCAGGGTGTGGGGCAGCACCAACAGTATCTTAAACATGATTACCAGTCGCCTGGACCGTGTTTATGTGGGTCGCTGCTGTGCTATCACTCATGGTTTGTCGCAGCAGTGATCCACCGTTATTTCTTGTGTTGTATTGTTCAGTGTTTACTAACATAGTCGTAAGTTTTACTAACAGTTTTTGAGTCATGGATACTCGATTAAAGAGAATTCTATTCTATTCTATTAACCCCTAACTCAATCCCTTCCAAACATCACGACCTGTATTCCCCAAAGAGTTCAGCAGAGGTGTATTAATAATACACCCTCATTTCGCCAGTTATATTTCAGTCCCATGTTATAGAAGCGAGCCTTTTGCCCGTCACCCAGGCACTGACCAAGATCTCAGTTCTACTGAGGAATTCCTGATGGTTAAACTAAATGAGTCTGCCCGATCTGGGAAACGAACCCATGACGTAAAGCTCAGCAGTACGCTTGTGACTAGACTAATGAGGCAATCACACCTTGAGGTAGTAATGATTACACTTGTACGGAAATTACACTATAACTATTTATCAATCCCCTGCCTTATGCCAATTTATTTGTGGTCAGCGCAGCATGTCTTCTTCTACCATACTTCTCTATTACTCGTCATCAAAAGTCAAAAGCGTTATTTCAATTAGACCATCACAGGCACTTTTGAATGTCATAAAACAAAAAGAAGCGAAGTCACAGTCACAAGACATAATAACTTGAGAAAGTACTGTAGTTGCACATTCCAAAGTACGTTCTCTATGGAGTAGCATGGGCAAGAAAGTCCATGGACATCTTTTAAATCAAAATATTTTTACAAAATCTTGGTTACATCATTCATGTTGAGATAATACATATATGTGAGAACGATGTAGAAAGACTTGCACATTAAGAGCGTCCAGAGTAAAAGATTAAATCAACAACATCTCACGAGTCATCCCCTTTCTACCCATATCGTCTTTCACGCAATCCATCCTTCGTTCCTTAGGTCTTCGACTACTCTTGCAGTCGTCCACATAAAATCTAAAGTCTTCTTACAACATTTTCGTCAATCCTCCGCGTTAGATGCTCATAGCGGAAGTCTGAAAGTGACGCCGGTGACTGAAAAGTTGTGTGGTAATCGGTTGTCGGGGTATGGATACGTGATGCGGAGGAATTATTTTATTTATTTTTTCATTTTTATTTTATTTATTCAGGGACAATAAACAGCTACAATATCTGTGAATGAGGAAAAGGTCGTGGGAGAAGTTTCGAATATCAATGTGGATGGCTACAAGAGTAGAGGAAGACCAAAGAAACGGTAGATGGACTGTGTGAAGGATGATATGGCGAGAAAGGAGGTGACTGCTGAGATGACGAGTAATAGAGAAGAATGAAAGAAGAAATGCTGCACCAACTCCAAATAAATTGGGATAAAGGCAGGAGAATGATAATGACCACGGCATAACTTTTGAATGCTAGGGCTTTTGTTCCGGGGACTCTGTGCGCTCACCAAGTGACCTTGGATATGACCGGCAGCACAGTGGTCACGTGCTGCCGTGCACACACACACACACTTGCACAGCGAGGCTCAGGGGAGATCTCTGCATAGTCGCCCCAGGGATGTGCCTTAACAGGCGTTGCATAGAGTGGGCTCTGGACAGGTCTTTTAAGAGGAAACGGTGCCTCCTCTCATGTGTGGATGGTGACCACCGGGGTGGTTTTAGTGCGGTAAAAATCCCACACTCCCCGGTCTTATCCCCAAAGACCGGTCGCCTTTTGAAGGTTTCCCCCCGAAAACAAAAAAAAAAGGGCTTTTGTTCCACTACTTCTTCACAGGTTAAACAATAGGACGTAGCGAAGGTCAGGCATTTTGGTGGGCTGCCTTCATGTAATTTTGAAGTTCGTAAAATGCCTAATTTAAAAAATAATAGTATGATTACGTACGTCAGCCTATTATGCGAGAGATCGAGCTCAACGAGTTTCTCCCAGTCGTTGGCAGTGTGCATTTGAATGCAGTCGCTCTGGTTAGTCAAACGATTCAGCGGGAAGTATAAGAAGTGGCTTATATCTGGAAAGGAAATTTAAATATGAATAAATTGGTAAAAGAGAGCAAAGTGGAGCTGGTGGCTAAATAATAACAGCCGCTCGGGTCGATCTTTGGGTTAAGCCGCGCTTGCCTGGGTTGTTCCATGGATGGGTGACCACCCATTACATACTGAGTTTCCTCTGTGCCTCGGAAAGCTTGTTGAGCCTTTGGTGCCGGCTGTCATTTATAGATCTTTGACAGTCGTTACAGGTAGTCAGTGGCCCGAAAGTCTGACAACCAGTCTCACCAAAGGGTATAGTATTTCCCAGTACTAACTGGGTTGTGGAGGTCACATAGGCCGCTCCATGTAAAATACTGGTATTCAGTTGCATCCGGTTAGACTGGAAGCCAACCCCAACAAAGTTGAGAAAAGGCTAGGCAGATGATAAGTTAAAAAATAGCAACGGTACGTTATTATTTGATTTTAAAGTTACACTTGAGCCCATGTGTGAACACGAATTCAATAAGACTTCACTGAAAGCCAACACCGCGCTCTTCTAATAAATGTCATTCAGGCCTTCAAAGTGAAAGCGTCAGGACAGCCCGCGAAATTTGCAGGTCAGTGTCAGGCTATATGTTGATTAAAATATGATTCGCGACAGTAACACTTATGGCTTAACTGATTTGGATTTGTTCTGCCTTTTTTTTTTGTTTTTTCATTTTTTAACAATGCAACCCTCTCAGTTCAGTTAATCAGAGAAAAACTAATGCTACGATATCTCTGGTTAGGATGCGGGGTCAATTTTCTTTAAATGATGATTATAATATTACAATTAAACTCACCATTTTGCATAGTAAAAGCACTCAAATTCAGCTTTTTATCCATTTGAGCCATGACCATTCTCTTCCTCAGTATAATTCTGGGTATAAAATGTAGTTGATCGGGTAACATTGGTATAGATATTGTGAGGGCCAATTCGACCCCATCCTTGTGGATATAGAAACCAGTCTTGTGTAGCACTATGAGCGCTGAACGACTGCGGAGAACTAGGAACTTGCACTCGTGTTGGTAGAACTGAAATCAAGGGAACAATTTTCATCACTGACTGCCTCTTTGGTCTAGCGGTTCGCCAACGCGACTGCTGAGCATGAGGTCCTGGGTTCGATTCCCAGGCCAGTCAAAGTGTTTTTGGGTTTTTCCATCAGGAATTTTTCATTAGCAGCCAGGGAACCTGAAATAGTGCCCGTTTGATGGCAATAAGCTCGCCCCCTATTACATGGGCCTTGAACATAACTGCTGAAATGAGGGTGTAAATCGGGGATAAATACGATATCGCCCATTACTCACTCTATCTCGTTCTACCTTACCCTTCCTACCAGACCCTACCTACCACCTACCTACTTAACTACCACGTAACGTGAAGTTATGTTAATTTTAATCAACAAATTCTTCGTCGCACAAGCTTTACTTTACCAGAAATGTCTTGTCCATTTACATCGTACTGTTGTCTCACCATACTTAGGTCACGCAAAAAAGTCTTTACATTGAAAAGATCGACTCCTCGCACCACCCGCATTGAAAAAAAACCAAAGGAGAATGCCATAAAGCAGGTTGTAGCTACATCTTTCCATTTTTACGGACTGCTACTGAGAAATTCTTAATGAAACAGTCGGGCAAAATAACGCTTTGCCCGACCTTGGAATCGAACCCAGTATCTCACACGCTCGCTCATCAGTTCCGCTTGCAACCACGACAGCAACGAGTAACGCTTTACCCGACCTCGGAGACAAGAGCTACGAGGTATTTTTTAAAGTTAATTTGGAAATCAATTATACAAGTATGAAAAATTATAGTGTAATCTTACCTCAGTAAAACAGGGTATGAGACTATATCCCCTAACGCTATCAAGTACGGCGTCCAGTACACGCTCCTTGGTCCAAGTAGACGGGTAACCCTTTACCTGAAACGGTCCACATTAATTTTTAACATTATTTTTAAACAAAAACAGCTATAGTTCCCTACGCAGGGTTTGCGTATAAAAATATTAAAAATTAGTTTGGTATGGCGACTTCTATACAACATTGATTTGGCTGCAATGTCAACGTGTTGGTTTAAGTTAGTTCGATACTTTCTTAAATAGATGGCGCTAACGTCACCGTCATCATCATCTGCCTAGCCTTTTCCCAACTATGTTGGGGTCGGCTTCCAGTCTAACCGGATGCAGCTAAATACCAGTATTTTACACGGAGCGACTGCCTATCTGACCTCCACAACCCAGTTAGAACTGGGTAATACGATACCCCTTGGTAAGACTGGTTGTCCGACTTTTTGGGCCACTGACTACCTAACGACTGTCAAAGATCTACAAATGACACCCGGGACCAACGCCTTAACGTGCTTTCCGAGGCACGGAGGAAACTCGGTATGTAATGGGTGGTCACCCATCCACAGACCAACCTAGGCAAGACCGGCTTAACCTAAATGTCGATCCGAGCGGCTGTTATTACTTAGCCACGAGCTCCTCCGCTAACGTCACCGTAAGACGTTATTAATGGAACGAAAATTTCGAGAGCTGTGAGCAGGGTGCGATGGTCTAATTGGTTAAGACGTCCGGTGTACTGAACCGGAAGGTCGCAGGTTCAAACCCTGCTCGCACTAGAATTTTTCTTTCCATGTCAAAAACGGCTATAGTTCCCTACGCAGGGTTTGCGTATAAAAATATTAAAAAATATTTGTAAAGTTTTACATGTATTGTTCCGCGGTAGACTATGACAGAGATGGCATAACGACCTGGATGAATTTCCAGAGAATTGGAAAGTATTAGCTCAGTGATGACCGTTGAAAGGAATGGAGGACAAAATAAATAAATTTGAATTTGAGGGAGGCCTTTGCCCAGCAGTGGGATACTACGGGCCAGTAATAATAATAACTACGTTTTGTGCAGTAGGTCAAGATTTAAGATTCTTTATTTTGGATGAAATATGGTGCATGATGGTCTTATTAAATAAAAGATTTCACACATTTCGCTGACTTCTTTCTGCATGCAAACTTAAAATTAAAATACCTAGCACAATGTACTCTTGGTTTAGGTTACACGGTCACACGTCTGAGTAAACAAAACCAGTATAAGCTGGCCTCTAGTCATAATCATTTATTTGCAATAAGTATTCGTGCTCTTATTTCATTCAACCTCCTTCCTACGCACGGCGACCAATCAAGCTACACAAAACCAGTTGATGCGGATCTCTCATTGTGTTGCAAATCTATACCAAACGAGGCCATGTTATACTGGAAATGTATCGCTTGATGTGACGCCGTTTGTACTAGCTTAAGCAAGTATTGAACAACTCACCGTTATCTGAATGAATATGTTATCTTTTTCATAGGCTTCCTCCATTTTCTCTTGTTCCAGAATCATTACGGACTGAAATAAGAATTAAGAAAACGTATTAAACAATTTTCAAATCTATTTAATAGGTTGCGAGGAATGTGAGTGAAACTAACCAATAATATCGCTTCTTTTTCACAGCTTAAGGTATTCTAGCTATGTGATTGGTTAGTTCCACACACATCCCTCGCTACTCATCCTCGCTCATCTCTGGTGGAAACGCAGCCTTAGCGGTGTAAAGTAAGTGGTTTCAAATCAAGGCGAGTGCCAATATGACTGTAGACGTGAATTCGTATGAAAGTCTATTCGCAGTGAACCGTCGGTGCTGCATGTCAGAAATGCGATTTAGATAATTTGACTGTACTTTGTACTTTATATCTAGAAATATATAATAGATGGCGGGACGGGATTTCTACCATCGTATTAGGCATATGACCCCAAACGAAAAAATACCAGATAGGTAACATTGACGCTCGTGGGCGTGGCTTAGCAGCGTCTAAAAACAGACAACAATTTCCCTATTAAGCCGCGTTGACACGATCAGAGTATGCTCGGATCGAGTGGACTCTGATATCTACTCGGACGCAACTCGTATTTTGGCCAAACAATCCATAATCTGAGCGCACTGGGATGGGTTGGTATGGGTTTATATACGAATTCACGAAACATTAACGGCAGGGTCGCACAAAGGGACAATGCCAGCCTTTTTTTTATTTCATAATTATGTGTAAGACTGCCTCGTTGGTCTAGTGACTGCTAAGCATGAGGTCCTGGGTTCAATTCCCAGGTCGGGCAAAGTGATATTGGGTTTTTCCGTCAGGAATTTCAGTAACAGCCACGGAGTCTGGATTTGAGCCCGGTTTATGGCAATAGGCTCGCCCCCTATTACATGGGGACTTAAACATACCAGGCAATATGTAGGTGTACTATTAGGCACACCTCTGTATAACCCTTCGGGGATTACAGGCGTGATGTTATGTAATTTAATTTAAAGTCTGAAATCACCAATCCCCTCTACACAAGCGTGTTTAACAGTATTGTATAACATTACCCTAGAATTCCTTGCCGTAGCACTTCTTCGGACGGTAACATTCTTCCTCCAAGGCCAGGTCGGCAAAAATTTCACGACGGTCTCGTCTGTACTCATCACAATGTCCTGACGTAAGTGGACCGGAGTGTACTTGTCCGGGTCATCGTCTGTATCGTTTACCACTTCCCTGCAAGTTTGTTTGAGGTTAGAAAGAGATAGCGATATTTTCCTACGACCGCACAGCAGCAATCAATTAAGTGATATTGAAATGATATTACGATGTTTAGTAACCACACACATCTAAATTCGTTAGTAATTAATCATATTGTAATTTAGAGTCGTCACAACATTTTATTTGATTTTGTACATGATATTTTTTTTTTTTTTTTTTGAAAAGAAAAAACTCGGTTTACGAAAACTCTGTGTTCGATAACAACTGCATTAGTATAAAACTGTGTCACAGTCATTAACGCCCACCTCCAAATAGTCGAGACAAGCAAAAATAAGAAATAAAAAAAAAAATAAAAAAAAAATAGAAAACTAAGAATTTGATTAACTTTATACTGTGTGTTTGTGTTTTTGAGCAAACGCACCCGTGGGCTGCAGCTGAAAATCAGAATCAGGTGGTTATACCTTGTGTTGAGACATTATTTTTATTATTCATTAATTTATTTCAGATTAGCTGTTGTCCACGACCTTCGTCCGAGTGAAATTTTATAGCCTATTATAACCTTCCTCGATAAATGGGCTATCCAACACTAAAAGAATTTTCAAATCGAACCAGTAGTTCCCGAGATTAGCGCGTTCAACCAAACAAACAAACTCTTGAGCTTTATAATATTAGTATAGATAATTATAATCCATACAATTCATGGTGCAAGCGCCAGGAATTTGATGATGAGCTTCTTCTTAGCGATGATGATAATGGTGATCATCCAAATCATTTAAATAATTCATAATTCATAATTCATTTCATTCATAATTCATTTATTTATTGTTTGCCACAGGTGAAAAGACAGATCTTATAATTAGCGTTATTGTATCACTGTAACATACCCATGAGGTGTACAATATTTGTATATATGTCAATATCATGTAAAAAATAATAATAATACAAATTTTACACATTTTATCCGTTACATTGATTGTTTTCGTCAAACTCATTTTACGTTTATAATTACACAATTATTAGGGACATACAATTTACGTTTTAATTAGTCAAAAAATAATAAAAAAGTAAGTATAACATGTCATTTTTTGTCAACCTCATGAATAAACCCACCCAATGTCATACCTTACAGGTTGTTCCTTCTTCAAGTTCAAGTTTATAGTGAGCTTAGGTTTCTTCGGCTGAGATACGGGGCCCAGTCTTTGGAAGGCGCTCAAACGCTTCTGCCCCGATTGGTTCTGATCGGAGGATTCCATGTCCAGCTCGGGTGGCTCTGAAATATAAATGCAAATGTGTGTGAAAATCGCAAGCCCCAAGTTGATTGTTGTTTACTAGAGAAACTGGTGCCCTGACACATTGAGGCGAGGTCGCGACAGGCCACGAAGGAGATGGCGGGACGAACTAGACAGGTTCCGTCAGAACTGGAAGAAGGACGCGCGGGTTCGCGAGAAGTGGAAGGAGTGGGACAGAGCAGGCTAGGAAAAAAAAAGTGTGTGAATTTAAACGTTTTCGTCATGTAAGAAACCAATGATTGCTCATTGGACTTTCAAGCCTCGCCACTGAGCTTAGAATGTAAGTGATCTTTTTTTCAAGCACTAATTTACATTTAGATGCTGCCTCTTATTAGTGGAAACGAACTCAAGAGTTTCTCATGCTATAACTTGAAATACCTCTATGACCTGTACAATGCATGCATTGAATAGTAAATCCTGGGGTCACAATGTTTTGAGTGCCTACATTAAGTCTTACCAAACCGTGATTTTTAACCCCAAAAAAAAGTTGTTTCCCAGCATTAATTTTTGCGTAGGGTTACTTAGTTTGACGTTAATGTCAATTTCTTACAATGACAAACTTGCATAACGTCAACTTCTCAGAATGTCAACTTCTTAAAATGAATAACCATGGAGTTTCTTGCCGGTTCTTCTCCATAGGAAACGACCAACCCAAACCGTGCACCTATTTCTCGACGTTTTATAAGTGCTCTCAGGCCTATGTGCAATAAAATATTTTGTTTTTTTTTTTTATGTACAACAAACAATAAGGATAATATCTCTTACCAGGATTAGCTCCTTGTTCGGAATAAGCATCCGAAGGTGAATACGGCTGTTGGATATCGACTGGGATCTCTGTTTGAACAAATATCGGCGGTGCGGCCGGGGCCATGTTGTTGTCTCCCATGTCGGGCTGCGACGGTGCGCTCATCTGGTAGGCGGCAGGGTTGGGGGTACTCGGCCATATTGGCGAATCGGCGCTGACTGAAATAGAAAACAGTGATTGTTATGAATTTTGTGTAGTGGTTCAAAATAACACTTTTATACGTTATTTTTATTTGTTTAGCTGACTTCTGCCTCGATGGTCTAGTGGTCGCAAGCACGACTGCTGAGCTTGAGGTCCTGGGTTCGATTCCCGTTTCGGACAAAGTGTCATCAGGAATTTCTTAGTACCAGCCACGGAGTCTGGATTTGGGCCCGGTTGATAGTAATAGGCTCGCCCCTATTACATGGGACTTAAACATAACTAGCGAAATGTGGGTGTACACCTCTCCCTAACCCTTCGGGGGTTACAGGCGTGATGTTATGATTATCTTATGTTGCTCTGAAAAGAAACACTGAAATAATCCTGAGATTATTTCAGTGTTTCTCTTAAAAGGAACACTACTACTACTACACACACTACTAAAAATCTGAATGGCAAATTCCTTTTAAAGTAAATACTGGTCTAATCATAAGGACCATGAAGCTGTATGAGGTTGGTATCTTGAGGAAATCAACACACAGGTTTGAGTGAACCTGTTGATGAAAATATGATTTGCGTAAGTTCAGTTAACCCCATTGAATGCGGGCCTGTGGACGGCGAGTAACAGGCTAGCTCGCCGTCCGGCCGTCTTATGACGACAGGCCGTGTCGACGGCGCGCGAGTGTTCCACGCGCGCCTCAGAGAGATGTCAGCAACAAGGAAGGGCCGATGCCTGCCAGGGCTGCGGGACTGTTCAAAAGAGATACCGCGACCCTGGAACACAAAGGGCAAAGAAGGAACATGGATGGGTTTTAGTCAGTACAAGTCTGATACTCCCTTCCACTCCGCCCAGAGCGGGATGGGTCATTTGATGATTTCCCATCCGAAAAAAAAATGAAAAAAGAAGAATAAAAAAAATCCCACTGAATGACTTTTTCAAGAAATAGTTATTGAATGAGGTTAACTGAACTTAGAGGGTTGTATTGAAGATTTTAATGATTATAATTCTGTAACTACATACGTGTTACTTGCGCAAATCATATTTTCATCAACATACAACCTGACATTGACCTGCAAATTGCAAAAAATGTAAGAAAATTTAAATTTCGCGCGGTCTACCCTGGCGCTTTCAAGCATAGACATTTGGGTGCAAAAAAATACCTAAGACAGTAAGTTTTTCATTTCCGACTTCCTCGCCCAACTCTTGGAGTAAACATTAATGTTAAAACTTACTTGGTGCGCCGCCGGCTTCTAGCGACTTTTCTTGTTGTAAAAGAAAACTCCTTGGTACTCCTACAGAAATAAAAATAAAATAAATCATAAGAATCCTTATAAAAAAAAAGTATATTAAGTGCGAGTCGGACCGTGCAATAGAGCTCTGGTGGTCTACCATGACGTCTTAAAGCAGGAGTAATTCCAGTGTGGAAAAGAGGCAGAGCTATACAGGACGTCTAGCGCCATCTCTTTCCCACACTGGAATGAGTCCTAGTAAACCCCCTGGTGGCCTACCGTGACGACTTAAAGCAGAAGTAATTCCAATGTGGGAAAGAGATGGCGCTAGACGACCCGTATCTTTCCCACACTGGAATGACTCCTGTTTTAAGACATAGTAATCTTCCGTCATGTTTTGTTTTGTTATTTGCCATGATAAAAGCCACTTCATTCCGTGGCACCGGTGACCGAAATTATGTGTGGTAATCAGTTATCATGGTACTCGTACATGCATCATAGGCATGCATGTGATGCGGAGGAATGAGGAAAATTTCGTGAGAAAAGTTAGGAGTATGAATGTGAATGGGTCTAAGCGTACGGAAATACCAAACAAATAAAGATGGACTGTGTTAAAGATGACACGGATAGAAAGACAGTGACGAGTAATAGATAAGTTTGGAAAAAGAAGACATGCTGCGATGACCTCAAATAATAGGGATTAGGTCAGGAGATTGATGAAACATGATCGAAGCCACATCAACAGACTGTTTCTTTGATTTTAACCTTTTGGACGCCACTGTCACATATATGTGACAAGCAAGCGCATGCCCTGTTCGCCAAACGACACAAATATGTGACAAAATGGTAGATGAAATTGTGGCTTAGCGTGGAGGGCACATGCGTGCGTTTATGCTTTGGCGTTCAAAAGGTTAAAGTCTAAAGATTCAGTTTTGTGACTTCGAATAGGATCCCTTTGCGAACGGAACCCTAAAAGCAAATAAAATGATTATATTTCAAAAACATACCTTTCGGATATCTATAAGCTGAAACAAAAATATTAACATTGATATTAACAATATTTATTACGGAAGGTAGGTAACTCTCCGCGGGCATTCACTTTACTACAAGTAGGTGAAACACAAAAAAACTAATTCTAATAGTTGTGTTCGCAAATGAATGTTCGTTGCGTAACAAAAGCTCTGGTAACGAATGTTGGTAAAACAAATTCGCGAAGCAAATGCGCGTGTTAAGTACCGTCTATTGAGTACATCAACAGTTCTCAAGCTGAGCTACGTACTCATTCATTTGGATTTTCTTAACTGTGATATACCAAAGGACATTAAAGAACAGGAATACTGTTTGGCATAGGCCTCTCCAATCGCACGAATCTTTTATCGGAGCACAATTTTCCATTATTTTACGAACTTGTCTCTGAAATTTGTCTTTGTCTTCCTTTCTCCATATCTATGGCAAACATACGTACTGTATGGGTCCACTTTGAGGACTTTTTGTGACGGTGGCGGTTGAACTGATTGTGCTTTCTTGAAGAAGCTCCCAGCACTGCTTCTGGGAACGGGTTCCACTGTGCGATTCTCCAATATCGGTATGGCTGTGGAAATATTAATACATTTTAAACCACATTTATCATTTTCTACCCAGAACTGGTTTTTACCTTGGCCAGAGACAAAGCGTTGCCGTACAACGTGGCAACGCCGCCGCCACTCTCGTGGGGACATTACCAGCTGCCAGAGTTGAGGAGGAGTTTTTTTAGTTAAAATATAATGTGAACAAAAAAAAACACCACCACTGCAACACAATGTTGGTGGTTTTCGAAAGTCAACTGGTCGAATATGAATTCCTTAACGATACTTAGAGGTTTGCCCCGGCTGTCGTTTGCAGATCTTTGATAGTCGTTACAGGTAGTCAGTGGCCCGAAAGTCTGACAACCAGTTTTACCAAGGGGTATCGTGTTACCCAGACCCAGTATTAACTGGGTTGTGGAGGTCAGGTAGGCAGTCGCTCCATGTAAAGTACTGGTGTTCAGCTGCATTCGGTTAAGACTGGAAGCCGACCCCAACATAGTTGGGAAAAGGGTAGACTGATGATGTAACAAAATCCAAAAGTGTTAATTAGGCAGGTGATTGTACAGACAACTGTCCGTAAATGGTAACAATTTCATATTAACAGCACCTTTGCGTGCGTTGGCAGTATGGACGGTTTTCAATCAATCAATCAATCAATAGTCTTTATTTGTAAACATAGGTTATAACAGTGTGCAAGATGTTACAATAATTGTTATACATTATATAGTTTCTCTATGTTTTGCCATTTGGCGTACAAATATACATTTAAAGGAGGCTTTTGCCAGTTGGGTAAATTAATCTATAGGTGGTACTAGTATTATAAAGAGGTAAAAGTTTAATTCATAATATCAATATCAATTTTAGTATAATGCATTAGGTAATGTCAGGTAATGTCAATCTTTAATGAAATAAGATAATGTCAATATTAAATGGTTATGATGTCAATAAGTTACTGCTAAGAAAAATATCTAAAATTGATATTGTCGACAGAACTGTGAGAGTTGTCATGCTTTTACAGTCATGTTACGAGCATACAAGTATTTTATGTCAAAGAGATGTCATCAAAGTAGTCGCTGAGAGAGTAGTAACATTTCTGTATTAAAATAGTACATAATTTACGCTTGAAATTGACTAAATTTAGACTTTTTATTGAGCAAGGTAACTTATTAAATATCCGTAGACGAAACTCCTTTTCGTAGTGCAAGTGTTACCATTGCCGTTGACAGTACTGTACCTCGAAAAAAGTAATACTTACTTGATCCCGGCGGCAAAGATCCCGCCAGTAACGGGGCTTGAGGAGCTTCCACATTTTGTGATGAAACTTGTGGTGTGGCACTAGTTCCTATAATAATGATTATTATCCTTTATTTATTTTCATACGTATTTTATAGATTTTAAATATACCTTCAAAACATAACATAACATTACGCCTGTACCCCCGAAGGGTTAAACAGAGGTGTACCTAATAGTACACACATTTCGCTAGTTATGTTTAAGTGTCAAGTGAAGCATTTAATTTACAGGAACTGATAATGGCTTTAATTTACTTCTGATAAATAAAATGGCGAAGACATTTGATGCAGCAAAACTATGAAAAGGTGTGTCAGGAAAAGTGTACTACGTTGAGGAAAACCTTTGCCCAACAGTGGGACAGCAACGGCTAATTAAAGAAAGCCATATAAGTGCATATAAAAGAAAACATTGCACACATAAGAAAGACAGAAAAAGTACTTATTAGGAGGATACTAACTATACACACTATCCTATAATATATACTATTCTATGATATTTAATGAGCAATATTTGTATGTATATTTGTAATCACGCTTTTGAAAACTGCTCTAAGAATTTTGATAAAAGTTGCAATATGGGGGTTTATTAAGGCGAAAAATCGATCTAGGTAAGTCTCATATCATGGAAAATTCGTTTTCTCTATTTTCACCCAAGCAGATCGCCAAGGTAGGTACTATACCTACACTAAATAACATATGTCTGATAACTGACCGTGTATAGTATTCTTAGGATTGTGAAAGGCGGAGTTGATAGATATAGTGTCAAATAATCAGTTCTTACCAGGAACATTTGCAGCTGCATTCGCGTCGGGTTTTACCCAATTAAGCCGCTGCATCACCGTCTCTTGATGAAGATTCTTCTTCGTTTTCAGAGTAATGTTTGGTTTTTGTATTATCGGCATTGCTGTAAAGGTATTAACATTCATCAATACGTATCTGTTTTCATTATTTGCGACCACGGTAATTATTTCTTTTGCGGGTAGATGTGAAAAACATCGTTTCGTTAATGTTATTTGCATACGAAATGTAATTTTATTTAATAAATTATTGATTTGTTTAAAGAAAAACCAGACCTACTTAGTTTGTATGTCAAAGTTCATGGAATACTAAAGTTTAAGTCCCGAAAATGTTCTCAAGTGAAATATTTGTAATTTCTTATTGCGATATATTTTCTTTAACCATAATTGGGGTTACCATGCGCTCAATAGATTCGACAGAAAAAAGACCAAAGTGTTAAGGAATTCGGAACCAGCTTTCAATTCGGCTTTCTTAGCAACGCTTACTTGATCTCTGATTGGCCCCATATGTAGAACCAGCAGGGGGAGGTACGCTGGCTTGTGCGATAACATTCGGTGATCCATCTTGACTCATTTCTGGCAGTGGAGGCTCTTCAGGAATAACTGCAAAAAGTTAGTAACCACCAGATTAAAGCCGTAAATGGTACCTGCTAGAGCTACTTTCCATCGTGTCGACTAAAAGGGCTTGTAAGATTGATGACTGCGCAATAACTGCTAACCTGATCAGTTCAATCTTCGAGGATAAGCAAGGCTTGCCGAGGTTGGTTCGTGGATGAGAGACCATCTTTACCATACCATGACCCTCTTTGCCTCGAAAAGCAGGTTAAGTAGTTGGTCCTGGTTATCATTCGTAGATCTTTTGAGTTGTTACGGGTAGTAGGAAGCCTGGAAATCTGACAATCTTTCCAAGGGGTATTGTGTTACTAAGTAATTGGGTTGTGGAGGTCAGATAGGCAGTCGCTCCATGTAAAATACTGTTATTCGGCTGTATCCGGTAAGACTGGAAGCTGACCCCAATATAGTTGGAAAAGGGCTAGGCAGCAAGCCCGACGCACCTAACAACCCGATTCCTGCCGGCTACCCTTTGGGGACAACTCAACGTAGTCTAGGCAGATGATGATGAACTGCTTACCTGCAGGGGCTACATTTCGCATTGCCCATGCCGTTTTCTGCTTAAGCTTGTTTTGAAATTTAAGCCATTTCTTTTTTTGTTGATTGTTGAATCTGAAATCATATGTTTTTTAAATTGTAAGTGCTATAACGAGTAAGTAATTAAAAACTTTTATGAAGTTGTATTGTATAACGAGCTGGCGGCCGCAACTCCACTCCCAAAGCGCGCTTATTAATATATATTTATAGTATTTTGATTTATTGTTATAGTATTTTATATACCTATCCTTGTAGTTTATCTTTCTAATATTTTTTTTTTTTGCAGATATATACACCTACCACTGTTTGTCTCTGCATCACCCAAAGGTTGACTGGTAGAAAATGCCTATGGCTTTAAGTCCGCCTCTGTACTTTGTGCTTGAAGTGTTAAATAAATAAATAAATAAAGCGCATATCTTGCGTACTTGGGGACTGGTAGCAAGATAAGAAAGGAAAACTTATTTGTGGTGGTGAAATGTTAATTTAAGATTTTACATTCTTGTTGTCTATACCCGTTTTCACTAACATTAGGCGACACCTAAATAAAAGTCTAAATAAACGAGACCCTACTTTCATAGTCTGGACTATAGACTATAGGTAGTCTGCCTGTCTGCGCTGTTGGAATTTCAATTATCGGAGCCGAGCGAAGCATTGAAAATTTAACAGAGCGGTTAATAAAGGCATTCGGGTAACGGGCATTAGGAATTTTGTAAAAAAAAAGTGGTTATACCTGTTTTTTATTTTTAAACCGCTTTTTTAATTCTAGCTTTTTAATTTAGTAACGTTAACTGAAAGATTTCGCAGAGGATTTGACTTTTTTTATTGCACGTTTTTGTCGTTTCGAATTACTTTTAAGCATTATAGGGTTGGATGAAGAAAAAAATCCACCGTATGGCGCCCAAAATACGCCATTTTTCAATTTGTACTTACAATGCATTTCAAACGCACTTTAACCAGTTTCTCTTGCGGCCACCAAGACGAATCTAACTATGTATAATTTATCCAAATCTGTTGATCGGTTCAATTTCTTAAAGTTACTACGGAACAAAGAAACAGACATACATACATACAGGTCAAACACATAACCCTCCTTTTGGGCGCAGTCGGATAAAAAGCACAAAGTGGCAGCTATCATAGACAACTTACGATTTCATTGGATATTTTGCAAAGAACTGTTGGTTGGTATTAGGGCGACCAGAAAGATTTCCAGCTTCAATTGGAGTAGAATTAGTTGCGTTTCCAGCTACCTGCATGGCAGCTTGAGTAATACCCGGTGCGGTAGCTTGCATGGTAGCCTGAGAGGCAGCCTGATTAGGAACCAGTATAGTAGCCTGAGTAACACCTTGCTTGACTGCGTTCAGCATTGCCGCCCGTCTCTTTGCTGCTTTATTCTTTTTAGTCATTTGTTCAGAGCTGTAGCCAACAGTACTAGCAGCTGTATTTGCAGCAATTTTAGGAGTAGGATTATTGGGCAGATTTGTATTAGAAACCTTTGTCTTAATCCTGGGAATATGCGGTGAACGGCCGTCGTGTGGTGGATCCACTAAATGTGCTACAGTTGGTTTGGGTGGTAAAGCAGTTACCAGTTTACATTCTGATGGCGTTGATAGTGGAATAGTTTTCAAATTGTTGATTGGTTTAACAAGTAGTAGTGGTATTAATGTAGCTTGAAAAGGTGATACCAATCTGGGAATATTCTGATTTATATTTATCTGTGTCCCAATTATTATCGTTTTATTTTGTTTCTTGTTATTTCTTCTACTGTAAGAAAAAAGAAATAGTTTTAACATGGCATATTGTCTGATGAGCCACGGCCAGCCAGGACCCCAGTCCTGGATTCATCAATACCCAGGTTAAGCAGTATTTATTATTGTACACATCATCTGCCTAGCTTTTTCCCAACTATGTTGGGGTTGTTGTTCCAGTCCAACCGGATACATCTGACTACCAGTATTTTACACGAAGCGACTGCCTATCTGACATCCACAACCCAGTTAGTACTGGGTAATAAGATACCGCCTGTTAAGACTGGTTGTAATGACTGTTAAAGATCTACAAATGACAGCCGGGGCCAATGGCTTGGCATGATTTCCAAGGCGCAGAGAAAATTCTCTAAGTAATGGATAGTGGACCAACCTGGCCAAGCAATTGTTTGACAACACCAATTTTCACACAAATATTTGATTGGTTTAGGATGTTTTCCAATAGTTAAAAAGACTGTTGTTTATCTGATAATAAATATGATCTAAAAAACTTAGAACACAATGTAAATAGACAAAAGCTGCTAAGGAACTACTACTTACCTTGCTTCAAGGATACTAACTAAATTATGGTTATATTGTACTTACAACCTTTTACTTTTATACTGGGAATATTCTAAAGATGATGCCCGTTCAAAACTACTAAGAAACACTGTAGAAACTATGAAATAAAAAGCATTGTTATGGGAAAATAGCGCTTGGCTACTCTATTGATACCGGTCCTACGTTGATTTTTAGCTTGACTAATGGATAAATAAATACTCACGATGGAGCCATGCCACTCTTATTTTATTACCTATTACTTACTTGTATTAATTAAATGAAATATCGGCCTAATACAGCATTTGTTTTCTCATCAGTAGACACAAAGTTGTTTTGTGTAAACGTTCCAGTGTTACATTGAGCAGATAACAGCATGACCATGCTAGAAAAAGATCGAACTCAATGTATATCTTTCAAGAAAGAAAGAAACAGCTACAGTTTTGATGCTTTTAATCTTAATATTTTACTCATTTTTCAATTTGACATTGACAGTGACGTGTGACAAGTTTTTGTTTAATTATTTGTCGGGCAAAGTTCTAAAGCCATAAAGCTTAATTTAATTAATAAAATCACATAACATTTTATCATATTATTATCATTCTATCTTTAATAAAACACTTTTAGTCGGCATTTGTCAAAACTGTCTCGGAAAAGTTGGTTGTTGTCAAAACAAGTCTCAGGAAAGTTGGAAAGAACACAAACATTTTCACGTGTTGCCTATAAGGCGGTTAAAGGTCACAGCACACATATCAACTCGGAAAGGGATCGTCACCGTATCAACTCGGAAAGGTAATGCTAAATCAAATGCTCAATCATTTTAACACCAACAGAATCTTACATGATCAATAGTATGGTCTCACCAAGGGACGTTGTACAACTGACGCCGGTGTAACCTTATTAAAGCACATATTTACTGCGTGGGAAGAGTCCCAAGACGCCATTGGAATTTTTTGTGACCTCTCCAAAGCATTTGATTGCGTAAATCACGACACATTACTTTTGAAACTTGAGCATTACGGACTAGGGAAACTTGCACTTAGTTTGGTAAAATCTTATTTGAGTGATAGACAACAACATGTGCAAATAAATGGTGTTAATTCACAGGGTTTAAAAGTAAAAATGGGGGTACCGCAATGCTCAATATTGGGTCCTTTCCTCTTTCTAGTATATATAAATGATCTCCCCTATTTATTGAAAAACCAACCTCAAAATATGGTGTTATTCGCTGATGACACTTCCCTTAATTTTTAAGATAAATAGACGGGCCCAAAATCTAGATGACGTGAATAATGCCCTACTTCAGGTCCATAATTGGTTCACAGCAAACAATTTAGTGTTAAATTAAAAAAAAACGAAATGCGTAAGATTTGCTTTACCGAATGTTAAAAGTAGCGATTGTGATATAGTATTGAATAAAGAGAAACTTGAATTTGTAGATAAAACGGTTTTCCTGGGGATTACGCTTGATTTAAGGCAACAATGGGGTTCTCATTTAACATCTCTTGCGGGGCGGCTAAGTTCAGCAGCGTATGCTATAAGAAAAATCCGTCAATATACTGATGTAGATACCGCTAGACTGGTCTATTTTAGTTACTTTCATAGTATTATGTCTTATGGCATTTTAATGTGGGGACGGGCTGCAGACATTGAGTCTATATTTATTCTGAAAAAAAGAGCCATCAGAGCCATATATAATCTTCGTAGGCGCGATTCTCTAAGGGAAATGTTTAAGGAAATTAACATCATGACGCTACATTGTCAATACATTTACAAAAACATAATGTATGTAAAAAAAAATCTACATCTTTTTAATAAAAGAGGTGGCAGACACAGTTACAGTACTAGAAATAGAGACCAATTAGTTCAGCCAGGCTGTTTCAGCTCAGTACTGTTTGAGATGCTATAATAAAATTCCACAAAGTATTCTTGAACTGAATGAAACGAAATTTAAAACATGCATTAAACGCACACTATGTAAGAAAGCATATTACAAGTTGGACGATTATATCACTGATAAAAATGCTTGGCTCAATGCCGGTCCTGCTCCACAAGAACAGGGGCGCCTAAATTGATAGCATTAAATAGAATTGTTGGAGCTGCTGAAGATTGTATAACTATCTTTGCATTGTATAGATTCAATCTCTTTTGTATTATATAGCCGCCTAGCCCATATTGTGTGAGTACTATGTACTAGAAAGCTGTCATTCGCTGGAAACCTGCGTCTTTTCTTGACTTGAATGTGCCCTGGCGGTTAGGAGTATGTCATGCTCACTCAAATGTCTCGCTGATGGTGGCACGTGTGTCGGATCATTTAGTTCCCTTCAAAATGGTTGAGTTGAATGGTGCTGATACATGCGTCATGTCCGTGAACGGGCGCTGTCAGTTGTGACTGGTCATCTCTTATTTGCCACGGCTTATTTGAATTAATTATTTTATTTTTGAATTGTTTTTACTATGGACACTTTTAACGTACACATCTTGCTGCATCGTTCTCACATAATGTACCATCTCAAAATGAATGATGTAACCAAGGTTTTGTTAAAGTATTCTGATTTAAAAGAGTGTCCATGGAGTTTCTTGCCCGTTCTTCTCCATAGAGATCTACGTTAGGGAATGGGCAACTACAGTACTTTCACAGTTTTTGTGCCTTGTGACTAGGACTGTAGCTATTTTTTACTGTTGTCTTTGTTTCGACAATTCAAAAGTGCCTGTAACTGGCCTACTTGAAATAAATGCTTTGATTTTGATTTTGAAAAGGGATCGTCACCGTATCAACTCGAGCCATTCAGTATTCTTTGTATGACGTAATCACCTCGCCTCGGGACAACCTCACGATCAACTCGCTTACAGCCCGTCGTCCCCGCGTTTATATCTCTCCGTACCCGAGCTCACGTCTGTTTGTCCACCCTTACGCACACTACTGTTCCCACACGTGCTGTCATTCACAGGGCTACTTCTAGTCGTAAGTGCGGCGTCGACGAGCCGTAAGCGCGGCGTCGCCTAGCCGTAGCCGAGTCGACATATTGAAGCTGCTGATCCGCTTGCTTACGTTAGGTTGACGCCTGTTTGACGGCGAGGCGAAAGGCGATACAATGCCGATCCTTTTCCGAGTTGATATGTGTGCTGTGACCTTAAGCATGAAAACCTCCAAAAACGGTGAAGGAACCATCGCATTGTGAGAAAACCACCAACTTATTACGTTCCCACTCCATCTGACAAGGAAGAGGTCTATGTCCCAGAAGTGGAAATGTCATAGATAAGCTGATTACGCCTGCAGCTGATTGCACCGCCACACGCACGGGGCAGGTGTGTGGTGGAATAGTCCCCCTCACTCGCAGATAGAGAGAATAGTTGTGTGAAACTTATGTACAGTGTTATGGCACGGAATGTATTGCTTTGAACTGTCTAGAAGTTTCTCAGTACCTACCCAAGGTACTGAGAAAATTCCGTTGGATAAAAATATTTTTTCTGTAACTCAACCTGGGGAGTGCAGTGGTTGCCCAGTGGTAATGGCTGGCCCCACGTCATAGCGGTGAAGGAAAACATTGTGAAGAAACCGTCACGTCCTACTTACATGAACCAAAAATTCTAAGATATGTGACATCTACCAACCCACACTGGGCCCGCGTGGTGGTTAATAGGTCATTCCCTCTCATAGAGAGGAGGCTTGTGTCCCAGCAGTGGGAACTTTATAGGCCGATTATGCTTATTAGGCCAAATCTTGCAACTGAATTTTAAAAACAGTTATCCCCAACCGATTGCGCCGTTTGCCTATACGTTTACTTTAGATGACAATTCATGGTTAGCCAAGTGAAGTATTTCTAAATACAATGGCGGACACACAAATAGGGCGGATTAGTTATTTTTTATGCACCCCCATGATAATATGAATATCAATTAAAAGCGTGTTCTGAGCAGAATACGAAAACATGTACCTACATTTAAAAGCTCGTGTTCTTCACTTAAAAATCTTTTTGCAATCTTGTTTAGCACTTTGAGACATTTTCTACTGCGTGCGCGGTACTCGCAACCGGCGCTGGAGTGCCTGTATGACCAGATGTATGAACGAGGACGAGGCGAAAGGAGTAATGTTAGGATCGCTGCAGGTGCGTCCTGCCTACCCCCATCGAAAAAAAGCGTGAGTTTGTGGATGTATGTATGTTTGAGGCATATATCGACATCAATGTCGTGTGTAGACGAACCAAAAGGAAGGAGGTCCTGGGATTATGACAGGTGACGTTTTGTAGTTTCTGCCTGCCGTCATGCATGGGAACGGTCTAAAATGCCCACTTTAGCAGAATCATAATAAGATAATAACATGAATTCCGTTTCAATTCGTAAAATAGTCACAAAGTGACAATTCTTTATGAAATTTTTACTGAGACCATTTTAATTTTTTTATCGTGATTCAAATTATAATCCTATTATGATTCTGCTAAAGCGGTCATTTTAGACCCCCAGATAAGATACATAGGTAATACAAGGTAAACAAGGTAAGTACTTCAATCGAAGCATAATTATTTAAAAAAAGAACAGCTTCTACCTAAAAGATTTCAACTACAGAGGTACAATACCTGTGTACTGTGTACCTAATTTTATTTTACTATCAAGATTTATTCTCGCAATAAAGCACAAGTACCTAAGTAGGTACTTACGTCAAGCAATATCATACCTACTGCATGCACCCGGCGTGAACGTTACAAAATGCAATATTGCTCGTTAAACCCACTTGACCTGTTGGTCCCCGCACACAGGGCGTTTCATTATTCCAACCTCTGTTATGAACGACGACTTGGAAAAATGTTGAGTTACAAAAAAAAATACAGAATTGTTGAGCGGCGTTGATTAATTTTCCGGTTTCCGTGTAGTAGGGTGTGTGGTAGGGTTCCGTGTTTATAGGCTGCCTAAGTCGCGCTGTCGTAATATCTGACGTCAGTCTGTCCGTCCGTCTGTCACAGTGCTGTACCTCAGTAGCGAAGGGTCAATTTTTGTAAGAGGTAAGCCGGAGTACCTACATAATTATCTTTACTGTACAGAATATTAGTGGCTATAGAATATTGACTGTGCTCATTTTTCAAAGGGAAGCCGGTAGGAATGGGGCTGTATGGATCCTTCGCCACTGCTGTTCCTTATGAACTGTAATAAATAAGTTAGGAACCCAATTGTGTCTCAAAATACGTGTTAGGTAAACCGTACTAGCCTCTGTTGCAAATTCAAAATAAACCATAATCGAGGCCCAGTGATCGTTCCACAAACTGCCAAAGGGCATTTTAGCCTAACCTATATTATTATAGAATTATGTGAACGTGTTCATATAAATGCATGCTGAGCGGTATTATTGTTGTGCTACATAATATTATTTGCTATCACTACATAGTATAAAACAAAGTCGCTTCCCGCTGTCTGTCCCTATGTATGCTTAGATCTTTAAAACTGCGCAACGGATTTTGATGCAGTTTTTTTAATATATAAAGTGATTCAAGAGGAAGATTTATACGTATATATGGCAACCGTGCGAAGCCGGGGCGGGGCGCTAGTTATAAATATTGTTCGCGTTCGGAACCTTAACTGTGTGAGCCCGAATCGCACTTAGACGGTTTTCATAAATTGTTTTTAATTAGCGGGAATGGGTTTCAGATTGTATGGTGCTTTGATTGGGACCGAAAGGATTGTTTGATATGGGTGGAAAGATGTAAGAGAATTTTAAGAGGCAAAGAATATTTATGAAGGTGCCTACGTATTTTTAATCTTATTTGTTTCTCTCCAAGGTGTAGTCTTTTAAATAAAATGCAAAATTTTCTGGGTATATTTTTTCAAAAAGATTAGTTGAAAACCCTGCTAGTCTCGTGTAAAATATTGTAGTAAATAGTCCCGTAATATTGTAGGTAGGTCCTTCTAAGCCGATTTATCGGCTGTCGCCACAACCAGGTTTGGTCAAATCTTCGGCTCTATTTTCCCGAAGCCGAAGGTGGCCGAAGCAGAAGCCGAAGGTAGCCGAAGCCGATGTTTCGGTAGGACTCTAAGATGCTCTAAAGCTAGGTGTTACCTAAATAAAAGCGCACTGTTGAATTTTCAATGCTCAGCTTAGTACCGAGGTGACGCTCAGGAAAACGCACCTACTTAAATGTTTAATGAGAAGATAAGTTTTCCAATGAAACATTTATAGTAGGTATGAGTCATTCCTAAAAGTAGTTTGTGTTTCGAATCAATCCTTCCAACCCACAGAATAATATAATAACACAAGAACAGAATCTGAAACAGCGTCTATTTGACCTCCGAAGTCCGAACATAATTTGAAAGAATAAATTCCGAAAACAAACCACCCTGTATAAACCTGACCTCTGCTAAGGTCGTGATCAAATAAGTACATTACATTACCTCCCATCGAAATCATCGCGGTAATAAATTATTAGACAATTTGTTAACAATTCAAAATTATAATACACCGGGTCCAGTCGTTGCCTACGCGTCATTAAAACCAGACTTTATCACGTCTCGGGGACATTTTTTATTATTTTTAATATAGTTGAATAATACTTATTTTGTATACCTACTTAGTGCTTAGTTGCCAGTGTCGTTGAACTATAAAATTGTGTTGAACTACGAGTGCAGGTGTTCGGTAGTGAAAAATAAACGTAGTAAATCCTTTGTTTACCAATTATGTATCTAATGTTATGTAGAATAGTGTATGTATCTGTCATAATCAGGTACTAATTAATCAATTTATGTATTTCATTTATTTCGGGCGATCCCCTGAAATTAGTGGTGAATCTATTTTATGATTAGCGATTTGTAATTGATGCATGTCGATGTGGAATTGTGGGATGTTATTTTAAATGTGGTGAATGGACGGTAAATAATAATTAGGTTGTTGATTGTGGGTGCTAATTATCTCTCATTAATATGAATATTGAATTAATTAGAAAATAGTAACGTTTGTGTACTTTAATCTGTGTAGGCACTTAGTTAGGTTAATCATCATCAGGCATCATTGTCATTCTCCTGTTCTTATCGAAATTTATTTGGAGTGCGCGCAGCATGTCTTCTTTTTCCATACTTCTTTTCTATTGCTCGTCATCTCAGCAGTCATATTCTTCCTAGCCATATCGTCCTTCACACAGTTCATCCACCGTTTCATAAGTCTTCCTCTACTCTTGTAGCCATCCACATTAATACTCACGGTACCATTTAGAATTTGATTTTATTATTTTTACAATTATTTCTGCGTTGAGTTTTGGTAGACTTTTTTGCAGCACGTTCACACGATTTAATTCTGTGATTTATTTAATCATTAGTTTATATGACCCATCATAGGAACGTAAAAGTAATTCGTTATTCGTCCTGTCACCTCTTAGTCTAGACTAAAACATACCAAAAAGATTTTGAACAGATTGATTTGACCTGAGACATTAATTTATTCTAGAAGGTACTGACTATTGACTTCTTAGCTGCGTCCATGCAGTCTCTACGCTAACAGCATTGTTGGAAAGTCACTTACATGACTCATTGCTCCTGGCAACAGTGCCTTTGTACAGTGAATTGCACGTCTTGGACATTGGATGATACTGGCAACATAAACAGTACCGGTAACATTTAAAAGTCCTTTGTGGCAAACAGACAAGAAAGTGAGATTATTATTCCGATTTCCATTTGTTCGGAACCTTGGTAATTGAGAAAAATTATTACAGGATACTTTTAATGCAACTACGTCAACACATTATCCTCATTTTCAGCTCGAAATCCTATCAAAGGGGAAGAACTATCCATAGAATCCTAGCTAAGAATACCCCTATGGAGGTATAGTCTTTCCCTGAAGTCTATACCCAGCAATGCGTATAGACTTCCATACTTCCTGGTTTTGTGTGTAACTCCAGGTGTTTCCCGCGCCTTTGACGATATCGTCAAGCCTACACACTTTTCGACGTCTCCAGGTCTTTTTGGCCTAATCTTGGTCACTATTCGGTCAAATCTTTACTTCACCGGTGGCATCGGCCATCTCCACGGCATGTCCAGACCAACTCCACTTGTGGCGCAACCCCTGTCCCCGACGATGTACACTTTATTCCAACGACGTATTTCGGTGTTATGCTCTTGGTCTAGTAGGGTTATGAATATGGCTCGCTCTATGGGCCTTTGTGCCATTCATATTCGGTGAACAGTTTTTGTGAGCTTTGATGTCTGGGCACCGTGTTGCTGGGAAGCAGAAAGCATAGTCTTTTCCCAAGTATGTTGGGGTCGGCTTCCAGTCTAACCGGATACAGCTGAATACCAGTATTTCACATGGAGCAACTGCCTATCTGACTCTACAACCCAGTTAGTACTGGTTAATACGATACCCCTTAGTAAGACTGGTTGTCAGACTGAACTGAACCTGTAACGACTGTCAAAGATCACCAAATGCTTTCTGAGGCACGGGGGAAACTCGGTAACGGATGGTCACCCATCCACAGACCAACCTAGGAAAACACGGCTTAACCTAATGATCGGCCAGAGCGGCTGTTCTTATTTAGCCAGCAGTGTGCTTATCGAAAAAATAATGGTGGCTGACTTCGTAGTTGACCGTACAAGCTTATTTAGATATCAGGACCATCTTGTTATGGTATTTAATTGAATTATTTGCAATAATAGATCGTAGTGTGTTTAGTGTTGAGTTCTGTGACTTATGTGTGGCATGGCCTTTCGTTTTGTTTTCTATTTTGTATTAGATATAGGGTTGTTTGGGTGCAATGTGCAGTAATGGGCTTAAAAGATAACAGATAGTATGTATGTGGTTAGATTAAGAATTTTCTTAAAAAATCCTTCGGATTGCGGTAGCCAAAAACTACTGAACGCCATAAGCATAATTAGCCTATAATGTTCCCACTGCTGGGACACATGGCCTACTCTCTATGAGAGCGAATGGGCTATAACCCACTACGCGGGCCCAGTGCCGGTTGGTAGATGTCATATGTCTTCAAATTTTTGATTCTGGGATATGCTCACGCTGTTTTCCATCGCCGTTTTGAGAGCAGTGGTGATGAAATAGATTACACAAAGTAATACACGTGCCTGGGTTCGAACCCACGACTCACTGCTCGTAAGTCGCCGCCACCACCTGTTATTCATTTTCATATTCATCGCGTACTACATATTACTATTCATTTTCATCTGTAGTGTAGGTATTGTTTTCCTGATTGTCAATTATTCCATCTATTTCTGAACAGAGGCCCCTGTCGTCGCTTCGTCATTTAGTCCTGACTCACCGATTGATGTTTATTGGGTCCTTGAACCTTAATAAATATATAATACTTTTAGGATATTATACTTTATTTGATTAATGGAATAATGAACTATTGTTAAAGCTTCTAGTTTTACTTCTTAGTTCGATAAAAGAATTGTGATGTAACATCTTTCTGATTTAGAGAATCACACAAAATTTCTATAGAAAATTTGCGATATGTTCAGTCTTTAAATTGAGTTTTGAGTCAAAAAAAATATTCACCTAAAATATTAAACTACGACTGAAATGGTGAAAAGGATGTTTTTTTTTTAACAATAGCACGAGCAGACGCCAGCACATCAAGCTACTACAATCTGTCAGATTTCTTTAATACATTTTCAACTTTATCGCTAAAACATTAGGTTCAAGGTTGTTTAGGAAAATTTGTCAGTTTTGGGTAGCTTGATTTGCTGTACCTACCTATTTATTTACATTTTTATATAGGTAATAAGTAGCAAAATGTCACGCGATTTATTATGTACTAAAAAATTTTCATCACTTCAGTCAACGAGTATACTATGGTGTTTTGTTATTATTCAAGCGTTGTTACGTTAAAATATTCTATCGAATATTCTAGACTTAGCAACAGCATTATGGTTTGAACAATTCGGAAAATAACTCTTAAATTCAATGACACAGCTAGTTACAAAATTGCTCTATTTAAACTGTCAAAGCCAGAAATTAGAAAGCGTAGCAGTATTGTGTGAATTTATTTGAAACAGTAAACACAAAAGCTTTACACACGGAGCAAAGGATAAATTACAGTAACGATGTAATGATTACACACATTTACACCGCATTTGTTTATGTCAAATTAAATTCTGTAGGTAAATTCTCACGTAAAGCAGAGGCTACACCGCGAGCTAAACTATAATGAGCTAACTTAAAATGCTAATCATAGTCAGTTTTACCTTTATAATGCACAATGGTCTAAGTTTCATACCGTGTGTTGTTTGTTACGGCTTCAAGATCTGTGGAGTAGGACGATTATTATAATCTTATACTTTTTACAACTTTTGATTTAACTTGCAATGTTTTTATGTTTGTTTAGGTCAAATCTTTTAATAGATTTTTAACAGTTATCCCCCAATCGATTGAGCTGAAATTTTTCATACAAGTTTAGTTTGGATGACACATGGTTAGCTTAGTGACGTTATTCTAAATCCATAATGGCGGATTCCCAAAGATGGCGGACTTGTTATTTTTTATGCAACCCCTTGATTTGGAAAGGGTTTACTGAAAAAAATAGGAAAAAAACAAATGGCATCACACTTATTTAAAAGCTTGTTTTTAAAAAATGATTTTACTATAAGTTTGCTTTTAGTTAGAGTTAGAACTCGTTAAAACTCAATAGTCTGATCATTTCGAGGGCTACGCTTGTAACCATCAGAAACTGCTATAGGTTCCACAAAAGTAGGTATTTAGTTTAGCGTGCGGTGTGACATGCGCTTAATCTTGAAGTGAACTCGTTGCATCAAGGGTCAAGGACATGCAATCAATTATCGATTTACATGTGCAATACATCATTAATAATAAAAAAATACCTATGATATTAATTACTATACGTAACGTACGAACGTTCGTTCGTTTGTCAAAATTAAAGTGAGTTTTATTCTTGTGGCTATAAAAATGCCGATGGATTGCACCTGTCTGACTCCTTCGTGGAAATTTAATTTCGATACCTCAGTAGGTAGATACTAAACAAACAAAAAAAAAAGAAAAGTCAGGTCGATACTAAGACTGCAGAATAGAGATAGGTACTTACCTACTCTAAGACCAAAAGTGACGCAGTGGAATGACGAGTAGATATCGACACTCCGATAGATTCGTAAACAGGATCAGTCTTTTATCTAAATCGTTTCAATTACGTTTCACGATCAGAAGATTAAAGTAAATACCTAATTATTTAACTGCTACAGTCAACAAACTTCACCTATTCCAACTATTACGCCGTCCTTATCCCACATTACAATTAACATCAGGTTGAAAAGAGACAACGATATGTTTGATCGTCCTTCCGTTTACTACTTGTTTCCAATAGATTTCTTTGTTGTTAATACTTTAGAAATTGATCCAGACAATAGCTAAAATCCCATGATCAATATAGGACCATGGGAAACGAAACACAATGTGTTTTCCCATAAATGTAAGGTACTTGCACTGGAGGCTACTCAGTCGATTCGTATTGAGGAAGCGGTTGGCTGCGCGTACGCAGAAAAAGTATAAAAAGTTCGGCGGTAAACTCAAGGTGTCATGGCGAAAACGCTGATATGGTAATTCAAGTTTTTATTTTTATAAGTAATTTAAATTCTTTTCTTAATTTAAATTTTATTTTGCATGTGCATGTTTTTTTGCGAGTAAGTAGTGACATTAGAAGTTGTTTGGCTTTAGTTATAAATGTTTGTATGTCTTGCAGTATATCTTAGGAAAAATCTTAAACCCGACGTCCCTAACAACGAATGCCGTAATAAAAGCGCGCTGTTTTTGATATCCAACTTTCAGGGCTAAGCCGAATGTCCAAAATCCAGCAACGCGCGTCACAATACATAATGCTTTTTTAATCGTTGGTCAACTGACGATTTTAGCTCCCCGTAGTATTTCTACTAGGCTGTGATTGTCTCGGGCTGTGGAATCTTGCTCAAATTGGTCATAATGGGTAACTGATTGCCTTTAATCGATAGTAATGGATACTGTGTATCTAACTGATAATCCAGAACTTAAAACGACCATTTATTTAATTCTTAAACATTCGTCTCTTTACAAAATCAGTCGTGACTGTGGTACTGCTTAAATCTTCCAACATTCGTTTTCTTCTAATTATATACCTTAAATCTCGAATCGATAACAATTCATAGGCAGGTAGGTAGCAGTGGCGAAGGTTCCGTACAGCCCGATTCCTACCAGATTCCCTTTGAAAATTGGCACAGTCAGTATTCAAATTCAAATTCATATTATTTATTTGTGTAACATAAGTACAATATAATCAGATCTAATTCGAATGTCAGGATCGCTATGTTTAACATAATAGGCATACAAATTTCGGTAACTTATAAAACTAATTAAAAAAAAAACAAATTATTATTCAAATTAAATTAAATACCATAAATCATTCAAATTAAATTAAATACTATTAATTATTCAAATTAATTAAATAATCACCCTTAGATATTAGATTACAAAAAATGACCCTTCGCTACTGGTAGGTAGTATAAATACACGGGAACATTGGCACATGGAGACAGAAGAATATTCAATTACTAGAGATTGCTAGTAGATAATAATTGGATATCCCACGCGTGTAGCGTAAAAACTTGTTTGAGATTCCTACAGTGCATGATACTCATCTACAAAAAATAAACACACTTACTTTAGTAACTTATTAACAGTGTCTGCATGATAGTTATTACTAGCTTTTACCCGCGTCTTCGCTCGCGTTAATTTAGAATTGGATAATCCAGTGGTGTGACATACACTTTACGACCTATTCTCATACTACCAAATATACATAAAAATCGGTCGAGTCGTTTCGGAGGAGTTCGACCACAAACACCGTGACACGATATTTTTAGAAATAAGAAGATTATTTCCCTATTTGAATCAGATTTTGTTAACAATTTTATGGGTTTTTAATGTTTTTGCACGGAACCCTAATCGTTTTCTTGAATAAAAGTAGCATAAGTTACTCCTAATAACATCAGCTATCTGTCAGTAAACATCCCGTCCAATCAAAATTGGTCCGCTCGTTTTGGAGATTAGCCGGAACAAACTGATAGACAAACAAAAATTTAAACAATTTTTTTTTTTTAAATTACCGTGTATGCTTTCATATGCATTCAGTAAAAAGTTGTTATTTTGAATTACAAACAGACATTTCTATTTTATTTATTTGAAGGAATAGATTCACGGCAAACCGGTACGTATAAATTGCTGACCCGCTGCGGACAACGGACACTGACCGATACTTCAGTACCTTATCTGCCGGATACTGGCGTCTGGAACCGGGTCCTCAATTTTGCTCTGACCGATCCTTAAGGGATACCGTGACACGGACCTTTACCGAGGATTCAGTTCATGTTTCTAGACCCATCGCAGTTTTCCCCATATTTTACGACTGTGATAAAAAAAAAACAGCTGTTACGTACAAAAGTTTTTTTCGTATTCCTCCAACAGATTCCTACCTTCCTTGAACTTAATTATTAAAGGGTTACGGTACATTGATCGGCAGCGTTCGACGCATCGACGTGACGAACGTGCTCCTATACTTGGTTACGTAGTATTATATTATCTGTGACTTGGTGCTCTCACGAGGCTCGTTTTGAATAAACAAACAAGTAGTCGTGCTCGTGATCACCCTGAACCACATAAATTGGTTATTGGCTAGAACTTTGTAATGGTCTACATAATTTTTATTATGGCTTTAAATAAGCTCACAATCAATGTTGATTGGAAATGTCTTAATTAATTCTCTTTTAAAAAATAGTAAAGCACTCTCCTCATTTTTAGCTGATGAAAAAAAAGGTATTTATCAAATTAGTCATCTCTTAGCTGCCATGGTTTATTTTTATTTTTGAACTGTTGATTATATCTTTTAACTCTGGACGCTCTTAACTTGCATTTCTTTATACATCGTTTTCACATAAATGTATATGAATGATGTAACCAAGATTTTGTAACAATATTTTGATTGAAAAGAGCGTCCATGGAGTTTCTTGCCCATTCTTCTTCTATATGGAATGGGCAACTACAGTACTTTCACAACTTATTAAACCTTGTGTCCGTGACTGTAGCTTCGCTTTCTTTGTTTTTCTGACATTCAAAAGTGCCTGTAATGGTCTAATTGAAATAAATGCTTTGAGTTTTGAATTGACGCGTGAATTTTTAATTAAGTATTATAAAAATACAGGAAGTATTATTATAATGTTGCATTCAGTTAATACGTGCTATCGACGGCCCTTCAACTCCGTATTGACCCATAGGAAATAATAAGTAAAATTAATAATCATGTTATATATTATTGCATTCATCTAATTAGTGTTATCGAGTGTACTATAGCAGCTTAGTATTATAATTGGTATTGTTTATCCTAGGGTTCTGTTTTCCTTATTAATGCTTTATTATTCCAAGTTGGTTGTACGTTCCAACTTTCGCAATTAAATTATGATGATAAAAGCCAAAATTATACCACCCGGTTTTCTTTGAAAAAAATATCCATTGTTTTAACTGAATGCAGAAAGTATAAACAGAAATATAAATTGCTGGTTTCTGCTGCAGCTGTTTAGACTAGAAGACAACCTCAACATAGTTTCGAAAAGGCTAAGTGGATGAGGATGATTACGGCGTGTTTGGCGCAGTGGCAAAGCGGTTGGCTGCTGCGCTGCGTGTCGCGGGGTCGATCCCCGCACGGAACAAATATTTTTATGGCCTACAGATAGTTGTTCCAATTCTGGCTGGTTGTGTATGAAACGCACCCACGATACAGGAGGAATTACTAGTGTGGGCCAAGGATAAACAAAACAAAAATAAATAATGATGAAGCTTCATATTTTGCAGGTTCCTGATCCAGTCCCTTCTCTTGGGCGGAATATCACCACAAAGGTTGGATCTCAGTACAAACAGCTCGAGGATATGCAAAGGGCAGCTAATCAGAAGCGTCGTAGCACTGAAGAACTTAGAAGGATGTGTTGTGGTGCTGGGAAGCCTAGAGATATTCATAGAGAAAGCGGGTAGGGAGAACTTTGTCAATACGACGTTTTCCGATCTCAGAGAGGTACGAAGGGAATTTGTTTCTACACACACACAAACACACATACATACATAACCTCACTTCTGTAATCCCCGAAGGGTTAGGCATAGGTGTTTCCGATACTAACATTTTGCCAGTATGTTTTGGTTCCTTTTAACAGGGCCGGAGCCCTGCCATCAATTGTCTAGTGGTCGCAAGCTCTAGAGCTGAGCATGAAGTCTTGGTTCCGGGCGGGCAAAGTGCTAAATAGTTTTTTCTAGCAGGAATTGTTCAGCAGTAGCCTGAAGTTTGGAATTGTATCCAGTTGATGGCAATAGGTTCGTCCCTTGGCTACTTTGCCAGTGTTACTAGGGCAAAGTGGCGAGGTTCTATGTTTATACCTTCTGGTTTAGTCTCACCTGTAGGAAGTTACTTTGACTTTTGTCTTAAAATACTTTATTTATTATTTTATGTTCTTTTCAGATAACAGAATATCTAGTAATTTATCGAGTAAGGGAACTGGAATCCGTCGGGCTGTTGTTCCCAAACCTGACGAGGATACGAGGCCTGAAGCTGTTGAACAATTTCGCCTTAATTGTGTATGATAACTCGTATCTCAGAGAGGTAAATAAAAGGTGTAAACGGACCCTTCACGAAGCCGTCAACCAAGCATTCTGTACATCAAACTAAGTAACTCTACGCAAAAAACATTGCTGGGAAACGACTTTCGTTTTGGGGTGAAAAATTATGTTTTATGGTAAGACTCTATGTGACGCACTCATAACATTGTGCTGATAGATGCATTGTATGCATTGTATGCATTGTATTTAATAGTACGGGGTTCGTGGAGGTATTTAAAGTAAAGTTAAACATGTATTTAAAAAAAACTTGTGATTCGAACTTTGACTCCCAATATCTCCGTAACTAGAAGGTTCCCAGGTATGGTTCAGAACAAAAACATGGTCACAATGTCTGGGAGAAAAACTGCCTTTCGGCTTCGTTAAGGGTATTGTTACACCCATTGGGTAACTGCTAGCTTTTGCCCACGGCTTGCCCGTGTCGTGGTGGGAAATCATCCCACGGGTAGTATAATTGAGATAAAAAGCACCTACCTAATCTCCTAAACCACGCCATGGTCTACAATCACACGATAATCTTGAATATAACGGATTCTGCAAAGGAATCTTCTGCGTTCAGAAGAATCGACAGACATCAAGCATTTTGTAAAAAAAGTTCGTCATGCAGAGAGCACTGGAGTCTGTCACCAGTTCCAGTTATTCTTCCAACTTTAAAAACTGACAAATTAACTCGTCAACTAGAATTTGATAGTCAATTTTCCACCACTGGGCGACAAAAAAAACGATTTGCATTTAGATAGCTCAAACGATATTTCATATTAAATCTTGCAAACAATGGTAGTGCGGTAATTCGTTTATTTTTGTAAAATATTCAAATACACTACGACACGTTCGACTTTTTGTACAATAAAGTATTGAAATAGACCTATTTTGAAACTGCAAGCTAAACCGTTTGTATATTCCTCTTCTATTTTCCGAGGATTGCAATAGAATCAAGCGTTCGACTCATGGTATATTGTAATATCCTGTTACTTTTCTATTTAATCTTGCAAAGTCACCACAAGTTGCAAATAAATATAGATTAGATATCAATATCCACTTCAAAATAATCCTACGCTTATTTTTTCTCATAATATTATGATAAAAGTTCGCCATGAAGGCAGGGTTTATCATCGTATTTATTTACCGTCTGTTCATGGCTCTTCATAATAGACTAGCTGTGCCCCGCGGTTTCACCCGCCGCTTTTGGCTTGTTTTCTTTTTGCTCGGCTCCTATTGGTCGTAACGTGATGTTATATAGCCTATAGCCTTCCTTGATAATTGGACTAACCAACACTAAAATAATTTTTCAATTTGAAGCAGTAGTTCCTGAGATTACCGCATTCAACAAAACAAACAGATGTATATCTATACTTAATAATATTATAAAGCTGAAGAGTTTGTTTGGTTGAACGCGCTAATCTCGGGAACTGCTGGTTCGAATTGAAAAATTATTTTAGTGTTGGATAGCGCATTTATCGAGAAAGGATATAGGATTCGTAACACGCACCAAGCTCCAAAAGAAGCGGAGTATCAGTGAAAAATGTTAATAATTCCGCAGCAAAATAATGATCAAGTACCGCGCACGCATTCTCGCTCTCCATCCAGACGAAGTTGCGCAGGTCATCTAGTAATAATATTAGGTCCCAATTAACGGGGCGGACCTAACCTAACCTGTGTGCGCAGTATGGTGATGTGGGGGAACTGTAGCATAAGGTCAACTTCGGGATATTATAATTTTTCTAATTGTAAGGCAGGAAAGATCTCCTAAACCAATAGGGCTTAGAAGACCTTTTTTGTCTAAAGGACTGATCAAGTTTCTGATGAGTAAATCTGCAATCAAGTCTCATTTTAACAGTTGGTTTATAAGAGTATGAGACCATCAGATCCCTTAGCATTACCTAAGCAATGGATAACACAGAACCGCCAAAAATGGAGAGATTTGGAAAGACCTACACTCAGTATTGTGTGGCCAACAGTTGAAGAAAAAGAAGCAGCGGCTTTAATCACTTATTTAATCGAAAGTATCAAATATTTTACTTCCAGATTGGTCTCTACAGCCTACTTAAAATCGATAGAGGAGGGGTGACAATGTGGGTTTTGCCCCAAGCCTGCTTCGTGGACACCATTGACTGGAAGGTGCTGGCTCCGAATGCTCGGCATGTGATCAGTCCACCAGACATCCAGGTCCAGTGCAGCATACCCTGCTCTTGTTCCAGAAATGCTTCGTTGAATCGCTGTTGGAATAACAGGTATTTTTAAAAAAATTTGGTCACTATCTGCCCCGTTGATGTGTTCAATTCCCGGGACATGGAGGTGGAGTTTTTCTACCTAAAATTTCTCACTATCAGTATAGTCTTTAAATTAATCAGGTCATCTCTACATTTTCCTGAATTTTTCGAAGATTATGGAGAAACAGATTTATCTTTCGCGGTCTTCTTCTTTCTTTCTTTATCGTGTGGTTAGTGCCTAACCTGGTGCCAGAGTTTTAATGCCGCTCATGGGACTCTAACTTGCCTTTACATGCCGTCGAGAAATATCTCTCAGGCATGCTGGTTTCCTCACGATGTTTTTCCTTCATCGAAGCAAGTGATAATTAAACAATACGCACATGAATTTGAAAAGTCAGAGGTGCGTGTCTTGGGTTCGAACTTGAGACCTATGAATTGCAGTCCAACGATCACATCACTAGGCTATCACTGCTACATAAAGCGCATTTCGAAGGTTTCTATTGATGGGTGCAACGGCTTCTTTTCATGTTATCTGTAATTTCTCAGTGGTTATTTCACTAATACATACTGGAAATGGAAAACTATTCAAAATTACAATAAGTTAGTCTATAATTTCATTTTTTTTTATTCCAGAAAGTGCCAGTTGTTCCTTGATGGGCCTGAAGCTGACCAATGCAATGAACAGTGCCTCGGGTGCCGTAAGACTAATAAGAATATCTGTTTTGTGTGCCGCCATTTCACATATAAGAGGAAGTGTGTGACGCAGTGTCCGTCGGATTCGTAAGTTTTTCATGAGCTTTTGGCCAAGCTCGGGCCCGGACTCCAACAAAGCGGAGACGAGCGGAGATGTGCAAAGCGAAGAGGAGAGGAGATGCGTAAAACATGCGCACACGTCTCGTCTCGTCTCCGCTTGCCTTATTTAGTCATTACGAGACATCTCCTCTCCGGCTCGGTGGAGTACGCCGTCTAGCGTCGCGCGTCTTGTAACCGAGACTGCGGATACAACAAATGAAAACAGTTGTTTGCAGCATGCAATGAGTGACTGCGATGTCACTTGGGGAAACCGGGAAGGCTAGTGCGGGTCGCTTCATGCATGTCAGCCAGAGACCGTTAACGAGGTCTCCAGTATATTCATTGTCTTGTTATAACTGCAAATGTCTATTTGTCTCTCCGGAATGTTTGCTTAGCTCACCTATAATTAGCTGATAGCCGATAGCCGTAGTTTGAACGATTATTCTTTGTGAATCCAAAGTGAATGCATGAATGATGGTAACCAAAGTAAACGATAAATTTATTCATTTTGAATTAGAAAAAGTGAATTGAATCCAAGTGATTGTCAACTCTCAAATCATCTTAGTCCCTTTAAGATGCAACATGCTTTAAAGATATAATAATCTTTTGCAGAATCCTTCTTCCTGATAATCAATATTGCGTCACAGAGGATGAATGTCACAAGCTGGATCGCTGGGTGTTCAATAATACTTGCGTCGCCGAATGCCCAATAGACTATAGGGTGAACAATGACACACACCCAATCACTTGTGAACCTTGCATTCATTGTGAAATTGTAAGTACCTAAAAGCTGTTGTTTTAGCAGAATATGCACAAGGTGGCCAGTTAAGTAGGTCCTTCAAGCATTTGAGGAGAGACATTTAGTTTAGTTTGTAAGTGGCCCTTTCTTATTTCAAAATAGTAAATAAGTACAAGTTTTCAGGAGATTTTAAAAGAACAAAATTACTTACTTTTTGGTTGATTAAAAACTCTAGTATACGCCATGTTACTTATAGGACACATCGTCGAAATTTTTTTTACGTCTGGAGTGGTGTTGGATGTGTACCTACATTTTTTGTTTTTGACTTTCAGACATGCGGTGACATAAACATTCAGTCTCTGAGCTCCATCCAAGACGCAGAAAGATGTGTTTACGTAAACGGGTCTTTGACTATACACGTTAGAGCAATCCCAGGAGCAATGGCAGATCTTAGATTATACCTCGGTCATATCCAGGAAGTTTCTCACTATATCTCCATTGAAGGGTCCGAAATAACATCACTAGACTTTCTGTCGTCACTACGAGTAATCAAAGGCGAGAAGTTAAAAGACGATAAGTACGTTATCGATATCGAACACAATAACAATCTTCAAACATTATTTACTTCAGCTGTCACAAAGAATCTCAAAATCAAGAACGGTACAGCTAGATTTGATCATAATCCAGTACTGTGTATGTCCAAAATTGATGAATTGAAAAGCAGACTCCAGGTTAAACCAACCTCGATAGAGATCCCTGAAGGGTCCAATGGTTATAGCGGAGCCTGTGAAGAGGTCTCTTTCGACTTTAAGATAACACTAGCCAATGAATCCTCAGTTTTGATCAAGTTTTCACCTGTTCGAAATCACGATATACACTACTCTGCTCTGTATGTGCGTTTACCACCTGGAGTTCATACGACAGTAGTTCCAGAAACATGTAGCGAGTTCGAATGGCATGCTACTGATGTCCCCGCAGTTTTCGATAAGGGTTTTGGAGTGGCTGAATTAAACGCACTGCAACCAGCATCATCTTACGCTCTCTGTATCGAAATATACGATCCTAAGAACAAGCGATTGTTTAGGAGTAATATATTCAACTTTACAACGCCTGTTGGAATACCTGAGCCGCCTTTCATAGTTGAGTTGGTTGCGTCTGCATCCGATCTCGTTGTGGTACGATGGGTTGACCATAAAGATTATACTCTGCATATCCATTACTACGAACTAGATGTGGCCTTGATTGAAAGGAATTTAAGGAGCTTGTCTGAGGTAGATTATTGTAAACTTAAAGAAGATTTATTTGATGTTGACTACACTCGTCATGCTTTAGTGAGGAGGCCTCCACCAGGATATAATAGAGGCTGTGAATCAATGTGTGGCGTACTCGCATCTGTAACTCCTGGAGCGATGGTAGAAGAGTACTTCGACGTCTGTGATGACATACAGTTCGGCTGTGATAACCATGAGAGCATAATTTCAAGCAATTCAAGTTTTGGCAACTATGTGCAAACACTAATTTTGTTAAATATAAGCAGCCCGAGAAGTAACTTCCAAGTTGGTGGGCTGGCACCCTTTAGTGACTATAAGTTTAGGTTAAGAGCTTGTTCAGGTGGTCATTGTAGCCGATCAGCCAAAGGTGTTGTCAGAACATTCCGTTTAAAAAATGCTGACATACCTTCTATTACTTACTTGTACGCGAACCAATTCGGTCATATTTTTGTAAAGTGGAACCCTCCAAATATTACCAATGGTCCAATATTATCGTATTCCGTCGAAGTATTGCCTAGAGTAAGTATAAATAATCTAATGCCTCAATCTTGGTGCGTGTCGGCTGATGAGACAAAGTTGTTCGTTCAATCTGTGATAGTACCCAAATATTTAGTTAGGGTGTGTGTTAAGACTCTCGCTTCCAGTAAATCATGCAGTGATTGGAGAAAAATTACCAGCGTTACTGAGTCGAAGATGATTTTGTTGTGGGTTGGTATGACTTGTGGTATTTTGATATACATTGCTTCTTGTGTAGTAGGTTGGTTTAAGAGGAGGTTTAGATATCGCAGCGATGTAGTGCCATTAGTCGATAGTTCATCTTCAACACGTGTCGAGAGTGACCCTCCTGGCCTGATGCTATCAGATTTCGTGCCATTTCATACAATACCTTTAGATTAATGCTGTATTGTGATACTACCGCAAAAGTTAATAAAAAAAGGTGTTTGATAACTTGTTATCATTTCGTGGAAACTTCTGTTGTTAACGGGTTTTGACTGAAAGAAAAATGCACAAATTTTTTGTTAACATTTTAGGTCGAGTATTCGTGAAGTTTAATGGGACGTAACGTCAAAAGAGTTAATATTCGCTAAAATGTTCATTTTATTTTTAGGATGAAGGTTTTAATTAAATTGGTTTCATGTTATGTACGGAACTTTCGTGTTTGTCACTTTACCAAAGCTTTAATGTAATCTATTATTGTAAAAGCTTACCTTCATAATTTCCTTATTTTTATGGAGTAAAAATGTAACTTTAAAACAGCAGTTTTGTACAAGTGTTGTAATTATTTAAAAAAAAATGAGTTTAAACCCATGGCAGCGTTTTGCTTGGATTTTTTCAGCAGTTATCAAAAATTGTAAACATTAACAAATCAATTCAATACACTTTTGACTCGTTCGTCATCGTTATTTATTTATTTATAACATTTTTTTATTTACATTTGAAAAGTAACAAAGAGTTGTCTTAACATTAAAATTTAACAAGTATACACAACCACATTTCCCACCACAACGAAAACGGTTACCACGTATTCAGTAGATCATTCTGAGCCCACCTAAACCTTGTCAAAGGTTTTCGAGAAATGTATGCTTAAGAGACTTGCCGACTTCTGTAGCAAATTTAATATTATAGCAAAGGAACAGTTTGGATTCCAAAAGCAAAAGTCAACAACACAAGCAATATTTACTCTGGTGGGCAATATCCTGAATAACTTAAACAATAATAAATTAACAACAGGTCTTTTTTTCGACCTATCACAAGCTTTTGACTTCGTAGCACATGACGTATTATTGAGAAAGTTGGAAATACTGGGAATAAGAGGAGTTGCACTACAGTGGATTTCGTCTTATATAAGTGGTCGAAAACAATACGTTGTTATAGACAAAGTAAATGAAAACGTACTCACTTCCTACTGTTCTGTTTCTAGGGTAAATAAATGTGGCGTCCCTCAAGGAAGTGTATTAGGTCCCATATTATTCTTACTATATATAAATGACATACCACTGGTGACTAATCATAAATTTATATTATTCGCAGATGACATTTCAATTATCGTATCATCTGACAAAAAATCACCTTCTGATCATGAAATAGACATTAATAATACAATTGACAAAATTTTAAAATGGCTACAGACTAATAAATTAAAAATTAACTTAGAGAAATCGAATTATATTCAATTTAATAAGTCGAAACATGCCAAATACAATTTTAAACTTAATATTGTCAGACTAAAAGAAGTAACACAAACCAAATTCCTAGGTGTGCTCATAGACCAAGACTTAAATTGGAAAGGACATTTAGATGATTTATGCAATAGGATTAATAAATTTACTTACGCCCTCAGACAAGTAAAGAACGTAACAACCGTTAAAACGGCAATTACTACATACCATGCATATATTGAATCTATTCTAAGTTACGGGCTTATCGTATGGGGGAACAGTACAGATAAAGACAGAGCATTCATTGCACAAAAAAGGTGCATCAGGGCCATTTGCGGACTTCGTTCTGATGAATCTTGTAAACCATTTTTTAAAAAGCTCGGTCTTTTACCACTTCCTGCACTTTACATATACGCAATCTGTAACTTTGTCTACAGTAATAAGGGATTGTTCAGAAAAGCTTATGAAGTAATCTCTCGTCCAACAAGGGATCCACATAGACTTGTAATGAAGGATAATCCTAAATCAGCCAAGTATGCAAAAAGCTGCCTTGTTATGTGTGTACGCATTTTCAACAAAATTCCGAAAGAACTCAAATCTATAAATAATTGTAATTCATTTAAAAATAAGCTGTATAAGTGGCTGATTGGACATAATTTCTATGACATTAAAGATTTCTTTGACATTGTATAATATCCATCTAATAATTTTAATGATTTAATTGATAATTACTGTTGTTTTGACATGATAATTATTTTGCATGCAATTGATATTCTGTATAGCTAAACATGTGGACATTGTATAAGATTGTAACACCATCATACCATGTTTAAAGCAAATAAAGACTTATCTTATCTTATCTTATCTTATCCTACATAGAAATTTTTCATTAAAAAAAATCAGCTGTTTCATACATTTTGACAGTGTAGGGATTGCACTTTTGTAGGTAACTGCTGTTTTTTTTTTTAATAACTGATGAACAATGTCTATGTAAGGGGGCTCAGAATGGCTGCGGGACTGTTCGAAAGAGATACCGTGGCCCTGGAACGCAAAGGGCAAAGAAGGAACATGGATGGGTTTTAGTCAGTACAAGTCTGACACTACCTTCCGCTCCGCCCAGAGTGGGTTATTTGATGATTTCCCACCCGAAAAAAAAAAAAAAATACAAGGGGGCTCAGAATGATGTACTGAATACCTACGTGGTAACCGTTTTCGCGTCGGTGTGCCCTCCACCTCCACCCCGTATTATATATAATAAAATAAACTGTTAGGACATGTCAACTATAGCAGGGTTAAATTAATGGAAGAAAAAAGATAAACTATAGAAAAAAAAAAGAGCAAAAAAAAGAGAAAAGAGAAAGAGGTTACAAACAAAAAATCATGCGTGATGTATCATACTGATCCCTAGCCTATAAATAATGATACATTGTGTAAAACCTATAAAGCCTACTGCCAATGTTTTAGAATTATAAATATATATATTTTTTTTGTTTCATTCTGCTTAGGAATAATATGTCTATTGTAACAAAACACGCATTGTATGTTTGTGTCGACTATACGGTTAAGCGGTTAGCGCACACCAGCATTAGATCTACAAAAGCTGGTGATGAACAGTCGCCTGTGGCTTGGTGCGTACCTCCCGTCCATGCACTGTTCGAGGAACTAGTTAACACAAAAAGGCAGGACATTCAAACTTGTTTCGGCAACACTAAAATAACATCATTGTCTTAAGGAGGACACGTCTTGACTGTAATGTAAACAGTACGAATTAAACGCAAAGCACGAAGGTGCTTAAATTGGACTAATTCTGTAGTTTCAATATATTTCGCATAGTAAGGATTCCATGCGTATTCTAATATTGCGGCCTAATTATGGACTTACCTATAAAGGAGCAAAAAGTCGGAGGAACAATGGAAATCACAATAGACCGACCGCTTTAATGAGTCCTCCGCCTTGCCCCATCAAAGGCACATTATGCGTCCACAAAGTCCTAACAATATCCCACAGGTTATTTGCTTTAAAATAACCATAATCCACGTAGGTATTAAGATACTAATTGATCCAATAAGTCATCAACCTTCAGAATATTCCATTTAAATTGATATATTCGCGAGGACTCATTATAGCGGTCGGTCTTTAGATGCTCTCAATACAAAGCCAAACATCTGATATGCCTTATTGACAATGTTTTCTACATGAATAATCTAGATGAAGTTTCAAGTCCAGCTGCACACCAATATTACGAAGACTGCTAATTTTGTTATCGCTGATACAATGTCGTTGAGCTCCTTGAATTATGAGCTGAGCTACACGATAACTCGCAAATGCTTGCACTAACTGGACAGGTACACCTAAATCTGTATGGTTATTTCTTCTAAAGACCATCTCAGACACGAATCTGCATAGTCCTCATGTTAGTTGACCATGATTCGGTCTGGACCTTAAGAGAGACTATGACCTCTGAGTTTATTTCGACTGTTTCTTCTCAGAGTAGTCAGGTACGAAACACCGGCCTCGTTTAGTTTTAAAAGAAATGACGTGTAAAAGTGTTTGTACAAACCTATTTGCAAAATATACATCGTTTAACTTAGGCCTCTAAAGTAAATGATAGGTTATTTTAAAAATCCTACTTTTACATAAGTAACTTTCAACCATTTCAGAACTTCAAAGGAAATTACTTCGATTCTCCGAAATTATCTATCGTTATCTGAACTTTTTCACTTACAAACTTTCTTTCCTATTTTCTTTTATAATTGAATTTGTTGCCAGCTTTAACTTAGTATTTTATGATAACCTGAGTTTAGGTGACAGCAGCTGCTCTAAAGCTCGTTTGGATAGTGACAGAGTAAAACTTGAAATACTCATAATGTCACGCCTGTAATCCCCAAAGGGTTAGGACCGTTAGGCAGAGGTGTACCTAATAGTACACCCACATTTCGCCAGTTATCTTTTTAGTGCCATGTAATAGGGGGTGAGCCTATTGCCATCAACCGGGTATAAATCCAGACACCGTGGCTGCTACTAAGAATTTCCTGAAGGAATAACCCAATAACACTTTGACCCGTGTCGAACCCAGGATCTCATGCTGATCAGTCCGAAATCTACAAATGGTAGCTGGGACCAAGGGCTTTATGTCTTCGAATTTTTGGTTCTAATTCATGCCGTTTTACTCACGATGTCTTCCTTCACCGTTTTGAGAGCAGTGGAGATGAAATAAATTACACAAAGTAATGCGCCTGCCTGGAGTCGAACCCACGACTTACTGCTCGTAAGTCGGGCCGTCACCACTGTGCCACCGTTGCTCTTCCCTTATGATTAAAGCTTCATAAATGGTACGTCTTTCTGGCAGACTCCGTAAAAAATAAAGTGCCTTAAAACAGCATTGAACCGAAAACATCCCCCGATTTTTCCTGTTGGTACGAAATCCATACATACAACGGGCTTGGTGCCAATATTCGGGTGGATCGTTTGCGTAATAGTGCTAAATAACATTTACCGTGGTTCATGACCTCAACGGATTACAATATGGAAATCTTTGTGGCGGGGCGAGTGTAAGTACATTGTACATTTCTCTGACGCTGCGGCCGTGTTGCTGTTAAGTCCCATTTAATAAGGGGCGAGCTTATTGCGATCAACCAGGCGCAAACCCAGACTCCGTGGCTGTTACTAAGATATTCCTGATGGAAAAACCCAATGACACTTTGCCCGACCCGGGAATTGAACCCAGGACCCCATGCTCAGCAGTCGAGCTTGAGACTACTAGACCGACGAGGAAGTCGTATAAATATTTCAAGTTTTACTCTGTCATTATCTATGCCTCTAGTCTAACAATAAGAGGAAGGAACCAAGAAACGATGGTTGGATTGTAAGAAAGATGAAAGATGAATGGTTAGACAGTGGGGCCGATAATCTGAGTTAAAGTTAGGAATCAGTTTTTATTAGATCAATGTTTTGTTGTTGCCGGGCTACAGTGTAATTTACTTAACTAATTCGTAAAACTGATTGACGCGCCTGTCATAATATTAATAACAAACGTGAGAGTGGACGTGTAGCTCGAAGCTAAACTGTAATGCTGCGTTTTGCCAGGGCTGCGGGACTGTTCGAAAGAGATACCGTGGCCCTGGAACACAAAGGGCAAAGAAGGAACATGGATGGGTTTTAGTCAGTACAAGTCTGACACTCCCTTCCGCTCCGCCCAGAACGTGAGGATGATATGCCATCCGAAACAAAAAAAAAAAAAAAAAATGCTGCGTTTCAACTTGAGATGTGCGATGCTGTGCAGCGAGGGATATGCGTAAACTAACCAATCACATAGCCAACTTAACTCAAGACGTGAAAATGAAGCGATATTATTGGTTAATCCGAAGACGCACGAAGGTCCGCGATATTGGCAATCACGTTACACAATTCAAATAGATTTGGGCAGGTAACCTAGCAAGGCACGGTGATGACAGCTGGTGTAGCATAGCTGTGACTGAGTGGTGTCCAAGAACCGAGAAAAGAAATGTTGGTCATCTGGCGGCAAAATGGACAGATGTCATTGTTGCGTGGGAACCCTGGATGAAGCTGGCGCTAGATCCCCGGATAAGCATTTAACAAGTATGACCTATACTTACACAATAGTGAGGGAATTCAGGCTGGGGATGGTGATGGATGATGATCACATATGTATGTACAGACGCCAGCACATCAAGCTACTCCAGACTGACAAATTTTCCCCATCAGCCTTGAATCTAATGCTTTAGCGATAAAGTTGAAAATCTATTAAAGAAATTTGACAGATTGTTATAGCTTGATGTGTTCGCGTCTGTACATTTACATTTTTATGGAAACTCAGCCTAAAGGGCTACCTTAGCCGTCATTTTAATCGCCCAATTAAGCGGCAAACACATTTGACACAAATAAACCCCAAAACAAACACATCATTGTATGATTGTAATTAATTAATGTAAAGTAGGACTTAATGAGTAAGTAAAACACCCATTGTCGTTAGTGTTTGGAGTGGAAAATCATTATCGAATGCAATGCGATGCGGTTCCTGTAAATGAGGGTTGGACTGAAATTTATTTTTTATTCTTGTTGTAGGAAGTTGTATATTTTCTGGATTTTTGGAGATAGACTACAAACAACCTTATCTTCTGAGTTTACATGCATGAAACTTTTGTACATGAGTTAATTATGCAACGAAAAGAAAATTTTTAAAATCCATCTCGTTCCTGTTCCATTTCGTCATTTTTGCCGTTGAACATTCCAACGGCAAAGATGACGAGTGATAGAGTGAGAAACAGCCCGGAACGCTATCGCATGTGGCAGCATCGACGATGCGGTTCGCAGCGCACTCTGTGCATGGAAAAATGCGATTCCGTGTTGCTAGATGGAGTACAGCACAACCTTTAGATCGTGCAATTGTTGTATGCAGATTTTTTTATTTATCATTGTGATAAATCTACCAAAATAAAGTTTAGAAACTAATGAAGTAACGAATCCTATTCCAGAGAAAGCACACTTATACCGAGTTCCATTTTTATCGCTCCGATTCTAATTTTTTAAGATTATTTTGTATAATTGTCCTGTAATTCGCGTGGTTGCTGAAATTGCTGAACAAAACCTGTTTTAAAATTGCGTTGAGGTTATCTGGGTCAGTATTATAGTAGATAGGTACCGCTTCCTTCGAATCGAGCATTCTTTATCGAAGTAATTTCTACTTAATGTAGAAATCATTACATAACTAAATATCGTCGATATTCACTGCAAGGTTGATCTCCCGAAGACCGCTATAATTGTGTTCGTCAAATCATTACTCTTCTTTGATAATAATAAAACCTACTCGTACACACGGCGGCACATGAAGATGTACATTTCCAGTATAACTTGGCCTCGCTTTGTATAGATTTTTGCTTTGTATAGAATGAGAGATTCGCATAAACTGGTTTTGTATGGCTTGATTGGCAGTAGTGCGTAATTACAGTCTATGCAAAAAAATCGTTTCCCGTTTATGTAATTCAACACGAATCAGTTAATCAACCTATCGTAATAAGTGATTTGATTGAATGACTAGTAGATACTAATAAAAATGTCATAAAAGAAGGTTTTTTTGGCGCAAAAACTTAATAGGTAAGAGTTTGTTTAATACTATTTTTCAAATACCGATAACCGATATTAGTTAACAGATAGCTTTTATAAAATAGATGGGAGACTAGGAAGGAGGGCAATGACATAATTCTTCTAACCCAGGTAAGAGGTCACATTTCTTTTGGAATTGTGGTAGGTACACCAAAAGCAGGTAATCGAATAAGAATGTCGTCTTTGATCTACCTTAGTCACGCGTCCCAAGTTAAAATGATTATAGGAATTTATAATTCAATTTTGCAGCCATTACAAATTCTTGTTCTCAAAAGGTTTTTGCGGAGTTCGTGCGGAAACACTATCATAGAAAATTATTCCAAAGTCCATAGTTACAACTGAATAAATTTTGAACTAATTGAGTTGTTAGAAATGTTTAGCAACAACAAATTAATTTTCGAAGGACAAAATTTTGTTTCTTTCTTAGATGAGACTGCCACTGCCCTCAGGCTAGGTAGAGCGAAGATTTTCTGCGATGGAATGATGATGATGGGAGAGGCCTATGTCCAGCAGTGGACTGCTGTAGGCTGATGATAATAATGATATTGGATGATATATCAGCATTTTTACCCGACTGCGGCGAAGCCCAAAAGGAGGGTTATGTGTTTGACCTGTATGTATGTATGTCCGTTTCCATGTTCCCTCGTAACTCCTAAACAGATGAACGGATTTGGATAAATTTTACGTCATAAGATTTGTCTTGATGGTGCGAGTGTCACTGGCTACATGGAAATGAAAGCAATGAAAGCAGGCTGGTCCCATTCCATTTTCAAAATTTTATATTCAAAAGGGCCTGTTTCCAGCTTTTGTTAAAATGTGCTTGTTTTATGCTTTTCAGCTTTTTCATTAGGGTTTTTTAGTTTTTTTTTTATCTCCTTAGTAGGCACAAAATGAGAAGTAGAATATTATTTTACTGCTCCCCTACGGAGTTAAAAGCGAGACTTTCATGGTAAGATAGATCGTAGAAGGAACAATAAATGATTCGAATTCCCTATAATATTGTTTGTTTTCCATCTTAATGTTTCCATAGATGTCATGTCCGAGCACAAAGATCAGGTAACTCTCAGTCTAAAATTATAGCAATAGTTATTCCAACACCTTCTAAAATCATCTCATAAACTAATTCTCGGCCTCTAAATACACGTAACTATGTATTGTAAACAACAATACGTCTAACAGTATAATTATTCAGTTAAGCAATGAACTCGCCTCAAAACATATCTGATTGAAAGGGATCGGTGCGAAATACTTAATTAACATCGTTGTTCGAAAATCGTATTTAGATCTAACGACACGATTGCGAGACAATGTAATTACATTCTGAAACGTGGCTGATAATAAAAATAATGTGAAGAAAACATGTGAAGGATGATATGGCTAGAAAAGAGAAGAGAGATGATGAGTACTAGAGTAGTATGAAAAAAGAAGACAGGCTGCGCCCACCGAAACGAATTGGGATAAGGGCAGCACCCTGTCCTCTACTTTACACGGTGTTGTTCGTAAAAGTACCCACCAAGTAATATGTATTGTATTGTTGTAATGTATAACAGGCTGGTGTCCGCAACTCCACGTCAAACGCGCGTATTTTGCGTGCAGAAATACCAAATACTTTAATAAAAATTCAAGGCAAAAAGAAAATTCAAACAGAATGAAATCGCAAACGCTTACCCTGTCCAAACAAAGAGCAGACCAAAACAGCAAATAATCTGGGCAAATGACATCTTTATCACGCCCATATAGTATACTAGACAACAATAATAAACAATACAAAAAAGGGCAAAGCGGAAAAAGCCTGCAAAATAAGGGATCTTTAAGGGAGCAGAATAAATCAATCAAGAATCGTTGAGTTTTCTTTAGTCGATAGAAGGTGGGAAGACTTTGTCCTTAATGTATTTTGGAGTTTATATTTCAATTTATGTAACAATCGTTACATTTTAATATGTTTTACTGAGTTAATAGACTGGCTACGTCCTAACCAAAGCGATCGTCGAGCGAATACGCAATCGTGGCGTTCATTATGTCACTCATTTGTACGGAAAACGGAAGGAGACACGAAGTGAAGCTAAGTATATTGCTAATTAATGAGACATGGAAAATCGTATCGTCAGGACTAAAAAGCGTCTTGAACACACGAACACAAAATTTAATAGTACTAATCTTAAAATACACATTATATTGGAGTTTTGGATGTTTGCACTGTCATTTCGCGTGATTAAATTATGTCGTAATTATCTTTTGGAGGTCATGTTTATTTACAACGGTATCATTATATACCGCTTAGCTGAGATATTTAAATATCAGGTACAGGGATTTTAAATTATGTAATGTTTGAAATCTCTTCTCTTTATTACGGTTATCTTATATGAGACTTATTTGATAAATAAAACAATTTGTTTTTTTCTTGGAATGGACTGCAGCAGTGATGTACTGTATTATGTGTAAATGTCTTACATTTACACATAATACAGTTTTATTCACTTTGTCACGCTTTTTTTTTATTAGCCTGTACTGTCCCGCTGCTGGGCAAAGGCCTCCCCCTATTCCTTCCATGTGCTCTTTTCCCGTGCCTCCTCGAACCAGCCTTCGCGGTACGCGTCCAGATCGTCTCGCCACCTCACCCTTGTCATGCTTAACATAGAGAAAAATTCATACAAACGCGAATTGATGTGGGGTACTACAAAGTGTGGTAGTAAAAACCGAGGCGAGTTCATTCTGCAGCAAGCAAGGGCCGACGCCTGCTGGGGCTGCGGTACTGTTCGAAAGAGATACCGCGGCCCTGGAACACAAAAGGCAAAGAAGGAACATGGATGGGTTTTAGTCAGTAGGAGTCTGACACTCTCTTCCATTCCGCCTAGAGTTGGTCATTTTTTCCCATCCGAAAAAAAAGGCGTATTCATTCGTTGTGATTCAAAAACCGAAAATTACCGAAGCGCTAACTTTTCTAGTTTATCTGTACCAACTTATAAAAAAACTATTTATTGACTACACAACAATCAGAAGGCGCTGCGCCAGACCTCGTAGAAGATGAGAGCTAGACAAATCCAATGACCAGTGGTCCACATTGGCCCTGAATCGAAAATATTTGAAGCCTTTGCCAACTTTTGGCATGACGTAGGCTAATAGTAACTGTAAAAAACAAACAGAAACTGGTTTTAAAGTCTGTCTGAACTTCCCAGCTGGTAGCGGATGGGGAACGGAACCGGAAGCGGAGGAGGTGTTGTTTTTTTGCGGTCGATTTTCAATCGCGCTGATGTCGTCCCGATGTTTTCCTGCGGCAGCGCTAACATCCGCCGAACTAACGTAGTTCGGTTGGTTCTACAGAAAATCTGTTAAAAGAAGTAGTATTTTTTTTACCCGACTGTGCAGCTGGTAAGACAGGTTTATGACTTTCACGCATATCTTTGGATTTTAATCGCTGGTTAGATTTTTATACATAAGGTGTCTATTGATTCGTCTGAGTCGTGTAATAGTCTACATTTATTTTATAGTACACGCATTAGGTACAAATCCACGATAAAGGCTTTTGCAGAAAAAATCCTTATTGAAACTCAATAATTCATAATACCACCAGTAATCCTCGAAGGGTTAGGCAGAAGTGTACTTAACAGTACACCCACATTTCGCCAGTTATGTTTAAGTCCCATGTAATAGGAGGCGAACCTGTTGTCATCAAACGGGCACAAATCCAGGCTCCGTGGCTGCTTCTGAGAAATTCCTGATGGAAAGACTCGGTAACACTTTGTTTGACCGGGAATCAAACCCAGGATCTCATGCTCAGCAGTCGCGCTTGCGACCTAGGCCAACGAGACAGTCCCAGTCAATTAAATGCTTATAAATTACCCTACTCTTAATGATGTCCTAAAAAAATGAATTTCTGTATTGTATTTTCATACTGTGCGCACTTGTGGCACGTGTTAAATAAATGTATTCCCTTTTTTCTTTTCGACGCATCCTCACTTATCCTCTTTGACAAAACTCTGCAAAGTCCAAAGTGCCCATTTCTTTTCTAGGAAAAGACTTCCTACTAAGCGCTTTTCACTTTAGTACTTTCAAGTTTTGGCACCTGCTATTAAGTCGTGGCTTTTTACTTTGGTAACAGGATTAACCACTGTAACTTGGCTGTAGCAGGTTACTAGGTAGGATCCTGACGATATCTTCGTAAGAATTGATTTTGATTTTAATAAGAATAACAATTTTTTTTTTAAGTTTTAATTTTGAAATTCTTTTTTTGATTTTAATTTAATCAGTTTAATAAGATAAGTCAGTTAACATATTTACATTATATACATACTACAAATAGAACTAAACTATGGCCATGCTAATTCTTTGGCCAAAGAAAGAGCCAGCCCTCTGGTCACGCGAAGTGTCGACCAGTCGGCGAGAGATTTCCTTAAAAAGGAGACGCGCACTCGGGCCACATGACCCGAGCGTTTCGACCCCAAACGGCTCAAAACTGTAGTTACCAATAAGGTTACAGTATTTATGCCGCTTGAGGATCTCATCAGCCGCAGCAGCAGCGCCTGCACAGCCCACCGTGCTTGAAAGGTGAGATGGCGCAAGGGTGTCGACACAGGTTGCGTCCCACACCAAAGGCCTACCCACCTTCCAAGGCACTAACGTCATGCCGTCTGGTCTCTTGCCATCGTCACGTACCAAGCCGTTTGGTTCTAAAACCGCTGGTACGCCGGCGCTGGCAAGGGCTCGACGAATAATGTCGTTAATGCTGGCGTGCCGTGCAATGCGACCTGCGCTCCTGTAGCAGGACAGGCCATGGTGTCCGAGGCTGTCAACAGCTTCACCGCAGTGACACCGATGCGGAGCAACACAAGGTGCGCCTAAGCGTAGACTCGTAGCGACCCGAATGTTTTTAATTTTGAATTTATTATAATTATGTATTTAAAAACCATAGTTGTGTGCGGTGAATAATTAGGTAATCATATGATTTTAAGTAGGCACTCATCGACAAATAAGTAGTGCATGATGTGCATACTTGTAAAATGTTGATACACTTGTACAATACAAGACTCTTTGAAGTAGTGTAATGCAGGCCAAGTAAATAAAATAAAAATTAAGAAACGTTTATAGCAGCAGTGTGGGTTTTTTTATTTTATTTTTTTTCTTGGTCGAAACTTTTGTTATAAAATAACATCACGCCTGTAATCCCCGAAGGGTTAGCCACACATTTCGCCAGTTATGTTTAAGTCAATAGGGGGCGAGCCTATTGCCATGAACCAAGTATAAATCCATACACATATCCATACTGCGTGGCTGCTGCTGAGAAAATCCTGAAGGAAATACCCTATAACAATTGGCCCGACCCGAATAGTACGGCTACGGTCGTAGAGGTATTTAAAGTAAAGTTAAAACATTAAAAACTTTTATTTGAAGAATAAATTGTAACTTTGATCTCCATTATCTCCGTAACTAGAAGGTTCCCAGGTATGGTGCAAATCGCAATGACGGGGCAAACAATTGCCTCTCAGCTTCGTTAAGGGTGTTTTTACATTAATTTTAATTGGTAAACATATAGGTAGTCGTATTTATAGACAATGACTTATCTGATTCCGTTGTCTATTCTAGTCGACTCATAATATTACACTTAGTTCTACATGACATAATGAAATGCAAGCAAAAGAAATACGAACATAAAACAGAATCATCAATTTAAAAATTTCACGCCACAGCACCCAAACCCTATTACGCTAAAACCACCAGCCAAATCATTTCCCAAAGGTACACAAAAACACTTACTTAAGTACGTACTTTGCCAAACAAAAAATTACGTCTTCAGTTTAATGTATAATATTCACCGAAGTACGAAACACTCCTTGAGTTGTGAGGGGCTTCTTGAAAAGTCAATTTACAGCCACTCAATAAAGATTACAAAAGAGCACCTAAAACTTAAGTGTTGTGTGATAAGCATGCTGTCTCTTTCTCGCCTTAGGGTCGTCAGTTCAGGAGCGGGAGATCAGATGTAGGGTCAATGGATGGGGTGGGAGCGTAGTATTCATGGGCATCTGAGCGTAGTTTCAATCACAATGGGCGTGCAATTGGCCTAGTGTAGGCACTTGCAAAAGTCTTTTGTTGTACCGATCTCACCGCTCTGAAACGTATCTGTGAGTAGAAGTTTGCTGTAAACCAACACGCAGGTCTGCTACGTGTTGGTGGCTGTCAATAGTAGCATCTCAAACACAAAGTGTCAATTCTCAAGCTCTATCAGAGCGCCGAGCGGAGAGGAGAGGAGACGTGCGGGAATCGACCAATCACATTGGTTGAAATCGACTTCTCGTCTTTCCTTTCTTGTATGTCTTCTGTTCACCTAGCAAGGTGCGGTGATGGCAGCTGGAGTAAAGCTGTGAAAGAGTGGCATCCAAGGAATGGAACGAAAAGTGTTGGTCGTATGCGCAGCGAGATAGGCAGACGACATTGTTGCCATTGCGGGAATATCCTGGATGAGGCTGGTACAAGACTATGGAGCTTGGCACAAGCAAAGAGAGCCCTATATCCAGCAGTGGGTGAAGTCGGGCTGTGGATGATGATGATGATGATGATGTCTCCTGTTTGCCCGGCTCTGGTGGAAACTGGACCTTACCATTTCTCTCTCTAGACCCCATCCATTAACCCAACATCTTTGTAAACCGACGAGTAATCGACATTCTGTGTTCTTCACGCATAAATATTGTATGAGATGGAAACAGATAAGATGTGGCCGGCTCTGGAATATTCTATTTTAAGATAAAGCTTCAATGGACCTGGGTGGGACGTTACAGCTGGGTGACTGGCTAATAATGCTAATGTAGGGTTAAAAATGGATCGCTCTTGCGGATTAAGTTGGGTGAACTTTGGGCGTCGTCGTTTTGGCACTTGGGTCAGTTACTTTTAGGGGTGTTTTTGGGCGTTTGTTAGGTAAGTATTATATAAACATTTTCATGGATTAAAGTTTGGTAACTACAGCAGAAGACATAGTAATGGAATTATAAAAATTGAAATCGAGATCCAAGGAAACAGCGAACCTCAGTTATGTTTCGCAGCAGAATCGTTTAGCGGTTTCGCATCACTATTTTCGCGTTGGAGGTTTGCTTGATCCTCAATTACCTATTAATAACTGCCTCTATCGTCATGACAAAAGAATCCATTCAAATCCAACCCTTAATTTTTATTATCCTATTGAGAGTCGTATATCTACTGCACTGTACTGTTAGCCTGCGTCCCTACTGATGTGAACACAGACACACACACACTGTGTGGTGTGAGTCATGGAGACTTCATTTTTTTTCGATTGAGGGCTGATGTGGACCACTACTCGTGGGTTGCGTCCAGCTCGTCCCATTATCTGCTACGACGCCTCCTGGCTGTATCAGGGCTAGTAGCTATTGAGAATTTCTAAAAAACCAAAAAATTACCCAAGCGATGATCATAAGGAAATCTGAAAACAAAGAGAATAAAACTCTCCATTTCCCGACCTGTAACACGAGTTACAATATAATGACGTCGTAAGGCAAGTAACGACTGTGCATGTGCATAAAATATGCACAGGTGTGCCGACAAAGAACAATAACTGTCTAACAGCAGGTCTTTAGGTTACAAGAGATGAGATGCAACTTTGACTACTTATAGAGGGGACTTTACCGTTTGGCCACGAGCTACTTATTCAAGCGACAATTTTGTTGCGTCAGTGACTATGGAGAAAAACAATACAATAAGTTTATTAGTCCCTTCCACAAGTAAGGGACCTCGCGCAGTACACGGTCATGATCACGACTTTTGTCCGCAGAACAAGGACAATGACAAATCAACTGAAAAATATGTCATTTTGTCGATTCTTCTGTCGACTAAACCTTTTTCTACGGTGGTCGAGCTACGCGTGCAGGAAGAATGTTTGGTCGCACAACTGGCTGGGCGTCCTACCAGTTTTGTTCATGATAGGGGCCGGCCATGCGATAAGTTGTAGCCGTGGCCGCGTCGTGCTGGAGGTCCCTTAGAACGACACGATTTGTGATACTCATTCGAATGAAACCAGTGACGCAACCGCGTTTCGCTTGACGTAAAACACGTCTCAAGTTGCTTCACCTGAGGTTGTGAACAGGGCTTAAGGTTACAAGAGGTACGCAACTTAGGTACCTATTGTATATATTATATTGTAGACTTTACAATTTAATAGTATCACCGCGTGTCTTGTCTTGCCTTGCGTTCATAATTCTTATTTTATTATTGTTAGAACAAGAATCAGTTTTGTCGTAACAAAAAGAATAGTTGGCAAGTCTTCGTAGCTTTTAATTGGATAAGATTTGCCTTTTTAATGAAACTGTTTTAATCGGAATTGTTTCTAGCTATGTATGTTTGACATTAATTTATCATGAAGCTTTTATAATATCATTTTACAACATTTATCGTTCAATTCGTCGTCTGCAACTAAACAGTCATCAAAAATATAATTATTGCTAGTAAAATAAAATAAAACCACAATTTTACCTTACATGTCACCTTTAAACGACATTCCCGCTTCAATTTTCACCTAACTTCTAAATAGACTGCTAACTAACGAGTCATGAAACACAGTTACTACGATATCCTCGAACGCCTTTGCTGTCGTGTAGTTCGAATATGATTAGGTTGATAATCGATATGTCCAGTCTCGTGGCTCATATATTTTTGTAAGTAACTCACCCATTTTAAACGCATTATTGTAGGTAGACACAGAACGCCATTTGTGACGGTCCTTGTTACATCCTCCGTTTGTTTCGTCCACGATCATACATGTGGTCATATAAGCACCTGACCTTTCTTAAGAACATCACTAATAAAGTCAGTGTATCTCCTTCTAGGGCTTTCCTCAAGGCGCGTCCACTCACATCCTTATTATTTTTACATTTCAGTACACCTTTTATTATTATTACAGCAGGCCTATAATGTCCCAATGCTGGTCAAAGGCCTCCTTCCATTTCTTCGAACGGTCACGATTCTTTCCAATTCTCAAGGAAGATATCTAGTTCGTCACGCCATCTCCTCCGTGTTCTCCCGCTTAATAAAACAGCTGTTTCCTACAAAAGAAAAGAAATACAATATCTACACGGTATTGACCGTGTAGGTATTCTATTTTATTCATATTGATGAATGGAACAGCAGATTTTTTGAGCATTGATCCCGGTATCATTGCTATTGCCTACCTGCACCTTGGAGTACCTGTCCGAGGCTACTAATACTATACAAGGTGTAAGGTACAGCCCTCCACAAACAAATTGGGGGAAATCAGAATATCATACTAAGATGACCGGTACAAGAAATTATTTCAGGAATGTTATGGGAATCCAATAAATTTGATTTGTTTTATTTCCTCATACGCAATTTATCGTTACCGTGGCAAAACGCACGTAGCGAACGGCAAGCGCGACGACCAGTTCGATGAAGTCTGTAGCTAGGCAGGAAGTGAACAGCTGATTTCACGCGTCGTTCGTTATTTATTTCAACATCCATTTTTGGATTTTTTATTTTAGCCGTATTATTTACTTAAATGGAGTGCTGTGTACAGGGAACGTTATTTTACATAGAAATAAAGGAATAGTAACTGAAAAAAAAAAGTAAAATTTTCCGGAGAAAAATTACGGTGGAATGACTCAAAATAAGGAGCTGAATGCACCCTGTCAGTTTGTGGAGGGCTGTCCCTTACACCCTGTTTATTATACTAACGCTATCAAGGGCAACAGTGGCCCAGTGGTGGAGACCCCGACTTACGAGCATTAAGTCGTGGGTTCGAACCCAGCCAGGCGCTTTACTTTGTGTAAATTATTTCATCACCACTGCTCTCAAAACGGTGAAGGAAAACATCGTGAGGAAACCGGCATGTCCTAGAACCAAAAATTCGAAGACATGTGACATCTACCAACTCGCACTGGGCCCGCGTGGTGGATTATAGCCCATTCCCTCTCATAGAGAGGAGGCCTGTGTCCCAGCAGTTAATGTTCCCAACATTAATAGGCTGATTATGCTCATGCTATGCTTATGCTATCAAGGGGCACAGTTTTCGTAGAAATCATCGTCACAACGAAGAAGAATTGAATAGAGGAATTCAGTGGTTTTTGGCGCCTTACATAACGCGTCTGTACCCAAATTAGAACTCACATTCAAATGAGATACAAAGCCGTATTTCAGAAATCGCTCATTAATTAGCGCAGTGATTAGCGTCGATCTTCATTGATTTGGTAAACGTGATTCAGGAATCCTGTACAAAACGATGATATAAGATATCCACTAAGTAGACGTAAATAGAAGATTGGCTTATCAACAGACATTAATAAGGCAACGTTCTCATCGCAAGCACGACTGCTGTGCGAGGCAGGACCTCGCACAGCAGTCGTGTGTAAAGTAAAGTAAAGTAAAGTAAAGTAAAGTAAAGTAAAGTAAAGTAAAGTAAAGTAAAGTAAAGTAAAGTAAAGTAAAGTAAAGTAAAGTAAAGTAAAGTAAAGTAAAGTAAAGTAAAGTAAAGTAAAGTAAAGTAAAGTAAAGTAAAGTAAAGTAAAGTAAAGTAAAGTAAAGTAAAGTAAAGTAAAGTAAAGTAAAGTAAAGTAATTAATCGTTTGAAAACTGTCCTTTCTATATGTATAAGTATATGGCAGGTTCAACACTGAAGTAATCATTATGGGCCTAGCCTTTTTCCAACTATGTTGGGAGTTGGGGTAATTTTAGTGTTTTACTTGGAGCGACTGCCTGTCTGACCTCCACAATCCAGTAACTGGGTAACAAGATATTCCTAGGCTCCACAATCCAGTAACAATGTAACAAGATATTCTTAGGTAAAACTGGTAGTCAGATTAAACTTATTATAGACAACAGTGTCCTAGTTTACACTAGCTCAGGAGTCACTATCGTAATCAGAATGATGTTGATGATGAAAAAACTTAACCATATTCTTAGATCAATATTTTAAAATTAGGAGCCCGTGGCTATTTAATAACATCGGACTTATATTGAAAATAAAGCCACGCTTACCTAGCTCGATCTGCGGGTGACCATCCATTGCATACCTAGTTTCCTCTTAACCGTTTGGTTCCATCGTTCAGCTAGTCAGCGGCCCGAAATTCTGACAACCAGTCTCACTAAGGGGTTTCGTATTACCCTGTACTAACTGGGTTGTGGAGGTCATATAGGCAGTGAGTCCACGAAAAAAACTGGTATCCAGCTGCTTCGGGCTAGACTGGAAGCCGACCACAACATAGTTGGGAAAAGGCTAGGCAGATGATTTTAAATCTAGCTATCTTCTATCTATATATATAAAATGGTAAACTGACTGACTGACTGACTGAAAAACAGACAGGCCAAACCGCTAGCCCTAGGTACATGAAACTCGGAGGGTATGTTCTTTGTGAAGAGTAAGTATCCACTAAGAAAGAATTTTTGGGAACTCCAACCCTAAAGGGGTAAAATAGGGGATGGAAATTAATATGAAAATCCGTCAGTTTTGAAGTTAGGATCTTCAAATTTTGTGTTTAGGCTGACGATTGAAAATTAATTTATACGTGAGTCAGTGTTGATAATTCTACCCCCGAAGGGTTAAAAAGGGGGATGAAGGTAAGTAATCGGTAATTTCGACATTCACGCGGGCAAAGCCGCAAGCAAAAGCTAGGTTAGTTTAATAAGGCCTCTTGACATTGAAAGAATGAATCTAGTGTATTTTTAATTTTATTATTTTTAACAAAGTTACACAAGTGGGTATAATTACACAAATCTTCTGCCGAACTGCAGGACAGTTTATCGGCAGTGTTCGAGCTCTTAGTTTACATAACATTAGTACTTATCATTACAAAGGTAAGGGAACACATAGTTTTATTATGATAAGGGTAGGCACATCGCCTTGTATTTTTAGTGCGCCGTATGCTCATACAGACGTACGCACCACACCACGCCTAACTGCACACATACGTGAGCGGCCCAGTGTGTATTTCAAAAGAGACGTACATAATTATTCCGATCTACAGCTCGAGTATCCGTACATGTACACTGGCGTCTATAGATCGGCTAATATCACCATATATAGAGCCGGATTAAGCTAGCGCGGGGCCCGTAGCAAATTCTATCGAGGGGCCCTTGATCTCCAGAGAGGGTACAACCCAAAAAATATTTTGGAACGTTCACAAATAATATGCGGTATACCCGGTGCTAACTTTTAGAAATACGTTAAAATTTATATTATTCGTTTAATCATTCTCTTACATACTATTTAGATTTTTAAATATTTCTTACAAAAACCGTATAAAACATTTAAAAATATAAAAAATAGTGGTCCGCCGGTATCGGGAGCAGGGTCCAAGCTACCGGTGGTTAGGGCTCCATAGACAGGAACCTCCTCACAATGCGTGCCGTATCGAGGAGTACTGCCTTCTGAATCAGGCCCTTGATCCAACCGCCTAAGGAGAGCCTCGAAAGATGGTCGTCGAAGCACTTGGCTATAAGTCCATTGGCCGTCACGACAATCGGCACAATGATAGCAGAGTTCACATGTCGACAACCTCGTGTGCGAAGTCGAGATATTTTATTTGTTTCCCTTTCTCAGCTTTCACGAGGTTCTCGTCATGTGGGATGGTAACATCGACTATCATCACGCGGCGCGCTGATCGGTCTATCACTACTATGTCAGGCTTATTGCCGACAATAGTCCTGTCAGTAATGATAGACCGATCCCAGTACAGCGTGACATGGTCTTTTTCGAGAACTGGGTCGGGCACATACTTGTGGTACGGTACCTCAGATTCCACAAATCTATATTTCAAGGCAACTTGCTGGTGAATATTCCTGGCTACTTGTTTGTGCCTGTGCAAGTACTCGTCGTTAGCCAGACGAGAACAACCAGAAATAATATGTCTGATGGACTCACCCGGACGTTGGCATGCCCGACACACGTCAACCGTCCTGTCCTTCATAATATATTTCCGGTAGTTGTTCGTCAACATAACTTCGTCCATAATCGCACAGACAAAACCTTCAGTTTCCCCAAAGAGGTCGCCGAAACGTAACCAGGACACGGACGCTAGAAAATCTACATCGGGCCTATGAAGAGCCCGGTAGAAGCGCCCGTGAAGCTCCTTGCCTCGCCATACTTCCTTGCGGTCATCGGTAGTAAGTACTACAGGTTTGCGCCAGGTCTCTTTAGCCATGGACAGCGGGGTGAGTCCCTTGTCCACTGCGACCACATCTCGGTGCATACCCACTTCGGCTTTTAAAAAATATTCTCTGAGACTGCACACCACGCGGTTGTGAAGGGTCTTTGCGTTTAAAAAACCTCGACCCCCGCACTTCCGCAGGATGTACAGCCTAATCACCGACGATCGTGGGTGATGCATTCGGTTTGCGGTCAGCAATGTACGAACTCTTCTATCCAGGGCATCGAGTTCGGTCTGAGTCCATTTCAGTACGCCGAAAGAGTACCTACATTAAAACCGGCATAACCCAACTGTTGAAGGCGCGCACTTTGTTCCCGCCTGAAAGAAGGCTATTTTACCTTGTTCAGGCGTCCAAAGAAGCGCTCCCTCAACGATTGCTTCATGTCAGTTACGGTAATGCCTAATTCTTCCGACATACCCAGCTTTCGGATGATCAGAGGGATCTCAGGTGTCTGGAATCCGAGAGCTGAATTCCCTCAGATTCATAATTTTTATTTATTGTTGTAGGTTTTGATACCACAAACTATCCATTCGCCAGTTGTCCATTGTAGGAATAGGTAGTGGGCAGGGCTGTAGCCAGGAATTTGATTCTTGGGGAATATTGCACCTTAAATACCAACTGTCACTCAATAACATAACAACGACAATTTGCACTAAAAACCTACATTAATAAAACGCTATCTGCTCAATCATGAAACACGAACCAGTTGACAAATGTGTGACAAACGCAGTTACGTAACGTAAATAGTTTTGTTTACACAAACGCTCCTATAGATTTGTTAATGCTCGCGTTGAGAATAGGGATTTGTATCAATCAATTTGAATGTCGAATCGAATCGTTTTTTATTAATCCTTCTAACACCCGTATCTACAAAAATTTAAAGTGAATACACGAGTAAAAGTAATTACAAATGAATTGGGATAAGGGCAAGAATGATGATGTATGTCATTTGTTTTATGTTTTTATGTATTTATTTTCTCTTCTCCTCTTACACACTGTGCCTTCATCACTTTTTTTTCTTGTCTTCTTTCGCAGGTATGCTGGAGAGAGATTTCTTTAGAACTATGCATAACATCAAGTGATATTGGGTTTTTCAATCAGGAATTTGTCAGTAGCAGTCGCGGTGTCTGGGTATGGCAATACTCTCGCCCCCTATTACATGGGACTTAAACATACACCTCTGCCTAAACCTTCGGAGATTACAGGCGTGATGTTAAGATATAAATTGTTAAATTTATAAAAAGGCCCAGAATATCGGCGTATCGCATCCTGTCATATCGATACTGTAAACTATCGGATCGGATCATGCATCACTAGTTGAGAATAGTTGTTTTGGCGCACATTCACACACAATTTCTATTTTCGGTCGAGATAGAATTAGATTGCGAGGTGTATTATTGTGTATACGCTTCATTGCTCATAGGGGGGAGAACTGTTGTTATCTGTTCATCCTGTTGGCAACGATATACTACGATAGATAGTAAAATAATCTTAGCTGCAAATCCATTTATGAATGAAGACACTTCACTTGGTAGCTGTTAATTTATTGCTGGACATAGCATAGCATAATCAGCCCATAATGTTCCCACTGCTGGGACACAAGCCTCCTCTTTATGAGAGGGAATGATTATATATTCCACCACGCGGGCACAGTGCGGATTGGTAGATGTCACATATCTTCGAATTTTTGGTTCTAGGACATGCCGGTTCCCTCACGATGTTTTCCTTCGCGATTTTGAGAGCAGTGGTGATGAAATAAATTACACAAAATAATGCTCGTGTCCGGTTTGAACCCACGACATACTGCTCGTAAGTCGAGGCCGCCACCACTGCGTCGCCGCTGTTCTGGGCATAGGTCTGGCGTGGCTGGATATAGGCCGCGCATGCAATAATGAGAAGCTGAGTTGGTTGATAAGCCTCTCCAATTGCACACCACTGCAGTTTGGGTCTAGTTCATTTTCATCCATCTTGCATCAGCCACCTTGTATAAATCTAATGAGAGCACGTCAGGCATCCTACATGATGTTTGCCTGTGATTGGTTTCTAGAACAATAACATTTGCTCTTATAGTCACACGGCGGCGGCTTGATCCATTACATACATTATATCACACACCAATACATAATAAGACTTCTTCCTGCTTCTGAAAGCAGGTTAAGCAGTTGTTCCTGGCTGACATTCGTAGATTTTTGGCAGTCGATATAGGTACTCAGAAGACGAAAAGCCTTACCAGTCTTGCCAAAAGATATCGTGTTACTCAGAAGGTATCTGGGTTCGTGAAGGTATGGTTTTTAGTCGTTCCACGTAAAATTCTAGTATACAGCTGTATAAGGTGATGATGAAAGGCAGATGATGATGATGACTGACACAAAGCCGCCTACTATTTTAATCAAACCAATGCATAATAACTTTAATATTCACAATTTTAAAAGCTTTTACGAGTACTTCTTTAAATTAACAGCTCCCACAAAAATAGCCGAATTAATTTTAGTTCCTAACTTTAGTTAGTCCATGCATTAAAGTGAGTGATGTGTCTAAACGGACTAAAACAAAGCCCATTTGAGTAAGTCAGAATAGGCTTTTAAACTGGAATCGGGCGGAATGAACCGGATGATACCGGTATTAGTTGGACGGCGCCGGTTAAGGCAATGCTTTCATTTGGTGAGGTTGCATCTTAACGGATTCGAATTTGCTTTGGATGTCTGTAGGGTATACTTTTGCTAAGCCTTACGAGTTTTATGAAGTAAGAATAACGTAAATATCACGCCTGTAATCCTCAACGGGCTTGGTAGATGTGTACCTAATGGTACACAGACATTTCGCCAGTACATTCCATGTTATGGGGAATGACCGCCAAAACTCATTTTTATTACGATGATGATCGTAGCTATCGTTGTTAAATGAAAACAGCCTATCGGGTCAATCTTCTGGTTAAGCGGCGCTTGCCTAGGTTGGTCCGTTGATGGGTGACCACATATTACATTCCAAGTTTCCTCCGTGTCTCGGAAAGCATGTTAAGCCTTTGGACCCGGCTATCAATTGTAGATCTTTGACAGTCTAAGTAGTCAGTGGCCGGAAAGTCTAACATCCAGTCTTACCAAGGGGTATCGTATTACCCAGTATTAACTGTGTTGTGGAGGTCAGGTAGGCAGTCGCTCCATGTAAAATACTGGTATTCAGCTGCATCCGGTGAGACTGGAAGCCGACCCTAATAAAGTAGGGAAAAGGCTAGGCAAATGATGATTCGAATAAAAACTAGATGACGGCTTCAGTTACTATTTTAGTCACACTCCAAAAGATGTATAGCTATACTAAAACCTCCCTCAAAAATCTAAGCAAACAGGATATGGATGGGCGCATCTACTCTCTAGTTCGCGCGGTTAAGACTTCCATTAGCCAGTTGATTGTTTTGTTTTCTGCACTTAGTACTCTAGTTATTCGTACCCTGTTTAATTTAATGTTTATTCGTTGGTTTCTGACCTCTCAAGTTCATCCAGCTTGTTCACTGCTTGGTTAATATTTTTTTAGGGTTCCGTACCCGAACGGTAACCAACGGGACCCTGTTACTAAGCCTCCGCTGTCCGTCCGTCTATCTGACAGAGGTCCTTAATAGCTAGACAGTTGAAATTTTCAGAGAATGTGTATTTACGTTGTCGCTATAACAACAAATTACCTACTACGATGGTACGGAACACTTCATGCGCGAGTCCGACTCGCACTTGGCCGGTTTCTTTATTTTCCGTCTTCCACATACTTTTGTCCTCCTAATGTCGTCTCAATGCGTCCCTGAAATACATGCTTTTGCTTCCAAGTGCTTCCTTTTCTCTAAGAAAAATTTATGCACAATCATTTTTATATTTTTGACAAACTTTTCATTTTACAAGAATACGCTTGTAGAATATTTGTTTTCCTGAAGGAGATTGCTAACTTCTCTATGAAAATACACCACTTAATTTTTAATTAAAACAAGAACTTTTCACAAAACAATGCAAAACGTAAACAAAAACAAAAGAATCAATCACGAATCAAGTTCATTTCGTTTGAAACAAACAAACAAATTGTTTCTCGTAACCGCGCATAAATAAAACAAGTGCAAGGGCGCTCGATTCGCTAAATAGATGATAAGTACCGGCAGCCAATGTTGACGCGGGTAAAGTTTTCGTCCCTATGCCGGCGAGAGACGGATTTACTATCGACTTTTTTCTCTCAAAAATCTTAAAAAACAATGTAGGTACTCAATACTTTATTGCATTCCATAATGTTAAATAAAACAGTTGGTATGTTAGAACATTGAATCAATTATGGACCCTGTCGGGCACAGCAAAGTTAAATTAATAGATAATAGGAGAGAGGATGCAGGCGCTTTTTAAAAAGTTAAGAAATATTAAATTGAAATAGTAAAATGGCTTTTGTGGTATTTACATTATAGATCATAATTATATTTAATTGAGTACTAATAAATTTGTAAGTCTTAAATGTAATATTTGGTTTTAGTTTATTTTATTGCACCATTATATCCCTACCTACCTACCACCTAAGCCCTGCCCTGCCTAGGTACCTTGTAAGTAAAAGCGATCATCATCTGCCAAGCTTTTCCCAACTATGTTGGGGCCGACTTCCAGTCTAGCTGTATGCAGCTATTTATATTTGATCGCTGACTAGTCACACCACCAGCGAGTACCTTCTCTCGTTTACCGCAGATACAAGAGCTGTCAAAGAGAGTACTCACTCAGCGAAGTTCGGTTATGGAACATTCGCTAAGGGACTCACTAGGTACAAAACCATCATCATCATCACTCTCTTGCCCTTATCCCAATTGATTTGGAGTCGGCGCAGTAATGTCTTCTTCGATAATCCTCTATTACTGGTCATCTCATCAGGCACCGCCTTTCTTGACATATCATCCTTTACACAGTCCATTCATCGTTTCTTTGGTCTTCCTTTACTCTTATACCCAACCACATTCATACTCAGAACTTTTGTCACGACATTTTCCAAAAAAAAAGGAGGAGTAGTTGGTACAAAAGCATATCAGCGAGTAATCGCCCGACTACCGCCACTCGCTCATAAATCCTCGTGCTCGATGCTAAAACTCGCTGCTCGTTACTCGCCAACTCGTTTGCTACCTCTTCTCGCTTATCGCTAATCGTCGGCGACGGGACTGGTGCTTTATATTATATGCATCTTTTTATAAATCATAGTGGGGGACAAAGATAGAGTGTTATCGCGAAATCGGGAAGTTACAGCAATTTCTGGGCTGCGTCTGATTTTACGTTTGTAGAATTACTTATCCCTTTATGTACTTCTTAGTTCGAGTGGCACTAAACATTGGTTTGTGCTCTTTGCTGAGAGAGTAAAGGTAAAAATTGTAAGCGTTCTCCTTTACCCGTTCAGCTATGGTACGTATGAAAATACGATATAAACAGGTTCTAAAATGGGAAGTGAGATTCCGGATAGAGAATTGACTTCCTCTTCAAAGGAATACGGAGTCAAGTCTTCATCAATCCTGTAAATGCGTAACACACTTATAATGCCTTGACCGATTTGATTGAATTTTATTTATTTATTTATTTAAACTTCATGTACAATAGTGATACATAGGCGGATTTAATGTCACAAGGCATTCTCTACCAGTCAACCTTTGAGTTAAATAAGAAAACATTGTGATATTTATAAAATAAATATATAAAAATAACTTCTTGCTATCGAAAATTTAAATAGGCACTTATAATGATACTAATACTTATATACAAATAAAATAAACTAATACATATTTTGTAAGTAATGTTTTTTTTTTCAATCAAGTAAATTATTACATAATAAACTACGTAAATGTTTACGACGTTGGTACTGTTGATTCTTTAAAGGAATAAATACTACACAATAATAGTTAATTAATAACGTGTATTATAGTGTATCTTGAAATAAATACAATACTTCTCATTGACTAACGACCGCTTACAATTTTATGAGAAATGTATTTGCGTAGTATTTCAGACTTAGAACTGGCAACGTGTGCACATAAAAACGTTGTTACATAAATTTTTTGTATTATTTTTAAACGTACGCAAAAAATATTTCAGGAGTAGAGTAGATAGATAATTAGGTACAGATTGTAGTCAGTGCTCGATATTCCATGTGTTTGCACGGCCAATCGGATAAAGTGGAAACGTAAACGAAAAATCCGTGTTTACAAATACGGGATCTCTTTTCAAGTTGGTAACTTTGTTGGACGTGGGAAAAGCTGACAATTCTATGAATGATTGTTGTGATTTTGTGAAACTGGAGGTCGGTTCGAAAAGAGTGATATTTGTGTCGTTTTTTTTTTTTGGATCATTTATACGATAGTTTCAGATACTGCTGACAACAGAACGCGTGAGCGTTTCATGAAGCATAGTAAAACAATTTAAATCAAAACACAGACTGTTTAATACTTCTCCAAACAGTGTACTACGTAACTACGACGTCACACAACAATATTTATAATTCGTGATACCAACAAATTAGTAGGAAGTATGAAAACGTACGTTTGTGCACACTGCTCGCGACATAATCGTTGGTAATAGCTGATTGTTTGACAAACGGGGGCTCGACTGAAGCGGGTTTGTTGGGCGACAGCTGCCGGGGACTTCGCACGTACTGAAGGTATGCTGTGTTTTTTACATTATGATTAGGATATCATTGGTTTTTATGAACGTGGGAAATGAGAGAGTGAGTGATGGTCAGAGCACGAGTGCGCGGTTTAAACGTAAATACCTACCTCGATTTTTTATTTGAGTTTGCAACAGGCACAATCAGTATCATCCATAGATCTGAATAAATTCTTAAAATATTATAATGTGAAAGGAGTATTTAAATTTTTAAAGCGACGTATTTACGTTACGTTCACACCGCGCGCTCGCGCAGGTCCTGGGATTGGAAGAGTGTATTTTATTTACCTGATAATTATGTAAGAAGTGTGGATAATAAATTTAAATGTTTCATACCTTTACTTAACAATAATTTAGGAGTATAATACTATAATATACTGTACTATAATCCGTCCTCTACAAGAGGACGGATTATAGTCATGTTACTTACTTCCCTGAAGTTTAATATAATTATGTACTCCGATTGTGATCTTTGGCCATGAAATACCTACTTGTATGGTGAAGAGATTTAGAGATTATTGAAAAACAACCTGAAGAGACTTTGTTTTTCAATAATCTAGAGATTGCATTACATCCACATTACATTACATACAACACACACATCACATACAACACAACACACATTACATATGTTCGTTCGTTCGTTACGTTCTTTTTACATTTTTTTATTTTTTTTCTTATTATTAGGACAGATTTTCTGTTTCTGTGTCCACTTAATATAATATGCGCAAGATTTTGACTGAAAACACGGATAGACTACAGTTTTAATTTTCTGTAATGTGTACATATTGGGAACTAAGTATAAAAACTGGGGAATGTTTAAATGATTTTCGTGACAGTTTTTTTTATTTTAATTTTATTCACAACAATTTTTATGGCTGTGGAAAATGTGTTCTGAAAGCTGGTACTTACAGTTTTTTTTACAAGGAATCAACAGTCTGTCTAGAATTGTATGTGCCTTAGCTGAGTAGTAGTGTAACGTTTTTACATCATAACATCCTGTCTGTAATCCCCAAAGGGTTTAGCAGAGGTTTACCTAATAGTATACCCACATTTCACCAGTTATGTTTAAGTGCCATGTAATAGGGGCCGAGCCTATTGCCATGAACCGGGCACAAATCCAGACTCCGTGGCTGCTACTGAGAATGGACCCCCCAATAACACTGCCCAACCTGGGAATCAATCCCAGGAGCTCCTGGGGCTCAGCAGTCGTGCTTGCAACGACTAGACCGACGAGGCAGGTCAAATCAACTTCATAAATATTAAAAGCATTTAACATCAGAAAATTCCAACTCTCCAACCATAAAAAGCACACTGTTACCTATTCACCGACCAAGAATAAACTTTACATCCATTTTCCAATAGAAGACCAATCAACGGTAGTAGTCCTTTTCAAATATTTAACCTCCCAAGAATAAAGCGTTGGGGCATAAAATGTAAAATTTCTATCAAGTTAACGTGCATTCAATTGCATAATAGCGCCTCGATCGTTTGGTCCACACCGTTTAAATGGAAATCGCGTCTAAAACTGTCTTTAAACGTTTATAACTTTGATTTCCTTTTGACTATGTATTAGTAACAGTTTTCCTTTTCATTGGTTTATGGTTTTTATGGTCGTGACTTTATTGAGTTGGGAGTAATTTTCTCCTTTTACTCTATGGTTAATGATTATGTTTTATGTGTTCAGGGTTCACGTATGTGTTTCGATAGGGAAATACGTTTATACATACATTCAAGCTTTTTATCCAAGGGGCAAAAGAACTAAAGAACTACGATCTTAAGATACTATTTCTTCGTCATCGTTCATACATGCTGCTGCCCTTCTGTAGAACATCGCCAATATGGTCAGTGTAGGTCCTTCCAGAGCAAACCCTCCCGGCGTTTTCACTCACATCTGCCATGTGTCAGGTTAGTCGCGTTTATAAAATATGACTATAGTCAATTACATGGAGCAATACAATAAAGTGTAGCACCATTGAATAGTTTCTACTTAATAATTGATCTTGAAATATTTTCGAACACAATATTCTTATATTTTTATAGTTACAATACGTGGGTAAATTAAATTACCGCAATCAATAAACTGCATTGTTATTACTTATTGTCGTTTATGTTGCAAAAATAATTTATTTTAGTTGGTAAGTTGGGAAAAGGCTAGGCAGATGATCTTCCAGTCTAACCGGATCCAGCTGAATATCACTATTTTACATGGACCAACCTATCTGACCTCCACAACCCTGTTAGTACTGGATAACATGGTACCCCTCGGTAAGTCTGGGTGTCAGACTTTCGGGTCACTGACTACCCGTAACGACTGTCATAAAAGACACCCGGGACCAACGACTTTACGTGCTTTCTGAGGTACGGAGGAAACTCAGTATGGAATGATAATCACTCACACATCGACTTTGGCAAGCGCGGCTTAACCTTGAAGATCGACCCGTGTGGCTGTTATTATTTAGCCACGAGCTCACCTAATTATTTAGTGCTTGTCGATTATAAAACAGGGACCTTTTAATTACCATTATATTGGTTGATAATGTTTGTTTCCACGCTGTTGTTACTTATTCTTAATTCTCGCTCTTATGGTAATAAGATGTGACTTTTAGAACGTTTTTATGACGTTACAAATTTTCAAGGTTGTTAGGAATATATCAGCGTTACTGATGAGTTTACGTTCCTAGTTTCGATTTCCAAATTTTTGTTGGGTTTTGCCATCAAGATTTTCAGTACCAGCTCAGAGCCTGGATCTGAGCCCAGTTGATGGCAATAGGTTTGCCCCGATTCCACTTAACTGGTGAAATGTGGAGGCAACTAACCGGAGAATAAATCTAATTAATATTATTAATGCGAAAGTTTTTGAGGATGAATGGGTGTCTGGATGTTTGTTATTCATTCACGCAAAAGTTACTGAACGGATTTGAACGAAATTTAGCACACAGATAGTTTATAACCTGGATTAACACATAGAATACTTTTTATCTCGGTAGTATGATCCTTTGGGACAATTATCGAACTCCACGCGGGCGAAGCCGCGGGCATAAGCTACTGAATTATTATTTTTATTACCCATGAGGAAAGTACTGAAACAAATGGTAGGTTTGTTAACAAAACATCATACGTACACTTACACTGAACTATCTAAGATATATAACAGTTGGAAGTGACACAATGACTGTTATGGCTGTTACAGTGGCGTACTAATTACTTCGGTTTAGATCACGGGTTAGCAGAACAAGGCCGTTTGGGTTCATTCCAGAACGATATTATATCATCACGCGTGTTCTCCTCAAAGGGGTAGGTAAAGATTCACTGAAAGTAAAGCCGTATTCTAAATTAGAAGATGTATTAGGGATTGATGCGCAAGTTTCATTATTTTTAGCCATGTTATAACCGCTAAGCTAATGCATTGCTGCAAGGATGTTGTAGATATTAGCATCCGCATCCACAAATACAGCATCTCCGCATCGGTTTGGGCATCCGCAATAATGGATGCGATTGTTTATTCGGATGCAGAAGTAGCGCAGGTCCGACAAGAAAAAATTGGGTGGGGCTTGCGAGTGGCGCGTGCCGTGATCACGTGCTGACTGACCAATAGGACCGAAGATTTCGGTGACAAGATCCGACGAGTTTGTTATTGTTTATCATATTTTGTATCTCGTAAATCAATCATAACGCGTTTACTTGCTCTTATAGTATGAACATTGCAGTTTTTGTGTATTATTGTGAGTATACAGTGAGTATTGTCTGTTAAGAGAGTTTTCTACAGTTAGACTGTGGTTCCACTGAGGCGGAGCGGGGCAGAGCGGAGACGAGCTGTGCCACGAGTCACCAATCACATGGCTTGAAAATAGATTCCGAGTGGATTTCAAGCCATGTGATTAGTGAATCGCGGCACAGCTCGCCTCCGCTCTGCTCTGCTTAGTGGAACCGCAGCCTTAATAGTTTATTGGACAAGTGAATTTACAATGTCACCACCGATATAAAATGAAATTTGGACTTATTTTAAACAAGATGAATATGACCAGGAAAAGGTTCATTGTAGAATGTGTAATAAGTGGATCAAAAGGAAGATTCTTTAAAAAAAAAATAAGATTCACATCCGCGAATGTGAACCTTCAAAAATCCGCATCCGCTGATGTCAAAAAATCTGCAGCCGCAACATCCCTGTATATACGATAGCGCATACATTTTCTGGTTTTACTGTAAAACTTGGGACTTTTCAAATCGCAATGCGAATGACAAGGGCCAACGGGTCTGGCTGTTTGTGTATATGAGTTTAAATGTTTGTAAACGCACCCAAAATGCAGGAGAAATTCCTTGTCTGTGGCAAAGATTAAAAAAAGAAAAAAAATGGGTTATTCATTTACTTAGCAAACCATTTGCATGGAATGTGAGTTGATCCACTTTTCAACAATACATAAATAGGAGCAACGACGATAATAGCATTACAACTGTGGCATGCAGTAGCGATAAACAGGTCATGAGTTCATATCCTACTCGTGATCCCTCTACGCATTTAACTCAGTCGGAATAGCAGGAACATCTAGTAAAATGCGAAAATAAATACACCGTGACTTTTTAGTCGTCTTACAAACGTCGTCCAATCAATGTATCCGACATAACATAGCTCGAGGCGCGATTTTTTTTTATCTTCCATAATAGGTACAAAGAATAATAATATAATTTTTTTTAATAAAATTATGAAACATCCTGTTAATGATGTTTACGTGTTAAACAGGAGAACATACTTACCCAGCACTCGAGTCCAGTAGATCATCGCTCGCAACAGGGTGTTTTAACTACGTCATGCGTCATAATACTGAATAATATTTTTATTTTTAAATTATTAAAATTTTATAAATACCTTTTTTTATGAATGTTTAGTATTCATTAGATACATGAAGTGGGCTGCCGTTGTAAGACGACTAAAAAGTCACGGTGTATAGATTAGTTTAGGTTGGAGGAACTTGTGGCTAAGTAATAGCAACCGCTCGGATCTGTCGCGCTTACCTAGGTTAGTCTGTGAATGGGTAACCACCCATTACATACCGAGTTTGCTCTGTGACTCAGAAAGCACGTTAAACCGTTGGTCGTGGCTGTCATGTGTAGATCTTTGACAGTCGTTACAGGTAGTCAGTGGCCTGAAAGTCTGAGAACCAAGCAGTCTTACCAAGGGGTATCAATATCAAATCTAGTGGGGAACAGTAGGATACAGGCACCTATCGTTCGTCTCAACTGCCTCGTAATAAATATTAAATAAATAAATTCCATATCCAATTCAATCCAAACATAAAATACATCTCACATGGTGATGAAGGGAATTCAAAATATAATCAAAACTAAAACCAGATATTTGCTGCCAACAATCTAAACCCACTGTTAAAACATAACAGAATTAAATCATAAAAAAATAATTAGTTGTTATCAAAATCTAGCAATCTGCAATGTTGACAAGAGCTAATCTCGTTATGTAATTTCTTTTGTATGACGAGTGTAAACATCATACATCACATGTCATACAAAAACAGATGCAGGTGTTCATTGTACACTCTTAGTTCTATACAGGATGTAACGCAAAAAGCGGTAGTAATTGCTAATTTAGACCATCAAATTAGACTACCAAGTTGCAAAAAAAAAAGAAGAACTTCTCATATAAAAGTCAAAGTTAACCAACCAAATTAGCTTGTCCGAGTTCATAAAGGAAAGCATTCATGTCTGCCACCAATTGGGATCTTCACAAGGGAAAGCCAGAACTATCTCGGTGAGACTTTACACCTCTGAGCACCGTCATTTGATTTGGGAGAGCAAAAAGCCACTGAAAGGTACTAGCATCACAATTTCTGGAGTTCTTAACCCACACAAGACGCCGTACTTTGCCGGTCTACGAAAAACTAAAGCTGTGGCGGGTAGTGCATCCTTACCTAACCCATTTGTTCCACCCGCTGAAAATCTCCCACCTGCCCCCGTAGCATGACCACCGTAGACAAAATGACAGATTGTGTCGACACAATGACAGATTTCTTTGCCCTATCTGTCATTTTGTCGATTCTTCCGTCAAAGAAATCCTTGTCTACGGTGGTCATGCTACGGGGGCTGGACATGAGTTGCCATGGCTGACCTGGAAGTCTTTAAATAGACTCCGGACCTAGGTTGGTCGCAGCAAGAAAAACCTGCTCAGGTGGCGATTCATTAATGACTCTGCCTTGGAGTGTAAATGTGGTGCTGCTCTACAAACGATGGGGCACCACAATTTAGATTGCCATTGACACGATAAGAATAATGAACATTGATTGTTCTGTACTTTTAACCATCGCCGGTACTTTCAACATTTTGTGTTCTCTGTATACCTTCACAGTAGATTTTGAGTATTATTTGTTTTACAAATTACAATAAGTCATGTCGGTATGTTCACAAACTTTTAATGTCACTCTTCAGCATAGACCAAGGAACTTATATACTAACTGGAATGATGACATGCAGCGGAAAACCGTTCCGAGCGAGAAAACTTCGAGAGTGGATGTCATCCCTTTCTAATAGGGTATCCAATATTTGTACTTACATTTAGGACAGTTATTCTTTTATAACTTACTAGCACCCCGCTTTCATGGGTAGCAGTTTAAAAAGTTCAAAAACAGGGCGAAGCCGAAGCCTACGCATACTGTAAAACTCTGTAATGGGATAGGTCTATGAAGTGAAGAATACATGACACTTATTTTCGTTCACGGTGGTCTACATGTTAGGTTACATCCTTCATTTGTAAAGAGATTTTAAAGCGTACAGGGCTGCAACATTCACATAGATGAAACATGAGCATGTAGCATTTTCAAACAACTTAATATGTAGTATCTGTTAAACTTATTAATCGCACTATACATTATTAAACGTATGGTTTTATGTTATTGTTGGTTTTAGTATGAGTCAGTAATCTTAAATTTAAGTGCGATGATGGTCTTGATGGAAGACGGTTTGCAAACTAGGCCATAGATTGAATACTTCTTCTTTAAATGAACAACTTCAAGCCCGTTGCTAAAGATTCTTTTGTTAGGGAGTCTGCATGGAAACAAAACAGTATTATTAATAAACAAACAATAAATAGTATTTAAAAAAGTAAAGATAGAGTTCGTTTATTTTCAAGAAGTTATTTTTGTTATAATTAAAATGGAGTAATTGATTAAGTTTTGCTACTGCATTATAAATGATGTATTTTGTACGCATTTACATAAGACTATAAATACCGATATGGATAATAGAAAAGGCGTATTCTTTACAATATTTTCTTGATCCCCGTTTAAATATCTAGAACATTGTCACGCTAGTCGTAATTTGTAAACGAATTTAAAAGAACTTACCTGAAAAAAGAAATTCCACATCCAGCAAACCCTTCACTATTATACCTCTTCACTTAACTCGATTTCACCATATTTAAAGAAGAAGATTTCACTTAAGTAATGTAAAAAACTTATTAACGCAAAAATATGACTTCAGCGCGAAATTAAATCGGCCATATTGTTTGTTTATATGAGTGTCATCGATGTTGCCATTCACAAATAACTTAATTCATAAATAATTTAATTTATATTAAGCTTACTTTATTTCACAAGAAATTATTATTTTAATATTTAGTATTTGAATATTAAATTAATCCCGTTACGATTTATGTGCTAGCTTAGCCATCAACGTGATTTCCGATTGATATATTAAAAAAAAATAAAAAATATTTTGTTATTTTTTGTTAACTGGCAATTGTTAGACAAGGACACAATCCACTCTGGATCGCTTTCTCGCTCTGAACTTTTCTTCCCCGTTTGAATTTAATATATATTTTTTTTTTAATATGTCGATCGGAAATCACGTTGATAGCTAAACTAGCACATAAATCTTAACGGGATTAATTTAATATTCAAATACTAAATAAAAGAAAATATTTTTTTTTCTTTTTGAATTAGTTAAAGTAATACGAACTCTATCCCTTTGAGATAAAGGTCATTTTCAAACGGTTTTTTGATATCAAAATTTTGTTCGTAATCATTCCAGTTAGTATATAAGTTTCTTGGCAAAGACATATTTCAGCCTTCTGTTTGTCACTGCCAAAATGACAATATTAACTTGACGTTTAGTGTTCCATTTCTGTTGAGTGTAAAATGCATATTTGTGTGCATTGCGGTTATTTCAAATTACGCGAATGTTTTATTTCAGTTTTTTTCAAAATATTGTTACTTTGTTTTCCATGTGTTCTTTTTTATTTTTTGTTGCTATTGATTTGTACAATTTCTCCCAACAAACTAGTGAGTAAGCGTGGTTGTATTTGAAAATAATCAGTGTATAAGTATTTAAACAATTAAATACTTTTACGCTGATTATTTTCAAATATTATAATACATATTGTAACAAAAACAGAAAACATGAGTTTGTATGTATAATATTTGTATTTATCGATGAATATTCCAGCTGACTTAAATGACAGATTTTCTCTTGTACTTCCTCGATTTGTAGCTTCGTTAGTGCGGACAGTGAGTCTTCGCTTCGTACTTTACGTGACAATATTCCTCTCTTTTTTCTAAATATCTTAGCAATCTGCATAATTATAGCCTATAATTGTAAGTTTCGTCTCCATCTCAGTGCTTTGGGTCGGCTGTATCATTGATTCTGATGATCACCTTAACCCTTAAATTGACAGTGTTCTCCACCAAAGACATACACTTTAAAAAATCGATTGTAGTAGTAATCTAAAAAAAAATCCCGTTGTTATCATTTTTTGCTTTCAATAATTGTGAATTTTGGTAGATTAAATATTAGGATGTGGTAACATCGAAAATTATCAGTCAATTTCAAAATGTCTTCTAAGCGGTCTGGTGCACAGACTCAGAGCATCAGAGACTACTATATATACCATACCAGAGCATCATTATCGCTAGGTTATTATTGTTCTGTGATCATTATAATACTGGTGCACAGAGCATCATAATTGTGGGTCTGGTGTCTCTGCGTCGCAGGTAAGCTAGTTAAGTTTTTCTATGCTTTTTTTTGGGAATTATGGTTATTAGGCTTTACACTGCTTAAGGACATTATAAACAATATCAATCGTGCGTAATTTTTTGTATAATTTACGTAGGTAATTGTAATTTTACGAGCTCGAAACTTTGTGTGTACTCCGTGAATACCGTTGCCGAGTACGGTATACATACTAGTAGTACATTCGCACAAAGAAATGCAAAATGGCTTTTTATTTTGTTGGTTTTGATATAAAATAACATCGGTTGAGGTGTGGATTGTATGTCGCTATAGTATGTTCTTTTTTCTTTTTATGCATTGTTTGTACCTGACACAATCGCATAAGATTTTAGCTTTGATCCCGAAAGAAAATGCATTTTTCGATAACAGTTCTAGTTTGGATGACGAATCACACTTCCTTCCATCATCTTCACCTAAGCTGAGCTCTGACCCACCTTCATTAGACTCCTCATTTGAGAAACTGAACATTCTAGAAGATGACCACAACGACTCTGATAACGCATTTGACTGTAACATTGATGATGTACCACGAACACCAACACTTCAAGAGGTTTTCCCGTGTCCGTCCACTAATAATAATTGTAATGCCATACCGATATTTAATTCAATTTAATCATTACCCACTCCATCTGTAGAACTTCTGCAGTCGCCAGTTCCTAGCACGTCAAAAGCTTCGTCTGTGCCGATCACTAGATCTAAACGCAGGAAGTCTTCAGTAGTGGTAAAAAAATTAAGAAAATTAAATTTTTACTGATTTACAGCTGGAAAACATCTTATTTACGCCATACGCTACGTGAATGTAGGAATACACGAACTTTATAAAACACAAAACGAAACGGTATTAGAATACTTTCTGTTTTTTTTCACCGGACATTATTTGAGATATCGTTCACAAAACGAACTTATGTTCGGTTCAACAACATGGTACATCTATACAGGCAACTGTATAGATTTGCCAATGAAGAGTTAGAAAGTTTTCTTGCTATTGAAATGTTAATGACAAGAAAAACCCGATATCCTCTTATTACTGATGAAATGCCCCTAAAACGTTTCCAACAAATACGTCGCAACATTCACTTTGTGGATAATAACATGAAGAACTCAGATCGCTATTACGAAATACGCCCTGTTATGGAGAAGATCTGACAAAACTGCTTGAAGATAGAGGAAGAAGGGCAGTGCTCAATGGATGAGATGATGATTCCATATAAAGGCACAAAAGCTGGGAAAAGGAGGCAGTACATAAAGAACAAGCCGAAAAAATGGGGTTTCAAAAACTTTGTACGCACCTGGGATTCAGGAATTATTTAAGATTTCTTCATGTGCGTTGGAGATGATACGTTACGTGAACACACTTTCATAGCTAAATAAGCTTCACTTGGGGTTGGTGGTATGATGGTAATAGCATTATGCAAAACAATAAAAAAGAAGCCATCCATCATATGCGCGGACAACTTCTTTACTTCTCCAGAGCTTATTTACTTATTGCGTGATGAATATGGAATATTTAGCCTGGTAACAATAAGAACAAACCGGTTCAGGGGTTGTCAAGATCTGTTACCCACTGAAAAAAAAAGAAAAAAGAAAAGGAGAGGATACAGTGCCCAAGTTGTGTGCAATAGCAACAAGTTAGCTGTCGTGAAGTGGAACGATAACAAGGTGGTAACGCTTATAAGTTCTTACGCGGATTCTCATCCTATTAAAAAGATAAGGAGATACTCGAAGGAAAACAAACGCAAGGTCGATGTTGACTGCCTTCAACTTGTCAAGCAGTACAATAAGCATAATGGCGTGGATTTAGCAGATGTGTTTATATCTTTGTACCGAACCCCGTTCAAGAGCCGACGGTGGCCTTTGGATATATTTTCGCAATTGCTGGATATATTCATAAACAACGGCTAGCTTCTTTACAGGCGAGATGGGAGACTTAAAAAGTCTCTAAAAGAGTTTGGGCTTGATTTATATAAAGGACTCAGTCGGACTGGAAATATCGCCAAGTCAAGTGGAAGTAAGGAGAAGATGAAGGGGAGAATAATTCAGAAACCTACTGCTTGAACGGCCGGTGGACAGTTTCAAGTACGATGCTGTCGGACATTTTCCAGAATCGGCAAATAAGCAATCACGCTGTAGGTTTTGCAAAGAGGGAAGCACCAGTCTTTTGCGTGAAGTGCAATAAACATCTGTGTTTTGTGGTAGGAGAAAGTAACAATAGAAATTGCTTCCGCCAATTTCACACCCAATAAATATTGTTTTGAATTATGATTAATAAAGCAAATAATTAACCAAGTTGTGTTTAATGGATATTTTGGCACCGTGCTCTATGTAGTACAAACACAAGAAGACATACTTTATACTATAGTTGGCAATGTTCTCCCCGAAGAACATAAATTTTCGCAAAAACTGTTATAAGTAGATTTTATTCACATTTTTTTCCAGTCCTACCTATGGGATCATAATAAACCAAGAAATAACAGAAAAAAAATATTAAATTTTAGAAATAAATTCATTTGCTAATTTAAGGGTTAAATCGTCCCAACGTTAACTATTTAGACTCCTTAGAATCAACGCTTTACAATCTTTGCCCATCATACAAGCATGCTATTTTAATGGGTGTACAATGTTTAATTAAAAATGATTCTCGTTCACTTAAACTCAGTTCGCTTTTATGCTCTTTTAATCTTGAAATTCTAACTCCTTCTTCGACCCATAACTTCACAAATTGCACACTTGTCCTTCTCTTCTTGACCTAATGATCGTATCTTCATCTCACAATGTTGCCGAGTTTGGGCAGCTCACTGCAACCTATTCCAGTCATGACCTCATTTACCTTTCTTATCGTAACCGACCACCGAAACGTAAGCCTCGTTTCTGTTTTCTTCGTAGTTTTAATAGCACAGTCCTGGAAGCTTTGAAACGCGATGCTGGTGATATCAATTGGACTCACGTTATCGAAAGCACCAGTATCGAGGAAAAGGTGAACAGGTTCAATGCCATTATATTAGATATCTATGATAAACATGCCCCTCGGCGGCGTATTAAAGTTAAACAATCCTGCTCCGTGGATGACTACTGAAATTAAAAATGCTGTTGCTTGAAGGAAAAACCCATGAAACTTAATCTCACTCACTTTAAAGTTCGGAGTAACTGCTGCAATTGTCTGTGTGGAGATGCCAAGAGACACTATTTCAACGAATCTTTTGTTGATAGTAACTCCTCCGATGTCAAAAAATTTTAGTCTGTCGGTATCGTCAAATCTCCCACAAATACCTGTAAATGTGTCGACTTGTGGGCTCTTAGCTTCAACTTTATTTGAGCTGTCGAACTTGTCCTACCTCATTGTACACTTTTTAATTCAAGCCCTGTCTCTGAAAACGTAGTTAAAAAGTTCGTTCTTTCTATTTCCTCCTCTGCTGTGGACCATGATAATTTGTGTTCGAGAATGATAATACCCATTATTTCAGAGCCGCTTCCCATCCTTACTCATATTCCGTCTTTCTGATTCTCTGTGCTAATCCCACCTCAGGTATCATCTTAATTTACCATTCCATAAAATCGAATTCTATTCTTACTCCTTCTCTGTTCACGCAGTACGTTTGTGGAACCAACTTCCACTTAACATTCGAGACTCTAAATTCTGTATATATATATATATATATATATATATATATTAAACAAATACCTATATAATACATATATATATATATATATATATATATATATGTATTATATAGGTATTTGTTTACAATACCAGGATATGTTTATTTTCCTTTTAAGTTCTAATTAAAATATTCCTGTTTTGTCTTTTCTAAACACTGAGTCTACATTTCAAATCCAACTTTCCTCTCGCAAGACTGCTGGAACAGATTTCCTATGAAATAAGCAGTACCTTTGTGCTCTTCTATCTTAATGTAATGTCCTGTTAAGTATTTTGTGTACATAAATTAATTAATAAAAAAAAAAAATTGCATTCTCTAACGCAATTAGTATGAATAGTCCGTTATACAACATTAGTTTTAGTGTATGCGAAACCTGAGACACATGTCTAGTATTTTTATGTAAAGAATCTATGTACAAAATTTCAAAACTGTATCATGAAAAATAACAAAGTTTTAAGCTTGTTCTGCTACCTAGTTGTCCGCACAAAAATGTGGTCACCACACAGCGCGCGCATCCAGCGTCGTCTTGAGCTCATTGATAATAATAATTTGGCAGTAGATACCTAAATTATTGCGATAGGTACTTAAAGTCGCTCGGTGTCCAACTTTTAACTTTTTTAAATATTTTTGGGACAAAACATAACATGATTTAAAAATTATTGGAATCGATTCAGTTACTTATTCTGAACAAACTATATTTAGGTTTCGCATATACTAAAATAATGTTGTATACAGATTTAGGAACATCGAGGCACATACTCTTACAATCAAATGTTTTCAGCATATGGGTCAAAACACCCTGGAGTAGAAATCTTTCATGATTGAAAAAGCAAAGATTGAGCACAAAATTTAACAGCTGTTTTGTAGAAAAGTACTACAAAACCTAGGTTGATTAAGTACAGGGTGGTTTAAATTACCGAATTTAAAATAGAATCCCAATAGTCCTGCTTGATTAAGCTTGAGCTGGCTTAGGCACATAGTCTATGTCTACATCTCTTTTTTTAGTATCTCCTTTCGCAGGTATGCTGGAAGAGATTTCTTTAGAAATAAGCATCACCTTTGTTCTATTTTCTGTTCCTTTCTTCTTTTCTGTATTTAGTATGTACATAAATTGTTAAATAAATAAATAAATAGTTTCAATATAATAAGACCATACACTAGTTTTGTTGGTACTGACATGCGGCCGATTTTGTAGTTTCTACAATATTTAGCCTGTTATCACCGAAAGGGTTATGCAGAGGTATACTTATTATTTAGTAGCCGTTGTCCGCGTCCGTGTGAATATTATTGTAAAAATATTACTTCCCTATTTAAATCGGTTTTTTTATTTTGCACGGAACCCTAAGTCTTTTTCTAAAATAAAAGAAACCTAAGTTACTCTTTTTAACATCACTAAAAATCCCATCAAAATCGGTCCAGCCGTTTCGGAGATTAGCTAGAACAAACAGTTTTAAAACAATTTAAAAAAATCAAATCATTTATTTCTTTCCGAACATGGGTAATTGGTATATAGATGTTTTCTTATATAATAATTATAGTCCTCCATATTCTAAATAATATTCAATCCTAAAATCAAAGAGAAAGTGAATGTATTGTTACCAAATAAATTTAAATGTCAAATCATTAGAATTACAAAAAATAAGAATGAAATGTCAGACTTACAGTAGCAAAAATTTAACAGTAATGTAAAACGGTAAATATGTCGATCAGAAGAAAAAAGAAATGTCAGAACAGTAACATGTATGTCAATCATAATAATAGTTTGTCAATCAGTCGATTTATCATTAAGAAAGTCGTAAATTGTGTAATAACTTTTCTGATCCGGCCCTGTCGCAAAATTCGTTCATAACGAATGTCTACTAACTATTAACTACCTTCCTGCCAAATTTCAAGTTTGTAGCACAAAAAATTAAGGATTTTTATACAAACTTGCGAGAGCCCTTAAACCTGCTTAATCCGGCCCTGTCGCAAAATCCTTTCTTAGCGGACGTCTACTAACTATAAACTTCAACTGCCAAATTTCATCTTTATACGTCAGGCTGTTTTCCAGATTTCGTGATTATCGATGAGTGAGTGAGTGATAACTTTTCGCAATTAATATTTGGTTTAGAGCCCTTCAAAATTTTATTACAGTCATATTTTTATTACATCAGGTACTCTTATTATAAATGCGTGGGGCGATACCAAAAAATCTTTTCTGAATAAGTGCGGTTTTACATTTCACTTGACACTAGTTGGTTTACATATTGAGTCTGTTTAGGATTTTTGCTGACTGCCGACAGTTTTTCAAATAATTGTGGATTATTTTTTACAAATAAAGCTGTTTCCAAAATTTATAAAGACGGAAAAGTTAAATTTTTTAAAGATTTAAAATAGGAAAGACCGCTATCATTTGTTCTAAGATCGCACTTTGACCTTATACATCGCTTCTGCATTCTAAACACTAGTTCCTTATCGGTAGACTGCCTCCAGAAAATAATGCCATACCGCAAAACAGATGCAACCAGTCCGTGGTACGCTGATAAAAGAGCCTGACTGTTGACTTTTTTGAGAGTTGATGGAGAGCATACGCAGATTTACTGAGTTTTTGCATACAACTTCAATATGAGGTTTCCAAGTGAGTTTGCTGTCGATGACTATAGCTAAAAACTTCGCCTGATTGCCTTCTTCAATATTATAGCCTTGGTAACATTTGGGTTTTCACTGTGTTGATGAAATTGCATAATTTTTGTGTAACTTAGGTTTATTACTAAATTATTATTGGTTAACCAATTTATATTGTCCTGCTCATAATTATCATGATTTGTACACTTGATTACAGTTGTACTGTTATCCGCAAAGAGAACCATTTTGTTTGTTGTTACTTTCGGGAGATCTTTTCTAGATATACTTTTCGTCAGATTATAATCTATCAAAGTGAAACAGTCAAATTGTGAAATGGCATACGACGGAATGCACCTCGCGTGCTGATTGGTTGAACGTCATGTGTCCCGCTAATAATGCGTTAAATTGTAGGTAGTACGCTACGGATCACAATTTTTCGAAAGTTTACAATCAATCGAGATAGATTATAATCTAACGGTTATTACAATTTTACGGTGACATATATAATTGGTTTCTATTTTACTCTTCGGACAAATTCTAGAAATTTCTATGTACTGAAGTCTTATTACTTAAGTACGATTCTACCAACTGAAGGATGTTCCCTCATATACCGTAACCATGTGGCTTGTGTAACAGAATTTTGTGCTCCACATAATCAAAGGCCTTGGTCATGTCAGTATAAATAGCACAGATTAGGTTTCTCCTATCTACAGATGACATGATTTATTTATTTATTTATTTATTTATTTATTTATTTATTTATTTATTTATTTAATTATTCAACTTACAACTATCATTACAGGTAATCTTAAACCTACTTCGACAGTGTGGCTATCACTCTTATTTCTAACACGGGTCCATTAACTATTATCTATTACTACTTATAAATAAGAAATTACGTTTGACAAAACTTTTGCGAATTCACTCAAAGTGCACGAAAAAATGTCGATTCGCTCGTGAACCTCGTTCACTACGCGGATCGTTCTGGTGAGAGGGGTTTTAGCCAAGAGATTGGTTCTGGCTACCGGCACGGCTAGCAGTGGTGGGCGCCGCCGCCTCCACACGTATTGATCCGGCACGCACAGTTTAAGCTGCCGCAGCACACCCGGGTTATGAGCTGCACCACGCAATAGTTTTACGACATACGCAGCGAGAATAAATTCCCGGCGCACCCTCAGCTCATTATACCCCACCATACCCAGTACAAACAGTGTAGGGTACATTAATGGGTAGAATGGATATACCCCATATAGTTTAAAATACAAATGTCTTGTGAATTTATTTTGGACTCTCTCCAACATTACACTGTATTTTGTTTCATGTGGAGACCAAATAACTGCACTGTGTTCAAGATGGCTCCTGACTAGAGCGTCATATAACACCTTGAATGTGGTAATATTGGTAAACCCCTGTGATTGCCTCAGTACAAAACCTAAGTTTCTGTACGCCTTTTTGCATGTCTTTATGATATGTTCCCGAAAAGTGAGGTCTGATGTGAGAATCACCCCGAGATCCCGTACCTGTGAAACTCGTTCCATGGGTGCTGCTTCCACTTTGTACTCGTAGCATAGTGGGGTCCGCGCCCGAGTGAACGTTATTACTGAGCATTTGTGCACATTGAAGTAGAGTTTATTCCTCTGGCTCCACTCTACCACTCTGTTTATGTCCTCCTGCAAACGTTCACAATCCGACTTATCTTTCACCTCAAGCAGCAATTTAAGGTCATCAGCAAATAATAAACACAGACCATGTTTAATAACCTCCGGTAAGTCATTTATCATTATTATAAATTCAAGTGGCCCCAAATTGCTGCCTTGACTTACGCCAGACCTGGTGTAATACGGCTCGGACTCGCACCCTCTGTAGTCAACATATTGCTGTCTGTTTCCCATATAGCTGACGAAGAACTGTAACAGGTGTGGTGAAAAGCCAATATCCGCTAGCTTTCCTAATAACACGTTATTGTCGACGGTGTCAAATGCCTTTCTGAAATCAAAGTACGCCGCGTCTACCTGCATGCCAGCGTCGACTGCCGGCACCACCTGCGCCATGAAGTTGAGTAGATTGGTGGCAGTGCTGCGCTCCGGCCGAAACCCGTGCTGCGCATCCGACAGCTGCGCTTGCACCTGCCCCTGCACGCAGCGCTGGATAGCAGATTCAAACACTTTTGCCGGAGTCGACAGCACAGCCACTGGTCTATAGCCACTGACATCTGGACCCGACTTACCCTTAGGAACCGGAATAACCCGTGTAATTTTCCATCGGGGCGGGAACGTCGCTTGTTTTAAACATGTATTAAAAATATAATGTAGCGGTTCTGCTAGCACCCTACCACAGTCTCTAAACAGAAACGCCGGTAAACCGTCAGGGCCAGATGAACGTTTTGGCTTGAGATTAACGAGCGCGTTCTTAACATCTTGAAGACTAAGAGTCTCGATATGCACACGCGCACTGGTGGGCTGAGCCGCCGCCGCCGCCGCCCGCGCGTCCAGTTGCGGTGGTTCCTTACTGTACACAGATTCAAAGAAATCCGCGAATTCCCTAGCACATTCATGATCCGTGAGGTATTGTCCATCCTTCATGATACTTTGCCTATTTAGTCTACTTCGCTTAGATCCAATGTACTGCCAGAATGATTTTGGATCTTTTGCGAACTGACTTTGAATTTTAATTTTATGTTCTGTATGTGCAATTTCTATTGCTTTTTTAACGCGAGCTCTGTACTTTGCAAATGTATCATAATCGCTATCGAGTTTAGTTGCCTTGAATTTTTTATGAAGTCTGGCTTTTATCTGTATATCTTTGATAATATCTCTAGTGTACCATTCGGGATATATGTATCGCGTATTTCTATGGTTAAGCTTTTTCTGGGGTACACATTTATCCAAAATATTATTAACCTTACCATAAAAGACATTCAACACCTCCTCCAAATCATGCTTGTCATACATAGCGCCCCAATCCGCGGACGTAAGCATTGAATACAATAATTGATAATTGGCCTTATAAAAATTCCACCGCGGTCTAATACTGCGTGCGCTGCTACGGCCGTCGTCAACGGGAGGGAAAGGGGTGAGCGTGGGTAGCGCGGGGTTGAGGCGTACGCTCACCACGAGCGGCGGGTGTTGCGCGTCGACAGGCACGAGTGGCTCGTCGGCCGCTACTACTGACAACTCTTCGCTAAAACCTGTGCCCAGAACCAAATCTAGCTGACGACCTAAACAATTGGGTACGGTGTTACTTTGAGTGAACTCGCAATATGACACAAAACATTCATAATAATTACTAATATTTACCGGACACGAATACAAATTAAAATCTCCAATCACAATTACTTCTCTATACCTATCACATAGTTTTTCTATTAATCTAAGTAAAATCATATAATCATTCTCCGAACTACCTGGTGGGATATATATTACAGAGCACAAAAACAAAAATCGGTTATTTAAGTGAACCGTCGCACAAACCATTTCAAAGACGCAGGTATCTAGCGTTACGTCCGTCACATGTACTTGCCGTAGCTCGAACCGGTGTGTGGCCACTAGAAACGCGCCTCCTTGTTTCCGACCATCCGCTCGATCGCAGCGAAGTATTTGAAATCCCGGAGGAATAATTTCGGAATCCTCTATAGAACAATTGCACCCAGACTCGGTAATTGCATATAAGTCTGAATGCAATGATTCTATACCATTTCGGAACTCGTCCAATTTAGTTCGAAGACCCCTTACGTTTTGATAGTATATGTCTATATTATTTCCTTGATGCATTTTTGGTTGGGTTCCGAAACCAAATCCACTCACTGAATTCAGCGTTCATAGGCCAGCATTCTGCTTGGTTCAATTTTACGAAACAGTTTTCAGGCACTCCAACAATAAACGATGCGTAATCTCTCTCTGTTTTATGTTTAATTTTATCTATTTTAATTTGTACATCTGATCCACAAATTTTTTCTACGTGGTCGGTTATGGCTTCCATAGTTGTTTCTGGATGCAATCGCCAAACATGCAGGTGTTTTTTCCTTTCAGTCGCTTGAAGTGCCCTCAACTCTGTATTCGTTCCTACTCTCACATCTTTATGTTGCCGGTTAGGTTTTTTGTTTCGAACTGTAGTCCAGTCCGATTCCTTATCATCCTCCAATTCTTGATTAGTTGGTACCTCGGCCTCTAGTGAGCTAGTGATACACTTCTGTACCGGTACAACAGCCGTCTTCGTGGCCCCACCTTTGTTTATCTTTTGTGTTTTGATGTCGGTATGAGACGCTTTCTGAGGTTTGTTGCTCTGTCGACGAATAATATCTGCAAAAGTAGATGTAGAAGGAGGATTGTCACGTGTCTCCGTTATTATGTCTTCAGTTTGCCTAGTCTGGGTTAGCTGAGCATCAATTTTTCCTTCAAGCACCCTTATAATCCTAATTATGTTGTCCAACTCGGCTTTAGTTTGGGAAAATTGATTTAACAAGAGTTTTATCGTGTTCGCCTGGCTGTCCATGCGAGTTATCATGTCCGACCTAAATTCTCTCAATTCCTCAAGCAGTACAGAATCAGAGTCGCTAATCAGCATGGTGTGGCCCTGTGACTGTTTGGAGTTGGAGCGAGTAACATTGGTATCCTTTGTCGGTGATAACAAACAGGGCGACCGTTCCGTTGTGGGGCTCATAAGTTTGGTCGGTCTGACAGGTGTATTCTTATTATCACTCTTCGGCTGTTTACAGAGACAGCCAGGACACTTCCACATAGATTTCTGCTTGATACTCATACTCTTAAACACCGTTTCTCGAACATTAGCACATAACAATTCATACCATTTATGGCAAATACAGCATTGCAAGCATTCTTTGGCACTAAAATCATTCAAACAACCCGCACAACTTTTTGTTGACATTTTTGTCAGTCCAATTCAAACTGCTTCAGATAATAAAGCGCTTTCAGCGGAGCAACAAGTATTCGGCGTCTAGCGCTCCCACGTAGAATAAAGCGATGGAATTCTTAAAGCACGGAGAAGCGGAGTAATGCGGCTCGCTTAAAACTTCGCGACCCAAAGGTCGTAAGCGCCGTGGAATATGCGTCACTTACGCGTTTTGGCCAACACTGATTTGAAATCGAAACAGCACGAAAAGATTTGTAACGGCTAGTTTTAAGTTGAGTTTTAACAGTTTTATATTAATAAGCTGAGTTTTTTTTTGATGATGTTTGTTAATAGGTCGAAGGGTGTCATATTAACTGTAGTATTCTTACGGAATCACTTTTGCTCTTTACAAAATATTTCATATTTTTTTAAATAAGCGTAAAGAGAGTTATAGATCACTTTCTCAAAAAATTTGGAAATTTCCCTAAGGGTAGTGTGTGGGTGTAGGTTTTTAAATCTGTTTTGTCATCTTTTTTGTATAAGGGTTTTATTAAAACTTTTTTGAGCTTGTTTGGGAATATGCCATCAGCAATACATACAATACAAGTTAATAATATGCGCTAATTAATTCTTTAGTGAATTTTATGACTTTTGTAGAAATGCCGTCGTATCCAACAGTGTTTGTATTTTTTATACTAGCAATAATTTGTATAAAGTCATCAGATGTAACAGGTTGCATGAATAATGAATTTAATGTCTGATTGTTTAAATTAATATTATTTAACGTGATGTCAGTAGCTTTAGCATCAGTATGGAAACGAATACAACCCAAAACACGGCCGATATCGGCGAAGGAAGGGAGGAGAGGGATGCGGTGTCGGAGTCCGGCGCCGCATCCAGCGAGGTGAGCGCGGGAGGCTCAGTGAGCTCCCAGCGCGGGAGGCCCGGGGCGGCTGCGGGGAACAGGGAGTTCCTACGCAAGCGGTCCAGGCCGGTAGGCGACCGAGAGTCGTCGTCAGATGGGGAGCTGGCTTCGGCTTGTAAGATCCCCACCAGCAAGCGCGGCGGGATCCGTGGCAAGGGGAGAGGCCTCTCTGCCACCGAGAGGTCGGCGCGGCTTGCCGAGGAGGGGCGCCATCCGGGGGTGGCCACCGGTCACGGGGTAACCCGTTCGGGCTCCTCTGGCGACGAAGCGGGCGCAGATGGCGGCTCCGATGCGGAGCGTAAGGCCGGACTCGCGAAGGAGGTGGAGGCGGCGCTGAGGGCTGTCTCTTTGAAACAAAAGCCCTCCACCAGGCAAAGGGCTATACCTGCAGCGGTCGCCTCCATTATGGCGGCAGCGGAGGCCAGATTTGCGGGGCCCCCGCCAGACGGCATGGCCATTCTGAGGGCGGAGGTCGCTCGCCTGACGGCCGCCACGGAGCTTCTCAAAGAGGAGAACATGAAGCTCCGAGCAGACCTGGCCAGTTTGCGCGAGTCCGGCTCTCGCGAGGCGCCCCAAAATGGGGGCCAGAAGCATCCAAGCCAGTCCGTGCCGGTGGAGAACCAGGTTCTGAATCTGGTTCGGCAGGAGCTGGCTGCCTTCCAGGCGCGGTTCTCCGTCCTGGAGGGCATTGTCCTGCGCCCCCCCCTAGCGGCAAACAAGGCGCCCGCGGGCCCGACGGCGGCCTCATATGCGTCTGCTGCGGCCTCCGTACCGGGGCCGTCCAGCCAGCCCCCCGGCAGGGTTATGTCGGCCCCGACGAAACCGGCTCCGGTTAGGAAGGCGGCGGCCCTGAAACAGGGCAAGGCGGCGGCCCTGAAACAGGGCAAGGCGGCGGCCCAAAAGAAGGGCAAGGCGGCGAATATACCAGCGCCAGCCGCGAGACAGCCGCTATCGCCGCCCCCCCCGCCCCCTAAGCCTTCCGCGGCCGAGACCGGGTGGCAGGTGGCCGGAGAAAAAGCGAGGGAGCGATCGGCGGCCAAAAAGGCCAGGAGGCAGGAGCAGAAACGCCGGCAAAAGGAGTGGGGCGTCGCGGTTAGGCTCAGCACCCCAAAGACCGCAGCTGTAGTGATTACACTACAGCCGGACGCGGAAAAGAGGGGCGTGACCTACCGCGACGTGCTCGCTAAGGCGAAAGCGACGGTGGATCTCGCAGAGCTCGGGATCACCGGGGGCCTCCGGCTTAGAGTCACCGCAACAGGGGCTCGAGTGCTGGAGATCCCTGGCGAAACCCGTGGCTCGTCCGCCGACGCTCTGGCTGAAAAGCTTAGAGCGTCCCTAAATGCGGACGAGGCCCGAGTGTCCAGGCCCGTCAAATGCGCAGACCTGCGCATACTGGGTCTGGACGACTCGGTGACCGAGAAGGAGGTGGTGGCCGCCGTCACCAGGACCGGTGGGTGCCCTGCCGAGCAAGTCAAGGCAGGCACCTTACGTCCGGACCTGTCGGGCATGCGAACCATAACGGTAAGCTGCCCTGTGACAGCGGCGAAAGTTATTGTGGAGGGCCGAAGGCTCTTGGTGGGCTGGGTTTCGGCGCAGGTGAAGCTGCTGGAACCCAGACCTCTGAGGTGCTTCCGCTGCCATGTGGGGCACCACGTGTCGGTCCGGTGCACCTCGGAGGTGGACTGCAGCGGCCTGTGCTTCCGCTGCGGCCAGCCTGGTCACATGGCCGCGGCTTGCTCCGCCGCGCCGCGCTGCGCCGCATGTGCGGCAGCTGGCAAGCCGGCCGATCACCGGGCAGGGAGCAAGTCCTGCGGTACTCCCGCCAAGGCCAGGGGCAAGGGAAGGCCCTCCGCCACCACCACCAAAACCCCCACCGTCGCCACCACCGCAGCCGCCGCCACTGTCGCTGCCGCTGCCGCTACTGCTGCAACTTCCGCAGCGGGGCCCTCGCAGGGGGCCCGGGAGGGGGCTGAAATGGAGTGCCAGTAACGGCCCCATTACGCCTTCTCCAGGCGAACATCAACCACTGCGCCTGCGCTCAGGATCTGTTGCTCCAGAGCATGGCGCAGTGGTCGATTAACATCGCCGTGGTCGCTGAGCCGTACTTTGTCCCGCCCAGGGATGACTGGGTTGAGGACCTTAGCGGCTCAGTGACCATAATTACGTCGGTCGCCGCCGGTACCCCGACCCTTGAGAGTGTCAGGAAGGGTCAGGGGTGCGTAGCAGCACGGTTCGGGGAGATCGTTGTAGTGGGAGTCTACTTTTCCCCGAGCCGAACTCTCGCCGAGTTCCACAACTCCCTCACGGAGTTGAGTGTCGTCATCGGAAGCCATTCCCTCCCCGTGCTTGTGCTCGGGGACTTCAATGCCAAGAACTTGGCTTGGGGTTCTCGTTACACGGACGTGCGGGGTAGAATGGTGGAGGACTGGGCTCTGGAGACAGGCCTGGTCGTCCTAAATCGGGGTTCTGTCCCCACGTGCGTGCGGATGCGGGGCGAGTCGGTGGTGGACATCTCGTTCGCCAGCCCCGCTCTGTCGCCGCGTGTCGTTGACTGGTGCGTCATGGAGGGGGTGGAGACCTATTCCGACCACCGGTACATCCGGTTCGACGTCTCCACCCAGTCCTCAAGCGTGCCGGTCCTACAGGCCCCGAGTGGTCCGCGATGGGCGCTGAAGCAGCTGGACCGGGAGCTCCTCCTGGAAGCCTCGATCGTGCAGGCCTGGGTGTCATCACCAGTCAGGCCTGCCGACATCAACAACGAGGCGGGTTGGTTCCAGGAGGCCATGTCCGAGATTTGCGACGTGGCAATGCCCCGAGTTCGGCCAGGAAGCGCCCGGCGTCAGGTGTACTGGTGGTCGCGAGAGCTGACGTCTTTGCGCAAGGCGTGCGTTGCCACGCGGCGCCTGTACGCCAGGCATCGCAGGCTCCGCATCCGCCCTCCGGATGCGGCAGCCATTGAGGCGGAGCTGTACGAGGGGTACAGAGCGGCGAAGACCGCCCTCCAAGAGGCTGTCCGGCGGGCCAAGAACTTGGCCCGCGAGGAGATGCTGGAGTATCTGAACGGAGATCCGTGGGGGCGCCCTTACAAGATGGTGCGGGACAAACTCCGCACCCGGGTCCCCCCGCTAACGCAGAGTCTCCGGCCTGAGCTCGTGGAGGACGTGGTGAGCGCTCTGTTCCCTTCGCGAGGGGAGCATCCTCCCCCGCCTATGGCTCCGCCGCCGCGTGCGGTGCCGGAAGCGGACCACTCCGACGACGATGACGACGTTCCGGAGGTGACTGGGGTAGACCTGAGAGTGGCGGTACGCAGGCTGAAAACCAGAAACACCGCCCCGGGACCCGATGGCTTGCCTGGCAAAGCCTGGGTCCTGGCCTCTGAGGCTCTCGGGCCCCGACTGGAAGGGCTCCTAAGCGCATGCTTGGAGAGAGGCCAGTTTCCGCTTCGTTGGAAGACGGGGAAGCTGGTCCTCATCCGGAAACCAGGGCGCCCTGCGGACTCTCCGTCCGCATACCGGCCCATCGTGCTGCTCGACGAGGTGGGCAAGCTCTTTGAAAGAGTCATTGCCAACCGCCTCGCCGGGCACCTTGCGGGGATGGGGCCGGATCTTGCGGAACATCAGTTTGGTTTCCGCAAGGGGCGCTCTACGGTGGACGCCATCATGCGCGTGAGAGCCCTCACGACGGGGGACGCGGTGTCCCGGGGCGGGGTCGTCTTGGCGGTGTCTCTTGACATCGCCAACGCCTTCAACTCCATGCCCTGGAGCTGTATTAGGGAGGCACTCCGGTATCACCGGGTGCCGACCTACCTTCGTCGTGTGGTCGGGGACTACCTGACGGATAGAGCCGTCATCTACCCTGGTCGAAGCGGAGAATGGAACCGGCGAGAGATGTCGTGCGGTGTTCCACAGGGATCGGTTCTGGGGCCGGCCTTGTGGAACATCGGTTACGACTGGGTGCTGCGCGCCGACCTCCCTACCGGCGTCAGCGTAGTTTGCTACGCTGACGACACGCTGGTACTGGCACAAGGGAGGTCGCACGAGGCGGCGGCCGAAAACATGACACGCGGGGTTGCGATAGTCGTGGAGAGGATCCGGCAATTGGGTCTCGAGGTGGCACTGCACAAGTCCGAGGCCATGTGTTTTCATGGGCCTCGGAATGCGCCACCGTCGGGATCCCTACTGACGGCAGGAGGGGTTTCCATCGGCGTCGGGTCGACGTTGAAGTACCTAGGACTCGTCCTCGACAGCCGGTGGAACTTCGTGGAGCACTTCCGACGTTTGGCTCCAAAACTGGAACGGACAGGGGCTGCCTTCAAGCGGCTCTTGCCCAACCTGAGGGGTCCAAACGCCTCCTGCCGGAGGCTCTACGCAGGGGTCGTGCGGTCCATGGCCCTTTACGGGGCCCCGGTGTGGGCGCGTTCTTTGAAGCGGCAAGCCGCCCACTACCTGAACGCGCCCCAAAAGGTAATAGCCATAAGGCTAATCCGGGGGTACCGCACGATCTCCGGCGAAGCGGCTAGCCTCCTTGCCGGATTGCCGCCATGGGATCTGGAGGCGATAGTCCTCGCACATCTGCACGAATGGCGCGCGGAGGCACTACGTCGGGAGGAAACTCCGCTGCCGCGGCAAATTGCCGCTCAGCGGACAGACCTCCGGTGTGATCTCATGGCGACATGGAGAGAGCGACTGTCGCAACCCCGTGCAGGGCACGCCACCATAGTGGCGATAAGTCCCCTCTTTGAGGAGTGGCTAGAGAGGCGCCACGGCGCCCTCACCTACCGCTTGACGCAGGTCCTCACCGGACACGGTTGTTTCGGGAGGTTCCTGCACCGAATCGGGCGGGAGGAAACGCCCGGGTGTTTCCACTGCGAGGATCGTCCGGAGGACACGGTGGAGCACACCGTGGAGGTCTGCCCCGCTTGGGCGGAGCACCGCCGTGTCCTTGTAGCGGCGATTGGCGGCGGCGATCTCTCGCGTCCGGCCCTGGTTCAAGCCATGGTCCGGAGCGAGAGGGAATGGGAAGCCGTCACCACCTTCTGTGAAGCAGTCATGCTAGTGAAGGAGGTGGCGGGACGTGAGAGGGAAAGAACCTCACGTCCCAGCCGCCGCGGGAGACGCCCTGGGCGTCGGGGGTCACGTGGTGGCTCCCGGCCACCGTAGGCGCGGGCCTGTGGACGGCAAGTTATGGGCTAGCTCGCCGTCCGGCCGTCTTATGACGACAGGCCGTGTCGACGGCGCGTTCGTGTTCCACGTGCGCTTCAAAGAGATGTCAGCAAATAAGTAGGGGTCCGCAAGGGCCGATGCCTACCAGGGCTGCGGGACTGTTCGAAAGAGATACCGTGGCCCTGGAACACAAAGGGCAAAGAAGGAACATGGATGGGTTTTAGTCAGTACAAGTCTGACACTCCCTTCCGCTCCGCCCAGAGTGGGGGGGGTCATTTGATGATTTCCCATCCGGAAAAAAAAAAAAAAAAAAAAAAAGTAGCTTTAGCATTATTTTCAATTTCGCCAATCTAATAATTGTTAAATTCGTTTGCAATGTCTATGGGATGTGTAAACGACAGATTACCTCGATTTACGCACATGATTGACTCTTGTGGAAAACACAATTTGGTTTATTTATTATTTGCTAGGTAGCCTTCGATTTGTTTTCGGCTGGGTTTATATATATATTTTTTTCATAAAATTTTTTTTTGGTTCTAAGTACCGTACCTATAAACTTTTATACATTCAGTAAAAACCTGTTATTTTTAAATTACAAATAGAAACTTCAATTTAATTTAATTTATTTGTGTTGATATTGATTAGTACACTGACATTTCGCCGATTATGTCGTCGATTTTCCCTAACATATTATTATTATAATTATCTAAATTTATTTTCTTTGTTACAGATTTAAACTAACATCATGGTGATGACATTGAGTCAATTCAAGTATGTACCCTTGTTGGTGTTCCAGATCATTCTTATGATCTTGTACATTTTCTTCACCGATTATGGGGGAGCTACTGACGCTAGTGTAAAAGGTAAGTTTTTTTTTAATGAATTTAATGGATCTTTACTTTCCGTTTCTGATTTTTCCGTAATTTATATGTCGGGTATGTCAGGGTTTACTCCGTTAGGTTTGTACATTATGTGGGCAGACTATGGGTTTCGTGCTATGATAACACTGGGTGCGATACACTGTTTCTAGCAAAACTAACGAATTACTTGAGATTACAACTTAACACAATAACACGTTACACGGGGCACAATGAATCGGGTACAGTTCCAAGACGTCTCAACTCCGCCGCGATCCGACACTGACTGTCGTTTTCTCCTCGAGTTGGACATCAGGGCTCTGTACAAGCACGCAGTGTTGTCTGTAGACTTGTAAGTAAGTCGCTTGATGGCACCACTGTACACTGGCGCGCTTTCCAATTCATTTTATGTCCGTACTATTGACCGGATTCGACATATATATATTATGAGACATTCTTCTTCTTCTTCAACCTTTATCCACCCAATGCTGAGTGTAGGTCTCTTCCAAATCTCTCCACTATTGGCAGTTTTGTGTCATGGCTATCCAGTTACTTTCGGCCACTTTAATGAGATTTTCTGTCCATCTAGTCGGTTGTCTTCTCACATTCCTCCGTCCTCTTCGTGGGGCCTTAGTTCTTACCAAATTCCATGCTGCCTAGGTCTACAAGAAGGTAGTCTTCAAAATATGTGACCTAATTGACCGCTTTGCTTGATTGCTTTGCCTTAAAAGCTTGACCCTTACCTTCATCGGTTCCTTAGAAAAAGGGTCTTGACATGCGAATAGACAAACAACGAGGTAATCCGTGAACGGGTTTCCTTTTTTTTCCTTTTGAGGTACGGAACTGCAATAAACACAAAATAGCTGTTTTTGACATGGAAAGAAAAATTCGAGTGCGAGCAGGGTTTGAACCTGCGACCTTCCGATTCAGTACACCGGATGTCTTAACCAACTAGACCATCGCACCCCGCTCACAGATCTCGAAATTTTCGTTCCATTAATAACGTCTTACGGTGACGTTAGCGCCATCTATTTAAGAAAGCATCGAACCAACTTAAACCAACACGTTGACATTGCAGTCAAATCAATGTTGTATAGAAGTCGCCATACCAAACCAATTTTTAATACTTTATACGCAAACCCTGCGTAGGGAACATAGCTGTTTTTGACATGGAAAGAAAAATTCGAGTGCGAGCAGGGTTTGAACCTTAGGTTCGATGCTTTCTTAAATAGATGGCGCTAACGTCACCGTAAGACGTTATTAATGGAACGAAAATTTCGAGATCTGTGAGCGGGGTGCGATGGTCTAGTTGGTTAAGACATCCGGTGTACTGAATCGGAAGGTCGCAGGTTCAAACCCTGCTCGCACTCGAATTTTTCTTTCCATGTCAAAAACAGCTATGTTCCCTACGCAGGGTTTGCGTATAAAGTATTAAAAATTGGTTTGGTATGGCGACTTCTATACAACATTGATTTGACTGCAATGTCAACGTGTTGGTTTAAGTTGGTTCGATGCTTTCTTAAATAGATGGCGCTAACGTCACCGTAAGACGTTATTAATGGAACGAAAATTTCGAGATCTGTGAGCGGGGTGCGATGGTCTAGTTGGTTAAGACATCCGGTGTACTGAATCGGAAGGTCGCAGGTTCAAACCCTGCTCGCACTCGAATTTTTCTTTCCATGTCAAAAACAGCTATGTTCCCTACGCAGGGTTTGCGTATAAAGTATTAAAAACACAAAATAATTCGTTCTTTTTACCCGACTGCCAAGGAAGGATTATGTTTTTCACGCGTATCTTGTATGTTTCTTTGTTTGTTTCCATGTAAATTTCTTTATTATCTCATATGTTCCAAATGGCTGGATGGATTTCGACGATTAAGGTATCATTAGATTCGTCTCAAAAACTCAAGTGTCCTTAGATAGGTGTTTAAATAAAAAAAAGAAAATGGTGGATTTTTGGCGCTAAATATACATAATTATACGTATATGTTCCAAATGGCTGGATGGATTTCGACGATTAAGGTATCATTAGATTCGTCTCAAAAACCCAAGTGTCCTTAGATAGGTGTTTTAAAAAAAAAGAAAATGGTGGATTTTTGGCGCTAAATATACATAATTATAAGTATATGTTCCAAATGGCTGGATGGATTTCGACGATTAAGGTATCATTAGATTCGTCTCAAAAACCTAAGTGTCCTTAGATACGTGTTTAAAAAAAACAAAATGTTGGATTTTTGGCGCTAAATATACATTATAAGTCGCTAGGTAGTATTATTTTTTCAACCAAACCTATAGAGTAGGGTATCAAAATGAAGGAAATTAAAAGTAGACTACAAATATATATTTATATATAGGTACATAATACAATTTGTAGTTGAGTTTTTTGATACTTATAATTAAAATGTTACTTGTTTATTATTTCTTTATTAGTTCTCTATTAATATGTATGAATCGGATTTATAAATGTCACAGTCCAAAAAGCATTTAATTATGTTATTATAAAATAAACTGAATAAAAACTGAGAAGAAATTGAGAGTTTTTCAAACTATTGACGAAAAGTCTATTAATCAATCTGCCCAGTCTTTTTTCAATACTATGTTGGGGTCGGCTTCCAGTCTAACTGGATGTACTATCATCCCATATACTAGTTCTTTACATGAAGCAACTGCCTATCGGACCTCCACAACCCAGTATATGGGTATTGCGATACTCCTTGGGAAGACCGGTTGTCTGACTTTCGGGCTTCTGACCACTAGTAACGATAGTCGTTACTAGTGGTCAGAAGCCCAAAGATCTACAAATGACTGGGCCATCCGAGGCACGGAGGAAACTCGGTAGGAAATGACGTTCACCCAGCCACACACCAACCAAGTAAGCATTGCTTAACCTTGAAAACCCGTGCGGCTGTTATTATTTAGCCACTAACTCCTGAACTCCTTAACCGAAAGTAGTAAAATAAAAAATAAAAAAAATGTTACGATTAATAAAATGAATGACTGCATCCATAACCGGGCGTACGTGTCCTAGGCGCCGATGACATTAACTTTTTCAATTGCATGTAAGTGCAGTCTCAACGAGCGACCCAATTAGTATATTCCATCTTTATCTTAATAATAATCCTCGACGTGTTTCAATTAATTCATTCAGGCTTCCTCTGCAAATCCATATGCGTTGCTCCAATTAATTATTAAAACAAGGATGTACTGTTATAATGAACTGGACTAAAATTCTCGAGTATTATGCAAATTATATTAGTAGAATGTAGTTTTGTTATTACTAGCTCTTGCAGAGGAATAATTATTCATTTCAGTTATTTTGTTCAATATTTGCACAAATTACAACATTTATAAAGCGGAACATTAACTAATTTTAAATCAGCCTTGTTTTTGTTGCAAGTGGTATTTCTGCGCCTCTTTATTTTAGAGGCACAAAAAAAATCAAAAGTGTTTTATGTATTTTTTGACGTTTTACAAATGCTGCCTCTCAGCCTAATGAAAAATATTTTATTAAATACACAGTATACACACAGTTTTTGTTTAAATCTGCTATTTCATACATTTTGACCACGTAGGTATTGCACTTTTGTGGGAAACATAAGTTTTTTTTTTAAATTACCGATGATTAATTCCAATGTGTGATATGATATCCCTTCCAACCTGTATACATTAAACAAAACAAATTTAAAAAAAAATACTAAGTAAACAAAAAAGTATTATAATAATATATTTTTGTATATTACACATTACGCGTTCCTATGGAATTTAATTATGCAGTGTCTAATTGGCTAGTGAAACTACAGAGACGTGGAGTTATGTTTTGTTTTACCAAGTTTACACATTGATACCCATTACGTCTGGGGAGTTTAACAAGTTCAACTAGCTACTTCTATTTGACCTTGTAGGTTCATTAGGCTGTCTACCTAAACATGATTCAAATTGGAATATCAAATAACCACCAATCCTATGCGGAGATGAACATAAAGGCACCACGGCATCGCGTTACACATTAAATTGTTAATGTCATCGCGAGTGTTGTCAATTAAAATAACGTTCTCCGTGTGAGAACGAACAAACACAACTGGCGTACAATTAATTTGCTTGAAATTCCACATTAATCCAGCGTGTAGTCGAGGCCGGTAAGGGTCAACGCAGATAGAGCTGCGCTGCGAGAAACTAGAGCGATTCTTATTGATTAATTGGTAATGAACTTTGAATCAACGGTTACAGAATTGGAAATAGCTTGCTTGGATTTTTTTCGTGTAGCATGCACTAGCGTAGGTAGTTTGTGGCAACACGGGCCGCCGAGAGGACCTCTACACCATGTACCTGAAAATGTGACCATTTTTTTTCAGATATTTTATTAAATTTGATACATATGACCACACCCTTCTAGTACACGCTGTATAGGGTAGTTCGAGCGTTTGCCGCGGAGGCAGCATCTCTGCCAGATGTAGGTCCCGAGACACAATACTCGCTGACAGGCTCTCGCTTGTCACATACTCATAGGAGAAAGTGACTGGACAGTCATGTAGATCGTCGCTCTAGCGCACGTGTTCATGGCTCTGACACAAAACTACCTGAAATACGTACTCACAGCTCGTTGCTCGCCAACTCATTTCTACTTGCTGATTGTCGGCGATGGAAGAGGTACCTTTTTTTTCGGGTGGGATATCATTAAATGACTGCCTGCCTCTCCACCCAGAGCGGGAGCGGCCCGCTCTGGCCGGAGCGTAAGGGTGTCAGACTTGTACTGATTATATCCCACTCATGTTCCTGCCTAGCCCTTTGTATTCCAGGGCCGCGGTAGCTCTTTCGAACAGTCCCGCAGCCCCGGCAGGCATCGGACCCCTTTCATTTTGCTGACATCTCTTTGACGGGCATCGGACGGCGAGCTAGCCCATTACTCACCGTCCACAGGCCCGCGCCTACGATGGCCGAGAGCCACCACCTAGCCCCCGACGCCCGGCGCGTCGACGACGACGTGACGTGACGGGACGTGAGCTGCTCTCCCTCGCACGTTCCGCCACTTCCTTCGCTAGCATGACTGCTTCGTGAAGGAGGTGACGGCTTCCCATTCCTTCTCGCTCCGGACTATGGATCGAACCAGGTCCGGATGCGAGAGATTGCCGCCGCCAATGGAACCGGTCCTCAATAACGTTTTTAAATTATTAATAATTGAGCATTCTGCATTATTATTATTATTCGTTGACGATGCACGTAAACATCTGCGACAGTGTTCGAGAGCGCTCGCGGATTCTTGATCATCAGATGAGTTCGTGGAGGATGTTCACGGAAGGGCACTGGCGCACAGGGCGCCCTGCGGACTCTCCGTCCGCATACCGGCCCATTGTGTTGCTGGACGAGGTGGGCAAGCTCTTTGTAAGAGTCATTGCCAACCGCCTCGCCGGGCACCTTGCAGGGATGGGGCCGGATCTTGCGGAACACCAGTTTGGTTTCCGCAAGGGGCGCTCGACGGTGGACACCATCATGCGCGTGAGAGCCCTCACAACGGGGGACGCGGTGTCCCGGGGCGGGGTTGTCTTGGCGGTGTCTCTTGACATCGCCAACGCCTTCAACTCCATGCCCTGGAGCTGCATTGCGGAGGCATCACGGGGTGCCGACCTACCTTCGTCGTGTGGTCGGGGACTACCTGACGGATAGGGCCGTCATCTATCCCAGTCGGAGCGGAGAATGGAACCGGCGAGAGATGTCGTGCGGTGTTCCACAGGGTTCGGTTCTGGGGCCGGCCTTGTGAAACATCGGTTACGACTGGATGCTGCGCGCCGACCTCCCTACCGGCGTCAGTGTAGTTTGCTACGCTGACGACACGCTGGTACTGGCACAAGGGAGGTCGCACGAGGCGGCGGCCGAAAACATGACACGCGGGGTTGCGATAGTTGTGGAGAGGATCCGGCAATTGGGTCTCGAGGTGGCATTGCACAAGTCCGAGGCCATGTGTTTTCATGGGCCTCGGAATGCGCCACCGTCGGGATCCCTACTGATGGCATGAGGGGTTTCCATCGGCGTCGGGTCGACGTTGAAGTACCTAGGACTCGTCCTCGACAGCCGGTGGAACTTCGTGGATCACTTCCGACATTTGGCTCCCAAACTGGAACGGACAGGGGCTGCCTTCAAGCGGCTCTTGCCCAACCTGAGGGGTCCAAACGCCTCCTGCCGGAAGCTTTACGCGGGGGTCGTGCGGTCCATGGCCCTTTACGGGGCCCCGGTGTGGGCGCGTTCTTTGAGGCGGCAAGCCGCCCACTACCTGAACGCGTCCCAAAAGGTGATAGCCATAAGGCTAATCCGGGGGTACCGCACGATCTCCGGCGAGGCGGCTAGCCTCCTTGCCGGATTGCCGTCATGGGATCTGGAGGCGATAGTCCTCGCGCGCCTGCATGAATGGCGCGCGGAAGCACTATGTCGGGGGGAAACACCGCTGCCGCGACAAATTGCCGCTCAGCGGACAGACCTCCGGCGTGATCTCATGGCGACATGGAGAGAGCGACTGTCGCAACCCCGTGCAGGGCACGCCACCATAGTGGCGATAAGTCCCCTCTTTGAGGAGTGGCTAGAGAGGCGCCACGGCGCCTCACCTACCGCCTGACGCAGGTCCTCACCGGACACGGTTGTTTCGGGAGGTTCCTGCACCGAATCGGGCGGGCGGAAACGCCCGGGTGTTTCCACTGCGAGGATCGTCCGGAGGACACGGTGGACACGCACATGAATTCCGAAAATCAGAGGTGCGTATTTGGATTCGAACTCGAGACCTTTAAAAAAATGCGCGAGTAGAAGCTTACTATGTAAACAAATTGGTAATAGGGAACAAAACACTCGACAGTGTAGAGCGATTTCTCATTTAATTGATATTGTCTCGTTGTCTTGATATTGAAGATACGGAATCGATACGTACGTGTTTATATGTCAAGTATGAGTTGTGATCGTTAACTGTGAAGAATCCACTTATAAGTACTTTGTCAAATAAGTAAACACATGGGTAATTAACTCAACCAGAAACACGGGATATAAAAAACATAATATTCAGTACATCATTTTGAGCATAGACATTTTTCATCAGTTTGTAAAAAAAACAGCTGTTTCCTACAAAGTGCAATTCAATAAAAAAAAATCAGCTCCAATTAATGATACACTGAATATGTGGTAACCGTTTTCGTGTAGGTGTGCCTTCCACCCCGTATAAACATCACGACTATAATCTCCGAATTAGCAGAGTTGTACATGGTATACTCATTTCGCCAGTCATGTTTAAGTCTCATGTAATGGAGACGAGCTTATTGTGATCTATTGCGGGTACGGATTCAGCTTTCTGGGGGTCTAAAATGGCCGCTTTGGCAGAATCGTAATAGTATAATAGGGTGTTACCACACCAATCGATCGATCGTCGATCGAGGCTATCTATCGATGGTAGAATGGATAAGTCGACATCGATCGACAGTTTCTTCTACACCAATTGATCGATCCTCGTCATTTCTACCATCGATCGATTGGTGATCGGCGATCGAGCTATTGGTGTAGTAACACCCATAATATGTATGAATTACGTTTAAATTCTTAAAATGGTCACAGACGCAGTTGATATTATGAATTGTCACTTTGTGACCACTTTACGAATTGTAACGTAATTCATATTAATATCCTATTATTATTCTGCTAAAGTGGCCATTTTAGGACCCCTGGCTGCAACTGAAAAAAACTCCATTACAAAAAAAATAAAGGTAAAATACAAAAAGGACATACATTAATATAACTTGCTTCACATATCATAGAAGTGAATGGACCAAATTGGTTTACTTAAACTTAGGTCAGGGCTAAAGAGCAGCAATTTTCTACAATTTGTCTTCTACTGAATTATTTAGTAGTGTTCAATACTTCGTCATAGCAGTAGCTGGAAAATTCTTACAGTGAAACACTTATACCCTGATTTCTGATAAACATTCGTTTAGTATTGGGGTAATAATGTTTTTCTACATGCACCAAACATATGCTAATTGTTCTGAATTCAGCTAATAGGTTTAACGTCAGTACTGGTAATTCAAAATGATAGTGAATGTGTTTATTTCAAACTAGTTGTTGCCTGCGACCTTCGTCCTCGTGATATTATTATAAAATATTACTTCCCTATTTGAATCGGTTTTTTTATTAAACAAGGGAACATTTTCACGGAAGCCTAACCCTTTTTCTAAAATAAAAGTATGGAATAATTTCAAGGGTTTTAATTTTTTTTGCACGAAACCCTAATTTTTTTCTCAAATAAAAGTGCCTAAGTTGCTCCTTATGACATCAGCTGTCTGTGAGTGAAAGTCCTGTCAAAATCGGTCCAGCCGTTTCGGAGATTAGCCGGAATAAACAAACAGACACTTTAATTTTATTTATTTGTGTAGACACCACAATGTTGTTAATTAAATCCAACCAATGAAGAATTAAACACTAAATTATTTATCCGTACTTTAAGTAACTCTGTCTGTCTATTCCCATTTCTCCCATTTTTTTTTTTTTTTTTTCTCTGTCTGCCTAAACGGCTGAACGGATTTCGATGTTTACTCACAGTCCATAGGTGGACCATGAGGTTAAGATAATAGGATAATTTGTATCCCAGCAGTGGGTTAATTTCCGACCTCCACCTAGACAAAGCCGTGAGTAAATGCTTGTTTCCTATAAACCCATTGTTTTCTCGTGACGTATGCACGTTCGAATGTGTGTTAGGAATTAAAAAATAACAAAGTGATTTGTCTTTGTTTATTCATACGATGTTGATTTGTGATGCGGTTATCAATGTGGGTGTCAATTTCTGTATTGGTGTTTTACGGACAGAGTGCGTAGAGATTTGTCTGACCTTATCCTTACTACGCTGGCCGGTTTCCAGTCAGTTAGTGTAAGGCTGGTAGACAGACTTTCAAGTGTCTGACTACAGACTGTCTGTAAAAGATCTACGAATGACAGCAGTCTAACGTACTTTCCAAGACACAGAGGATCTGGGTATGCAAAGGATGGTCACCGATCCACTGACCGACCTCGACAAGGATATCCTGACTTTCGATCAGCAACGAGTTTCTTGAAGAGCTCTAAAGAATTGATGGGGATCATAAGAGTTCATGTAACACTTATTATTCCGACTAATTCTGACTGATTGATCACAACATCGAAATCCCCATTTAATATTAGATTTTAATTCAAACACTTCGCTGAAACCAAACCAATCGACTGTAATAATCATGCGTGACCTTTCACGAGTATTTCTGCGAATTCTATGAGAAACCAATGAACTCCCGATAATCTGTTAATGTAGCACATTTTACCATTGACCTTCCCACACGTAGGAATCTAATTCTATAAGCTCTGATTGGCTAAGAGTTGATGATCGTAGATTTATTGACGCACCACAGGAGGTTACCCAATTTACGGGAAATTATTTTCCTTTCATGTGTTGTGTTATTTCAGAGGTTAAACTTCTTTAGTATATTTTTGTCAAAAATAACAAACAATATTTTCTAAGTCATTTCTTTGATTTCACCATTTTATGGTGAATAAACGTGGTCTGCGAGTCTGTCTGTTCTTTACACGCCTAAACTACTGAATCGATTATAATGAAAGAAAGATATGTAGCCTAGAGAAGTACACAGGATGTAAGGGACAGCCCTCCCCAAACTGATGGGGTGAATTCAGTATATCATACTAAGATGACCGGTACACGAAATTATTTCAGGAATGTTATGGGAATCCAATAAATTTGATTTGTATTATTTCCTCTTACGCAATGTATCGTTACCGTGGCAAAACGCACGTAGCGAACGGCAAGCGCGACGACGAGTTTAATTAATTCTGTAGCTAGGCAGGAAGTGAACAACTGATTTCACGGTCGTTCGAGAGTATTTCAACATCCATTTTAGAATTTTTGATTTTAGCCGTATTATTTACATAAATGGAGTGCTGCGAATGTAATTTTACATTGAAATAAAGGAATATAGTAACTGGAAAAAAAAACCGGAGAAAAATTCCGGTCGAATATTATTTAAAATAAGGAGCTGAATGCACCCTGTCAGTTTGTGGAGGGCTGTCCCTTACACCCTGTAGGTATAGGTCACTTTTAATCCTGGAAATTATGCCGCATACTTATATAAAAGAGGTTAATATTATAAAAGAAATAAAAACAAGATTGATACATTTTCTCAAGTAATTAATCCCGGCAATGTTCCCAACCCGAGTAAACAGATATATCCGTAGCGGTGACGTAAGCGGTCCCCCATTGACCCGGTTTGAGTTCAGAACCGGTTATCAATAAGCGTGTCGACGAACAACGTTCTTAGTGCATTCCAATTAATCGGATTATTTGTTCGTGACTGGTAGTTGTTGTTATCTGGGTGGATAAAATTATTATGATGCTGAATGGAGAGTTAGAGGAAGGCTGAAGAAAATATGGATGGTCTGTGTGAGGAACAACATGAAAGAAAAAGGAGTAAATGATAGTGTGACGGCTGACAGGGGAGAATGGAAGAAAAAAAAACCCGTGCACCGACTCGAAGAAATTTGGGATAAGGATAGGAAGATGATGATTAGGCCCTCATATCGAACAGCTCTTGGCTAAGCAATAATAGCTGCACAAGTCGATCTTCAAAGTTTAGCAACGCTTGCCGACGTCTATCCGTGGATGGGTTCATAACATAAACTTCAGCTTGCTTCAGAAATCGCGTCCCGGCTGTCATTCGTGGATCTTTGACGACCGTTACGGGTAATCAGACGTTCAATATTCTGTCAACCAGTCTTATCAAGGGGTATCTTGTTGGGTTGTATTCCGTTTAATAAATTCCTTTACTCCTAGTTTAATATTTTTATTGTACTTTCAATCCTGTTTTTTGCCAAGATTTTGTGTGCCGATTTAGCATACTTTTTAGTTAAAGAAGACAAAAGACTGTCTCCAAACTCACAGGATCTGCTAGTTTGGGAGTCAAGGTTTAGTCTATCGGTATGATTTTTAATTAACTGAAATTCATGCTACCTATTAAAGCGATGTTGAAGGTTTTTGTACGAACAATAATTTTTATTATTTCTTTTTACACATATTAAATACATTTTTAAATATTTCTTAAAAAAAAACATGTAAAAACATTTAAAAATATATTATTATTCTGCTGCATCTGGATAGACTGGAAGGGGGGGACACGTCCTTATATTACAAAACTCTACCGTGACTGTTTAGTCGTCTTGCAAAGGTCGTCCACTCAATGTAACCGACATAAAATAGCTCTAGGCGCGATTTTTTTTATCTTCCATAATAGGTATATACCTCGAAAACACAACACAGAACTCGAGTCCAGTAGATCATCGCTCGCAACAGGGTGTTTTGACTACGTCATGCGTCATAATACTGTTTAATATTTTTATTTTTAAATTATTAAAATCTTATAAATACCTTCTTTTTATGAATGTTTAGTATTCACTGGATACATAAAGTGGGCTGCCGTTGTAATAATACTAAAAAGTCACAGTGTATAAATTCACTACTGAAATAATTTGAGGAACCCAAAGACCGATTCAGAGGAAGTTGACACTCATAATCAACATGCTGTTAATAATAGATAGGGGGGGACTTGGTGGGTATTTGTTAGGTAATTTAGTTACATCTATACAGCGTGTATGAGTAAAGTGTGGTCATATGTAGAGGTGTGATTCAGGACATCAAACTGAACAACTTTCACCATGGAACCAAATCGTAATGGCGTAAAAATAATCAGCTATCCTATAGAAAACAACAATACTTTCTCGACCTAAATGTATCCCCGTAAATATGAAAACACCTTTCTAGTACATGCTATATACAGCGTGGAAGGGATATTTTTTAGGAAACAGCCGATTATTTTTAAAATTACTGATAAAAATGTCTATGTGGGGGAGGGGGGAAGTACAGAATGGTGTATTGAACACGTGGTAATCGTTTGTGGTACACCCTGTATAATAGTTATTATAACAGCTTTAATGTGGAAAGAAAAATTCGAGTGCGAGCAGGGTTTGAACCTGCGACCTTCCGATTCTGTACACCGGACGTCTTAACCAATTAGACCATCGCACCCTGCTCACAGCTCTCGAAATTGAGAATTGGTTAAGTCGCGATTCGTGTCTGACTGTGTGACCGCGTTGTTCTTTTTAACTTTAAAACGGATTTTCATGCAATTTTAACCATTATTTTGAGTATTTATTCCGGAAAAATAAATCCCTGTGTTTTACTAAGTCGCTAAATCCGCGCGAAGCATGGGCCGGTTCTCTAGTTTAAAATAAAACTGTATTCCGGACATAATATAAAACTTTACTTGTTATGTAGTTTTACGTGAGCAAAACCTCGAGTTAAAACTAGTAAAAAAATAAATTGGTAATGGCAGTCAGTCAACAGCATGCAACATTGAAATATTTAGCAGCAATTCATCGGGGAACTCGCATTATTTAAATTATTTATCTCGGAACACGGGCATTCAAATGATTTCATATGGAAACGGGATGTTTGTGCAAAAAGCACATTATTATTTAAAGTTTATTAAATAAAACAGTGGTTCAGTGAGCATTTAATTGAAAATTTCCAATATTTAACTCTTATTTACTCACGAAAATTAGCACGTTGTTTTAAATTTGGCAAGAATTATTATCTGTGCTGTCTGTGATGTTAACATCACACACATCACAGATAATAAGACTTCTTGTAGTGATGTTAGCATCACCTGCTAGTCTAATATAATGCACCTGAATACAAGTATTTTAAATGGAGAGACTACCTATCTGAACTCGATAACCCAGCTACTGGGTAATACGATACCTCTTTTTTTTTTTTTTTTTTCGTATGAGAAATCATCAAGTGACCCCCCCTCACTCTGGGCGGAGTGGAAGGGAGTGTCAGACTTGTAATGACTAAAACCCATTTATGTTCCTTCTTTGCCCTTTGTGTTCCAGGGCCACGGTATCTCTTTCGAACAGTCCCGCAGCCCAATACGATACCCCTTGAACTACCAACTTACTGTACTTGTGTTAACTTCTAATCATCCTAACTAATATCACAAACTAACTGTGGCCCGCGACCTTCGTCCGCGTAAAATGATTGTAAAAAAATATTACTTCCCCCTTGGAATCGAATTTTGTTGCCAATTTCAAGGGTTTAAATATTTTTGAACGGTATCATAATTATTTTTCTAAAATAAAATTAGCTTACGTTAGACCTTATAACATCAGCTATCTGCCAGTAAAAGTCCCGTTAAAATCGGTTCTCCCGTTTCGGAGATTAGCCGGAACAATCAGACAGACAACAATTTAAAAAAATGTGTGTTTGTTTATAAGGCCGACATATATTTTCATATGCATTCAGTAAAAAGCTGTTATTGTGATATTACAACAAGACACTTCAATTTTATTTATTTCTATAGATGCGAAAATGAGTTTGTTTGTTTGTTACCTTTTTACGCATAAACCTCTGAACCGATCATTCTGAAATTTAGCACATACGTTGTCAGGTGTACAGAAACGGACATAGAGTACATCCCGAAGAAAAGTACTATTCCCGAGGAAAACAACAATAACGTTCTTATGATAATATGTAGATGGCGCCACGTGTATTTAGAATCATGACTGAATTATATTATTACAAGCAGAGTACAACCCGAATTGATTATCGAATTCTAAATGAACGCGAGCAAAGCCAAGGGCAAAAGCTAGTTGACAATAAAGACATCCCGGTCATAGATACCCCGATGCCATCATCTTATTATTTCGCCCTCTTAATACCGTCTGCCTTGATAGAATTACATTGTGTGCTACCGAATGATATCTATACAGAAATAATAAGGCTTGATTGTTCTCGTAACAATGGAGAGATAAAATTTGTCATTGTACAAAAAATATGCCAACGTAAAGGGGAAAAAAATGGGGTTGTAATAAAGATATTTTCAGATGACTTATATAATAGGAGGACCACTGTTAGCTTAATAGGAACACGAGGTAAATTCTATACAAAATGCAGAATTCATAGTCCTGCAAACTGTTATCATTTATTCATTCATTACATTTAGTACAGTATAAACCATTAATACAAAATTAAGTTATCCTTTTACTCTGTCTTCTCACAGAACCACAAGCATTCTAACAATATCGTCTTCTATTCATCAGCAAACAAGTCCAACCCAGGGTTGGTCTCCACGAACACGTTGAACATCGTCTTCGCATACGCGGTATAGCGGAGGTGGATTGAGTTACAGGGCGACAAACGACTTTTTTGCAAAAAAAAAACACCGACCTCTAAAAAAACACAAACATCATCTACATAAACGAAGTAAAAAGCCAAGCCAATTTAATGATGGAAAACTCAATAAATTTGCCTAAAAATGGAATGTTAAATAATTAATGCTTTTTAGACCGATTATAATTATTAGGAATGGATAATTGTTACAGCACCGCATGTAGATCCGAGGCGTTAGTATGACTATGTAGGATTTTACACGCTATTGTAATTTGGACAACAGCACGCCTACCTATAAGGGAATTAAAATTATAATTTTCTAAAAGAAACATGACTTTAGGACATTATGTAGACCCCCAGAGTTCAGATTTTCTTCGATTAGTTATTAAAAAAAATAACTGTTATTAACATTTTTACTAAATAAATATTGCACTTTTGAAGGAATCGGTAGATTTTTTAAATTGAATAATATATTTTATTTTTAATTATTTTTTTTATTTTTAAAATTAATATTTAAACTATATATTTTAATTGATTATATTTACATTATATACAGACTACAAATAGAACTAAACTAATGATAAAAATAGGACTAAAAGTAAGAAAATATAAACATCTAAACAACGACGTCAATAGGACACTCAGGCGTCAAAGTACTCCTCCGCATCGCTGTCATCTGGAAACGTGCCCAGAAGACTGGCAGCATTGCCACGCTGAATGGCAATGCTAATTCTTTGGCCAAAGAAAGAGCCAGCCCTCTGGTCACGTGAAGTGTCGACCAGTCGGCGAGAGATTTCCTTAAAAAGGAGACGCGCACTCGGGCCCCATGACCCGAGCGTTTCGACCTCAAACGGCTCAAAATTGTAGTTACCAATAAGGTTACAGTATTTGCGTCGCTTGAGGATCTCAGCAGCCGCAGCAGCAGCGCCTGCACAGCCCAAAAAATGTAATTAATTTGTTAAAAGATGAAAAAAGGAAATAATAATAAGAACGGAAACTTTCACTGCTGAAGGCTCTTATAATCATGCGCAAAATTACATTGAATTTTCTGTTGGTTGGTTTTTAATTGCCTGTTTAGTTCTGAAAACTAATTAACACATTTAAAGTTCGGCGTGCTTTAAGCGGTATTCTCTGAGGTGTCATTTAAGTTGCACAGAAATTTAGGTTCTATCTTTAAAGATACCTACCTAAACCACCCTATAACCTATTTAAATAGGTTTTAGAATTTCCATCTCCTTCTTGCTTGATCTTTTAGACTGTCCTTTAAAAAGTGACTCAGGAATTACACTAGGAAGATTTTCGATAGAAATTTAGTTAAAATGTCAATATAATGTAAAGTCGCAGCTGCATACGGTTTTAGGCTCAAATAAACAGGCCTAAGGTCGCAAGCGCTACTCCGGAGCATGAGGACCTGGTTTGATTCTCGGGTCGAGTTAAGAGTTATTGAGTTTTCCATCATTAATTTCTTAGTAACAGCCCGGTGTCTATAATTTGGCCCGGTTGTTGGCAATAGGCTCACCTCCTATTACATGGGACTTAAGAGCATAACCAGCCCTTCGGAGAAAAACTGGCGTTTTGTTATGGTGTAAGGTATAAATATATTTTTTTAAATGACCGTCGACCACTTTTCAACATTACGTCCTAAGGAATAAGTTTGAAAAGTGGTCGACCGTCAGTCAGCGAGCGTCCCTAGATTTCGCTTTGTACCCATATATCTGCACGCCTGGTAAGAACAAACCTTTATTCACGAAAGGAAAGTACGTTGAAACCCGATAATATCTTTATCTTCTTTCACACATAAGAAAAGTGATTCAACGCTGACACGAACTTCGTTATAACTTTTTCATATATTTATGTAAATTCACAGAAAAGGCTGAAATTGGATATTTTCATATTTTTCTTTTTTAAGGGATTAGTTCACAGGGTTTGCAGTTGGTAGGTTGTTATTTGTTAAGACATTCAATGTTCGCTTTGTATAGAGGAATCTTAGCTAAGCTGAATACAAGTATTGCTGCTCTCAAGGGATTAAAATACCATTGATTTAAATCTAGGGAAAGGGGTTTCGGGTAGGTGCGTTAGGAGTCGAACTAGAAGTGGTTGAAATACGATCAACCACTTCTAGTTTGACTCGAGCTTTGTTTCCAAAGTCCGTTTCAAAATGGCGTCTGTTAGCTAAATTCTTGGAAAAGCTGTCAAAGAGAACTGAAAATTTTAAATTCATAGAAAAGAGGATATTTATTTTTGTAGTTTAAATTAAAGTCATTTATATTTATATATTCACTTAGTACTTCCAAATTAGAAAAGGATCGAAGGATTTTGATGGATCGTTTACTTTGAAGAACTACAAATTAAACTGGAACTAGGTACTCAAGGAAAAAGAAGAGACAACAACTTAAATATAGGAACCAATCCTAAAGTCTACGGTCTACGATCGTATGTCTACGGTCTGCGGTCGCTTTTGGAATTATACTTTCTAAAAGCGACCGCAGATCGTAGACCACAAACCGTAGCTGCCCAATTGCTGTGACAGACCGCAGCGACATAACTGGTATGAAACCTGATGAAAACGCTTCCCCTTAACCAAACCTACATGGCGACATTGTTATTGTACCTTTGCTCGTTGTAGTAGATTTTCTTGTGTATCACTCGTGGCTAATGAGGAGCTCATGGCTAAATAATAACAGCCGAACAGGTCAATCTTCAAGGTAAAGCAGCGCTTGCCATGGTCACTCCTTGGATGAGCGCCAACCGTTACATAGCGAGTTTTCTCCATGCCTCGGAAAGCATGATTTGACAGTCACTGGATGGCCCGAAAGTCTGATAGCCAGTCATACCAAGGCGTTTTACCCAGTACTAACTGTGTTGTGTTGGTCAGATAGGCAGTCGCCCTATGTAAAATACTGGTACTGCATCATGTTAGACTGGACGCCGACCCCAACATAACCAAAATTCAAAAACAAACAAAAAAGAAAAATTATCTCAAAACATAGTGTCATACATAAACTGAGGCAGCCCCAGTAAGTTACAATGGTACTTGTGTCGGGGCTGTCTCACTCTTCCTTTAGGTGTTATCTTTGCAATGATATTTTAGTAATTATGATTAAGCTACTAAACAGGAAAAAATACAAACAAAAATATTTAAAAAAAAAATGAATGAATTAAGCAGCTCTCACTGTCTGAAGAGTGCACGTATTTGTAAATAATCGTAATTGGGAAAAAGCTAGGCAGATGATGAGACAGGGTAGTAGAATTTCGTATTAACAAACATTCCAATTCCTTTTATTAATTGGAGATTCCTGCCACCGTAGACAACGATTTCTTTGACGAAAGAATCGACAAAATGACAGATAGTGCAAAGAAATCTGTCATTGTGTCGACACAATCCGTCATTTTGTCGATTCTTCCGTCAAAAAAATCCTTGTCTACGGTGGTCATGCTACAGGGGTTGGAGGAGTAATATTTGCAGCAAAATGGACACAAATCATTTATTGTAGATTATATAAAGCACTCAAATTCAATAACGAACAATCGTTATTGAATTTTAGTGCTTTCAGAGCCATTGGCAATTTGTTAGTTAATGCAGTTTGGCTAATTGATTTTAATCGTTTATTTATTTTATTGGCAGTGTTGTTTTATTTAATTTGTTAATGTAACAAAGGTAGAATATTTAGGGTGAAAATTAAATTGAGCTTTCAATTCTGCTTCCAAAAAACAAAAGCATTATTCTTTATTAATTTTGATATTCGATAATTCGCTGTGATTTGTAGATCTTGACAGTCGTTAGGTAGTCAGTGGCCCAAAAGGTCTGACAACCAGTCTTACCAAGGGGTATCGTATTACCCAGTACTAACTGGGTTGTGGTGCCCAGAAAGGCAGTCGCCCCATGTGAAATACTGGTATTCAGATGCATCCGGTTAGACTGGGAGCTGAACCCACCATAGTTGGGAAAAGGATGATAATGATGATTCGTAATTAAAATGAAAAATTAAAGTAGATTTAGTAGTATCAATACTCAAGTTCATTATTCAATGAAGTATATTAATGTGGGGACGACAGTATTGAGAAAGTGAGAGCGAAACTGTGAGAAATAAAGAGGCAGTAGTACGATTAGACACTCCCCTTGTATGATTTGACGAAGACATAAAGACGACATCAAATTGAATGAAAGCAGTTCAAGTTATTTATAGTGTTTTGATTTCTTACATTCATGATGAATATCCATTTCTAAAAATAAATAAAATATGTTTAGTTAGTTTAGTTTAGTTTATTTTTTAATAATTATCATTAATTACAGGTCATATTTTGAAAAATGTAAAAACACAAATCATAATAGATTAAAAAAAAAACAAGTCATTATACATTAAAAAGAGCATTAAACACAAATTATCATAAATTAAAAAAAATTGAAATAAGGAGGTCGATCATTTCATGAACTTTACTATAGATCGACCACTTTAATGAGTCCTCGAGAAGGTATCAATTTAAATGAAATATTCTGAAGGTTGATCTCGTATTGATTCAATTAGGATCTTAATAACTAGGTGGATTATGGTTATTTAAAAGCAAATAACCTGTGGGATATTGTTATGACTTTGTGGACGCTTAATGTGCTTTTGATGGGGCAAGGCGGAGGACTCATTAAAGCGGTTTATAGTATTTAAATAAATTAACTAATCAAACCTCACCACAGACAAAAAAAAATTTCGATTCGGTAGGTACATATTATTTAAGGAATGGTTGAACTAACTTTCTAAAAACAGACAAAAGCTCCTCTTTTATTAGTTTTCTTATTAAAGTCATCGACCTCTCATTACTGTAACGTTTGAAGATTTTTTTGTGAGTTATACTTTTATGTCAACGAACTTGCCAATTTTCTTCTAATAAAATTATAACGTCTAAAACTTTACCTTAAATGAAACGACTGCTTTTAGTGGTCCATTCAAATAAGGACAAGTCTGGAAACTAGACAATATTATCTGAGATTTCGTCTAAGGGATGAAACATGATTGTTCGGGTCGGTAACTTTCGATTCGGCAATATTTGTTGAATAAAAATGCCGACCCGAAGCTTTTTTTCATATGATTCTACATGCTAAGGTTACCCACTAGGTGGCTTGCTTAGCATCCACAAACTATTATAGTGACTGAACATTTGGATACTTGCTAGCGAAGGCGCCAAACGTGCAGTGCGGCTGGATGCGAAAATTCTAGAACATCGCTTCGTTTCTCCGCTCTAGGCGCTAAGCAAGCCACCTGTCAGTGCGTACATAACCTAAGTACAGACCGGGTTAACACTCGTCAGCGGGTAAATGACATAACTTTTATATCGAGCGCTCATACCTCCTCCGCAACGCGCTGCTACCCCCAGATCCGTCTCCGTTAAGCAGTGGGCCTGTAGTAGGCAATCTTTCTTGATTAAATTAAAAAACATTACGTTCTTTAAAAAAAACCGGACAAGTACGAGTTCGACTTATGTGGAGAGGGTTCCGTACGTTCATAGATTTCTTATAGATTTTTCTGTAATCTATAGGCAAAGAACTATTTTTTGTATTTTTTCAATTCGGAGTTAAGGGGAGGGGGAGGGAGGAATGGTCAATTTTCGCCTATTTTCTCAAATAACTTCAAAACTATATATATATATTAAAATTAAAAAATATATACTTGAAATTCTTACAATATGCCCTTTCATTTGATACGAAACACGATATAGTTTGCATAACTCTTTTTTTTCATTTTCTAATTTACCCCCAAAAAGTGGCCCCCCGTGCTTAAAATTTACTGACTTAGACATGCGTACCAAATTTCAACTCAAGCGGTCCAGTAGTTTCGGAGTAAATTGGCTACGACAAACGGACAGACAGACACGCGAGTGATCCTATAAGGGTTTTTTCGGTAGGTACGTAAAACTGTCGCCTACGAAATATAGTCTGAAAACTTTGAGCATTTTGAAGTTCGATATCCGCTTCCTATATTTTGAGCTTCTTATAATTTCTTGTAATTTTTTCTCTAAAAGATCACATATGTAATCAGTACTTTCTTTTTAATTTCCAACACAGCTGTCCATACCACACCAGCATAAAAGACTAAGGCCATAAAAGAAAAAATAACACAAGTATTATAATACAAACGTTTCACGTTCTATTCATTCATTTTAAGTCCCATTATCCTACAGGGGTCCATTCTGAACAAAAAAACAATGAATTGTGTAATTTCATTTGCAATTTTTCATTTGACATTCTAACAATTACTGTTGGAGTAAAAAATAAACAGATAAAAAGAGAATAAATAAAGGGTCGATGTTTTGTTCTCCTCATGCGTGATGAAGTTCGTAATGGCTATATTTGGAGCATTTAAAACATAAATAATAGAAAAGTTCAATAGGTGAGGATTGTAAATTTTGTTTATTAGCCATTTTATTTTTAGTGTTGAGTGTTTTTAAATTAAAAGTGAAATGTTGCCTTTCGATTTATCACGTCATAAAATGATAATGTACAGGTTTGACTTGAATTTGACCCTCAATAAGTCTACCAACACACCTATAGACCGACCGCTTTAATGAGTCCTCCGCCTTATCCATCAAAGGCACATAAAGCGTCCACCACGTCCTAACAATATCCCACAGGTTATTTGCTTTAAAATAATCGTAATCCACGTAGGTATTCAGATACTAATTGAACCAATACGTGATCAACCTTCTGAATATTTAATTTAAATTGATAACTTCGCGAGGACTCATTAAAGCGGTCGGTTTATAATAATTATTGAAATCAACTGAATTTAGTATACTTATATACCTATGAGTATATTAAGTCTAATCTCGCCACGGGGTCTTAAACCGATCACCTGAGCCTTTTAACTTTTTCCTGTATTGGTCGCAGAAACTAAGCTAAAAAAGCTCGACCAAATGTCTTAGTTTATAACAGTGACTAATCATGCGTGATTGGAGCAAGCAAACGAGATATGCTTTGCCAACGGCCAAAGAGTGCTTCATCCAAGATGGTTGCACTAGACTAAGTACGGCACACCACGGATGAAACGAAATTATTTGTTCATTTCTGTAAATAGATCTTTTAAAAAATATGTATTCCTTGTTTCAGGCTTCGGAGAAACACATGTTATGATATTCATCGGCTTTGCTTTCCTGATGACCTTTCTGAAGAAGTACTCCTACAGCGCCTTGGGATTCAACTGGCTGGTGGCTGCCTTGGCCATACAATGGGCCCTCCTCTGCCAGAACTTCTTTCACATGGATAACGGCAAAATACATATCACGAGAAAACACCTGTTAGGTAAGTCAAAGAACGTCAACTAAAACAGTGTTTTTCATAGAATTTTAAAGAGGCAAAATGATTCTGGATAACTTATGAGGGTGAGCTATACACGAGTTTGTTCGATTAGGCAGTAGTTCTTGAACTACAAAACCCACCTGAAGCAACCAATATATAGGACTTTCTATCGGATGGATGAAGCCGTTCGGCATCTACCATTGTTGATTCATGTTCGGGTTGACTTGGCACAGTTCGAACTAATCCAAGCGCCTGTTTCGCGAACGCTGTTCCGTATCATACCGAACCGAGCATTTGTCGTTAGTACATCTAAAAGCAAAATCTAGGGTAGAAACCGTTGAATTGTTCTAATTATCTATGGAATCGTCCATACAAAACAATAAACTCTTCAAGTGCTTTCTAAGTCTTGGTACTTCATTCAATCCCCAAAGTTTATTCGTCAGAAACAAACAATAATTATTATTGTACAGTAGACTGCAAATCAATGGCAACATTTTGACGTTTGGCTGATCTAGCGTTACTACGGAGTTTCAGTAGAGTAAGAGAATAGTTTCATTATTCTCCTGCCCTTATCCCAATTATTTGGGGTCGGCGCAGCATGTTTTCTTCTTCTAAAATGCCTTATTAGTCGTTATCTCACGACACTTCCTTTCTAGCCACATCATTTGCACACAGTCCATCCATTGTCTGTTTGGTCTTCTAGTAGAGTTATAGCTACATTCATACTCAAAACTTTCCTGATGACATTTTCCTCATTCCTTCGCATCACATTGTTGTCCATACGATGACAACTAATTAACTGATATAGCTTTTCATCCCCATTTCTAGTCTTATCATTTTTCATGCAGTCCATCTATTGTCTGTTTGGTCTTCTGCTACACGTATCCAAATTCATACTCAAAAGTTTCCTTACTATATTTTCGTCAACTGAGTACCACACAACTTTTAATTCTCATTTCTAGTCAATATCATCTTTCACACAGTCCACCCATCATTTCTGTGATCTTTCCTTAAGAGGTCAGTTTATACTGGTTTTTGATACAAACGTCTGTCCTACTGTACTTATCTAACAATAACGTGGGACTCTCTTAATTTTAATAAAGGCTAAATTTTAAATGCCCAATTTCCTCTGTATTCTCTTTCACAAAAGAAAGCTTTTAAAGCATCGTCGAAAATGTTTTGATATTGTTTAAAATTCAATTACCATTTTGTGTATAACTGGATTTTCTTTCGGTAGAAAGCGTAATTGAATTAGGCAGATGTTGATTTTCAGTAGCTTGACCTTTAGGATTTTACAAGATTATTGTTTAAATTAATTAGCCTGAATGTTATAACTGAACATTGAGTTTGTCTGTGAGCTGAGCTAAGTATCCAGCACCCTAATTGAGTACCATACATTCAACCATGAATTGAAGAATTTTGAAAGAAATTCAAAATTTGTTTGATCGACAAGGTAAATGACGCAATGAACGTTGCAAAATTTTCAATATTAAAGGCACTGCGATGGTAGGAAGTAAAGAAGGTAATCTTTATTATCTAGTTAATTCAACCGGACATCGATTGAAGCACTTTGTCCTTGAGCTGGGCTAGCGTAGTAGTCGGTACGGAGGTTAAACTGATTCATAATATGCCCCGATATTATGAATTAGTTTAAACTCTGTACCAGCTTTTAGTGGAGGTATTGCCAGATTGCGAAAGAGGTTTGCTCAAGTCTGGATGTCATTACTATGTGATTATTTTTAATAATATATGTTATTTCTATTACGTTCACAGAGGCTGATATAATGTCCGCGACCGCCCTCATCACGTTTGGCGCTTTATTGGGGCTCGCAAGTGGCTTACAGTTACTTTTCATAACTATCGTAGAAATAGCAGTAGGCTGTATCAATATTTACATCAATGAAGGAATATACCAGGTTTGTATGCTCTTCTACACAGGGTTAAATTTAAATAGCTAGCGAAACCTTGTGACAAATGTATGGGGAAAGTTTTGTTTGCGATTGTACCATTTTTCAAAAATCTATATTTGCTTTTAGTAATTTGTTATACTCAATTAAAGGAAAAAATAGTTGAAACTATAGACACAAAGAATAAGCAACCTTTATTTCCCCGACTCAAAAAGCATCCCTGTATAAAATTATAATAAAAAAATGCTTGCCATTACCTGAGTGAAGCCGGAGTAAGCCGCTAGCTATTGATAAAATAAATCAAAAGCCTTTGGTTTCAGATCTCAGACGTAGGTGGCTCCATCAGTATTCACGCGTATGGTGCCTACTTCGGCTTAGGAGTAAGCGCTGCTTTAAGAATGAAGAAACCAAAACCAATAAGTCCAGAATCCAGAGAATCTAGCCCACGTCTAGATGTACCCTCTTATATCTCTGATATTACTGCTACGCTTGGTAAGTAAGCTATACAGGGTGTAAACGGACCCTTCACGAAGCCGTCAACCAAGCATTATGTACATCAAACTAAGTAATATATTCATGAAACTAATTTATACCTCCAGCGGCCCACCTAGCTTGGTAGTCATTTTAGAGTTTTCCAAGCGACGGTATGTGGCCCAATGGAAGCCTTTCTACAGGCTCAACCACAGATATAGATAGACTGGCTCAACATAGTCAGTGGGAGGATGATATCTGATGAGCCTCAACTTTTATCTTGCTTTACTCGGAATACTCAAAGTCAAAGTCAAAAGCATTTATTTCAATTAGACCATCACAGGCACTTTTGAATGTAAAAAAAAACAAAAAGAAGCGAAGCTACAGTCACAGTCACAAGGCATAATAACTTGAGAAAGTACTGTAGTTGCACATTCCAAAGCGTAGATCTCTAGGAGAAGAATGGGCAAGAAACTCCATGGACACTCTTTTAAATCAAAATATTTTTACAAAATCTTGGTTACATCATTCATGTTGAGATTATACATATATGTGAAAACGATGTAGAAAGACGTGCACATTAAGTCGTGCTATCTAAGGAAACTGTACGATTACGACTCTTCAGCTTGTCTCTAAGTGTCACGGGGCGTTTAAGAAAAACTAAATGTAGAATTATTTATTTCGAAATCGTCTTTGGACAAAACAAACGACCAGTGGCCCACATTTGTCCTGGATGTTAGCAACTGGAAGTCATGGGGAGAGGCCTTTGTCCAGCAGTGGGATGACGCAGGTTCACGGTATCAGTAAATCGTTTTTATTTGAATTATCACCAAAATGTACGAAAACAATGCTCGTTTTATTCATGTCAACTTTCTAAACCGCCATTAATGCAGCTCGCTATCCCGCTCAGCTTACGTAAAAGTGTCTTTTAATATTATTGAAAATGTTCGCCCCTCGGTTCGCTCCATTATCCTAGAAGTGACGGAATGACCTAGATTCGTCTCGATTGCTTCTGAAGCTTTGCTTGCAGACCTTCCTAAGTACTTTATTACTTCGCATTTTGTTTTGATTTTATTTTATACAGTTTTTATGAATTGATTGTTTTTATGAAGGATTAACCTTCGTTTTCATGTTTTGAATACCTGAAGGTGTTAAAATATTATTTTAATGTTTGATCGACTGATTGTCGAATTTTTACAAAGGAAACCTTTTAATTAAAGGTTGCTTCGAGGTTTCTATATATTTTTATAGCGTTTCGCTCTTCTGAAGGTTTCATTGAAGTACAAAATGTTCTTATTTACACAACTGTGTCGATTCGATTCCTGGATCAGAAAAGAGACGTTTTAAAAAGTTTTGAATGTAGTTTACTTAGGTATTGAATTGAATTTCCTTTGAGTACAATTGGTAGTCAATATTTAAGATACTTCCTCGCCAAGAGTTACGTCTACTTACCATTCTGTTAAACGTTATTACAAAACATTTTGTATAACACAAAAATTCATAACATCATGCCTGTAATCCCAAAAAGGGTTTGTCAGAGGTATACATAATACAACAACATTTTGTCAGTTTAAGTCCCATGTAATATCGAGTCATTTGCCATCAACCGGGCACAAATTGAAACTTCTTGACTGAGAAATTCCTGATGGAAAAATCGAATACAGTTTTGCCCAATAGTGACGGCCCCGACTTACGAACAGTAAGTCATGGGTTCGAACCCAGCCAGGTGCATTACTTTGTGTAATTTATTTCATCACCACTGATCTCAAAACGGTGAAGGAAAACATCGTAGGGTAACCGGCATGTCCTAGAACAAAAATTCGAAGACATGTGACATCTACCAAACCGCACTGGGCCCGCGTGGTGGATTATAGCCCATTCCCTCTCATAGAGAGGAGGCCTGAGAGGAGCTCGTGGCTTAATAATAACAGCCGCTCGGATCGATCTTTAGGTTAAGCCGTGCTTGCCTAGGTTGATCTGTGGATGGGTGACCACCCATTACATACCGAGTTTCCTCCGTGCCTCGGAAAGCACTTTAAGCCGTTGGTCCCGGGTGTCATTTGTAGATCTTTGGCAGTCGTTAGGTAGTCAGTGGCCCAAAAAAAGTCTGACAACCAGTCTTACTAAGGGGTATCGTATTACCCAGTACTGACTGGGTTGTGGAGGTCAGATAGGCAGTCGCTCCATGTAAAATACTTATATTCAGCTGCATCCGGTTAGACTGGAAGCTGACCCCAACATAGTTGGGAAAAGGCTAGGCAGATGATGAGAGAGAAGGCCTGTGTCCCAGCAGTGGGAACATTATAGGCTGATTATGCTATGCTTATGCTATGCTTTGCTCGAGCTGAGAATCGAACACAGGACCTCGTGCTCAGCAGTCGCACTTGCGGTCAGTAGACGAACCAGAGAACGTACTTAAATCCCTAATTACGGATTTTTTACTACAGGTTCAATCTTCCTATGGATCTACTGGCCATTCTTCAACTCTGCGCTGAGCTCAGGTGAGGCTGCGTACCAAAGGGCAACCACCAATACCTACTTGGCTCTAGCTTCGTGTACGGTAAGATTGTCATTACAATGTTGCTTTTAAACGTTTAACTTTATGGCTTTAAGCGTTTAAATATTAAGGAATAACCACATTAGATTATTCTAAATGGAATATGAGTAAAGCTGTGACCGAGTGGCGGCGAGACGGCAGACGACAATTTTGCCATCAAATATGATCCTGGATAGGGCTGGCACAAGAACGTGGAGCTTGGCACAAGCAAAGAGATACACAGCAGTGGGTGAAGTAGGGCTGTGAACGATGATGATGAAGTGGAATCAAATAGAAGCAAATTATGTATTTTTCGTTTTCTTTGGATAAACATACACTCTTTCTGATTAGCTCAAGCTGATTATGCGTTAATAAGACAATGTAGTCTTTCTCTCTAATAAGACCCAGGTTAAACCATCAAGCCACTGCACACTGTTGAGTTTTGAACTTTATTCCAACAAAATTAAAAAATGTTTTATTTGGGCAGTATTGTTTTTGTAAATGTGGTTAGACTTGGTCCCGAGGCCTAAGTCAGCAGAAATGATGACAATGACGATTGTAGCAACCGTTCTATTTCTTCCATCAGGTGACAACCTTCGTACTCTCCGCAGCACTAAGCCACAAACCTGGCAAGTTGGATATGGTCCACATACAGAACTCGACTCTGGCTGGCGGTGTGGGTGTGGGTGCTGTGGCAAACTTGTTCATTAGCCCTGGCGTAGCGATAGCCATTGGCATAGGCGCTGCTTTCATTAGTGTTTTTGGGTACAGGTTCCTAACTGTGAGTATCATGTCTTTAAATATCTATGATCGGAAAGATCTGCCGTTTTAGACGAGCCAAACTCACTTCGACCCTATCGGTCCCTCTGAATGGTAAGCAACACCACGGCAGGCTCTTAAGGCGTTGGTGGGATGATCCGGATTCCTTTTTATACATTATATTAAAATACAGCTGCATTTTTAAATAATACAACATTAGTTTTAGTAACGCGAAACCTGAAACACGTGTCTAGTATATTTATGTAAAGAATCTATGTACAAAATTTCAAAACCAGTATCATGAAAAATCACAAAGTTATAGGCTTGTTCTGTTACCTGGTCTGCACAAAAACGTGGTCACCGCGCGGCACCGCCGCGTGCGCACCTCCAACGTCGTCGTTTGTCCAAATGAGAATGTGCCTACTAAAATCGTTCCAAATATGTCATTGATATAAAAAAAGGTTGATAAAGTTTGTTTGAATAATGAAATTTTTGACAAAATCATTTTGGAAAAACGGCAGGATACACTACACTGAAAACCCATGTTGTCACATACAAAAAAAGAACATCCTACTCACTTAGTGTCCTACAGACCAAGTTCCTCAACAAAATATTCTGTCTGGTCCAAAATAATCTGGTAATTTTACCCAATATTCCGCCTACATTCCCACAAAATGTCTTTAGGACTATAAAAGAACAAAGTTTTGACTATCTAGAGACGAAATTAGAGAGAACTTTCGCGAGAATGTCCAAGTGTTCGAGTAGATAATATTTTTGTAGCGAACTTCGTTTGTAATCTTCAAGTCCCTCAGGATAGCCGATATCTATGGACAGTAACTAGTTTAAGTATTTAGAAACTTTTGTTGAGCTATCGGACAGTTTATTTTAGTTTTACCTGTATTTTATATAATATTTTGGCAGGTTGCCTTCTTGCGATTTCACTTACTAAATATGTTTTTCCAAGAAATTTATTTTCCTGTATAGGTATTTTGTTTATTTATTTATTTATTTATTTAGGATCTCCAACATAGGATGTTCACAAACACACGAAATAAATAGTCGACAGCAAAAGTATCACGTAGGTGTACTCCTGCACTTACAGGCATACTACACAGCATGCATAATAAAATGTATACTAAGCTATAAAAGTCATACTAGCATTTAATACAATTAAAATCAAATCACATTTGGTCATAAAATTGGAAAAATAAAATAAAAATAATTAATAAACTTAGTTTGGGGTTGTGTTGGATGTGGATCTATATAGGTCCAATTCTGCCTAACCCTTCGGGGACTACAGTCGTGACATTATTACGCATAATACGTATGTTATGAATGTATATATTATGTTAAGTTATTGCCCGATTGATAACAATAAGGTCGCCCCCCTATTACATGAGACGTAATCATAATTAGCGAATTGATGTGGGTGTACTATCAGGTACACCTCTGCCCAATCCTTCGGTGATTGCAGGAGCGATGGTATGTTACGTACGTTATAAAATTAAGTAATAACATTTATTTAATTTTGCAGCCAGCGATGGAAAAACTAGGTGTCCAGGACACGTGTGGTGTACACAATCTCCACGGCATGCCTGGAGTGTACTCCGGTCTACTCTCCGTGCTGTTCGCAGCTCTGGCTACATCTGAAAACTACGGCGCTGAGTTGGAAGAAATCTATCATGCGGCACATGTACGTGCTTACTGTTTTATTTGAATTACATTTGTTTACATACAATCTAAGGATGGAGGATGATATGGCTAGAAAGGATGCGACGAATGAGATGACGAGTAAAAGAAAAGTAAGGAAGAAGAAGACATCATGTTAACCCCAGACAAATTGAGATAAGGGCAAGAGAATGATGATAACGATAATCCTAGTCTTGTTTAGGTAAAAAATACATGGTCACATTTACAAATGTGACTGTTAATAAATTACCCCAGGCTGATAAAATTTACTTTTTTCCTAATTCATGTAAGTATTAAAATATTAATGGCGGTTTCCCCCAAAGTATCATAACGACATCGCCTCGGCTCAGTATCACTAGTAAACAGTAATAATCTAGTTTAAGATAATAATTACCCTTCTTAGCTGTACTTGTCCTACCATAAGGCTGCCTGTCCATTGAAGCGGAGCGAGGCTGCGGAGCGGAAAAACGGAGAAATATTAACCAATAGAATTGCATAAAATCTCCGCTCCGCTCCAGTATGCAATCAATGGATAGGCAGCCTTAACAGGGCTTCAACCCATCATAAGCAGGATGTCCACCCGGCGTCGTTCGGCGCTGCTGAGCCGACCTGGTTGAGTGCTTACGTTGTGCAGACACCCGGTTGATGACGAGACGATGCGCTGAGGTGATGCAGGTCCAGTTTATTGACTTTTTATGTATTTTTTTTACAGGGAGAGAACCCGAGATCCATGGGGACGCAAGCGTTATATCAGCTGTTAGCTGTAGCTACTACATTAGGAATGGGGCTTGGATGCGGCATCTTAACTGGTATGTACCCTGCAATCCATCTAAAGGATTTCTTCAAACAAGAATTTGTGTGGTATACCACAACTACGTTGCGTGGTATCTTCTCGTCCAACTTACCGCAGTGTCTCAAGACGAAAGTCTATGACCAGTGTGTGTTGCCAGTGATTACATACGGGACCGAAACGTGTTCGCTCACAATGGGCCTCATCAGAAGGCTTAAAGTCACCCAAAGGGCAATGGAGAGGGCTATGCTCGGAATTTCCTTGCGTGATCAAATCAGAAATGAGGAAATCCGTAAGAGAACCAAGGTTACCGACGTAGCCCGAAGAATAGCCAAACTTAAGTGGCAGTGGGCAGGGCACATTGCTCGCAGAACGGATGACCGATGGTGCCGGAAAGTTCTGGAGTGGCGACCGCGAACTGGAAGACGTTGCGTTGGAAGGCCTCCCACTAGGTGGACCGATGACCTGGTGAAGGTTGCAGGGATCCGCTGGATGCGAGACGCGCGGGACCGGTGAATGTGGCGATACTTGGGGGAGGCCTATGTCCAGCAGTGGACGTCTTTCGGCTGAAATGATGATGATGACCACAACTAAAAAACCCAACTACTTAAAAATCACGCTTATGATTTTAGCAGTCTATGTATGTATGTATGTTTGTATGCATGTATTTACGTATTTTCTTCCGTAGCGTCTAAACTATTTATCCGATATTGATGAATAAGGTGTTAATCGATTCGTTATTATGGCCCGGGTAACATAGGCTGCATTTTATTCAGTAGTCGGGTTTTTTAGTTGATGTATACCACACAAATTCTCGTTAATGTCCGAGGTAGGTACAGCCACAAGCATGTATGTACATAATATATACGCTTAGCAAAATTCAAAAGCAAATGTTTCATGGAACAAAGATTACAACTTTAGTATAAGACTTATTTCATTTTTGGTAAAGGTTCAAAATAATACAGGGTGTAAACAGACCCTTCACGAAGCCGTCAACCAAGCACTATGTAAATCAAACTAAGTAAGTTTACTCAATAATTATAGCTGGGAAACGACTTTATTTTTGGGGTGAAAAATCACGTTTTAATCACTCAAAACATTGCGCTGATGGATGGATTGAATAGTATGGTGGTCGTGGAGGTAATTAAAGTAAAAATCTTGCTTTAGAAACAGGTATTTAAAAAAAAAAAAGTTGTGAAAAAGTTGTAACTTTGGCCCCCAATATCTCTGTAACTAGAAGGTTCCCAGGTAAACTCTAGAACAAAAGAATGATCGCAATGACGGGGAGAGCAAGTGCCTTTCGGCTTTGTAAGGGTTTTTTTACACCCTGTATGTTCGGAACAAAATTTAAAGTAGTGTTTTTCAATTCTTCTTAAAACCGAAACACAAGAGGCGAACATTTTCCAGAGAGAGCAAAGGCATAAGAAGATGCAAAGCTCACCTTAACTTTCCGACGAAATATGATTTTAATGTGAACCGTGGTGGAAAAGTACAAAAGTACTTAACTTTAAACCTTTATCCTCTTATGTTTAAAACGTAATCGATTTAAGCCCCGTTCTGGTGGGAGACGAAGTAATTTATTGTAATTTTGTTAAAGGTACAAATAAACCATTTCGTAAATTCTACTTTAAATATTAATTTTATGTATTCGCATCAGTGTGTTTTTGTTCAAAAGATTACTTTACAATCTATATTCTTGAAATTTTGTACGTTTACGGATCATCCATACTTATATTATAAATTCGAAAGGAAGTCTGCCAGTCTGTCAATTACATTTTCACGCTTTAACTGATGAACAGATTAGGATGAAAAATTGGCATACGGATAGATCAGGACCTCAGTTAGGACATAGGATAACTACTTCTTGTTCTGTTTGTACGCTCCCCTGGGATATTTTTCGACCTACATACGGGGTGGTAAGCAGTGATAGTCTAGTGGTATGACCGTTGGACTGCCAAGTCTTAGGTCTCGAGTTCGAACCCAAGACACGCACCTCTGATTTACCGAATTCATGTGCGTGTTGTATAATTATCACTGCTTCGGTGAAGCAAAACATCGTGAGGAAACCAGCATGCTTTAGAGATATTTCTCGACGGCATGTAAAGCCAAGTTAGAGGCCCATGGGCAGCATGTAAACTCTGACATCAGTTTAGGCACTAACCACACGATAAAAGAAAGAAAGAAAAGTCGGGCTAAAGCTAGCAATAAATTAATCCAATATATTTACGTGAAAAGGCGATTACCTGCTAGACTGAAAAAGGTCTACCCTAGAAAATGGTTCAACACACCTATTCATTGTACAACAATCTCTAATTTCACAATTTCCCATAACTGGACCGAATAAAGGCTTGTTAAAATTTAATACAATTCGTACACGGCCGTCCGTGGAACGGATTTATTTTATCCCGACGAATCGTTTGATTAACAAATCAGTTTGATTAAAACCCGAATGCTGAAATATCATGGATGCATCTGATGTCTGTACCGATGGAAGTATATTTAGAATTGTATTTTCGTAGTTTTATAGGAAGGAGCTCGTGGCTAAATAATAACAGCCGCTCGGGTCGATCTTTAGGTTAAGCCGTGCTTGCCTAGGTTGGTCTGTGGATGGGTGACCGCCCATTACATACCGAGTTTCCTCCGTGCCTCGGAAAGCACGTTAAGCCGTTGGTCCCGGCTGTCATTTGTAGATCTTTGACAGTCGTTAGGCAGTCAGTGGCCAAAAAAGTCTGACAACCAGTCTTACCAAGGGGTATCGTATTACCCAGTACTAACTGGGTTGTGGAGGTCAGATAGGCAGTCGCTCCATGTAAAATACTGGTATTCAGCTGCATCCGGTTAGACTGGAAGCCGACCCCAATATAGTTGGGAAAAGGCTAGGCAGATAATGATTTTCGTAGTTTTATAGGAGTCCGTGTTCATTGGGCTATCATTCTATGCAATTATTAATGAAAATAATGCAAGCTGCAATAAATAATAAGATATTTGAATCTAACACACTACTCGTGATCGTGGGAATCGGATGGATAACCGACGTACAGAAGAGAGAGGATTGGCAGAAGAAAGGGGACGCCTAATCCCAACAGTGGGTGATTCTGGGCTGAAAAGATGATGATGACGCTACTCAACCTCTCTTCTAAGACATCAAGAACCCGTTTACTCGTACTGTTAGGAGAGTGTATACAGGTTGGATTTTTTAAACCTCATCTCTCACCTAGAGGGAAAGTACTCTAAATACCGGAGACAGCCAATTTTACTCAAAGGAAACATTCCTTTATTTTCGAAAAAAAAACAAATCTGCGTTCAAAGATTCTCGACAATTCGCTTGTTACCCTCGGGAATCGAACCGGCTAAAATCCGAAAAAATAACACCCTGTACTTTTAAGGCATCAATTTATAGGGTCAATCATGAGAATCAAATCTCTCTAACAAACTTGATAAATTAAGTGAAAGGAAATCCAAGAAATCTAAACTTATAAATTCAATGGGATAAGACAAAGCACTTTTACTCAAAAGTCCATCCGATTACTTATGTTAGATATTAACAAAAAATAAAAGAAAACATACTGATTCAAGTAATTAAATTACATGCCGTCGGTGATACCAAAACCATCAATTATTTTTTTTTTTGCTGGGCAATGGCCTCGCCTTTCTCCCTCCAAACCTCTCTGTTCTATGCAATTCAATTTTATGAACCCCCGACGAAAAAATAGGGGTGTTATAAGTTTGACCGCAATGTGTGTGTGTCTGTCTCTGGCACCGTAGCTCTTAAACAAGTGAACCGATTTGGATGTAGTTTTTTTTATTTGAAAGCTAGTTTCTTGGCAATGGTTCTTAGATACGTTTTATCAAAATCGGTGCAGCCATTTACTAGTTATGGGGGATGAAAGTGAGTAAGCAAAATCAAATATTTTCAAATATACCCAAGTGGGGTATCAAATGAAAGGGCATGATGTGTATATTACAATCATACATGTTTTATCAAAACCGGCTGACCCATTTTATTGGCTTTTCAAATGTTTGTTTACTTTTCTTTGTTGCGATGGGGGTTTTTTAAATTTTACAGTGTTATTATCGATTAAACATGATTGAATAAGGATATACATCACGTCTGTGGAATTCCTCTAGTTTATTTATTTTAACCTTATAGAGTGTGAATGTGGAAATATCGTAAAACCACCAGTGGAAGAGGTTCCTAATAACCGTATGGGGTCTTCCTAAACCGTCGATATTGGCTCGGGTTTTACTCAAGGGGTGAATTAGAAAATCCACTTTCACGGATTTACCCTTCATTCAATTTGTTCATTTATTAATTGTAGGTTACCCCATTTATTTATAGTCTTTTCTGGGAGAGTTGGGTTTTCGCTATTGTGATATGGAAAAAAGACAGGAAAATTCGGTAGTTTATTTGGGTGCGTATCCCGAGTATGCTATGTTTACTTCTTTCTCTTCTTCACAGAAAATACCAAAGAGGAAAATTGACGTGAAAAAAATTTTGCGTAACCAGAGGGCTGGCTCTTTCTTTGGGCAAAGAGTTAGCATTGCCATTCAGCGTGGTAATGCTGCCAGTCTTCTGGGCACGTTTTCAGATGACAGCGATGCGGAGGAGTACTTTGACGCCTAAGTGTCCTATTGTCGTCGTTGTTTAGATGTTTATGTTTTCTTACTTTTAGTCTTATTTTTACCATTAGTTTAGTTCTATTTGTAGTCTGTATAAAATGTAAATAATTTTTTGGTATAACTAAAATGTATTCAATAAAAGCTATCCTTGCAAAAAAAACGAGGAAAATGTTAGAAATTGACCACTGTAAAAAAAAAGCCCGGCTAAGTGCGTGTCGGGCCACTCACAATGTATGGTTCCGTAGTTGCCCTTCAAGATATGCGGATTTGTCTCCGAACGACGATTTTTATTGTGATAATAAAAAACAAACTTAAATTTACAAACGAAACACCTGTGCTCCCATACATTATGTTTAGGAAAATATGTTATCCAAGTACATTTTATAAGTTGGTCGACTATTACTCGTAAACTTGTAAGGCCTTCTTAGCTGTGACAAGTTTAAAGTCACAATCCTTGTAGATTAAACATAACATCACGCCTGTAATCCCCAAAGGGTTAGGCAGAGGTGTGCCTAATAACCCACATTTCGCCAGTAATGTTTTAAGTCCCATGAATAAGGGGGAGCCTAATAACACTAAACCGGGCACAGATTAAAAGATTTCGTATTATCTACGACTATAGGTACCTTTGTCTACATTATCAAATTTCAGCATAATGCTGAAATAATAAATAGCTTGGATGACAATTTCAATCTCAATTTATGCCTTTTGCAGGGTTAATCGCAAGAGCTCCAATCTTCGAACCTCTGAACGTGCGGCAACGATACGACGACGCAATGAATTGGGAGCTGCCCTAACTTCACATGAAGTCTTTATTCTCAAAGCTTGCAATTGTATAGTGCTACACGGATCTTTTAGCGCTTGAGTGACATTGCTGTGAACTTGTTTTGTAAAATTGTATAGAAAAGAAAACAAGATGGCAGCTTTATATCGGGTTTTAACAGTGCTAGAATATTCTTTAACACAAAAAAATTCATGATATTCAAATTGAACCAAAAGAAAATGACCAAAAGAAAATGATTAGAACGCTTAACTATTAAGACAGAAGAAGGTATTAAATAACAAATGAATTATGAAGGCTAAGATGCATGCCATATTTAAAAGCATTTTTTGTTTACTAGTAAGTCTTATACGCTTAATTAAGGATGAACGCGTCGCTGAAATAATAAGAAAATTGATTAAACATGAGTTATTATTTAATTTACGTCCATGTGTAGCATAGATGTTAATTTGTAGATTTTTCAAAACAGCTACCTACTACATGCTTTTTAATAACTATTATTTGTAGTTCTGTTACCCCCGTCCCTACCACACCCCAAAGCCTACAAAGCAATAATTTAATGAATATAAAATAATATATTTATATTATTTTATATGTACTCTCCCTATGTACTCAACTATTAAAATGTAATTTTCCTGTGTTGCATTGTGTGTACATAAACAGTAAAATAAATAAATAAATAAATATTTCCACCTTTTTGTTGTAAATGGTCTGTCTATCTACCACATGCGTGATTTTTAAACCATAGAAAACAGAAAACAAGTATGTAAGTTTTCAATAATAAAATATTTACTGTAAAATAATTATGTTAAAGGCGTTACTAAATTAAGATTTTCACAAAAAGTTGGAGACGATGAAACAACAATAAAAATTAAAAAACAAAACAATTGCTCTCTACCACAGAAAGAAATAAAACCATATTTTATTTAAAATCTACTATTAACAGTGTAACAGGATATTTTCTTTATTCATTTCTCTAACATTATTTGTATTTTTTAAATATTTTTTTTAATAAAAATTATATTAATTTAAAAATATAGAAAATAGTAGTCAATAATATGTATATTATTGTTAAACGTTATTAATAAAGAATTTGTATAATTAATCTTTTATCTCTCATTTTAGAAACACCATCCTGGCATAAATTATGCCAAAAATTAACGGTATGTTGATTTTAGCTGAAATACACATTATGTTTATAAAAATCACAAGCAAATGTAATAACATTGCTTTTGCGTTTATAATCCAGTCTGTAATTAGGACACTTTGACCACACCTAAGCAGCCATTTTAATTTGTGTTATTTGTTCATCGCCACTGCTCTCAAACTGATGAAGGAAAACATCGTGAGGAAACTTAACGAACCATAGAACCTAAAATCATACACCGAGTTACTGGGCCCGCATGGTTGATATTGCTACAGCTCATACTTGCTCATGCAGAAGGCCTGTGGCCCAGCAGTGGGAATGTGTGACCTACAGGTAGTTTTTCCGGGTCTGGCTGCTTTGTATGTGTGTTTTTAAATGCACCCACAATAAATGAGGAATTCCTAGTGAGGGGCAATGTTTAAAAAAAAAGTCAATCTTCTTGAAAAGCCCCGATGACCCTTAGTTACTGCCCAGTACCTACTGTACCTATTTTCAACTGTTGAGCACATAATCTCAAATTAAGTATAAATTGTAAAAGGAAGTACTTTTAAGTGCACCTTTTTAAAGATTCCTCTCCAGAAGCTTTTGAAGATTTATTTCACAAAACAAACTTGAGTGTCGGACAAGTGTGTAAGAACATGTAAAATTGATACTTCGACACTTCATTTTCTAATTAATGCTGGAATTAAATCTTAACAGAATTTTATTTACGTTGAGGTGTTCCTTCGGGGCTTACAAACCGAATCCGTTTATAGGAGTTGAATCAGTGTTAGGAGGTTTAACTCGGAATAATCGTGATGTCGAAATGATGATAAAGTCTCTATTGTAAGGTCAATGTTATTATTGATCTACAATTATTTATATTTGCCATCGTGGTGAAAGGATACATATAGCTGTATCCACGCACACCTAGTTAATACAGCTAAATGAGACGTGCCGAATAATTACTGGTTGCCTCAAACCGACCCCGGTACGAATACTGTATCCACTGTCATGTCTGTCATAGCACCCCCTAAAGTTCGCAGGACTATACCTAGCCGTATCGAGAGGACGAAGTTACAAGCTGACTCACGCCACCTAATGCACAGCTACGTCTCAGTGGCTCCGAGGCTGAAAAGCCTTAAAAGTTTTCTTGGATGCGTGGGCCCAACTAGTTCAGTCAATTTCAATGCCTCCTAAACCCCCTGACAACTTTAACGATCCATCAGAAAACCTTCCACCTGGGCACGCGTTGCCGTGGCCGACTTGGAAATCCTTAAACAGACTTCGAACCCAAGTCGGCCGAACGAAAGACAATCTCTGCAGATGGGGGTTCATGGATGGCTCTGACCTCAAGTGCGTATGCGGCGTCTCCCCACAGACAATGGCCCACCTTCCATCTTGCACCGCATGCCCTATCACCTGCGCACTTGATGATCTGCTTACTGCATCAGTGGTAAATCATCATCATCATCATCATCATCTCAGCCGAAAGACGTCCACTGCTGGACATAGGCCTACCCCAAGAGTCGCCACATTGCCCGATCCCGTGCGTCTCGCAACCAGTGGATCCCCGCAACCTTTACCAGGTCATCGGTCCACCTAGTGGGAGGCCTTCCAACGCGACGTCTTCCAGTTCGCGGTTGCGGGGATCCACTGGCGGTTGTTAAAAACACAGAGAACGCTGCCCATTCTCTGGTAAGTCCCTTAGTCGCCTCTTACGATACCCACGGGAAGAAATGGGATGGTGCTATTCTTTTACGTCCGACACCATACGGAACGTGGCAAATGGTCGATGGCAAAAAGTTCAATTCAATTCAATTCAAATTCATTTATTTCGTGAACACAGGGTGTATACAAAAGATGTTATAAATAAATTAGGACCGAGCTGTGCCCCGCCAAAAGGCATACAAAATATCAAAGGTTTTTTTTCGAATGTTATGTTTACATAACATTATAACTTTTTGACATCGACACGCTAAGAAGAAGATCTACAATCCTTGCACATGATGGAATTCTCCATCAGTAAAATGATAAACTTAGGTCCCCTATTATTTCGTTAATTTTTTTTTTATTTTTTATCTCTGTCTATACAAATTATAATGAAATTGTAAAAGGTAATTGATGTCTGTATATTGAAAATATTGAAGAAATAAAATTACACGGGGGTATTTTTAGAGCAACAGAAGCCAAAACAACAGTTTATAGAATTTATGTCTGTCTCTTTCTGTCTGTATGTTTGCACTCGCATCACGCAAAACTACTGCATGGATTTGAACGCAGTTTTCACCGCTCTACTGCTAGATGCTTTACTTAAAATATAGGCTACATTAGATATAGTTTTGGACCCTATAGGTGACGCCGTGCCAAGCAAGGGCGGGTTCCCCTACTTTATTGTACACCAAAATTGAAACAATATTGTTTTTGATTTACAATTCTATGGTTACAATGGAGGATCTTCCAGACAACATTTGGATACACTGTACGAACATAAAATAAAAATAAGGGGGGGGGGGGGGTTAGTTAATTAGACTGACGTGCAACTAAACTTTCAAAGCAAAGAGTGACTGAGCTTGTAAGTTGTTAAGCCGCCGCGTTGACACGGTCAGAGTAAGCTCGGACCGATATCTACTCCGACGCAACTCGTATTGTGGCAACTCATAATCCGAACGCTCTCGGATGGGTTAGTATGGATTGTCACAATACGAGTTGCGTCAGAGTAGGTATCGGAGTCCACTCGGTCCGAGCATCCTCTGCTAGTGTCAACGCGACTTTACTGACACCGGCAAAAGATAAATTGTGAATGAAATCGTTCTTTATTTAAATGAGTTCATCAAACAGAATTAAGTTAATCATCACCCTATCACAAAGAAACTCACACTAAAAAACCGTTTATTAAATAAAATACGTTTCTGTATTCGAAAAAGGTGTTCAGAAATAATTCTTCAATTCTTGCTTGGGGCAAACGCCTGAGACTGTGCCAAGTGAATTGTGTGAGACTTTTATTACAGTGACATAAGTTTCAAATTCGTTTGGCAAGTATCCAAGTGTTCCTCACTAGCTGTCATGAGGAGTGTAACAATGGAATTTCAAGGGGAAATGTTATTTGTATCTTTGTTCGTTGCATTTAAATATTTCGGGATTTCCTTTGTATTGTTGGACAGTAATCATGCTTGTTATTTTGTGCTTTATATTTTTGGGCACTTGTTGGGAAATGTTTGTAAAGCAATGATTTTGAAGTGATCGTGACAGATTGGCCTGAAAAGACGTCTTAGTAGAGGGTTATGGAACGCCATTTGGGTGAGATATGCCTAACCATAGATTTATGATAGATAGAAATTGTATGACGGTATAAAATATATTGAAAGCGATACTTTTAAACGAAGAACCTCATTTTTGTTATTCAAAAGTAAGCTGGTTCATATCCGGCTCGAAGGACCGGAATGTCAAGTCATGTTGAAATCAAAATATTGGAATAAATCATTAAAAGCTTATTCATTAAATTATCATTCAAAATGGAACAAAAAACAACAGTAAAAAATAGAAAAGTTAAACCCACAGAAAACCAAGTGACCAAATATTTACATGTTCAAATAGTTTGTATTGAACTGTGTATTATAAAAATATCTGAACTAAAATAGATAAAAACTAAAAAACTGCTTCGAAATATCTATCTCAGCCCTTTTAATTAATTAATATCTCGAACAATACCGGTGTCCATTAATTGAACTTCAGACAGCACACAGCATCTAAGACAAACAAGGACCCCACCTATCAAGAGTGTTTGCTATGACAGCAACGCTATTTGGTATTCCATTTCGAGCGCCGAAGCTCTCAGGACGAGCCTTGGTAATAAATTGTAACAGAATATCGGTGGTAACTAAAATGTGAGGAAGGAAGGCCTTCGTTTTAAATGGATGGCCAGTTCTCTTGCACGTAGATAAACATGACTTATTTTTTTTGGTGCTTTGAAAAATTAATTAAAAAGGAGTAGGTAGAAGAACTTGAATTTCTACATAATTCTCACTTGATATCAAAAAAACTTCTATGTCATACTGCATGATCAATGTGTTTGAAGCACCAGATTTTTATTTCAACAACCACTTATTTTATACACCGGAGGTGGGAAAAATAAGGTAGACGTACTGAATACAAGGTAAAAGTTTGCGTTTCGATGGCCCTTAGACGCATATTACACAGAAACGGCGTAAGGTGAAGGCGCGGTGGAGGCATGATGCCGCTTCAAAACGTTTTAATTCAACATGAACGTAGGCGACCTGTCGTGAATTACACTCAAGCGGAGCGGCACAGGCACGCCGTTCTTTCGTTTCGTTATAAATTCCACGCCTGTGCTGCGCCTCCGCCGCGCCTTCACCTTACGCCGTTTCTGTGTAATTCGCGCCTTACACAGTTTTTAGTGTGTAGTTGATGTAGAGTAGTCGTTTCTGAATACTGCGTTGATCAGATGATGATGGATAGTAAAGTCATTCTTCGTTTAGACGACGATACTCATAATTAGAGAGCGGATTATTTCCAAATGCATTATGCATTTGCATATTATGGTTGTTTTGAAGATGATGCTTATTTCAGCTAGAAACGGTTAATCATAGTAGTATTTCGGGTGTGCTTTTTTTTTATTTTCTGGTTCTACGTGTACTAACTAAAACCGATCCATGTTCCTTCTTTACCTTTTGTGTTAAAGGGCTACGGTATCCCGCAGCCCTGGCAGGCATCGGCCCTTGTGGACCCCTTCATCTTTGCTGACATCTCTTTGAGGCGCGCGTGGAACACGAACGCGCCATCGACACGGCCTGTCGTCATAAGACGGCTGGACGGCGAGCTAGCCCATATCTCGCCGTCCACAGGGCCGCACCTACGGTGGCCGGGAGCCACCACGTGACCCCCGACGCCCAGGGCGTCTCCCGCGGCGGCTGGGACGTGAGTTTCTTTCCCTTTCACGTCCTGCCACCTCCTTCATTTGCATGACTGCTTCGCAGAAGGAGGTGACATTTCGGGCATGCTTACTTTAATTTTAACTGTATCTAACTGGGAAAATGCAATAATGTGCCAGAGGTGAGACCCGAAAATTTATCACGGAAACTTAAATAGTACTTAGTGACCTCCGTAGATGTTGGACGATCGTTTTCAAGTTATGAAAATATTTTAAGAAATAAATGACTCAATCGTACTCATCATCGTTGTCATTAGAGACATTATTCGAATATTCAAGTTTTCAAGAACAAAAATAATTAAATCTGGCCGAAAATTCACCAAAAAAAAAAAATACATTATTTTGTAGTACTTATTTCAATTTTATGTTACTTATTTAGACCATTGAAGATGCGTATGTATTTGCCCACATATTTGGTCAGTTTTAAGTTGTATATTATAATCCGGTCTATTCATAACAGACTGTTCATCTGTAAACTCAATTTAACCCAATTAGCTAGTGTATGAAGGTTGAAGTTTCTATAACCTTTGAGACAGATCGGATTAATTAAGCTTGAAATCCAGTCTAACCCGCTCAGACATGAGGAGACAAAGCTCGATTCCAAGAAGAAATACCTTTGTACAACGTAGTTCCACGTAGTACTTAATACACACACAATAACTGTAAATCAGTTAAAACTACTTTTATTGTACTACTCTTACCGGTTACTTTACCGGTTATATAAAAAAAAACGAACATTTCCTTAGTTCGAAGCTTAGGTTGGTAGGATATTTTTTTAAATCATCCTTTTTAAAATCATTTTTGTTATAGTGATACCAAATAATTAAATTAAGGTGTTCCATAAAAACAGATTTTTAAAAAAGAAAACGCTATTTTGCCTTAATAACGGTTTTAACTGAAACCAGTGAAAACTGTTTTTGATCGATTTGCAGTTTTAACTATAACACTTATAGATAAATAGCTTTGCAGACAGCAACATTTCCTTTGTTCGAAGCTTAGGTTGGTAGGATATTTGTTTTAAATCATCCTTTTTAAAATCATTTTTGTTACAGTGCTAAAAAATAATTAAATTAAGGTGTTCCATAAAACAAGATTTTTAAAAAAGAAAACGCTTGTTTGTCTTAATAACGGTTTTAACTGAAACCAGTGAAAATTGTTTTTGATCGATTTGCAGTTTTAACTATAACACATATAAATAAATAGTTCTGCAGACAGATGGAATGCTATGAAAGTCTAACGAGTTAATAATATTTCTCCCAGCCGCTTCAGGTTAGGTTATTATTATCAAAATCATATTGAATTTGTATAAATTTCGCCAAATTGCCTGCTACGTAGGGAAATCAAGTTTATAAAATAAATTTCATTTCGGCCGTCTAGCCCCAGTTAATTTCTATATGAAAATATAATATTTGTCGATGTAAATGGTGTCTAGTTCTAAAAATATTAATTAAAATTGATAGTTGTATGTACTATGCTCTTTACATACCATATATTTTAGATAAAAGTATGTAGTGTCTATATACTTTAAATAGGTAATTTTAATCAAGCCTTCTCTGCTTGCCCTGCGTTGGGCAAAGTCTTTTTCTATTGGCAAGTCGTATAAGGCTAGTATTATTAGTATGTAGACACTTTATTACTCTTTCTGATGGTCATTAACATAATTACATACACATAGGTTAGTTTTGTGTCACGGAAACAGTATTTTCTTGGGGATGGCCCCAAAGACATTCAAATATTTACGAGCAATAGACAGGACAAGACGAAGAAAGTCTTAATTCAATTCTTGTTACTACTTAGTAACAAATCGGTCTATCTAAAGACCGACCGCTTTAATGAGTCCTCGCGAAGGTATCAATTTAAATGGATTATTCTGAAGGTTTATCGCGTATTAGATCAATTAGTATCGTAATACCTACGTGGAATATGGTTATTTTAAAGCATATAATCTATGGAATATTGTTAGGACCTTGTGGACGCTTAATGTGCCTTTGATGGGGCAAGGTGGAGGACTCATTAAAGCGGTCGGTCTATAGTGTCTAATATACTTTTAGTAGGCAATTTAAAACAAGCCTTTTCCACTTGCCCTGCAGTCGGGAGTTTTTTTCTCTTGGCAAGACGTATTAGGCTGGTATTATTAGTATGTTGACACTTTATTACTTCTTCTGATAATCATGAACATAATTACATACAAATAGTTCTTTTCAGTTTTATGTCAGGGATCCAGTTTTTTCTTTGAGATGGCACCAAAGACATCCAAATATATTTCTTTTAAATCTCTTTGGATGACAGCAAAATCTTTGATGCCTCTAAAATTACAGTTCTGCAGGGGCGGTGGTGAGGAAGAAGAAGACATGCTGCGCCGACTCTAAATAAATTGGGAAAATTGCAGAAGAATGATGAATGATGAGACGGTACTGAAGAATTTCTCAGCGACAGCCTGGATTCTCAATTTAACAACTGTAAAACATATATCTCTAAGCAAATGGTGTGGGTATCCTATTTACATCATAATCTTAAAACATAAATTAAACGTTACATATAATCTTCAGGCAACAAAGACAGAGTAATTTATAAAGCTTATTGTAGGCTAAGGATTTTAGGCTTTAAAGCTATAGATACTTTAATACTAGGCTTTGCGTGATGGGTACTTAACGGGCCAGCGGAGCTTTGTTTAGCAAACGGATAAACTTGCTTTACAATGATACCGTTTGTTAAAGGATTTTGATGACGAATTTATAACTTTGTCTTGGATTTCGAAGCTTTGTTAAGTATTGAGTTCTGTCAGAGAGAATGAGAACTAGCTTTTCTCCTTTACTTTATTGTAGTCAAAATTGTAACACAGCTATTTTACAATATTCTTCTACGGGTACAATGGAGGTCTTATCGCTGTGTGTGTTAATTAGTTCTGTTCAATGATATTATAAATAAAAAGAGGTTGATATCGCACTAGCGCGCGCAAATTGTTGTAGACAAATTCAAACAATTGTCGTAATTTAAGTACTTCAAACGCAATAGCTATCTCTTTCTGTCTCATACGTTAGGTATTATCTATTACAGTCGTCACAACGCAATATTTGAACGCCGCTTAGTATGAACGTAGCGTATCTTTCACCACTTCTTCGGTTTACTATGGCCTCGTCCTGTCCAAAGAGATCGACGCGTGAACTTGCCCGCATCGCGATCATTTGTTTCGTGAACCTGAACGCGTGGTCACACTCACAGAAAGCGCCTTCTGGTTTTTCAACCGAATGTGTACCATATGAAGTTGACGATCGCAAATTCGCACGACCAATAGCTTTGGCTAGGACATGGGGTTCAATAATCATCATCATCTGCCTAGCCTTTTCCCAACTATATTGGGGTCGGCTTCCAGTCTAAACGGATGCAGCTGAATACCAGTATTTTACATGGAGCGACTGCCTATCTGACTTCCACAACCCAGTTAGTACTGTTCATTACGATACCACTTGGTAATTCTGGTTGTCATACTTTTTGGGCCACTGACTATCTAACAACTGTCAAAGATCTACAAATGACAGCCGGGACCAACGGCTTAACGTGCTTTCCGAGGCACGGAGGAAACTCGGTATGTAATGGGCGGTCACCCATCCACAGACCAACCTAGGCAAGCACGGCTTAACCTAAAGATCAACCCGAGCGGCTGCTATTATTTAGCCACGAGCTCCTCAAGGTGAGGTGGGGTTCAATAATCAATTAAGACTATTGTTTAATCTATCAAGAAAAAAAATGAGCTGTACTTATATGAGGGGGGGGGGGGGTTCAGAGTGATGTACTAAGTAAGTGTTAACCGTTTTAGCGTTGGTGTCCACCTTTCATAACAACTCACAAGTGCACGTGGTATGAGACGAAAAACATTCAATCCATTTTAAAAAGAGAGTGCACGCATGCAAAAGTAATCCATTTAGGGCTCACTTTGGCATCCATCAATCAATTAGTACCGACATGAAAGAGGATCGTTAAAGTGGTTTGCAATCCATCACTGAACTCTGAAGAGTGACCAAAACTGGCTTGTTTGGAAAAGCGTAAAAGCATACACACATAGGCCCTAGTACGAACTCGTAACGTAAACTCAAACGCGTAACGTTTTTTTGCTAAAACTAGCTAAATTTACATTCACACAAATTTCAATCACACTGTGACTCTCTGTCACGTATTCCTAATTATTAAGTAGATATTTTAGTATTGATTTTTATTTAAAAATCATCACACGGTATGGGCCACTTACAAACACATTAAACTTCTATTTTATGGCTTGACAGGCTGGCAAGTGACCGTAATTAATAAAGATTTAGTGAGCTTTCTTCCTTGAATTGTAAAAAATATTGCATCACTTGGAAACGCATAAATTCTTTATTTAATTGGAAAGGGACTAGAGAAATCTTAAGAAGAGATAAAAAAATTACTGATTTCTAAAGGAATAAAAATATTTTAATTTTATCTTATTTTAATTCTGATTTTAATGATAATTTTAATTTTGATAGTAATTTATTTTATTTTATTTGTTTTTAAATGTTAATTTATTTTATTTTTAATACTGATTTCATTTCAATGTTATTTTAATTTAATTTTAATTTCAGTGTATGGATCAAGTTATCTGAATTAAATGAATTTTATTATTATTTATTTATTTAAAGGATACTAACGCCACATCTGCTGAACATGTTTTTGGGTATCGCACGGCCCGGGACCCTTTAAAACAATTGAGACGGTTTGAACAAAAAGAAACGGGTTCTGAAAAGGCGACCCAAGCGTGGTGGTTTTTTGGAGGCTGGGCCGAGGAAAGCTTGGTGGATTCGTGGCAGTTGATTTGAAATCGCGGAAGAGTCCACACGTGGAGGCTAGTCGAGCTAAGTCAGAGAGTCGGTCTAAAACGGTTAAAAAGCTTGGACGTAGTAGGTTACGTTCATGTAGTTAGCGTAATCTTGGTACCAAGATGGATATGTCCCAGGGGACTGTCGTAACAGAGCGATTAGTGTTTAATAAGTTAAATATAAGTAGTAGTAATAAGTCTAGTTGAAGTGAGTGTCGAGACGCGGGAGAAGACAAGCTGTGGCAGAGGCGAAACTGGTAATGTGTGCAGTACTCTGTAAGTTAGTCGGGGATTAATCCTCTTCAATGAACAATGAATACGTGGTAAGTGTTAACTATAATTAACTCCTAGCTTAAGTAGCAGTTTGGCGGAAACGCAGCGATGTTAATAATCATTTATTTCAGCATGACGGCAGAGCCGCTTTATCATCACAATGTATATTATTATGTCCTGTGTTGTGTGTCCTAATAACTCCTAACCTTGGCACATATTCGTCATCTGCGTTTGGTTATAGGGACGGAGACCGCCTTTCGCAACACTATGCACACATTTCATGCATACGACAAACACACTATACGATATATGAAAAGCAGAACCGTAATATTCGCATTCGGACAAAATATATTGTTCAACACCGTAATATTCACGGATTGATTAAGACAAATTATATTGCTCAGTAATATGATGCCGACTTGTATTTGTGGTACAAATCAACCAAACGTTGCTGATGAATACTGCTTCCTGTAAAAGTCTAGCTCAGAAACATTGCGTAGGGATTGTTGGCGCACATTTCAGGGAGCGGGGGTAGGCATCACGAAATATCTCAAACTACATCGATAACTCCATTCTAAGGAACGCTAGGAACAAAAAGTCAAACCCCGGCTGTTTATCTCGTTAAACCCAAACCCGGCCACTGGTTGGTAAATTACTGAATCGACACTACTAACGAGATACGCAACCACGACATGGGGAAGAGTAAAGAAATGTGAGGTGACGATATATCACCACTTCGGCGTCCACCAATAACAAACGCAATATGTTCTGCTACAGACTGAGTCTACGGTGCACTTGTGCAAGTTGTGTGCTATCTTAGACAAGGGGTAGATTGCCGTAAAGGGTGTTACTAACATGAATACGCGTGTAGGGAGAACTACTAAAACGTGTCTTCCTCTAGTAGGGCTTCTCAGTACTCTGTCTTAGGATTGAGAAAGACATGTGAATAATGCTTAGGTAGCGTGATCTGTTAGAATTCGTAGCAGGATCCTTAGTGGGCCTATGCGCTTAGGTCGAACAGTCACGTACTGAGGCAGTTATTGTAATCGGTTACATGCCATAGAGTTGGGTTCTTAGTACGTTTGAATCATTAAATTAACGTAACTGTAAATAATGAATCTCTTAAGCGCAAGCGTAACGTTTCCTTAACCAAACTTTCATCATATATATATCTTTGCGCCCTCTTGTCTTATTAGTTTTATACTTTATTACTGATTTAGTTTTATAAGATTTGATATTATTCATGTATATGTCTTAACTGTGACCTCCCAATATTAACTACACCTTGTACCCCTCCCTGTCCCCTAGCTTCTAAAGTCGGGACAGGGCTGGAGTTCAGTTTAGTAGTCGGTGGAAAGATGACCAGTTTGGTGCCGAGTCTTACAAGGCCGTGCGGAAGGCGGTGCGCGACCTCTCCCCCTTCGGGGGGAGCCGACATTAATACTAATATGTGTATGATTTAGTTTGACAACCAGTCTTACCAAGGGGTATCGTATCCGCCATGGGATCTGGAGGCGATAGTCCTCGCGTGCCTGCACGAATGGCACGCGGAGGCACTACGTCGGGGGGAAACTCCGCTGCCGCGGCAAATTGCCGCTCAGCGGACAGACCTCCGGCGTGATCTCATGGCGACATGGAGAGAGCGACTATTGCAACCCCGAGCAGGGCACGCCACCATAGTGGCGATAAGTCCACTCTTTGAGGAGTGGCTAGAGAGGCGCCACGGCGCCCTCACCTACCGCCTGACGCAGGTCCTCACCGGACACGGTTGTTTCGGGAGGTTCCTGCACCGAATCGGGCGGGAGGAAACGCCTGGGTGTTTCCACTGGGAGGATCGTCCGGAGGACACGGTGGAGCACACCGTGGAGTTCTGCCCCGCTTGGGCGGAGCACCGCCGTGTCCTCGTAGCGGCGATTGGCGGCGGCGATCTCTCGCGTCCGGCCCTGGTTCAAGCCATGGTCCAGAGCGAGAGGGAATGGGAAGCCGTCACCTCCTTCTGCGAAGCAGTCATGCTAGTGAAGGAGGTGGCGGGACGTGAGAGGGAAAGAACCTCACGTCCCAGTCGCCGCGGGAGACGCCCTGGGCGTCGGGGGTCACGCGGTGGCTCCCGGCCACCGTAGGCGCGGGCCTGTGGACGGCGAGTTATGGGCCAGCTCGCCGTCCGGCCGTCTTATGACGACAGGCCGTGTCGACGGCGCGTTCGTGTTCCACGTGCGCCTCAAAGAGATGTCAGCAAATAAGTAGGGGTCCGCAAGGGCCGATGCCTGCCAGGGACTGTTCGAAAGAGATACCGTGGCCCTGGAACACAAAGGGCAAAGAAGGAACATGGATGGGTTTTAGTCAGTACAAGTCTGACACTCCCTTCCGCTCCGCCCAGAGCGGGGGCGGTCATTTGATGATTTCCCATCCGAAAAAAAAAAAAAAAAAAAGAGATATCGTATAACCCAGGGGGTAGAGTACTAACTGGGTTGTGGAGGTCAGATAGGCAGTCGCTCCATGTAAAATACTGGTATTCAGCTGCATCCGGTTAGACTGGAAGCCGACCCTAATATACTTGGGAAAAGGCTAGGCAGATGATGATGATGTGTATGATTTAGGAAAAACGAAAATTTTATCAGCCTAGGGTAATTTACGAACAGTCACAACACCATCATCAACTTTTCCCAACTATGTTGGGGTCGGCTTCCAGTGTAACATTTCAATCACAATGATTGAAATTTAAAAGTAATTCTTGTATTTAAAGTCATCATCTGCAGCCTGAGTGCACCTACTACAGGTTCAAAATTCAGTATGTAGTCTTCTCTTCATAACATAACGCCTGTAATCCCCGATTGGTTAGGCAGAGGTGTACCTAATACCACACACACACCCACACCACACACCATACCCACATTTCGCCAGTTATGTTTAAGTCCCATGTAATAAGGGGCGAGCCTATTACCATAAACCGGCACAAATCCAGTATCCGTGGTTGCTACTGAGAAATTCCTAATGTAATGATTGAAAAATCGAATAGCACTTTGCCCGATCTGGTAATTGAACCCAGGACCTCGTGCTTAGCAGTTGCGTTTGCGGCCACTAGACCAACGGGGCAGTGTTCTCTTAATTTCTGCCATTCTCTACGCTTTTGTGTCAGCCTAACCGTAGCCGTCGAAAAAACCCGTTTCTACGGTGGTCATGCTACGTGTGCTGGGGACCGAAGCAAGTGGCAATCACTATTTAACAGGATTGTCATAATTATAACCTGCCCTTGTCTCATTCTACTTGGGGTCAGCGCAACACGCTTTTTTCTTCCATTCTCCCTTTTCAGACGTCACGGCATCGTTTACTCCTTTCTCTTTTATATCATTCCTCATAAAATCCATCCATCTCTGCAATGTCACTAATAAAACCTATTTATTATATACAGTTATTATTCCACTTATTGACAATCCCTCCTAGAGTATCATTATGTTTCGGTTCACAAGTACACTTAAAACTGGTCAATATCCTCGCACTATATTACTTGAGGCCTGGGCAAGTAGCCAAGGCGTTGCATAAAATTAAGAGCCAATAGATTACATGGCTGGCTTGGCTCTAGATATGGGTACATTTTGTGTCCTGACCTATCTACTAATGAAGTTTAATTTAAAGAAGATTAACTATCAAGTTACTGGGGATCAAGGTAACATCGAAAAAAGTCCAAAAGAGCGTCAGGCTAAGGAAATTGTCGAAGTGGCCGTAAAAATCTGAAAAGTTTATTTTTTTCATTCTAAATAGGCTTACTCTTGGCCGCAACTCGCCTGATGTAAGCTATAATGTGGCTTAGGGTGGAACTTAGATCGAACTTTGAATAGATCCAGATTACGAGCAGATATCGATTCCCATCATGACTACACAGTTTGGATAGCCTATTTTTGATCTTGTTTAAAGTTGTCTGAAAAATAAATAAAATAATGAATAATCACGGAAGATATCCCGTAAGTGACAGTATAAGTTTAGGTCGAAATCGACCAAATCATAAAGAAAACCAGCTGTTGATGCTCTCTATTGATTGAGAAAAGTTTCGAGAATCGATAAAATTATAATTGATCGAGAAATATGTGCCCGTTTGTGGATTGGATCGTTTTTTGTGGTTAAATTAATAGTAACAATATATATTTTGATTCGGAAGGTCGCAGGTTCAAACCCTGCTCGCACTAAATTTTTTCTTTCCATGTCAAAAACAGCTGTAGTTCCCTACGCAGGGTTTGCGTATAAAAATATGAAAATATTTATTTTGTTCGTACCAGTATTTCTACTGCAAACCCACTAATTTGCATGAATTAATTATCGTTATCTTCTAGTCGCCTTTACACCATGACATGGGGAGCAAAGAGGTATTCCACGCAGTGCGACACAATTCTTGCTAGAAAAAAACACAAGATTATAAATTCAACATTTTACTGTTACAAATAGAAATAATGAACGATTAACTTGAAAAAAAAAGCCCTGGATTACATTGCATAAAAAATAGAAAAAAAAACAACGTTACTGGGGCGTCGAGTAAAGTGGGAAGGAAAAAACTAATGAACTACGAGCTATGCTTGCTCGAGGACTAAGGAATTCATTATTAAACTATCGATATGTAACTTGAATTCAAAATGAAACTGATGAAAATGCATAACTGATGTAGTGGCAGGAATTGTGCAGGGCCGTGATATCACCAAAGTCGCGGGAAACACCTGGATGAGGGACGCATAGAGCCATCAATACCAAGACCATCTATACCAAGAATTAGATGATTTCAGGCTGCTATGATGACGACTATGTGTGAACACTTTGTTGAGAAGAGCTCGTGGCTAAATAATAACAGCCTCTCGGATCGATCTGTGGATGGGCCCATTACATACCGAGTTTTCTCTGTGCTTCAGAAAGTATGTTAAGCCGTTGGTCTCGGCTGTCATTTGTAGATATTTGACAGTCGTTACAGGTACTCAGTGGCCCAAAAAGTCTGATAACTAGTCTTACCAAGGGGTATCGTATTATCTAGTACTAACTGGGTTGTGGACGTCAGATAGGCAGTCGCTCCATGTAAAATACTGGTATTCATCTGCATCCGGTTAGACTGGAAGCCGACCCTAACATAGTTGGTAAAAGGCTAGGCAGGTGATGACTCTGTTGAGAGAAGAAAAATTGTTGTAAATTATATTAAGGTCTACCTAAAACAGTACTGCAGGAAAAAGGCCTCCCCTAACCCCAAGCTGCGTCACAATCATCTTAAGCAACGCCTCCACTTAAAAACACGTCCAGAACTCTGACTCAAAAACTTATCGGACCAATCGAACATCCGCACGAAAACCTTTTTTTGAGTCAATCTTTTAGCTTAACAGAAGGACATGCTGTTTACTTGAAAACTACCGAACAACGAATCATCTTCAAATGCCACTTCATTATAAGTTTTGTTCCCAATTTCTTTCGTTCCAATAGTCAGACAATCAAATCATCAACATTATTAAGGTAAATTGATCAGAAAAGTTAGAAAATGGCGGCCTTGTCGGATTTCAGTTGATGAAGACATTCAATGTTTCCGACGTCGATTTGAACACCTTTTCTTTCCATTGTTCACGGCTATTTGGGATAATGTAAGGTGGAAATGCATTTATATAATAGGAAATGTAATCTTGCTATAAATATCTTTTTTTATTTTTTATTCACTTTCGGTACAATCAGCAAGAAAGATCGAGTACCGACTGTAATTTTTGATCATGATCTAAATTCTAAATTGTGGACCATTTCTCCTCTGTATTTGGCAATGCATGAACTATCCTCATACATTTTCTGTAGACACCAAAGAAATATATTTAAAAAATAGTTCACAATTTAACAATTTGTTCATTTAAGGGGGTTAAATTAAATTACCTAGCGGTACCTATCATCTGTGTCGATATCTAACAATTTTTCATTTGTCATATTTAAATACTAATCCATCCCATTGTGTCAGCAGGTTTATTTCGCAAAGATTTAAATCATTAGATTGGCTCTACTGCGTCAAAAAATGTTCGTGTTTCTGTTTCGCCAATAATGACATTTGAATAGAATCCTCTCTCATTTATACTGACAATCGTGTCTTTCCTTGCAATGTGTGATCTCTCCCTTCTTTGTGTTAACATTTTTCAAGCGACCTGAATACGGTGAGGGCTCATCAAACATTTCAAATCTTTGCAACTTCGGTAGTCAGTACCATTTTATACGTAACCTTGAATTAGTGCCAAATTAAGATAAAATCTTTCACATTCACTGACCTCAGTGATCACAATACCAACGTAAATTAGGTAATTAAGTATTATGTCCGTTGTCTATTCAAAAAATTATTTGGTCCTATCGCTCAATCAAAATCAGGAACAGTAATGTACGTTTTCATTAAATCTAGCGAGACCGAAATGACTGTCTAAATAATGTTGGAATTTCTACTCTTTCCATTGAACATAGCGTTGAAAGTCCAACAGTGAGCTTCTGTGCAATTGCTGTGGACATTAATTGTCTAGTAGGTTTTTTGTATAGATAATTATGATAGGATATAGATTACCTAGATGACATTGTGTCTTTCGTAGCTTGGCATAATGTTCAAGCACACGTTTGTTTCGCTTATCATTTTTTTGTTTTGTGGCGTATATTCCTATAATGTAAGTATTTATTTTACTACAAAAAATCATTTCTTATTGTGTTATATAACGTCGTCTAGCAAAGTAAAAGTATGATGGAATTCGTGATTTGTTTTGCAATTTGTCAAAACTTGCAAAATTGAGAGAATAGGAAAACATTAATATTCAGGTTAGGGTTCCCTGGGACCTGGTTCCCGACAATGGCGTACTACTATAATTTTCATATTTTGAATTGTTTTTTAATTCCATAATGGGCCTGCTCTTGACCTCGATCACACTTAGAAAGCGATTTAAAGAAAAATGTGTAGAAAAGACAAATAAAGAAAACATTAATATTACTGATATCTTTTTTCAAATTATTTTTTAGTGTCTCACCATAATACCCGAACGTGTGATACTAAAATACGTGAACGAGAAGTACATCGCTAACGCATCGTCAACCGTTCGCAGGTCAAGCAAGAGAGGGCAGTATGTATTCAACTTTAAACTTATTAACAAAACAGTATTGGGAAATAACGTTACGGTAAGGATTTTTGATATAATAACTAATAACGGCATCGTATTACCCAGTACCAACTGGGTTATGGAGGTCAGATAGGCTCCATGTAAAATACTGATATTCAGCTGCATCCGGTTAGACTGGATGCCGACCGCAATATAGTTAGGAAAAGGCTATGCAGATGAAGATGATTAACTTATAATTGCCTTCAGCAACGGCCATATTTTGTAGCAATGATGTCGCACACGTCATCGCTGATATCGAGCGTTAGTCACATTTGAAACCTGCGACTGATACGTTGCAAACGCACGACTGACGTGCGACTGTTTCCACTGACTCCAGGGGTACAAAGTGTGAAGAACATAGGCTTTCTTTATCGATACTGCATTACTGTCAATAGTTGCGACTATTGACAGTAATGCAGTATCGAGCGAGGGCTCTGAAGCCTACCACACATTAGGGCGCATTACAAATATACTCAAAAACAGAAATAAGAAAACCAGTCGTTACACTGGTTTGGATAGAGCTTACTGACATCAATTATTGCGTTGTGGTGTGGCCTGATGCGACTCCTAAATGTGCCTTATCTCGATTTTGGCATGCAGCCGCAGCACACTGTGCTTAAGAAAGACAAAACCTTCCATTTCTCAAGAGTCCGTGCGACCCGGGAGGATCCATAATTATGATTATCACCAATCAGCCAATATTTCGTATTAAAACTTCTGTTATTTTTCTAGTTCCACATAACCGTATATGAACACAGTAGCAGATACAACCAGTATGTTCGCACCCTGATGGAGTTTCATTACAAATGGTGCGACTTGATCCTTCGAGACAATTGGTTTGGTCCTGTCATCCGAAAAAATGGCTTAACAAAATGTCCTACTCCACCGGTGAATATAACTAATGCTAAACTATGCTCTTTATTGATTTCATATTTTATTTCAGTTTTTTTTATTTTTTAAATTGCTTTTGAACATTTTGCACTCTCAGTTCCCACAGGAATTTTAAAGTAATTTACCTATTGACAGCAGACCAATAAAACCCTTAGTGAATAGAGAGTAAAAATCACTGTAATTTCGTGTAGCTGCAATCGCACAGCAACCTTATAATAATGAAGATAAAGATCACTTTGACAGTGATGGTAAACCAGGCGGCCAAGTAACTGTGAAATACTGTTTAGTCTTCAACCAACTTATCTGTGCAGACGGGAAAACAAAGAACTAAAATAAATGAACCAAGTTCGACATATCGATGTAAATTTTCTTGACAATCAACGCCACCTTGAACTGCACACTTAAAGTGGTCATACTTTAAATATTTTGATCATATTTTTTACAGGGTCTCATTCAAATGACAAATATGACATTCAGTGGCAAATTCCCTTTTGATGTCGTATTTGATAAAGGCAAGCTCGAAGGAACCTGGAATGTAGCGTCAACTGGTGAACTTATGGGCTCTATTGACGTTTTTGTAAGTTTTACAAAATAAAAATAAAAGCGATTGAACGTATGAGAATAAAAAATATATTCTCCACTTGCATTTGTTATTTTATTGATTAAATCCTCAATGGTTTTGGTCAGAAGTAATCATTTATATACTTTCAAAGCATGCTTTGTAACTTTATCTTGGACGCCATCGACAACGACGAAGAAAAACATCGTGAGGAAACCGGGGGGTTACCATGACGTCTTAAACCACTAGTTCCAGTGTGGGAAAGAGACAGAGCTATACAGGACGTCTAGCGCCATCCCTTTCCCACACTGGAATGATTCTTGCTTTAACTGGACTTATTTAAGCTAATATAAGAGTGCCTGCCTGTGTCGTAGAAATAATACTGAAACATCCGAGTTGAGTAGGATTAAGACGCTTATTTACTTTCGTTATTTTCGAAAATTCATGAGTTTAAAATCTCGTGTAAAATAATTTTGAGAATACGGTGAAACGTGTGCGTTGACCTGAAATCATTACCTCCAAAACTTTTCCAATACCATCAAATTAAGATTCATTAAATTTAATAAATTGGTTTCTAAATCTTTATTTTAACGCAAGTGATGTGTGGGAACTCAAAAAAATAAACGACATACTAGACAAAAAAATAATTTTATTTTTGTTTAAAAGTCAACACTATTTCCCCAATCGCCATGAGGTCTCCAGTCAAATTGTTCGATGCAGTTATTTCCGCTTTACCTTTTTCAAAAGGCCAAACAGAAGGAATATTCAGGTTCAAATTCACGTTCTTAAAAGAAACTTTGCTTCCCTACAACACAAAAAAATATTTGATTAAAATTGAGCATGAGCCTTCAATATTATGTGAATAAGAGTTATTTTAAAGACATTATATTTTGATTAAGCACCTGAAAATCCCGCAAATGAGTTTGGGCTACAAGTGCAAAGTTCAACTGAAAAAGTGCATTGTGAAGGTCTAATGGTAATTGTAGAATGTAGGCTTTCTCCCCAAAAGGCACACCTATCAATACTAATCTTATTTTAGGTACAAACAGTAACATAACTAACAAATAAATGAATAAGTACACAACACATTAAATATTAGATACAAACTAAATTTAAGTTATAAAATAAAGCTAAATAAATAAAATAAAATGGTAGCTGATGTGACAAGAACTAAAAAGGTTGGCAAGAACTAAAGTGAAAGCTATCCCTAGCAATTGAAATCTACCAATTCTGTTACTTTTGGTTATTTTATTAATGTATTCAATAATATTACACGTTAGTTTAAGCGAATTGTTTGAAAAACTGTAAAAAAAATCGACCATCTGTATTATAGAAAAATTCTAGCAAATTTTCTTTTCATTTTTCTTTTGGGCGTATAATTTTTTAAACTGACATCATCATCATCATCATCATTTCAGCCGAAACACGTCCACTGCTGGACATAGGCCTCCCCCAAGTGTCGCCACATTGACCGATCCCGTGCGTCTCGCATCCAGCGGATCCCCGCAACCTTTACCAGGTCATCGGTCCACCTAGTGGGAGGCCTTCCAACGCGACGTCTTTCAGTTCGCGGTCGCCACTCCAGAACTTTCCGGCCCCATCAGCCATCCGTTCTGCGAGCAATATGCCCTGCCCACTGCCACTTAAGTTTGGCTATTCTTCGGGCTACGTCGGTAACCTTGGTTCTCTTACGGATTTCCTCATTTCTGATTTGATCACGCAAGGAAACTCCGAGCATAGCCCTCTCCATTGCCCTTTAAACTGACATGGTCACTTACATTATTATTAACACTGAAGACGGGGTATTTACCATTTTTACTATTTGTTTCACATGGTAAAATTTTAGTTTTTAATAGTTTAATTTTTTCAAAGTAAAATTCTTGTATTAATTATATAATTGTGTAATTATCTGCGCATAATGTAGTGCATGCTGTTCGTTTCTGTAAGTGATGAGGCGCTTAGACTTAGTTTGCAATGTACAAATTATAATACGTACGTAGCATATTAGAGTATTGCAGTGTGGTGTGGCGGCCACACTACGCTACAAGTAGTTTGCGTTTAGAACGCGTCCAAAAACGCTTCGTTTGGCACCTGGCTTTTTCTGTGGGTATATCTAGGGAAGTGCGTTCGTATAAAAAAAGATTAAAATTCTTTAAAATGCACTCCTTGGAAGAGCGAAGATGTTTGAACGACGCAATGTTTGCTAGCAAGATCTTGAAGGGAAACATAGACTCTCCGTCGCTGCTCGCACTCTTTAAATTTCGTGCTCCTTCGAGGATTCCGCGCAAACCAATTACTCCGCTTTGTCCTCCAATGAGAAGAACGGTGTTGGGTTCCAACTCTCCATGTGCTAGGTTTTGTAGGGTTTTAAATAGCTGTAGTGATAAGGTTGATTTTCACTTCGATTCACTGAATAAGCAAAAATTTAAATTTCGGAACTGTTTATCAGATTTATTGTAAAAGTTTTTGTACTGTGTTTTCAGTCATGGTAATAGAACATAGTTTTATATTGCTGATAGTTGTTAAGTTTACTCATAGTTTGTGGCTAACAATATATTTATTATTGTTGTTTTTTGATCATGTAGTGTTTACCTTTAAGTAATTGTTGCACTGTGAAAAGTTTAAAATCATGTTAGTTTTATTAGAAGATAAGTGTAGACAATTGTTGGTAGACCTAATAAATAAATAAATAAATAAATAATGTAACAGTGTACTCATTGTTGTTCCTTCCTTAAAAAAGCATATTACAAAATCAAGGACTACATTGAAGATAAAGAAGTTTGGCTTTAGTTCCTTCTGCGCATGCGGCTTCCCTGGTAGCTCATAAACGGAACAAATATGTGGATTATTATAACTAGAAGACGGGATATTTACCATGTTTATTGTTTTCTTTGAGTTCCCGATATTTTAGCGTTGTTGCAAACACCATGATCACGGATAAACTGAAGTTATATTAATTCGTTTAGTTCTAGTTATAATAATTTTAGTGACCATGAAAGTTTAAAATATTAAATATGTGGATGTCTCTAATTAATCTTAACCTCATTTTTTCTCTTCTTTCGAATCAGATTTTTACAATAGTTTTCAAATCATTTATACATCTTTTGCTCAGAATAGTTACAGCACTGATAACAGTATTTGTGTCATTCGTTTAATTTAGTATTTTACAATATTTTCTTACCTTTGTATCGATTTGTATTCTTTTCATCGATTATTTGTGAATGTGTGAACATTGTAGGCTTTGTAGATTGTTAACTTTTGAGCTTGTTCTACATGTTTTAAGTAGTAAGCAACTACTTATTGTCGGGCCTACGCTGTTCCCCCATACTTAAGTACAAATGTTGTATCCATGATAATTGTAATACCAAATGATTTGAAAAGAGTAACCATGGAGTTTCTTGCCGGTTCTTCTCCATAAGAAACGACCAACCCGAACAGTGCACCTTTTTGTTAACGTTTTATAAGTGCCCATCGAGGCCTATGTGAAATAAAATATTTTGATTTTGATTTTGTTTGGAAGCCTAATAAATAAATATCCCGTTTCCAGTTTTAATTATAAGGTTATAGCGTAGATTGTTTATGAGTTCTTTTAGTATCACGACCATGGAGTTTCGCTTCCTAATTTAACTTGACCCGCTAGTCAAAAAAAAAAGACTGTTGTTGTTGAGTCGCTGTAAACAATAACTTACCGCAGGTAAAGGACACGTAGTCAAGCCAGCATTCCTTATAATCCAACCAATGTACGCATCCCTAAGTATGAGGTCACATGCATTGAAATGCATCTCCACGAACGAACGCTTGAATTCATTGTGGAGGTACTCATAGAAGATTATGTCGAGCTGTTGAAAATAAAATGGTTTACTATTAGTGATAAAAATTTGGACACGGGGTTAAGAAGCAAACCGTGGTCCGAGGGTGCCAATGGCCTCACTAAATTGCTGCTCACCTGAACTCACCGGCAATCGAGTCTCATGTACTTTTTCGTTCGACTAAATCGCGGATGCTGTGTAGTTCTGTTCAAACTTTATGGCGGCTCGGAAGTTAGGTGCGAATGACGGTTTGTGCATTATACAGTGAAGACGATGCGTCTTCTGCAGCCCGCTGATACCTAAAATTGTGTTCTGCGCAGCTTTATGAGAGATGTTTCGAGCCGCAATAAAGTTTGAACAGTTATACCTACGCTGAGCGTCACTCGCAGCTAACTTACGAGCCGTCTGATGGAACCATAGATTTATGTAGGTTTTATTATCTCTTACCAAGACGTTGTATCCGATATCCGATTTGGTAATGAACTCGAGATTGGCCACGTAGTCACCTCCCCTGCTAACACGTCTGACGGTTACAGAGACATTGGTGAGATAATTCTCATTTACATACTTTATTGAAGCACGCTCCGGTATTATTTTGAGGCACTGAAAAATATGTTGAGAATTAGAAAGTCAGTAGAGTTTTCTGGATCCTTTCCTTGCATGATGATTAGAGATCTTGCTTTTATCCTCTGTAAGGCAAGGTACAAAAGCAGGTCTCGTACCCAATATTTGGGTTTTGAAGGTGAAATAAGCATCGAAATCTCTCGATTGTGTTAACTGAAGCTTAAATTCATCAACTGTCCAAGGGACCACAGAAAATTGTATTAGTTTTTAATTCTAACTAAAAAGGGAACCTCTTCGTTCGTCTGCAAAACCCATAGTGGGTTTGCAGATGAACAAAGCGATCATTTTTTCAGAAACGACTAGAGGTATCACTATTCCTGAGAAATAGGGATTTTGCAGACGAACATAGAGGTCCGTGTTTTCTTTTAATGTTCGGAACTGAGATATGTCAAGGATGAAGTATGTAGGACACAATTATAATAATATAAGTATAGGTAGACTGAAATTAAAATGTAAAAAAAACTTACATTAAATGCAAACGTAAGGTGCCATATGAAAACTAAAACCGACTTTTTACCGTTGTGCATTTTTACACGTGTCAGACGAAAATGTTTTGGTTAAACTTTCTAAAAGTGTATTTATAAAGTTTCACACAATGGATACTCCAATTTAGAGATAACCAATCTCGTAATAATTGTGAATTCAATTAATTTATTTTATCAAGTAAATATACAGAAACATTTAAATTAAGTTGACGAATTTGTGGGATCACTTTTAACTCGATTTCAAATTCGACTTAATTTGGAATGCTTTCAACGCGGTATCATATGCGGCAGTCATTTCATAAACAAATCGATTTTAATAGAAATTAGTATTGTTTAAGACATTGGAAAGGCAAGTTTTTCTTTGCAGTCTTATAAAGTGTGTTGTAAGTCTATTTTAAGTCGTTTAGACAAGCGTAGACCAATGCGCCGATTTTGAAATTGAAAATTCGTACTCGTTTCTCTCATAATACTGATTGTGTTCAAATATTTTATTGAAAGTTTTACCATCAGTGCTCCTTATAGGGTATTTGCCATTAAAATTTTCTTTCGGATTTATGCTATATCTATACCGAGAAATTTTAATGGTTATTTTCGCGCAGCGAAATGGTTTTGTCTCGGTAATAAAATCGTTTTATAAACAAATAAAATATTAGAAACAAACCATGGTAGATTTACCATTGTGACAAACTAAACTCGAAAGCGACCACGAACCAATAGTAATACATCCCGATATCTACGCTCGAAGCAAGCCGGTCACCGAACTTTAAAAAAATTAAAATGTCACCGAAATTGAACTCGACGTAAAGTAAGGGTCGGTAAAGTTAATTCAGATCGTTAGAATGTATGTCAATCGCAGTAATTGGTCAGTACGTTCTACATGGACCCAAGTGGTTAGCCGTGCTTTCTCACAAGACGACATGCAAACCGCCAACTCGATCAAGCGTGGCCTAACTCGATTTAACTTGAATTAGGTTTAACTCGATACCTAAATCGATTAACTAGATCGCGTTCGTACATCTCTACCTTTGATAAGATCTAAAAAAAACATTATTAAACTATTCAATTACTTACTGTTATGTTCCAGTGAGCACATAATTTGAAAATATAATTTATTGTAATAAGTGTTATCATACGTTATTAAATAAATAAAATTGGCCTTTTACTAGTTTCCTGTCAAAAAAAGGTAAGTTGGTATACTCGGGGTTATGTGAGGTACCTGTTATATTCAATTTTAATAATTTTTACCATCATTAGCTTATAGCAGCTCAGCTCAGCATCAGTAATCGGTTGTACAGACGCCAGCACATCAAGCTACCGAAATCTGTCAAATTTCTTTAATAGATTTTCAAGTTTATCGCTAAAGCATTAGGGTCAAGTAGTCGATTGGTAATTTTTTTTGGGTAGCTTTATGTGCTGACGTCTGTACCTAAAGTTATGCCAAATACTAAATAATAAAGGGGTAGGTAACCAGTTATAATATCATTAGCGATGCAATTGGGCACACCACTGCACTAAATTTAACGCAATAATCGCTTCATAGCTTTGAAATGGAATGTTGCAATTAGTTACTGCATGATTTCACAATGGTTCGGTCATATGCGGACCCCGTATATAACTGAAAGCTAGCCCGATTTACGTTTGACGCCAAAATTAGGTTTAATTAGCATCAATCATTCGGGGATATAGCTTGAATTTAGGTGAGTGAGATTGAATGCAGGTCAGGTCAAAGGTAAGTGATTTATCCAATATGGGATATATGGTAGTGATACCGGGACAGTACGTTGGACTGCTGTATTTCTAAAACGTAGGAGTAATCGTGGTCATCCATGGTGTAGCATCCTGATGCTAAAAGCTACATATATGGATACCGATCGTCTTTTATCTATACAGGGTGTAACAAGACCCTTAACGAAGCCGTCAACCAAGCATTATGTACATCAAACTAAGTAACTTTTTTTTTTTTTTTTCGGATGGGAAATCATCAAATGACCCCCCCACTCTGGGCGGAGCGGAAGGCAGTGTCAGACTTGTACTGACTAAAACCCATCCATGTTCCTTCTTTGCCCTTTGTGTTCCAGGCCACGGTATCTCTTTCGAACAGTCCCGCAGCCCTGGCAGGCATCGGCCCTTGCGGACCCCTACTTATTTGCTGAAATCTCTTTGAGGCGCACGTGGAACACGAACGCGCCGTCGACACGGCCTGTCGTCATAAGACGGCCGGAAACTAAGTTACTTTACGCAAAAATTATTGCTAGGTAACGACTTTTTTATTATAGGAATTAGAGTTCGTCATATTTGCTGATAGGAAATCCCATCGAGCACAATATGTTTTGTCTGCGAATTAACATTGAAATGAGGTCAAGCGTGAATTTTTCTAAACAGATTTCATTTGTTTCGCGAATCGACTTTGCGGGATTCGACATAGTGGGAATGATTCAAATAAACTCCTTGACTCGTCTTATTTTCATTTTCTAATACAATTAAGTGAGAACATACATAGATTAATTATAATTATGGTCCCCCATCGCTCTTCCCTAGCGAGGAAAGTGTCATGCAGATTTAAGCGGACAAGTTGACAGTTTGCACGCATGGCTGTTAAATTACAAAGTACCCACGTCAACCGGTTACGGAGAAATTATACCGTGACGGACGTACATACAAGTGAATCCATAAGTGTTTTAACATCCAAAACCGTCAAAGTGCAAATCGGACTCGCACACAAAGGGTTTCGCACCACCGCCGTACCGTACAAAACGAACATAATATATTTCTTGTATACCCCCATACACGAAATATATTATTTTCGTTTTTGTTCGCACTTTGACGGTTTTGGATGATAATCTTTTAAATTTAAATATTTTTCCTCTTTTAATTTTAATTATTTGTTGTTATAGCGGCCATTATAGCCAAACATACTCTGTGTCAAATATCATTTTTTAAGGTGGAAACGCCAGTTAATTTAATCCCATTCAATAACTTTTTCATGAAAAATTCATTCAATGGGGTTAAATGAACTTAGAGGGTTGTATTGATGATTTTAATGCTTATAATTCTGTGACTACATACGTGTTACTTGCGCGACTCATTTTTCATCAACATACAATCTGACACTGACCTGTAAATTGCCAAAAATGTAAAAAAAAATGAATTTCGCGGTCTACCCTGGCACTTCCACCTTAACCTATAACGGTTGAAAAGTCCTGTGACAGACGGACCGACAGACAGCGGAGCCTTTGTAATAGAGTCCCGTTGGCAACTTTTGGATACGGAACCCTAAAATATAAGATTTCCTAAACAGTGTTTTAGAGTGATGACAAATTTATGCATTATGGTCCTACACATAAGGTGTATTTTAGCATTCTGTTTAACGATGGTGCCTTATCCCTTTAGGGGTTCAGCAGAGCTTATGTAACTACGTTTTGATAGCTAATAAATATAAAACAAAGTGACACACTTTTATGTTTATAGACTGTGGCAGTAAATTCGTAAAGAGTGAAAAATTGTGTAGGCATAATACAGTAGATATAAATATTTATCTCGTGTTACATAAGTAAGGGATTGGTGTTCATAAAGGTATGTATGTGTAAAACATAAACTTTGTGGAAAATGAATACAACCAGAATTGCTTCCTTTCAGAAGACCTGGCTGTTTTATTTAAAAAAAAAAAAACAATAATAACATCTGGGAGACAGGCTCACAGGGTCACATGTCTTTGAATTTTTGGTTCTTTGATATCGTATCCGCTCGATGTTTTGTGGTATTTAACTAAGTTGGAATTTGTGCAAATAAATTCAGATTTTAATGTGTTTGTTTATGTTTTCGAGCGTATGGCACTCGTGGGCTGCAGCTGAAAATCTGCGTCAGTTGGTACACCTTGTGTTGCCATCTGGCATTATGCTGAGCTGAGGCCCTTTTGGCATTTTTAGTTTTGTTTGTTTATTTATTTGAATAATTTTTAAGGTGTTTTTAATACCAAAAAAACTCAATTTTCTTTCTTCCTTCTTTCTTTCAGTGGTAATAAAATATTAAATAAAAAAACATGCTTTAGAGTGACCTCATTTTATTTTTTTAATTTGTCTCTGTCCCTTTTATTTGATACCCATGTCATGAGAATACATAAAAAATAACTATTTGGGAGTCCGCCATCTTGGATTTAAAATGACGTCACTAAGCCAAACATTGCATTGTCTTCCAAACTAAACATGTATGCAATATTTCAGCTTAATCGTAACCGGGAACTCTCTCAAATTTAACTTTTAAGATTTTGTTACATAGTTACTTCAATTGAAGCTAATAAAAGTGTGTTAATAAGTGCTTGTCTTGGTTGAATGACGTATGACATGTCAGTCAGGAGCGAACCACTCGGCCACTGTATGGTCTATTTCACATCATAACTACTCCAATTAAGGTTCTGTAATAGCTATTCCAGCATTTCCAGCTGATCAATTTTACGCGTGGTCTGTTTTGCGGCTATGTACTTACGAGTTGATTAGACGCTTGCGGCTAATGCATCAACTTGCAACGTGAATTTAGGTTAATAGAATTAGGTTGATTTGCACGTAATGTATCTAAAACAATGCTATATTAGTAGCTGCATAATTATGTATCGGTAAAATGGGGTTGATAGGGACTCGGGAGTGAATCAAAATTTTTGAAACATAATTTTAAGTTAGTTAAATTTTATTAGTAGTCTGACAGAACTCTGTTTTTATATTATACTAGATGTGCTCCGTGCCCTCGTCCGCGTGAATTTATTATTATAAACATAATTATTACTTCCCTATTTAAATCGGAATTTTTTAACAATATTAATGGTTTTTAATTTATTTTCATGGAACCCTACTCCTTTATCCAAAATATACCAGAGGCTTGCCGCAGGCACCGGCACATAAACTGAGTCATAATTACTTTAAATGGCAGTGCCGTGGCAGTGTAGTAGAGCCAAAAGGTTCTGAAACAGCGACCGCGTACCGGAGGGGTCAGTGCTGGAAGGCTTTCCTAAAGGTGGACCAATGACCTGGGGGAAAGCAGGAGTAATTCCAGAGTGGCAACGAGATGGCGCTAGACGACCTGTATAGCACTGTCTCTTTCCAACACTGGAATTACTGCTGCTTTAAGACGTCATGGTAGGCCACCTGGTGATAGCCAGGGGAATACACTGTATGAGAGACGCACAAGATTAATCATGGTGTCACAAAAATAAAGCTAAACCTGAAAAAAGGACAGAATGAATCAAAAACATTTTCAACACATTTGTGTTATTTTTAACCAAAACACTCCGAACGATATTCGTCACGCCACCTGCCATCGTTGGCTGAATTAATAGGAAAAGCTTTTTCAATTATACGGACTGTTAGGCAAATGGAGTATTTGAAACCATTACAGTCTGGAGGACCCCGAATAGCTTCAGATTAGTTTACCAGGAAAAGACAACTCTATAGTTGTTCCAGTATTTTCGATGAACAAAGCATAAGCATAATCGGCCTTTAATGTTGGAATTGCTGGGACACTCGACCTCCTCTCTATGAGAGGCAATGGGTATAATCCACCACGTGAGCCCAGTGCCGGTTGTTAGATGTCACATGTTTCCTCGATTTTTAATTTCAGAAATAAAGCTAGCTTTTAAATTAGAGGGAGGTATTAGCCACATGTATTCTTCCTTGAAGTTTGGGTAAATAAAAGTTACCTATTCTGTTATGTGCCGATGAAAAATCAGACAAGACAAGTGTGATTTTATGACACATCTGCCCCCGTAGCATGGCGTTTATCTATCTCTATTCTTCAAGAATCGACAAAACTCTTTCTATACAACTCGACATGTCTTATGCCCGAGCATGCGGCGAGCCGTAGACTCAAGTTTTCACGAAGACAAAGACATAGGAATTCTTTCCTTAGCAACGGATAAGTAGCTAGTGATTTGGTAGATGAAGACATGCTGCACTGACCCTAAATGAATTGGGATAAGGGCAAGAGAATGATAATGCTTAATCCACTAATAAGGTTGCCTATTAATTTTACAAGGTAGTTGGGAGGCGTACCTAACCTGAATTGAACTTACTTTAACGAGAACAGGCAGACCCTGTGATGTGCTAGGAGACAGATCCTGGCTCAGCTCCCTATTCAAATATTGCACCATCTCTTTACTTATCTTATAATTTTCGAGGAACTCGTTTTCAGGGAGATCAAAAGCCCCGGTTAAAGCTCGTACAGCGTTCCTTTTGGCCTTTCTTTCTTTCTTCTCGTCATAAAAACTGAGAAGATGGCGACAGTAGGACCCCGACATGTTTTTAAAACCAAAGTGGCTCACAAACACAAATAAGAGTTATAACAATAATCTTTTCTAGGTCCGATGTGATGTGGACTATTTGACATTGGTTGAGAAGAAACGTTTCTACACCCAAGTGACAAAAGTAGAGAAGAAATTGTCGCCATGCTCGCCGTTGTCGACTTTTGTTGACAGAAGAATAGAAACTTTTCTTTTCCACATGTCTAACATCGCCATGCTTAGGACGATAGAAATCTTTCTACAATCTGTCATTTTGTCGATTCTTCCGCCGTCAAATCCCGTTTCCACGTTGCTCATGCTACGTGGGCTGATTATATTTTTAGACCCATGCCTGTACTCCAGACAAACCTAAGGTTGCGTCTTAACTAAAGTAATCGTCACACGAACATGCGACTTTCACGTTCTATTTATTCGGCGAATCTGAATGCGTGGTCACGCTGAAAAAGGTCGCCTTCTGGTTTTTCCAACAACTGAGAAGTATGTGAACCCGACGAATGTGCATTCGCCCTACAGATCGCGATTTCGTTCGGAAAATGAATAGTTAAAATACTGTTCTTTGCATGATAATGTATACTTTTAGTATCGATTGTATTAGTGTTTCAAATGCTACGGCATCTATGTCATTGATTTTATACACTTTTAAAATAGGGTAATCAGCCTATAATGTACCCACAACTTTCCAGCCATGAGTATATGTTGTACGGGGACATAGGATACAGGCCTCCTCTCTACAAGAAGAGATGATGATGATCAAATATGTATTCAACACAAACCATGTTGATTCATTTTGTGTAAGTTATTTCATCACCACTGCTCTCAAAACGGTGAAGGAAAACATCGTCAGAAAACCGGCATGTCCTAGAACCAAAAATTCGAAGACATGTGACATCTACCAACCCGCACTGGGCCCGCGTGGTGGATTATAGCCCATTCCCTCTCATAGAGAGGAGGCTTGCGTCCCAGCAGTGGGAACATTAATAGGCTGATTATGCTATGCTATGCTTATGTTGATTCTATTTAAGTTTTTGTTTCCAATTTATATTATTTTACATATATTCACGATACATTTACGACGAACTAAAAGTTGATAGACAATTTTATATTGATAAGCTTTTATGATAATACTTGCTGAATATTGAAATAAGTTCGAAGCACTATCAGTAGCGTCAACAATGAACCAACTTTCGTCCATAAAGGCTTCAGACATTTTATGAATATATTCAATTTGATGCACGACTAAACTTCGATCTTAGTGATGGGACCCTAATATCGATAAAATATTATTGCTGAGTGCGACCGACGTCGAACTATAAATTGGGATGTAGAAAATATTTTTTGCTTGATGGAAGATTGAATTAATACTGTGGTTCTGTGATAAGAATTTATTCTGAGAATTGGATGATTTTCCAGTTATATTATGAACACGTACAAAATGCTTGTGGTAAAAGGTTTCCGAAGAAAAATCGTGACGGCAGAATAATATGAATTATTATTTTAAACTTTTGGATATTTTATTATCCTAGCTGGAAGCGTGTTTCTGTGGCTATTTAGATACATATTTTAGCCTAGCCTTTTCTTATCAGTGGGGTTGGCTTCCAGGCTAACCCGATGGAGCTGGATACCAGTACTTTACATGGAGCGACTGCCTGGTGAGGGTTGCGGGGATACGCTGTATGCGAGACGCACGGAACCGGTCAATGTGGCGACACTTGGAAGAGGCCTATGTCCAGCAGTGGACGTCTTTCGGCTGAAACAATGATGATGATGATGACTGTCTATCTGCCTTCCCCGACCCACTTAGTACTGGGTTATACGATACCCCTTGGTAATATTGATAGACTTTCTGGCCACTGTAACGACTGACTAATATCTACAAATGACAGCCGGGATCAATGGCTTAACGAGATTTATTGTATGTATGTTATGAACGGTGCACCATCACATCACCCAGCACCAACCCATCCACAGACCGGTTCTGGCAAGCGTGGCTTAACCGCGTTAATCGAACCGTGAGGCTGTCATTATTTTGACCCACAAGGACCTCACCTCCTTAATCACACATAATTACAGATTACAGAAATTACTGGTTCAATAAATATTATGCAATGCAGATAAAAGTCAATAACACAAGTTTACATATGCATGAAACTAAGCGTATGCTGAGTCGGACATTCGCTTTGCATATCATTTGCATGCCTGTTGCAAATGAAGACATAACTTAGTTTTTCATCTCGCATTACTTGCATGTAATGTCACTATGTGGCGTAATTACTATTGCTGATTGTCACATGAAAAGCAAATTCTTTGCCTGAAAAATGTGTTTGAATTTCTTCGCGACTGGCGTTTGTGGTGTTTGTTTATACGTTTTTATGTAATTCTAGAAATACAATAGCGTTTTAGTAATCCTCCGATATTTTTAAGGTATCTTTTATGACTGTTTTCGATGTAACAAGGACCGTACTCGGGTGTTGTAGAAAGATGTAACACTTGTATGAAGACATTGGTTTAAAGACATAGGTTGAATAGAAGTTCTAGTGAGCTTAATTTAAATAATAAGCCATTTTCAAATATTATTAAGCGTCTATTTCAGCTATTGGTTATTACTCCTAAACACAAAGGCTGACTACTTCATCATCTACCTAGCCTTTTCCCAACTCAGTTGAGATCAGCTCCTGTCAACAGCTTGAAGCTATAGCCACTTTTCGTTAGGATATAAACCTATTGACCCACTTCATCAATGCTTAGCCTTTTCCCACCTATGTTGGGGTCGGTTTCCAGTCTAATCAGATGGAGCTGAATACCAGTATTTTACATGGTGTGACTGCCTATGTGTCTTCCACAACCCAGTTAGTACTGGGTAATTCGTTACCCCTTGGTAAGATTGGATGTCAGACTTTCGAGCCACTACTTGTAACGACAGTCAAAGATCTACAAATGACAGCCGGGACCAACGGCTTAATGTGCTTTCTGAGACACGAAGGAAACTCGGTATCACAGATATAGGGCTATCTATATCTGTGACGGTATGCAATGAGTGGTCACCCATCCACAGATCAACCTAGGCAAGCGCGGCTTAACCTAAAGATCGACCCGAGTGGCTGTTATTATTTAGTCACGAGCTCCTCCGGTTGACTTACTTATAGAAACTAATTTCAAACCTAACCTCCATTCCTAAAGTCCATCTACTACATCGATATCGATAAAGATGTCCAATGAACATCACTAAACGCGTCGTAATTTTCATCTTTTAAGATGTGCACTGGGTGCCCCGCGTAATGGTATTGTTCTTGTTACGATATTTTTCTTTTTACTAGGAAATAAATACTTTACGACGCTTTACGTAATATGAGCTGTAAATTGTTGGAAGGAACAACTGGTATTACTCTTGTAGCAAGTGAAAGATAAAACGGAATTGCTGATTGCAATGGTTTTAAGGAGATGAGAAGATACTAAAAGGATTGTTAAAGTCTGGAAACAAAAGTCCGCGATAACTCATTTATTTGACAAGCTTGCTCTTCCCAATGGGGGTTGTCCATTTTTAGGGTCCCGTATTCGAAGGGTAACCAACGGGACCCTATTACTAAGTCTCCGCTGTCCGTCCGTCTGCTTGTCGGTCAGCGGGCTGTATCTCATGATGGATCATAGGTAGACATTTGAAATTTTCACAGAATGTGTATTTCTGTTGCCGTTATAACAACGTTTAAAATAAAATTAAAAATTTAGGGGGCTCCCCTAAATAACTATGACCCGCGCATGAAGGGTCCCATACCATTACGGGACCCTTCATGCGCGGGTCCGACTCGCACTTGGCCGGGTATCAATTTTTGTTGCGTTTTGAAATTGGTAACAAAAATTTTGATCCCATTCTTCTTTCTGGTTAAAGTGATTAAGTTATCAGCCCTAAAACTTTAAAATTAAATATAAAATAAACTAGCTATTGAATCTCAAAAATATTCAAATTAGTTTCTTAAAATACTATAATATAATTATTTAAAAAAAAATATATCTTGAAGTGTACATAAAGGTATTTTTTTTTGGAAAATGCCCATTGTGTCACACAGTTTCCATCACAATCCATAAAAAATCTTAATACATAGATTTATAATATGTTTGAAAAATTCAAAAAATTTAAAAATGTTGGCAAATCAGCATTGTGTGACATTCCCCAACCCGCACTGGGCCCGCGTAGTCCATTACTGCACACAGTGCACACTCTGACGACACGCTTAGCGCAGTAGCTGAACAATTGACTGCTGCGCTGCGTGTCGCTGGTTCATTACCCACGCGGAACAAATATTTCTATGGCCTACAGGATGATAATTTTTTCGAGTCTGTCTATTTGTGTTTGTAAACGCATCCAAGATACAGGAGAAACTTCTAGTGAGGGGCAAGGTTTTTCTAAAAAAAAACAAAAAACTCCCGTGTCCAAGCAGAAGGTACGTTGTAGGTTGATTATACATTCAAAAAACTGTTATACAATATACAGAAATAAGACAATTTCCTTCAAAATGATGCCTAATAGGCACCGCCAATTATAAAATAAGACATTTCCCTCTACCATTTAAAATCTGACGGATAACTTCAAATATCTACGGACATGTTAACAGAAGTTACTACCAAAAAAGTATTTCCAAAGCTAAAATTAATAAAACAATTAGACGACTTATAGAAAACTTTAGAGAAATTTTGACTTATTCGAAAAGTTTTCAAACTAATTTTCCTTAATTCAGATTGAAGAGATTGAATCTTTCGTCGACAATTATCAGAAAAAAGTCAAAGAAAATTTACATGTTATTATGTGCCTTCTGAAAAGAAAGTTTTGAAAGAAAGAATACGTTTTACTTGACTTAACGTTGTCTTAGTTCTTTTATTGTTCTTTGATAATTTTTTCGTACTTTAAAGGATGATTTCCACCAAACGGCTCGCATCGAATCGGAAAGGATACGAACGGATGCGGCGATAGCCGATCGCGTCCGGCAGGATTTCAACGTATACGATACTATACGCTAAGTACTTGCGAACATATCCGTTTCAGCGCCTAGTCAAATAGTTTCATTTTATCCAATCATATATAACGACAGGCGAACGGAGCCGATCGCTTGTCGCAGCATATTTTCGGCTACGATCGCGTGTCGCGGTTGTTGCCCGCGGTCAAGCTGCTGTGCGCGGCTTGGTAATATAGACTTTAAAAACTGCGTAAACGATTTAATATCGTTTAAAGATTGTAAAATCCGTTCCGATCCGATGCGATGCGAGCCGTTTGGTGGAAATCATCCTTTAGAGTATATTCTAGTCTACTAGAGTAGACTAGAAAATACTATGCATTAGCAAACACAACTTGTGATCTTGTGTTACAGGTTAGTTAGTGCAGCTGTTAGGTAAAAACATCGGGTACTAGGTTCTCCAAGAACAATTCATCATGTTACTGCCCTTGTCTCATATTATTTGGGGTCAGCGTAACACGTTTTTTCTTCAATTTTGCCTTATCAGCCGTAACGATATTTTTTCTAATTACGTTTCAACATTATGACATTCATTTACATAACATCACGCCTGTAATCCTCTAAGGATTAGGCAGGGGTGAACATAATAGTACACCCACTTTTCGCCAGTTATGTTCAAGTCCCATGTAATTAACTGGACACAAATCCAGGCTCTGGGGCTACTACTGAGAAATTCCTGTTGGAAAAACCCAATAACACTTTGTTTGACCCGGGAATCGAACCCAGGACCAGCAGTCCCGCTTGTGTCCATTAAACCATCGATGCAGTCCACATTCATTTATTAAACAAATAGTCGTCATAAAATAATGCAAAAAAGCTGTCATAATACAAAAGGACGGACAGCATTTATTCAAAACACAACAAAAAAAAAAACAAACAACGAGGACAAAAAAATAATAAATAACAAAAGCACATCAGGCCCCAAACATAATATAACAGCACTAAAAATCCGAGTACACAAAGCAAAAGTGTTGCAACAGAACCATAACTGGGATAATGAAAATCACAGTGCGCACTTATTTGGTCGACTGTACGTGACGCGGGTCGCGAAATTTCGTCATTCAGAGCGTCCATTACGGGCCAATCGATTGGTCGATCCGGGTCAAATATGTCACCCATACACGAACGATCATAAAAATAAACGATATTATTTCATGATACAGAAAACTAGGGGTTATTGAATCTTTATACAGTCTTATACATTGCCTCAGTCGTTGTAGTGTATTGATATTACTTTTCGATCTTCTGCTAATAAGCGAATCCTTTTTGATGACGTTGATTTTGCTGGCGATTTTGTCTTTCATGTATCTTGCCATACTGTCTGCTGAAAAGTGGGAATTTATGTATTTTGTGCAATAAATAATATTAAATTTATTAAACTACTGTTTTTATATTTTAAACTACATTTTTTTTTATTTTTAAGCTACTCTTTTTGTTTTTTAAATGTGATTTATGAAGTTTTGTTTTAAAAATGTAAAAAATATGTACAAAAAATAAATGAACGAGAAACAATGAAAGTCGGTTTATGTAAAATACTGGTATTCAGTTGCATCCGATTAGACTGGAACCCGACCCCAACATAGTTGGGAAAAGGCTAGGCAGAATGATGACGATGAGTATTCACAATGATCCCTCCGACCGAATTTCAGCCACAACGACCAATCTCAACTGAGGTCGGTAGAGTAGGCAGGAGATTTATCAAAAATTTGAGGCAATGATTAGCATGGCACATGCTTCTGATTTCTTACAAAAACTGTGTAACTCGATTCAGGTGCAGGATACACATATTATGTACATATGTATGAGCATCATCATCTGCGACGGGGTCGGCTTCCGGTTTAACCGGATGCAGCTGAATACCAGAGTTTTACATGAAGCTATCTGACCTCCACAACTCAGTTAGTAATGGGTAATACGATACCTCTTGGTAAGACTGGTTATCAGACTTTCGGGGAATAGACTACCTGTAACGACTGTCAAAGATCTACAAGTGACAGCCGAGACCAACGGCTTAACGTGCTTTACGAGGCTCGGAGGAAACTCGGTAAGTGATGGGTGAACACCCATCCACGGACCGACCTAGGCTAGCGCGGCTTTTCCTGAATATCACTCCGAGCGGCAGCTATTATTTAGCCACGAGCTTCACTTTAGCCACGAGCTCCATTTGAGCATGCAATATCATCAGTATGACGCAAGCCACATTCGTCGACATTATCGAATGAGTCGGTCAACGGCACGGTTAACGATAACCAATATCTTGCAGTGTGTGAGTGATTTTGATTGGATGGACTTCGGTCCGAATCAGATCGGTTAACAGACAGATTGTTAGAGATTCAATCATGTTACTAGCTCTAACTGATCCGACAGACGTTGTCCTGTACTTTTCTGGATGTCGACAACAGCGTCATCTGTCGAAGACAACTATAGCTATACAGGGTGTAAACTGACCCTTCACGTAACCGTCAACCAACAAGCATTCTGTACATCAAACTAAGTAACCCTACGCAAAAATTATTGCTGTTAAAACACTTTTTTATTGAGGTGAAAAATCACGTTTAAAGGTAAAACTCAATGTAAAGCACTCAAAACATTGTACTGATGGATGCATTGAATAGTAAACGGGTCATGAAGGCATTTAAAGTAAAGTCGTAACCTAAAAAACTAGTATTTAAAAAAAAACTTGTGAAAAACTTGGCACTTCGAACTCCAATATCCCGTAACCAGAAGGTTCCCAGGTATATTCCAGAACAAAAAAGTGATCGTAATGACGGGGAGAACAAGTGCCTTTCGGCTTCGTTAAGGGTTTATTTACACCCTTTATAGGGGTATGAAGAACAGGGTGTTTAGTTCTTCATCCTCCGACTAGAGTGGTGTCGTGTCTGGAGGGCCACTGCCCGACAGTTGTTGTAAGGATTTTCTATACACCGTGACTTTTTAGTCGTCTTACAAAGGTGGTCCACTCAATGCACCCCACATAAAATAGCTCTAGGCGCGATTTTTTTTTGTAACTTCCGTAATAGGTACAAAGAAAAATAAATAAAACATTAGAATAAAATTATGAAACATCCTGTAAATGATGTAAACGTGTCAAACGGTAGAACATACCTACCCAGCGCTCGGTCCAGTAGATCATCGCTCGAAACAGGGTGTTTTAACTACGTCATGTACCAAACAAAAAAAATTAAAAAATTCTCTTACTAAAATCTCATAAATATTTACTTTTTTAAATGAACGTTTAGTAGTCATTGGGTACATGAAGTAGGCTGCCGTTGTAAGATGACTAAAAAATCACGGTGTTTAGTCATAAGTCGTGGATAACTTAACTGTGCGATTTAGAATGTTGATGTTAGTTCTTCATTTGTATCATAGATGGCTTTGCAGTACTTTTTGCCGTCCCGCTACAGCTAAGAACCATTTAGGTTACTCCATAAATGAAAAACATACGTGCATACATACATTAACTCACACCTTTTTCACATGAGGGTATTAATCACCAGAACGCCACCAAAAAATAATTCGTTGAAATCGGTCATGCCCAAAAATTACGAACACACGCACACCGGATTTTATAATACATATAAAGTTGTTCCAAGATTGTTTTAGAAAAATCATATTCTGGGACTTTTAATTAGTTTAATCTAGCTGGTAGGTATGTAAAGTTCACAATCACCACAGAACAATCAACGTTAATTAAAGCTTGGTTCGTAACATCTGTAATTTTCAACTAAGTTTTTGTTCAAACTATTTGGATTTCCTTTGAATTTACAACTGAGGATAGAATTCCTGCAACACAAAGACTTCTTAATGTGCACTGACCGTACTTAAAATTACGCTAAAAACTGCACACACTGATAAAAGTGGCTTACCCATTCTCAATGAATGATAGATATGATTTTCAGTATGAGTCAAAATAATCTGCCTAGCCTTTTTCCCAACTATGTTGGGGTCAGCTTATATCTGTTAATAATATCAGTTTATCGACGCCTATCTCATCTCCACAACCCAATACTAATTTGGTTGTGGAGATAATACGATAGTGATATGTGCTAGGTAATACGATACCCATTGGTAAGACTGGTTGTCAAACTTTTGGGCTACTCACTGCCTGTAACGACTGTGAAGGATCTACAAATAAGAGCCGGGACCAACGGCTTAGCGTGCTTTCTAGTATGAATGTGGAAACAATACTATTCAAATGTCAACACATGTGTTTTGATACGATAGCACGAATCTAATGATTTAAATCTTTAAAATATGAATCGCTCATAACCCTGTCGAGTGTTTAAATATTAAAATAAAATGCTAAAGTAGCTGAACCAAAATTTAAAAAAGAATGAATTCTTGCACAGTTTGCTTAAGGCGAGGTTACCCCGAGCGCCGTATGCATCAATCGCTTACCCCAGCCCCCGCACAGAGAGGCGATACGTAACAAATTACGCGGCGCGAAAACGCGGGCGCTTAGCGCACTGGTCAAGAGTTCACGAACTCGGATAGGTACTAAGTTGCGTTACAGGGTAGAGCGATGCAGTAAAACAACTTGAATTGATATGTATTTAAGTTCACTTTGTTTTATTTTTATAGAAAGTATTGGTTATAGATAGATTAGGAACCTACGTATTCTATGAACGTGAACCTAATTACTAACAATTAAAATAAGTAGATATAATTAAAAATAAGAAGGTATACTTATTTATTTTTGTGAATAAGGTGAATTTAAAATCTGACTGACACTAAGATCATGAATACGGGTATGATTCAAAACTACACGCCACGCGCCATTCGGTTTTTAAAAAAATTATGCTTTACTTTTTTTTCGGTTTTGTTGTTTGGTTTTTGGGTTTCGTTTTCGTGGTTTTTGGGGTCGCTGATAACTAAAATTAGGCCAAAATGAAAATCCAAGATGGCGACGCCGAAAATTTTCGCTTTTTGCTTCATGAGTGTCATTTTCGTGGTTTTTGGGGTCGCTGATAACGAAACTGAGGTCAAAATGAAAATCCAAGATGGCTCCGACGAAAATTTTCGGTATTTTCGTCATGGGTGTCATTTTCATGGTTTTCGTGGTCGCTGATAACGAAAATTTGGTCAAAATTAAAATTCAAGATGGCGCCAATGAAAATTTTAGCTTTGTCGTCATGGGTGTCATTTTCATGGTTTTCGTGGTCGCTGATAACGAAAATTTGGTCAAAATTAAAATTCAAGATGGCGCCAATGAAAATTTTAGCTTTGTCGTCATGGGTGTCATTTTCATGGTTTTCGTGGTCGCTGATAACGAAAATTTGGTCAAAATTAAAATTCAAGATGGCGCCAATGAAAATTTTAGCTTTGTCGTCATGGGTGTCATTTTCGTGGTTTTCGGGGTCGCTGATAACGAAAATGAGTACAAAATGAAAATCCAAGATGGCGCCAACAAAAATTTTTGGTTTTTTCGTCATGGGTGTCATTTTCATGGTTTTCAGGGTCGCTAATAACGAAAATTAGGTCAAAAAGAAAATCCAAGATGGCGCCGACGAAAATTTTTGGATTTTTCGTCATGGGTGTCTTTTTTATGGTTTTCGGGGTCGCTGATAACGAAAATTAGGTCAAAATTAAAATTCAAGATTGCGCCAATTAAAATTTACAGCTTTGTCGTCATGGGTGTCATTTTCATGCTTTACGGGGTCGCTGATAACGAAAATGAGGTCAAAATGAAAATTCAATAACACCATAAATTCTTTTTTTGTTTTTACGTCATGGGTATCATTTTCATGGTTTTCGGGGTCACTGATAACGCAAAATAAGTTCAAAATAAACAAAAAACAAAAAAAAAATATTTTTTTCATCGACTCCGAAGACCATGAAAATGACACCATGACGAAAAAACCGAAAATTTTCGTCAGCGCCATTTTGGATTTTCATTTTGACCTCATTTTCGTTATTAACGACCCCGAAAAGCACGAAAATGACACCCATGACGACAAAACCAAAAATTTTTGTCGGCGCCATCTTGGATTTTCATTTTGTCCTCATTTTCGTTATCAGCGGCCCCGAAAACCATGAAAATGACACCCATGACGACAAAACCGAAAATTTTCATTGGCGCCATCTTGAATTTTAATTTTGACCTCATTTTCGTTATCAGCGACCCAAAAACCATGAAAATGACACCCATGACGAAAAAACCGAAAATTTTCGTCGGCGCCATCTTGGATTTTCATTTTGACCTCATTTTCGTTATTAACGACCCCGAAAAGCACGAAAATGACACCCATGACGACAGAACCAAAAATTTTTGTCGGCGCCATCTTGGATTTTCATTTTGACCTAATTTTCGTTATCAGCGACCCCGAAAACCTTGAAAATGACACCCATGACGAAAAAACCGAAAAAAAGTAAAGCATAAAATGCAGAGGAAGTAAAATAAAAAAAATTAAAGTGATATTATCTTTAAAATGTAAATAAGTCAACAAAATAAAAAAACTAGTAGGTACACACGGCGGCACATGAAGCTGTCATTTCCAGTATAAATTGGCCTCGCTTTGTATAGATTTCCTATACAATGAGAGATCGGCATAAACTGGTTTTCGACAGCTTGATCGGTCGTCGTGCGTACAAAATACAATATCGACCATTAATCATCTATTCTATCTCGTTCTCCACTACATACTTTCTTTTTCTGCCCATGTCGAACTCGATAATCTTCGGCTTACCGGGCTCTCTACAAAACTTCTTTAGAACTCCTTACAAAAAAAAAAATTGGAATAAATGTTTTGATATTAGTAGGCCAGTTACGGGCAGTTTTGAATTGTCGAAAAAAAGATAATAAAATGAAGCTACAGTCCCATTCAAAAGGCATAATAACTGTGAAAGTACTGTAGTTGCCCATTCCAAAGTTACCGAAATTTATAAATAATATTGCGAAATCATAAATTGCGACTTTTGCAACGACACAATAAAGTTCAATTCAGGCCGCGCAGCGCTAATTATCTACAGTTATATTCTCCTAGAAGCTGCCTCTCTTTCTAATGCGTAACTCTTATCTTATACCTTCTGACTACGTTCCCGATTAGGTACCTACTGTACTTTTGTGAACAAATGACATTTCAAATAAACCTAGGCTCGGTGTTTACTAAGTATTATTTTTTACAAACTATTTTTGGCTCAGTTCGTAACAGAACTTAGCGGGGGTGAGGTGGCGGGTTCGAAAAATTGGCACACGTCCGACCTCCAACGCGTTCCGCTCGGGACTGAAGCACGCGATGCGAGTATGAAATGATGAAACCAGCACACTTTGGAAATGGTGGTATAGGTTTTTTTAATATTTCAAATTATGATCGCCGTGTACTGTCACATTTTTTACGACCTTTATAATGGTATAAGTTTTATTGTTAAAAACCTAATATAACTCAAATGAAGTAATATTAAAAACCATCATTTAGACTTGTCTTTGCGATTTAATTGGATGCAACAAAGTGCAAGTAATCGTGTATCGCTGTGCCGAAATATCTAGATCGAAGTGTGAAATATGTAATGTATTTTTTTCAGAATTTAAATCCGTGCCATATAGGAATAAAGCACAATACAAAACGACGTTTATCTGGATAACCTCGCCTTAAAACTTACAATTGCTTTACATGCAAAACTATTAAAGTTTTGCAAGTTAAGCAAGAATTAAAGTTAATCGTACCTTTTAAATGCTCAGCTGCACTTTCCTAAGTGTCAAATCATCCCGTAAAAACTTAACTGCAAGCTTTTATAAGAGCACTTACTCGTATTTAACAAATAGTGCTACGAAATTAACAAAACCAAAATAATTAACGGATGGATGAATGTTTGTTACTCTTTCACGCAAATACTACTGACTGGATGAAGTTTGGCACACAGATAGTTTATAAACTGGATTAACACATAGGATACTTTTATCCCAATAGTACGATCCCGTGGGACAATTACCAAATCAAATCAAATAAAAAATGAAAATTTGCAAGAAAATTCATAAAAATTACAAGGAAATATTTTATGTTCTAAAATTCATTGTATTCTGCCTGCAAGCAAGCGTGCAAATTATTTACTTAAATTAAATCAAAACAAATCAAATCAATTCGTTTATTGCTATATCCATAATGTACACTTACAGGTGGTAAATAAAAAAAATAGAAACAATTATTTTCCCTCTCGGGCACAGCAATTTGTTTAAAAAGTAGAGAGAGGAAGAGCACTTTATTACTTACATCTATTTATGTAATTATTATCATGCAAATAATATTATTACATAAACATATACACAACATAAACAACACATACAACATAACATATTATTTAGAGAACCAAGGTTACCGACGTAGCCCGAAGAATAGCCAAACTGTGGCAGTGGGCAGGGCATATTGCTCGCAGAACGGATGGCCGATGGGGCCGGAAAGTTCTGGAGTGGCGACCGCGAACTGGAAGACGTTGCGTTGGAAGGCTTCCCACTAGGTGGACCGATGACCTGGTAAAGGTTGCGGGTATCCGCTGGATGCGAGACGCACGGGATCGGTCAATGTGGCGACACTTGGGGGAGGCCTATGTCCAGCAGTGGACGTCTTTCGGCTGAAATGATTATAATGATGAATATTATTACACCAGAAACACCCAGGCAAAGCCGCGGTCTTAAGCTAGTGTAGTATAAACCTCAGACCTTCTAGTTTTTGTTATACTTCAAGGCATAAAATAGTGCCAAGAGACGGCAGGACTAATAAAATTCGTAGCCTCTGAAGTGCCCTGTGTTATACTGACGATGTGTACCCAGGTTTTGTTTTACAAAAGGCCTCAGCTTCTTGTTTTTTTTTGGTATTATTTGGTAAGACCTTACACGTGCCCGATGCCTCGTGGTTATTCTGGTATTTCATCGCTACTTTTAAGTATAAAGTTTTATAACTTTCAAGTTCTAAACAAGATTGTGTCGTGAATTATAATTTTTTATTTTGATAATTTTGTTTTATTAAAGAAATATAAGATTTTAAACTATCATGCTCACTAACATCATTATAACTAGAAAACGGGATATTTACCATGTTTATTGTTTCTTCAGTTTATCCGTGATCATGGTGTTTGCAACAGCGTCGAAATATCGGGAACTCAAAGAAAACAATAAACATGGTAAATATCCCGTTTTCTAGTTATAATAATATTAAAGAAATATTTACTTGAGATTTGGTTTAACCCGTCGCGGTTTTCGACAGCGAGCGAACTCTCACAGAAAATGTACTGAAGACTGAAGTATTGTTCAGTCTCCTGTGTTCGCAGCTGGTCTGTTTTACAAAAGGTCTCAGCTTTTTGTTTTTTTTGGTAGTATAAATAAAGGGTTTGCTCAAAGACCTTACACGTGCCCGATGCCTCGTGGATATTATGGTATTTCATAGCTACTTTAAATGTATAAAGTTTTATAACGATCCAGTTCCAAACAAGATTGTGTCGTGAATGATATTTTTTTATTTTGATATTTTTTTTAATATTGAAGAAATATTTACTTGAGGCTTGGTTTAACCCATCACGGTTTGCGGCGGCGAGCGAACTCTCACAGAAAATGTACTGAAGACTGAAGTATTGGTCAGTCTCCTGTATTCACAGCTAGTCCACGGTATGTCCGTACCGGTTTGAACACATCACCTCTGAAACCCCCAAGGGTTAGAAGAAGGTTAACCATTAGTATACCCACAATTCGCCAGTTATGTTTTTGTCCTATGTATTAGAGGCGAGCCTATTGCCGTCAACCGGGCACAAATCCAGACTTCGTGGCTGCTATTGAGAAATTCCTGTTAGAAAATCGGAACAATACTTTTCCCAACCTGAGAATCGAACCCAGGACCTCATGCTCATTATTCACGCGGATCTCATGCTTATCATTGTCTCGTTTTAAGAATCATCCCGATATCTTTAGATGAAGAAAACAGGAAATATCTTGGTAAAATTACTGTATTTTTTTTTGCCTTTTAAAGCCCTACTTACTGTGTTAATTTTTAAAAGAAAGATAGCCAAACTTTTAATATTTTAAAAATACTGTTATTTCTTAAAATCAAAAACTATTCGATGTCTAGATTATCAGTAGCCTTCGTATATACGTTACGCGTACATATTTACATCGTACCGTCAATTTGCAACCAGCGAGGTTCCAAGATAAGCTTTAGCCTTTAGGCTATTGCTAGTTTTATAGCACATGCTCTTACTGAGAAAACCTAGATTTTTCTAAGATCCGTAGAACACATTTTCAACAGAAAATAAAGCACACATACACATATTGGTGCATTTATATTAGGTTACTGACATAGAATTCGCAGGGGGTCGGTGGCTTAATAATATCAGCCGGATGGGTCGATCGGAGGTTAAACTATTCTTCGGGTGTTACCACAACAATCGATCGATCGTCGATCGAGGCCATCGATTGATGGTAGAATGGATAAGTCGACGTCGACCGACAGTTTCTACTACACCAAATGATCGATCGTTGTCATTTTTACCATCGATCGATTGGTGATCGGCGATTTATCGATTGGTGTGGTAACACCCTTACCGAAGTCGGTCCGTGGATAGGTAACCACATCGATTCATGCTTCGGAAAGCATCTTAAACCACTGGTCCCGGCTTTCTTTCGAAGATCTTTGAGTCATGGGTTGTTAGAGGTCCGAAAGAGGTCCGAGGTCAGTTCCGTGTGCGCACGCTCAACGCACGGTTGTGAGTATCGATCGTACGTAAACAGTGACCACCTAGCAATTTTGCAAATAAAGAACTAAGTGAAAGTAAAAATGGTGCAATGTAAAAAATGCAGACTGTTTCTATCTTTGGCTAAAGATGATATAGTCAAATGTAAGGGTGATTGTGAAAACGTTTACCATAAAAAATGTGTAACTAAAAAGTTCCTAAGCAGTACACTCTGCGAAGACTGCCAGACAAATAAAAGCAGCCCTCAACAGTCCGCAGATGATACGAAAATCAAATTAAACCCTAAAGAAGAGTCTGGAGAGAACGTGCTGGCTGAGGTAAATAGAAAGTTAGCGGTGATTTATAACCTGGAGAAGAAAATTGAAGAACTTACCAACAGCGTTGAATTTTATGGTGACATGTATCAGACATTAATTGATTTTAAAGACGAAGCTCAGAAGAAAATAAAGGCTTTGGAACAAAAAAATGTTTATTTGGAGAAATGTAACAAAGCACTAGAAGAACGGGTACAGGAGCTGGAAATAAAAGACAAGGAGAAAAACATTGAAATTCACGGACTAGAGAAGCACGAAAACGAAAATACTATGTTAGTAGTCCAAAAATTGGCACAGAAACTAAATCTAGACCCAAATGAGATTCAAGATGCACAGAGGGTAGGCCAGGAAAAACCAGAAGACACAAAGCCCAAGACTGTGTTGGTCACCCTACGGTCTAAATATGCTCGTGGCAGCTGGATGCTTGTAAAAAAGGAAACAATAATAACGAATAATAAAGTCTATGATAATGGAAGCGAAAACCGAATATACATTAACGAAGATTTACCAAAGTACAAACGACAGCTTCTGTGGACTGTAAGAAATAAACTTAAGCCGAAAGGCTTCCAATATATTTGGGTGCAGAATTGTAATATCCTGGTCAAAAAGAATAGTGATGAAAAAAAAATCTATAACATTAGATCGGAGGAAGACTTGAATAAGCTCGATGAATGTCAATAAACACGCGTATATGACGCGGTGAGTACACACGAGGCGATATCTAACATCAACATTCGATCGTATTGATAGCTATTCCGGTAATTTTAATTTTAAAAGACACTATGATATAGAAGCTCTAAATAACGACATATCCCAAAATATATGGAATACCCACATATTACATTTGAACATAAGATCACTTCGCAAACATTTTAGCGAGCTATTAATATTACTTGATAAAAATAAATATAACATAGACATCTTAATATTAAGCGAAATAAATATAAAGAAGGAAGAACTTCCACTTTATCAAATAATAGGATATAATACATTTATACATACTAGAGAAACGAGCAGAGGAGGAGGAATATTAATATACGCCAAGAATGAATTGAATTTCGAAGCTAAAATGGTAAACACAGAAGCAGTAGAAACACTTCATGGTCAATTAAAGCACGGGCAAAATAATACACATGTAGTCGCGATTTATAGACCACCTGCCAAAAATAAATGGATATTCATTCAGCAATTACAGACTCTAGTAAAAACCATACCAGCATTTGACAATGTTATAGTGATTGGCGATACCAATATAAACATACTAAGCGACTTGGTTAATCCAACTGTAACAAGGTATAAAAACGCCCTGTGTGAATGCGGCTTGATGTGTGTAATACCAAGCGAAGAGGTAACGCGCGAGGCGATTGCGGACGGCCGGCTCGAGGTATCGTGCTTGGATCATATCTGGGTGCGAGCGGGACGGAGCGAGCATGACGCGTGCGCGTATGTGCTTGAATCACGAATCGCCGATCATCATGGAATCGGATTATTGTTGAACTTATGTGTGAGTGGAAGCAAAAATCAATGTGTGAGTAGCAGTATTAGGAACAATAGTATGGGCGAAGTGTTAAGTGATAAAATTGTTAAGCAAAAGCTAGATGAATATGAATGGGCCCAGTTAATAACAATAAAGTGTCCGGTATTATTGTATCAAACCATGTGTAGCGTATTTGATCGCATTTACAAGGAAAGTACAATTAATATAAGCACAGATAATAAGAAAGTAATAAGGCAGCCATGGATAGATAGGAATTTATATAAAATGTTATTGCGAAGGGATTATTTATTTAGAGTTTGGAAAGCGGATCCAAAAAACATGAACAAGAGATTAGACTATACAAAATATAGGAATAAAGTAAATAAATTAACAAATATGGCTAGAAATAAATATAGACAGGAACAAATTGTAAAATGTAATGGAGATTTCAGGAAAATATGGACAAATATAAACTTATGGTTGGGTAGAAACAAAACTAGCCTGGACGATGTTATTTTAAGGCATTTAGGAAAAACAGATTGTGTAGAACAGATTTGTACAAACTTTTCTAAAACATTTACCGAGGAAATAAAGGGAATTAAACATGTGTGTAACTTTAAGTTTTTAGATAGAAATAAATATGTAAAACCGAGCGAGGTAAGTTTTAGATACAATAAGGTGACCTCGTCAGAGGTAGAAAAGGTCATAAGAACATTGTCTTGTGAAAAATCACCTGGTTCAGATGGAATACGGGTGCAAGATATTATATATTTATGTAAGCAAATAAGTCCTGTTCTAGCTGCATTGGTGAATATGTCCTTATCTAACGGTATTTATCCAGACCAGTTAAAAAATGCAATTATTCGTCCTATATACAAATCAGGAAGTCATTTAGAATATGTTAATTATAGGCCTATCGCAATATTATCGGTTATAGATAAAATAACTGAAAAAATTATTGTAGGACAGATAAGCGCGTTCTTAGAACAACACAACATATTGAGTGACACTCAACACGGTTTCCGAAGAGGGCGCAACACTGTCTCTGCCTTGTTGGGCTTTTCAGATCATATTAATGACTGTTTAGACTCTGGCAAACAGGTTATAGCACTATTCATCGACTATAAAAAAGCGTTTGACACTTTAGACCACGATATCTTATTACAGGCAATGGACGAATGCGGAATACGCGGTCCCACAAATAATTGGTTTAGAAACTACCTCACTAATAGAAAAATAAGCACAATTGTCTCCCGTGTGGCTGGGAAAGAGGCGAATGTCGACTTGGGTGTGCCTACTGGATCGGTATACGGCCCTGTAGGGTATATAATGCATGTTAATAGTGTATCAAATGTCATACGTAAATGTGAGGTGTTCACGTACGCTGACGATATGTGTCTTGTTTATGCCTCCAAAGATATAGTTGAGGTCCAAAAATGTATTCAAGGTGACTTTGAAAATATAAGTAAATGGGCACACGACAATGGAATAATATTAAATCTTTCAAAGACTAAATGTATGCATATATACTCGCCATATAATCGTAATGCTAAAGATGTAAATAGTGAATATCTCACAGTGATAGGACATACATACGAATGTTTGCACAGACATAAGTGTAATTGTAACTGTTCGAAATTGGAGTATGTGGGTAAATTTAAATATTTAGGTCTAACAATTGATAAGAACTTTAATTGGAGATTACATGTAAACGACATTTGCAATAGGCTAAGATCGGTGCTAAGTAAGTTTTACCACTTAAAAAATGTGTTAAACAAACATACGTTGAGAATTGTGTATTTCGCACTTGCCGATTCGCTAATAAGCTATGGACTCCTTGTGTACGGGCGTACCTTTATTTCATATTTAAGAGAGATCAAAGACATACAAATAAGACTGATAAAGTTTCTGGTTAGTAAGACTGTTAAAGATAAGTGCAACAAAGAGTATGATAAGTTATTTCCCATCTGTAAAATTATACCCATAGATAGAAAAATAGATTATTTGGTAGGTCTGGAATATTATTACAAAGATGAATATAAATTTAATGTTAAAAACAAGTACAACACACGTAGGGTTAGAGAGAACAGACTGGTTCAACCTCAGATAACAAATTATTATGGTAAGAGAACATCTAAGTATTTGGTACCTAAAGTGTTTAACAAAATAGATTTATTAAGAGAAAAAGAAAAAGTAAGTAAAGGATCACTAAAGACAAAGTTAAAAAACATTTTACTGGAAAGCAAACTCGAGGAGCACGTGGCTAAATAATGAAAAAAAAAAAAAAAAAAAAAACAAAAAAAAAACTTTTCTGTACAAATTAACATGTTTATTTATTTGTGTTTAAATTAAAAAATATTTGAATTTTCTGTTTTTCATACTGGGCTGTTTACTTACGCTAACTCCGCCTCGAATGCAGTAACAGGGTTTCCCCACTTATATCAAAATGTACTATGATATGATTAAACCATAACAGTAGAATTTATAAGAAATAGCTATTTAAGTAAGGTGGTTCATTGTTATGTAAAAGAGCGCCTCTCGCCATCAAACGTAAAAGTTTGGCGAGTTTAGACTTAAGCAAAACCTCTGTACTATAGTCTCATTAAATAAATAAATAAAAAAAATAAAAAAAGTCTCACAATCAGTCTGTCTAAGGGTACGTTGTTACCCAGTGACAGTAACTGGCTTGTAGAGGTCAGACAGGCAGTTGCTCCATGTTAAATATTGGTATTCGATTTAACTGAAAGCTCGTGGCTGAATAATAACAGCCGCTCGGGTCGATCTTTAGGTTAAGCCACGCTTGAATAGGTTGGATGGATTGTTGACCACCCATTACATGCCGAGTTTCCTCCTCGCCTCGGAAAGCAAGTTAAGCCGTGAGTCCCGGCTAACATTTGTCTCCGTATCTTTGAAAGTACTGACTGGGTTGTGGAGGTCAGATAGGCAGTCGCTCCATGTAACATACTGGTATTCAGTTGCATCCGGTTAGACTGGAAACCGACCCGCACATAGCTGGGAAAAGGATAGGCAGATGATGATTCGATTTTACTGGAAGCTGACCACGACAAAAATAATATGTAGTTTAGACAGTCTAGGCAGATAACTGCTCATTACACAATGCCTGCCACCTTAATTTGTCTGCTCACCCTCTATCATATGGAACTTAAAGTCAAGTAACTGACGAAATGTGGATATACTATTAAGTACAAACTCGGCCTAATCCTTCGGCGATTACAGGCGAGATGTTATGTAAGTTTATATCGTCAAAAATTGACCTTCTAAAATAACGTATGGTAACCTGGTGTTAGGTAACCCTAGTATCACATACTTCAAACATTACACTAAGGATATAACATACGTACTTAACCCTTTCCTTATATAGCAGAACCATGTAATAATTTCGAGTTACGACACCCATGGGTTATTATTTTGAGGCTACTGTTACAGAATATAATCTAATACACCCTCGTTGTTTATATTAATACTTACAAGATGCTTTTGCGGCGGAAATCTTAATCCGCAAAAGCATTTTAATCATAACCTGACACAACCTGTAATCCCTGAGTGGTTAGGCAGAGGTGTACTCAATAGCATACCCACATTTCGCCATTTATGTTTAAGTCCCTATCGGTGCCGAACCTATTGCCATCAACCAGACACAAATCCAGACTCAGTGGCTGCTACTGAGAAATTCCTGGTGGAAAGACCCACATAACATTTTGCCCGACCAAGGCATCGAACCCAGGTCCTCATGTTCAGCAGTCGCGCTTTCGACCACTAAACCAACGAGGCAGTCATTTTCATCATTATCTAATAAACCTAGCCTTTTACCTTATGTCGCAAGTACTACTGAAGAGCATAAAATCTTGGATTGAAGTACCAAAATCGGAAAATGTGTTTTTGAGTTTTTTCATCAGGAAAGTCCATCAGTTGCAGCCCAGCGTCTGATGGCAACAGAGTCGCCTCCTACTACTTGAGAATTAAACACAACAGGCGACATTTTGATGTTCGAATCAATACATCTCTGCTTAACTCTTCAGGGTTTATAGGCGCGATGTTATGTTTAGTTAAAACATTGTCTCACAATAGAAGCCTTTTGAAAAACCTTACGTCGGTGGCATGGCGACAATGTAACGCAAAGATATTTTATTAAGTACATGCCTTAGTTCAAAAAGTAACAACGTCTTGCCTCGCCTTTGAGCAGCGAATTCACATTCCTTCTTCAATAATTTCCTTTAACAGACTTACACGAAGAATAATCAAAAGGAGTTATGTACTGACAAGGAAGTGAACCTTCGAATTAAAATGAGTGGAATATTTTATTAATATTTTCTTCAAAGCGACAAAGGCCCTATGCCGAGTGCTGCGTCGTGTGTCTTGAGAGTTCCTTGGAAGGTGCTTCCAACCATTTCTGTGGGTGCGTTTACAAACATTTAAACTCACAACAATAAACAGCCAGTCTCGGAACCACTACCTGCAGGCCATACAAATATTGGAGTCGAATTAGAAACGTTTCATCTTCTGATAATATTAAAAGGTTTCTATGCAAAACAAAATATTGGCAATTGCAATGATAATATTTTTAGTCTAACATAAAAAATCGCAGTCCTATTTTTCTTATTTTTTGACTAATGCCATTATTGTCGCACACAAGCGAAATATATCACACAAATCTAAGTACCAATATAGTGACACACTAGTAACTAGGGTAAAATCCCCATTCGTTGTCCAAAACCCGATTGACCGTCAAAACCGTTTGCCGTGAGGACAGCTCGCCTTTTATGGCACATTAGCGACAAAGAAGGACTATTACGTCGGCTGGATTCGCGTAACGACTCTCATAGTTCACGCTCAATCGTTGGATTAAGCCGCAATTTGTATCAGTCGGGAACTGTCGCGTTTACCCTATTTAACAGACGAGGAAAGGGATGAAAAATTCCATTGTTAACATAACATTCAATCTCATTTCGTGTGCCCTTTTATATATGTCTTAGAGGCGATAGGTTATTTCGGTTTAGTTTGAGCTAAAACCTTGTGTAGTTTTGATTTGGAATATACGGACAGTAAATATCAATAATATATGTATACGAATGTGAGAAATACCATCATCATCTGCCTAGCCTTTCCTTACTATGTTAGGGTCGGATTCCAGTCTTACTAGATGCAGCTGAATACCAGTACGAGCGCCTGTCTATCTAACCTCCACAAGCCAGTTAGTACTGGCTAATACGATACCCTTTGGTAACGTCTGTCAAAGTTTATAGAGAACATTTTCGAAATGTCTTTAAAAAAAGATAATTTCTTTTTCTATGGAAAATTTAAAATCGGTCTTATTTAGCTGTAACACTATTTTTCGAAAACTTTTTAGAGCTATGTATCCTGCTTATGCTTATGAAGTTTCATTAAAATCGGTTCAGTCATTTCGAAAAATATGAACTTGAAAGTTTGTATGAGATGTCGTAAGTCGTAAGTGCTCTTAAGATGATAGTCCCATAGAGAACGCTGACTAGTTAGATGGTCTGTACCATCCCTGCATAATTTTCTGATAAACGCTTTATACCATGAGTTATGATTCGTTCTTGACTCATTGAAAGTAAACGTTTCAGAAAAAGGATAAAACAAGGAATACAAATTGAATTAGAATGATTTTCAGCTACGACATGATACGTTGCGTGTAGGTGGTCCAGGCTTAACGGTATGACATTTGCCTATGGTTGTGTATAAAAAATTCGTGTTTGAATCAAATATTGAAAGCGTAAGATGTGCTTACTTAGGTTGCGCGAGAAAGTGTTCACACATAAATACGATTTTCAGTATTAGTGATCAACAAAACTATTCAAATGTCACTCATCTAGCCTTTTCTCAACTAGGTTGGGGGGTGCTTCAAGTCTAACTGGATGCATCTGATTATCAGTATTTAACACGGAGCGACTGTCTATTTGACCTCCATAACCCAGTTATTACTGAGTAATGTCCTTGGTAACACTGGTTATCAGACTTTCTGGCCACTGATTGTCTGTAATGACTGTGAAAGATCTACAAATGACATTGTCGACAAAACAGAAACGTAATTCTGTCCCACTGCTGGCAACGGCCTCCCCATGCCTTTCCAACTCTCCCTCTATTTTATCATATCTGGACGATCAGTTAGGCGCATTATAATGTTTGTGCAATTTATTTCATCACCACTGCTCTCTAAACGGTGAAGGAAAACCTCATGAGTCATTGGGTTTAGGACATGGTCGTTTCGACCATGTCCGAAACCCAAAAATTCGAAGACGTGAGACATCTACAAACCCGCACTAGGTGGATTATAGCCCATTCCTTCTCATAGATAGGAGGCCTGTTGGCTGTATCCCAGTAGTGGGAACATTATAGGCTGTTTACGAGGGCGAATCTAATGATTTATATATCTTTTGTTTGTATGACATAGCGAAGCAGACATGGATGTCAACAAAGCTATACAAATAAAAGGAATCACATAAATAATCTCCTTATGATTGTCAAGATTTGGTAGATCTTCTTATTGTAATATGTCTCAAGTTGGATGAAACAATCACGTCGATTTCAGGCTTACTGGGACATCGTGTTGTTTCGTTTTTGGCCTAGATCTGATAAAAAAACAAAATAATATCTTAGGCTATGACTGGGCGACACAAAGATAGTTGTTTTTCAAAGGACAGTAAATTAAAATAGATGTAATATCACACCTGTTGTCCGCAAAGGGTTCGGTAGGGGTGTACAAGCTCATTCCTTAAGAGGAAATGCGGGCAGAGAAACTTTAAAAAAATCAAGTATTTGAAGAAACTATCGCTGTCTGTGTGCTGCGATAATGACAACTGCAGATCCGACAGAATAGCCTAAGTAAAAAGTCATAATTAGAGGTTTGGCTCTCGACTATTTCGTCCTCCAATATTCGACCAATATTTAAAAGATATTTCATAAACTGAATAAGATCGATATAATTATATTGTGTCCCTATGTTTTTCTTTTCCATTAATAGTTGTCAAATTTGTACACTAGGCCTCTGTTGACAGCGGTCTAAATAGGCAATTTTGAGCATTTTGTAAGGGTTCTAGTGCTTATAAAGATTATGTATCATTAAAAAGAAAAGCATAGGAACATAGAAGAGGTTGATATTTTTTACTGTAAAAATCATTGCTTTAATGTCATAAACCAGAAAGAAAACAGGTGACAGCGTTTGTATGGCAAATAGATGACCTGCATTTCTTCTTAAGTAATGTTTAAGGCCCGTATAACTAATAGGGGAGGAGCTTATTGCCAACAACCTAACATATTTTCAATCTCCAGGTTGCTATTGAAAAAATCCTGAAAGAAATACACAATAATAAATTGCCCGAACTAGGAATTGAACCCGTGACAATATATTATTAAACTAACGTTAATATATGTCATGGTACTCTAGTTTATAATACTAATATAAAAGACGAAAACACAAAAAAGGACCACCAAATTCCTTCCTTATTTATACCCAAAAAACTTTCCTTTAAATACATTTTATTACGAAACTTCCTGTTCCATTTTAACATGCATTTTTGCGAACTGTGGGCCATTTCGCGCGAGGCCGTGGCCCGCTATGCAGGCCTGTTTATTCAATCGTACAAAAAGTACTAATGGGTGGTTTATTCAACTGTTTATACAAAACTTATTCGCATCACCGCACTCTCTGGATTAGGGTGAAAGTGGCCGTCAAATTAGCGGGACGAGGCCTATAGGGATGGGCTTAAGACAAGTGGAAGTTTATTTTGGAACTTTATGGAGTTTTCCTTTGTTGTAGCTTGTTAAAAATACACGTGAATTGCGTGTACTTTTGGGCAGAAGTCCTCTTTGTCTATTATTATTAGTACCTACATATATACAGCCGAACATAGAACCTCCTCCTTTTTGAAGTCGGTTAAAAATAGAGAATATGAATCTTCCCAGATATGAGACCTAGCTAGATAAATTTTTCGTCCCCGTTAACCCCTATTTTCGTTTCGTTCGTGGTTACAAATATATAGAGTGGAAGCACCGACGCGAAAACGGTTACCACGTATTTAGTACATCATTCTGAGACCCCCCACTTAGAAATTTTTCATCAGTTATTAAAGAAAAATCTTATATTTCCTACAAAAATGCAATACCTACACCGTCAAACTGTATGGAACAACTGATTTTCTAATCACCGATGAAAAATTTGTATGTGGAGAGGGGGGCTCAGAATGATGTACTCAATACGTGTATACAAACGTTGCTCATTTGAAAATATAGGATAGGATTCAACCAGATGTGATGATGATTTGTGACGTGGACGAGGCGAATGCAGTTATAAGGATCGTAGCGGTGTCAGTACAAGACGTGGGTTTATGGATGTATGTATTACTTTAACTAGTGTAAAGTCAAAATAAAATCATTCATAGACTCGTTAAAATTATCTTGGATAACGTTTTTTTCCTTTGCTAATGGAAATTGGCCCTCGAGTAACGGGTCACCTAACCATACTGCAACGAAAACAGCCTGAATTACTATCATTTAAAGCATCTGATAACACTGGTCATCAAAAGAAAAAAAAAAGTTTGTTTCTTGTGATTTTTTTTTGTTTCTATCTCAATTTGGCAAGTATTTTTTTTAAATATAGCAACAATTTTTCTTTAACGGCTTTTATTTTGAGTTACAGCAAACTATCCTCAATTACTATTTTTACTTAAATTTTCGTGTTTTTGGTGGACACTAAAATATACTTCGTTGTTGTTTTCGATATGGCTTCGTCAAGAAGATGTTGCGTACTTAATCCAAATTGTTTTTGCTATATTTGTGGCGAATATTTATTTGAAAAATAAGAAACAATATAATGTTTCTGTGGCACTACTAGAATTTCTCATGTTCCAATTCAAAGCTCGCTTTGTTTCAAACACACACTATAACAACATACTAATGCAAATTCATCTGTTTGTTGAATTGGTTAGGATTCAAACTCAAGTAGTTTGAAGTTCTGCCATAGCTTTGGGATATTGTCGTTCCGAATCAAGGCTGGAGCGAGTGTGTTTAGTCTAGCCCCGCTTGTTGATTCCGTACAGAACTGGGCTATTGTGTGGACTTGGCTTTCGAATGAGGCCTGATGTTGTAATTTTGGTACATTGAGTTTGATTATACGTACGTATACCATTATCACTGATGTTTAAGGTGGCCTGTCAAAAGCAAAAAAGACGTCATCGACGAGTGTTGGTTCGACTCGATACATAAATGCGACATGGTTATGTGAAACTTACTGGGCTCAAGCCGATTCCGTGTCAATGGGTGGTCACTCCCTAAATTATAAATAGACAATTTTTTTTCGTGGTATTTAGTGTTTATCAGCCTTTGCTATTTTTGACTCACTGTGATTTTCAACCCTCACGATACTATTTTTCAAAATTGAAAGCTGCTTAACTCTGATTAACGATACTGTTATTAATATTAATCTTTATGCTAGTCTACCCAGAGTGCCTTTTTCTCGATTATAGGAACAATCTCCCAGCACTAATCAGGTATCCACCCTCCCTATTTTCCATTCGTTTATTAAAACTTTGCATTTATTTCAATTAGCATGAAAGGAGTAACCTGAAATTGGGCTCATTCGTTTAATTAATGCTCGGACGCGGGCTGAAATAGGTGCACGGCAGTGTAAGACAAGTTTGAAAAGAAATGACGGAATGCTCTATTTTTGACGAGGATGTTGGGCTCAAAATAAAAAGGAGATTACTTTTTAAAAACAATACTAGGTTTAATAAACATAAAGCAAATTTTCAGCGATAAGATTTTATGCAGGCTTGCAATCAGTAGTTCATGGTGAGTGGTTTACTAAATATCGAATTATGAGCATTGGACGGTCCTTTATTATAGTTTTTCTGCTTTGGATGATACGAAGAAGAAAGAGAGAGGGAGACGCTAAAGCAATGGGTACTGACAGCTGCATATCAGTACACATAAAACCGCATTATTGCTACATTCAAAAGACAGAGTCATTGGCAATTTATTACAAATTTACATGATGGCTGCATCAAATAAAAAATTGACACGTTTTCAGCAAAGAACTTAGCTGTCACTCTACCGCCGTGTTTCAGTGAGTTATATTTTATTCAAGTCAAGCGGAAAGATGTTAAATTATTATAATACCCGACATCTCAGGTGTGAATTTTGTTTATGAATTCCTGTGTTTTCACTCTAGGGTGTTTCTTTGTTTACGGGATAAACCTCGCCTTTTTATAATTAATGTGATGATGTATTAGTTTGGGAGGGAGGCTTTGAAAAGGGTTATTTTGGGCTTTTAATATAATTTACAGTTACTTCAAAAAATAAAACAAGAAAGAACATTCTTTGGCGTTTAAAAAAAACCTTTTTTATGAACACGAGTCGTTATATCGTTATTATAGATCATTGACTTGTGTAACCTGAAAACTGGGAAGTTAATTTTATTCAAATTGTGATAAGTATCTATTTTCGGGAAGATTTGTTTGGCCGCGAACTCTGTACAAAATCTAAAAAAAAGAAAAAAAAAGGGTAAAAATAGAATAAAATATTAGTATAAGCACATTTGGCTGTTCATTTTCACACACCACACTATTTATTTTTCATTTCTCCTTTCAGAGGTCTGGCAGTTTCTTAAGAAATAAGGAGTACCTATGTACTCAAATTTTAAATAAGTTATTTTTCTGTGTTGTCGTGCGTACGTAAACAGTAAAATAAATAAATGTGATTCTAATTTAGAAATCTACTTGTCGGATACTTTAGGATTTATACCATTTGGCTCGTACATCATGGGGGCAGATGATGGGTTTCGTGCAATGAAAATACACTGTGTACGATACACTATTTCTATTAAACTAACACATTACTTGAAATTACAACTTAACACAATAACACGGGACACAATGAATCGGGTACAGTTTCAAGCAGACATTGACTGTCGCCCTCGCCTCGAGCTGAATATCAGGGCTCTGTAGAAGCACGCTGTGGTGTGGGAAGACTAGTAAGTAGGTCGCGTGTCGTCACCACCAGCGCACTTGCGACTCATTTCATGTCCGTACTAATGACCGGATCCGACATACTTATATTGTAAAGAGGTGAAGTTTGAATGTACTGGGTAATCGGAATAACTGATCCGATTCCGGAAATTCTTCCACTAATGTGAAGCTACATTATCCCCGAGTGTCATAGGCTAGATTTAAAACGATCCCGTGAGATAATTTCCGACCATAACACGAAAGAAGTCGTGAGTAAAAGAAGTATTTAAAGGCCTAGCAGACGTTTCCCTGAACGTCTGAACACACACACACAGTAGTAGTTCTTCTTGTTCGTCTACTAGCTTTTGTAGTAGTATTCTTTGTTTTTCTTTCTTTCTTTTGTTGCCAAAAACTACTGTTTTTGGCTATTTTTGTGTATTAATTCTGAATTAAAGAAACGTAAGTTACACATCTTCACCTAAGGCATTATACCTGGATATAATTTAATGGGGTATGGTTAATATAATGTGGGACATTACATAGGGATAATTTGGATGACTATTACTGTCTTAATGACGTCATAACTTGGTGTTGGAATTGCCGTAAGAGACTTATAGTATTGTGGATAATGTTAGATGTTTAATCACACCTATTTAAGTTTAAGTGAGTACAATAACCTGAAGAAGGCTGTGATCCGGTGGTTACGAGAAGCAAATGATTAGATGATGCACCGGCGCTTGGGCGGTAGGCCGAAGAAGCTTTTGCCTGTTACGATAGTTATGATGGTGATGACCTCGTTGGTCTAGTGGTCGCAATCGCGACTGCTGAGCATGAGGTCCTGGGTTCGGTTCCCGGGTCTAGCAAAATGTTTTTAGGTTTTGCCATCAGGAATTTCTCAGTAACAGCTACGGAGTCCTGATTTGTGCCCGGTTGATGGTGATAGGATCTCGCCCCCTATTACGTGCACCTCAACTGGCAAAATGTCGATGTAATAATTATGCCTACCCTTTGGGGATTACAGGCGTGATGATGTTATGCTCACGATGAAGAAGGTAAAATCGCACTCAGGGTAATTTACCTTCACAGCACATACTATTTCATATAATTTTGATTAAGCATGTATTGCATTTATATCTCGGGCTACGACAATCCTGTTGGAGAAATGCAGAAATATAGGCATATTGCCTTACCTGATCATCGAACCGACGAACCAATTTCCAGTGACAATTTGCAATTACAAGACCTCAAAGGAACCAGTCCCGAAACATAATAAATTAAAAGCCTTGCAGCTATTTCATTGAAAGCGTCCCCATGACATCTCAAAGGGTTTTAGACATCGGGTCTAAATGACATCGCATCGAGTTCCTGGTAGCAACCGAATCACAGTGTAGGACAGCGATTTTGTTACCACTAATAAGTGGAGCTGAGCGATCGAACCTGTATTTATACGTCGGGCCTAACGGTAACTGTGAAGAAAGTTACAGAAGTTCAATTGAGAATGTCTACATCATCATCTGCGTAGCCTTTTCCCAACTATGTTAGGGTCGGCTTCCTATCTAATGGCTTTCAGATGCAGCTGAATACCAGCATTTTAAATGGAGCGACTTCTTATCTGAGTTCTGGCCTCCACAACTCAGTTGGTACTGGGTAACACGACATTCCTTGGTAAGACTAGTTGTCAGAATTTCGGGCCACTGACTACCTTAACACACACACCGACCGACCTGTTACCTGTAACGACCGTCAGAGATCTATAAATGACGGCTTAACGTGCTTTTAAAGGCACGGAGGAAACTCGTGATTGGGTGGACCGACCTCGACCAACGCAGCTTAACCTAAATTGACCCGAGCTTATTATTTAGCCACCTGTTTACATATACAGTCATAAAGACTTGAATACCTACTGATACGCAGATAACACATAGACGCCTAAGGATCTTTACTAAGGCGTCTGGATCCGTTGGATTCAAACTGTTAAAAGTGAAATAAAATGTTTTGAACTGCTGGCGCAACATAGTAAAACGGTGGCACAGATTAAATAATGTGAGACAGATACTCCACTCTCGCACAGTTTACGACTCCAGGCGATGCGATATGCAACAATACGCGCTTCCGTCTCTTGTTTCCTTCGTGTCGCAAGTCGTGTCGATTTTCTGTGATCTGGAGTTCATCTGGCATAATCTTTTATGCCAGGTGAACTGCCTAGCTTGAAAACCAAATGGTTTTATTATCCAAGGTCGCGGTCGGTTATTCACATATGTAGTTCAGAGTGAAGCTTCTGTACAGTGTTTACACATTGCTGGCTCGTTTGACTTCACAAGTTGAACCGAGTTTCAGGTTTCAGGGCCAGATCCTTTGAGATATCGGTGTACTGAACACGGTAGAACACACCTGCCTTGGACCGTGTATTGATTCGTGGACCCAATAAATACACAGTTTTGTTCACACGGGGTCCTAGGCGGGGTATGCGCAGTGCAATGTGGTTTAGAAGCCACGGTTACCAGGCGAGGTTGGTGACGACCTGACCCCTCTTACCTACTTCTTCTTTTCGAAAGGGGCCAGGTAGTGGGGACTATGTTGTAAAATGTAGTTTTTCTGAAACGGAATCAACTGGGTTTCTTTTGCTGACGTTACACCGCAAGAGAGTTACCCGCGAAATCAGACCAGGTCGGAAGACCCTTTTGGACCATGAGGAACTGTTTCGTAAACCTCTATATCGTCAAATGAAGGAAACAACTATAACAAACTACTTCATTGTTTTACCACATCATCATCATCGTTCTCCGGCCCTTATCCCAATTTATTTCTTCCATACTTCACTAATCCTCGTAATCTCAGCACTAGCCATATCGTCCATGTTTTCTTTGGTGTTCCTCTACTCTTATAGCCATATAGTGTTCTACCACATCGTAAGGCTATATTTAGGTCGGGGTTCTGTCCCCACGTGCGTGCGGATGCGGGGCGAGTAGGTGGTGAACATCTCGTTCGCCAGCCCCGCTCTGTCGCCGCGTGTCGTTGACTGGCGCGTCATGGAGGGGGTGGAGACCTATTCCGACCACCGGTACATCTGGTTCGACGTCTCCACCCAGTCCTCAAGCGTGCCGGTCTTACAGGCCCCGAGTGGTCCGCGATGGGCGCTGAAGCAGCTGGACCGGGAGCTCCTCCTGGAAGCCTCGATCGTGCAGGCCTGGGTGTCATCACCAGTCAGGCCTGCCGACATCAACAACGAGGCGGGTTGGTTCCAGGAAGCCATGTCCGAGATTTGCGACGTGGCAATGCCCCGAGTTCGGCCAGGAAGCGCCCGGCGTCAGGTGTACTGGTGGTCGCGAGAGCTGACGTCTCTGCGCAAGGCGTGCGTTGCCACGCGGCGCCTGTACGCCAGGCATCGCAGGCTCCGCATCCGCCCTCCACATGCGGCAGCCATTGAGGCGGAGCTGTACGAGGGGTACAGAGCGGCGAAGACCGCCCTCCAAGAGGCTGTCCGGCGGGCCAAGAACTTGGCCCGCGAGGAGATGCTGGAGTCTCTGAACGGAGATCCGTGGGGGCGCCCTTACAAGATGGTGCGGGACAAACTCCGCACCCGGGCCCCCCCGTTGACGCAGAGTCTCCGGCCTGAGCTCGTGGAGGACGTGGTGAGCGCTTTGTTCCCTTCGCGAGGGGAGCATCCTCCCCCGCCTATGGCTCCGCCGCCGCGTGCGGTGCCGGAAGCGGACCACACCGATGACGATGACGACGTTCCGGAGGTGACTGGGGTAGACCTGAGAGTGGCGGTACGCAGGCTGAAAACCAGAAACACCGCCCCGGGACCCGATGGCTTGCCTGGCAAAGCCTGGGTCCTGGCCTCTGAGGCTCTCGGGCCCCGACTGGAAGGGCTCCTAAGCGCATGCTTGGAGAGAGGCCAGTTTCCGCTTCGTTGGAAGACGGGGAAGCTGGTCCTCATCCGGAAACCAGGGCGCCCTGCGGACTCTCCGTCCGCATACCGGCCCATCGTGCTGCTCGACGAGGTGGGCAAGCTCTTTGAAAGAGTCATTGCCAACCGCCTCGCCGGGCACCTTGCGGGGATGGGGCCGGATCTTGCGGAACACCAGTTTGGTTTCCGCAAGGGGCGCTCGACGGTGGACGCCATCATGCGCGTGAGAGCTCTCACGACGGGGGACGCGGTGTCCCGGGGCGGGGTCGTCTTGGCGGTGTCTCTTGACATCGCCAACGCCTTCAACTCCATGCCCTGGAGCTGCATTAGGGAGGCACTCCGGTATCACCGGGTGCCGACCTACCTTCGTCGTGTGGTCGGGGACTACCTGACGGATAGAGCCGTCATCTACCCTGGTCGAAGCGGAGAATGGAACCGGCGAGAGATGTCGTGCGGTGTTCCACAGGGATCGGTTCTGGGGCCGGCCTTGTGGAACATCGGTTACGACCGGGTGCTGCGCGCCGACCTCCCTACCGGCGTCAGCGTAGTTTGCTACGCTGACGACACGCTGGTACTGGCACAAGGGAGGTCGCACGAGGCGGCGGCCGAAAACATGACACGCGGGGTTGCGATAGTCGTGGAGAGGATCCGGCAATTGGGTCTCGAGGTGGCACTGCACAAGTCCGAGGCCATGTGTTTTGCGTCGGGTCGACGTTGAAGTACCTAGGACTCGTCCTCGACAGCCGGTGGAACTTCGTGGAGCACTTCCGACGTTTGGCTCCCAAACTGGAACGGACAGGGGCTGCCTTCAAGCGGCTCTTGCCCAACCTGAGGGGTCCAAACGCCTCCTGCCGGAGGCTATACGCGGGGGTCGTGCGGTCCATGGCCCTTTACGGGGCCCCGGTGTGGGCGCGTTCTTTGAGGCGGCAAGCCGCCCACTACCTGAACGCGCCCCAAAAAGTAATAGCCATAAGGCTAATCCGGGGGTACCGCACGATCTCCGGCGAAGCGGCTAGCCTCCTTGCCGGATTGCCGCCATGGGATCTGGAGGCGATAGTCCTCGCACGCCTGCACGAATGGCGCGCGGAGGCACTACGTCGGGAGGAAACTCCGCTGCCGCGGCAAATTGCTGCTCAGCGGACAGACCTCCGGCGTGATCTCATGGCGACATGGAGAGAGCGACTGTCGCAACCCCGTGCAGGGCACGCCACCATAGTGGCGATAAGTCCCCTCTTTGAGGAGTGGCTAGAGAGGCGCCACGGCGCCCTCACCTACCGCCTGACGCAGGTCCTCACCGGACACGGTTGTTTCGGGAGGTTCCTGCACCGAATCGGGCGGGAGGAAACGCCCGGGTGTTTCCACTGCGAGGATCGTCCGGAGGACACGGTGGAGCACACCGTGGAGGTCTGCCCCGCTTGGGCGGAGCACCGCCGTGTCCTCGTAGCGGCGATTGGCGGCGGCGATCTCTCGCGTCAGGCCTTGGTTCAAGCCATGGTCCGGAGCGAGAGGGAATGGGAAGCCGTCACCTCCTTCTGCGAAGCAGTCATGCTAGTGAAGGAGGTGGCGGGACGTGAGAGAGAAAGAACCTCACGTCCCAGTCGCCGCGGGAGACGCCCTGGGCGTTGGGGGTCACGTGGTGGCTCCCGGCCACCGTAGGCGCGGGCCTGTGGACGGCGAGTTATGGGCCAGCTCGCCGTCCGGCCGTCTTATGACGACAGGCCGTGTCGACGGCGCGTTCGTGTTCCACGCGCGCCTCAAAGAGATGTCAGCAAATAAGTAGGGGCCCGCAAGGGCCGCTGCCTGCCAGGGCTGCGGGACTGTTCGAAAGAGATACCGTGGCCCTGGAACACAAAGGGCAAAGAAGGAACATGGATGGGTTTTAGTCAGTACAAGTCTGACACTCCCTTCCGCTCCGCCCAGAGCGGGGGGGCTCATTTGATGATTTCCCATCCGGAAAAAAAAAAAAAAGGCTATATTTAGGTATGCCAAATGTCACCAAAGGTGTTTATGTTAATTTAACAGTTAGGTGCTCGGTGTGAATCACTTAAAAGGAAACGCGACGGAGCACATTTGAACCCAACGGGGCGGACTGTAAGCGGGTAACCCAGCGAAAAGCATACAGTGCCACACGGTCTTTTATCGCTTGAATTACATTGACAACGTTGTTGGTGAATGTAGTTTTTTTTTACATTGTATTGAAAAATTAAGATGTCGCGACAAAAGGTCCTTGTGTAAATAGTCTAGTCGCCATCCTATTTATACAGGGTGACTGGATCTGGACCCAACGTAGCAAATCCGCATATAGAGGAGGTAATTTCCTAATTATTGAACTTTAAAGTAAAGTTATCGTAAGGTTCTTTTTTAATTATTTTATTTTAATTTTTTGAGCGTAATATTTTATTTTTTAACACCATTTTGAGAGAAGTTCCGAAGTATTTTAATCATAAATGTTTATGACTACCAACAAATAATAAAAAAATCTAAAATAATGAAAACAACTGAAGTTATGAATGCTTGAATCTCAAATTTTGGAAAAATCTCAATTAAATATACAAATTGACATATCTCCTAAATTATAAGGTCTAATAGCAAATGACCTCCTCTATATGCGAATTTGATATGGCGGGTCCAGATCCAGTCACCCTGTATTCTTGTGCATTGCCAAGAATTAGTTACTACAATTTTACAAATAATTTAAATAAAATTAAATAATTAATGTAACATCCCTTACCCAATATAACAATCTTCATGTAGAATTTTAACTTTTTAATGTTAATTTGATTCAAGGAAATAAGATATTCGAAACATTTGATCAATCTTCGAAAAATTGGGTTTATCGTACAAGACGAATTAATTACATACATAACGCGCCTGTAATTTCCAAAGGGATAGGTAGAGGTGTACCTAATAGGAGAACCCATATTTCACCCGTTATATTTAAGTTCAATGTGGAGTCGAGCCTATTGTCATCAACCGGGCACAAATCCAGCTGCTATTAAGAAATTTCGGATGAATGGAAAAATCCAATGACATTTTGCTCTTATGCTTGGCAGTTAATCGCGATCGCTGACCAATGAGGCAGTCAAACTAATTTAACCTTCTGAACGCCACAGCATGCGTACGCGCGTGCTCTCCACGCCAACCCACAATTTCACCCACCATTTTGTCACATAGTTGTGTCGTTTTGCGTGCAGGGCAAGCGCTTGCTTGTCACGTATATGTGACAATGGCGTTCAAAACCTTAAATTATACTTAAACAACTCATTTTATGAGTCGGTAAGCAATACGAACATTCCATAAAGCATCCTTACCACGTTCCATCGACAAACTTTAAACCAACCCTATCGATTCAACTTTAAAACAACTCGAATTTTTCACTCGCAACTTCCACGATTCACAATTGTCAAAGTTTTACATCTGAAACTGAAGCAACGTTTCTTTTTACGGACAACTAGATAATAAAACATTTATAGGCTTAATAAAAAAAAAAAGTTAAATAAAAAAGAACAACAAAAGTGTCCTGTGTTAACTCTTTTTAAGGTTTTTCCTTTTGGACCTTTTTGAATAAGACTTCAGTTTCTTTTTTTACTTCGAGCTAAAGACGGGTTAAGCTGACCCTTGTGGCTGCTGTTAAGACAAGACTAGTGTTTGATTCTGATCCCATATGTAAGAAACAAACACTTTTAAAGCCTCGTCAATAGCCTCGGGCGATGTTACTTGCGACAAGCGACGCGCGCGATCAGGACTAAGAACACAGCCATACCTATTTCTATATAAAATACATCATGTATTACAGACTTTTACAATTTATATAATTTTTCCAGGTCAACAATTTAGAATTTTATATTTATTTTCTTGAGAGTAGAAAGTAAAAAGGTTAAAGTGTTTTTAAAAATGTTTTGTGAGAAAAACAAACCTAACAAATTGTTCCTGAACTAATTGGTTTATAATTTTACTACTGGAACATTTCACGTTTCCACGTAGAAACAGTTTTTTTCAACGTCACAACATAATATCGAGCCTGTAATGCCCGAAGGGTTGGGTAGAGGTGTACCTAATAGTACACCCATATATCGCTAATTATTTTTAAGTGGCACATAATAGGGGGTGAGCCTATTGCCATCAACCGGGCACAAATCTAGACTTCGTGGCTGCTACAGAGAAATTCCTAATGGGAAAACCCGATAACACTTTGCCCCCGACCTGGGAATCGAACCCAGGATATTATGCTCAGCGGCCACGCTTGACCAACGAGGCAGTAATGTCTCCTGTGATTCGTAGCAAGCCTATTCTCATCAACCAGGCAGAAATTCAAATAACAACTACTAAGAAATGTCTGTTAAAAAAACAAACAACCATTTTGTCCAATCTGAGAATCAGATCCAGGGTCTGTGGACGATGAGTAATGGGCTAGCTCGCCGTCCGTCCGTCTGATGGTGACAGATCGTGTCGACGGCGCGTTCGTGTTCCACGCACGAAAAGAGTTGTCAGCACACAGGAAGGGGCGATGCCTGCCGGGGCTGCGGGACTGTTCGAAAGAGATACCGCGGCCCTGGAACACAAAGGGCAAAGAAGAAACATGGATGGGTTTTAGTCAGTAAAAGTCTGACACTCCATTCCAGTCCACCCAGAGCGGAAGGAGTCATATGATGATTTCTCATCCGAAAAAAATTAAGACATCATGTTCAACAGTATAGCGCCAGCAACCACTCAAACAACGATACAGTCGCGGCGTCGTTTTTCGAAAAAAAAACTTTCATTTGAAAAAACGCTGAAAAATGTACAGCAAGTAATTCGGAGATTAGCCAGTTAATATGCATAGTAGCCAGATCTCACGCTGTAAACTGCATAAAACGCAGCTGTTCCCTTATCAGCTGCTAGCAGTGTGAAAGTGGCTTTATACTGGCCATTTAAAAAGTAATTATAGTTGTATGTAGGTACTTAAGACGAGAGTAGTTGAGTATTTCACAAATAAACGATGCTATTAGTGAAAGTACTATTCTTGAGTGTGTGTGCTTTAAAAGTCTGGCAAGTTTTGTTTTGTTAACAATAAATAAAATGCGGATTCGGGCTTGATGCGAAACGATACGATGCAGCTTTTAGACAAAATACGGTATAAAATCTGCCTAGCCTTTTTCCAAACTATGTTGGAGTCGGCTGATAGTGTAGCACCATACTGCGACCGTGCTATGGACGTATCAGACAGCGTATCATACCCGTATATAACGGCTTAGAACAGTCATCATACACGGTTATGACAGGTTTAGAACGGTTACTATACGCGTTTTAACCCTATATTCCTTGTACTGTGTTTGAGACTGATCGCGTGCCATGCACTGAGCGTCAACTAATTACCGGCGAAAACATTTTGCTAGTACCGATACACTACGTTCGTGGCACGGTTCGGTGTTGGTCGGGGACGGAACGGTCTAATGGGCATAATCTCATACTTTTCAAAACAAAAAAAAAAAAAATTGCCTGAAACGTTCATAGCACGGTCATGGTATGGTACGGTGTAGTGGGCAGACTCCTTTACTAATATGTGTGATGAATTCAGATAAGAATCCCATTCAAGCGTTACGACCTGACTTACATAGGTTTTCTATGATGTATGTATGATATCTTATTATTTATGATCTATTTACTACATAATATCTAATATACGACTTTTGGGGTACCTCTAACATGTAAAATATTACGTTCCCATATAAGTTATTGTGACGTTTGCGAGGGTCAAAAGTGTTTAGTAAGCTCAATTTTAGGACCCGTTAAACAGCCTTAGAGATAGGAAAAAATCTAAGAATACGCGTGGCTCCATCATTTTCTTCTTCAAAGTGTTTCATTTACTGACAGAAATCGCGCAACCTAAAATGTTGGGTCTAGAAGCATGCCATTTTCCACAAGAGCTCATGACCACGAAAGTGAGGTCTAAGGATTTTTGAAATATACAAGAGAGGGTAAATTTATGGGATGGAAGTTTGCACGGATGAACCGCAGTTGTGCCGATCGAGCACCCCATCGGTTTTTCGATTCCATACGAAACTCATCATCATTATCATATGCAGAGCCTTTTCCTAACTATCTATGTTGGGGTCGGCTTCCAGTCTAACCGGATGCAGCTAATAAAAAAGGCAAGCGTGGCTTAACCTGAAGGTCGACCCTAGGAGAAACTAAATAGACAAAACACCAAGTAATAAAAATGCCAACACCTAATGAATTTTCCACCTACTTTAGCTGCGAAAATCACTTATGTTGTCTCAACACTTTGAGTATAAGAGAACATAAAAACCCAAAAAAAAACAACATAAGTAGGTACTCGTTGGTACTCGGTATACCGTGGCCCTGGAACAGAGATACCGTGGCCCTGAAACACAAAGGCCAAAGAAGGAACATGGATGGGTTTTAGTCAGTACAAGTCTGACACTCCAGTGGGGGGGGGGGTGGTCATTTGGCAAAAAAAAAAAAAAAATAGGTACTTTCGTTGATAATTCAGACGATTTTAAGGAAGCTTCAATCCTGGCTTGCTAAATTCTACTATCGAGACTCGAAATCTATTATTCCTCCATACAAATCCGATCCAAGTTGATAAGTCCACAAACAACAATCGGATCGCATGCGCTCTCTCATTAGAGCACAAGTGTTTACTCTGAACTAAGAACGGGAATCAATCAGTGCATTAATAAACAGTCCTTTGATATCGAGTGCTCTTTGACTGCAGACAAACAATTCAATGTTAGATATGTGTTACTGGTTAGTGATTATGCATACAGGGTGTAAGGAACAGCCAGGGTGCTTTCAGCTACTTATTTTCAATCATATTCCACAGGAACTTTTCGCAGGTTTTTTTTTATCGTTTTTTCAGTTAATATTCCTTTATTTCAGTTTAAAATTTAATTCTCTGTTCGCAGCAATCCATTTATGTAAATACTACGGCTAAAATAAAAAAAATAACAATGGGTGTTGAAATACTCGAATTAATAACGAACGACGCGTGAAATGAGCGATCCACTTCCTGCCTAGCTACAGAGTTCATCGAACTCGTCGCCGCGCTTGCCTTTCACTACATGCGTTTTGCCACGGTAACGATACATTGCTTATGAGGAAATCACCCCATCAGTCTACTTATACACAAACACGAACGGCAACCCACGCACACGTACACACCTCCCACACACATACACAGCGCGTTACATGTATTAACTTAAGAATAAATAATATTTTTGGTGTTTTTTCATATTTTATCATACTCTTCATTTCTGTTTTTGTATTTTACTTTATTTAATTTCCCTCTTCTTCTAAAATGGTGTTTTTGTGTGTTGACATTAGTATCTAAGCCAAATAAAATGGGTGAGGGCGCTGACATACAGGTACACCTAGTTCAGGAGTTAGAGGCTTCAAACAAGTTTCTGTAAACTATTATGTCAATAAAGAATTTGAATTTGAATTTGATTCTGCGGAGGGCTGTCCCTTACACCCTGAATACTGTGTATCAGAAAGGTGAGGCCTTATTTCAGGGTATGATTCAGATCATCAAACTTAACAACATTCTCCATGGGACCACAGCCAAAATCGCGAAAAAGAAATCAGCTGATCCATACATTTGGGTCGAGTAGGTATTGAAGTTTTGTAATGGCCAGCTGTTTTTTTTCGCGATTGCGATGGTGGTCCAATTTAGAAAGTTATTCAGTTTGTCAATGTTTGTCAGTTTTTTTTCACCACACCTTTCTACTTCACGCTGTTGAATAGTAGTGATGGACATAATTTTGGCTGTTGGGTTTACTTGGAGGTATTTTATATTCAGTCTACAATTGGGTCATTCTGCGATGGATTTTTAATTGATAAAGGTATTGTATGATCAGTGCACCTACCACAATCTCTTATACCGTTAATAATATTTTGATCTTTTTCAGTCTGGAAATGGGGTGGAGTCCTGTATAGCTAGCAGTCTAGGAATAAAATTGTCATTCTGCGGATGTATCATTCTGATAACTCGAGTTTAATCTAACGGAAGATTTGTGTGTAGATCAAGGAGTTTTCCCGGTCTTAATGAAATACAGTAAAGTCATACCTCTGTTTAAATCCGGAGAGAGTAAAGATACAAATAATTATAGACCTGTATCCGTGTTGCCAGTTTTAGCAAGGTGTTTGAAAAGGTAATGCTAAATCGAATGCTCAATCATTTTAACACCAACAGAATCTTACACGATCAACAGTATGGTTTCACCAAGGGACGTTGTACAACTGACGCCGGTGTAACCTTATTGAAGCACATATTTACTGCGTGGGAAGAGTCCCAAGACGCCATTGGAATATTTTGTGACCTCTCCAAAGCATTTGATTGCGTAAATCACGACACATGACTTTTGAAACTTGAGCATTACGGACTAGGGAAACTTGCACTTAGTTTGGTAAAATCTTATTTGAGTGATAGACAACAACATGTGCAAATAAATGGTGTTAATTCACAGGGTTTAAAAGTAAAAATGGGGGTACCGCAAGGCTCAATATTGGGTCCTTTCCTCTTTCTAGTATATATAAATGATCTCCCCTATTTATTGAAAAACCAACCTCAAAATATGGTGTTATTCGCTGATGACACTTCCCTAATTTTTAAGATAAATAGACGGGCCCAAAATCTAGATGACGTGAATAATGCCCTACTTCAGGTCCATAATTGGTTCACAGCAAACAATTTAGTGTTAAATGAAAAAAAAACGAAATGCGTAAGATTTGCTTTACCGAATGTTAAAAGTAGCGATTGTGATATAGTATTGAATAAAGAGAAACTTGAATTTGTAGATAAAACGGTTTTCCTGGGGATTACGCTTGATTCAAGGCTACAATGGGGTTCTCATTTAACATCTCTTGCGGGGCGGCTAAGTTCAGCAGCGTATGCTATAAGAAAAATCCGTCAATATACTGATGTAGATACCGCTAGACTGGTCTATTTTAGTTACTTTCATAGTATTATGTCTTATGGCATTTTAATATGGGGACGGGCTGCAGACATTGAGTCTATATTTATTCTGCAAAAAAGAGCCATCAGAGCCATATACAATCATGTAGGCGTGATTCTCTAAGGGAACTGTTTAAGGAAATTAACATCATGACGCTACATTGTCAATACATCTAAGAAAACATAATGTATGTAAGAAAAAATCTACATCTTTTTAATAAAAGCGGTGACAGACACAATTACAGTACTAGAAATAGAGACCAATTAGTTCAGCCAGGCTTCAGACTCGCTAAAGTAGACTCATCTTTCATGGGGTACTGTTTGAGATGCTATAATAAAATTCCACAAAGTATTCCTGAACTGAATGAAACGAAATTTAAAACATGCATTAAACGCACACTATGTAAGAAAGCATATTACAAGTTGGACGATTATATCACTGATAAAAATGCTTGGCTCAATGCCGGTCCTGCTCCACAAGAACAGGGGCGCCTAAATTGATAGCATTAAATAGTATTGTTGGAGCTGCTGAAGATTGTATCTTTGCATTGTATAGATTCAATCTCTTTTGTATTATATAGCCGCCTAGTCCATATTGTGTGAGTACTATGTACTAGAAAGCTGTCATTCGCTGGAAACCTGCGTCTTTTCTTGACTTGAATGTGCCCTGGCGGTTAGGAGTATGTCATGCTCTCTCAAATGTCTCGCTGATGGTGGCACGTGTGTCGGATCATTTAGTTCCCTTCAAACTGGTTGAGTTGAATGGTGCTGATACATGCGTCATGTTCGTGAATGGGCGCTGTCAGTTGTGACTGGTCATCTCTTATTTGCCATGGCTTATTTGAATTAATTATTTTATTTTTGAATTGTTTTTACTATGGACACTTTTAACGTACACATCTTGCTGCATCGTTCTCACATAATGTACCATCTCAAAATGAATGATGTAACCAAGGTTTTGTTAAAGTATTTCGATTTAAAAGAGTGTCCATGGAGTTTCTTGCCCGTTCTTCTCCATAGAGATCTACGTTAGGGAATGGGCAACCACAGTACTTTCACAGTTTTTGTGCCTTGTGACTGGGACTGTAGCTATTTTTTACTGTTGTCTTTGTTTCGACAATTCAAAAGTGCCTGTAACTGGCCTACTTGAAATAAATGCTTTGATTTTGATTTTGATCTTGAAAAAACGAGACCCCGTGTCCTAACCAAAGAAATAGGTCGCACGAATACGCGATCATGTACAATCGCCAGCACAATCTGTCAAATTACTCCAAAAAATATTAAACCATAAAATGTTGTTGGTTAAGTCCAAAATCGAATGAGAAAATTTAACAGTTTGTGGTAACTTGATACGCTGGCGACTGTACAGATACGAGCATTGTAAGCATACACTCCGTAAAGTAACCAGATTCATTCAGTGCATTAATTAACAGTCCTTTGATATAGAGTACTTTTTGACTGCAGACAAACAATTCAATGTCATCATCATCATCACCATTTCCCTGGCCTTATCCCAATCTATTTGGGGTCGGCGCAGCATGTCTTCTTCTTCCACACTTCTCTATTACTCGTCATCTCATCAGTCGGTTGTTATATTGAAAACTGGGCTACTAGTTAATGTTATTTCGATTTGGTATCAAGAGCCCATTAACTGCAGATCAACAATTCAACAACACAATTTAGATTCATCAACACGTTACAGGCGTATTGTTATGTGTTATATCATAACATAAATTTTTCCTTTCACAGGTTTACTACCAGATATTTCTTAAAAAATCGGTTTTATAATTATATTACTATCCTGTTTTGTCTACTGTGTGTGCATAAATAGTAAAATAAATAAAACACACGCGGTGTCGTGATTGGTCGTTCTGAGAATTACCTATACAGCGCATTGCTCACTCTGGTCATTCTGGGAATTTAATATGAAACTCAAAGACTAGCGTGATATTTCCGAGTGGTTTTCGTTAAAAGGTTAAGCTGCATTCATTCCGCATATGCTAATTCGAGAAACTAGTTATTCTGGGAATGTGGGTCATCCCTAGAATTGGATTTTCTCTGTGTGATTTCCAGTACAGACAAACATAACAATAGTTACCAAATATCATGAAACTGCCTTATTTGATATGAATAATCGAATTTGTTTGTGCCATATCAATAGATCAAAAAGACAGTGAAATACGGATATATCTCTATTCATTTCATAATATTGAATTCTCTACATTATAGTTTCATTTTGATTGACATATTGGTATTCGGTTAGATATCAAAGATACAAGTAAATATGTGTCTATCGAAATGATAATAAATTCAAATATTATTGCGGTACATCAAGATATTCGAATACTTTTTGACGTAAGCATTCATAAAAGTCAAGGGAAAATTGAGTATTCTAAAATATAATTTATTTGATAGTTTAACCTATAAAAAATTATAGACTATTCAGGTTATGTGTGAGACGTGTGGTTGATGGGTAAAGATATGGCATCCCCTTATTTTTCCCATGGGGGGTAAAATGCATGTTCAGTTTTATGGTGTAGACGTAACAGTATAATTTAAGTGTGTCATTATACTTGCAAACAGTAACTCCTCAGTTAAAAGCCGTTTGATAACAACAGTGAACTTCGTGAACCTGAACACGACACTTGCCGTCATTGACATAAAACAACATTATAAAATTTAAAAAAGAAACTAGCCCAGCGTTTACACCGGTATAAAACATGTATTCTACATGTTGCGTGTCTTTCAGTTTCGTTTATCGTTTGTACCTTAAACAAGCTGTAAAGACTAGTTGTATAAAAAATTTGTAAATTACAAAAATGTTGACAAAAAAGTCCACAATACATGCCTGAAACTAGTTTTTTTGTACACGACATCTTTTTAACACTTTTTAAAGTTTCACAATTTGCATATCAGCGTAAACATAGGAGCACTTTCAGTTCTAATCACATGATACCACAACACAAGATATTCATCGTCGTCTACAATCATCCGTTAAGCCAGTTCCCAACTACATATTTTGGGGCGACCTCAACATAGTTGGGAAAAGACTGCCGATAATCTTGATCTTGCCGATAATTTGACGGCACGGTTGGCGCAGTGGCTAAGCGATCGGCTGCTGTGCTGCGTGTCGCGGGTTCGATCCCCGCACGGAACAAATATTTGTATGATCTACAGGTAGTTGTTCCGGGTCTGGCTGTTTGTGTATGTCAGTTTAAATGTTTGTAAACGCACCCACGATACAGTAGAAATTCCTAGTGTGGGGCAACGTTTTCATAAAAAAAAAAAAAAATCTAACCGTATGCAGCTAAATATTTTACATAAACCGACTACCTTTTAACATAACATCACGCCTGTAATCCCCGAAGGTTTAGGCAGAGGTGTACACCCAAATTTTGCCAGTTATGTTTAAGTCCTATGTACTAGGGGGCGAGCCTATTGCCATCAACCGGGCGCAAATCCAGACTCCGTGACTGATACTGAGAAATTCCTGATGGAAAAACCCAATAAGACTTTGCCCGACCTGGGGATCGAGACCAGGACCTCATGCTCGGCATTAGTGCTTGCGACCACTAGACCAACGAGGCAGTCTACGACTACTTATTTCACATACAGCGTGTAAATAGACCCTTCAAGAAGTTGTCAATCGAGCATTATGTACATCAAACTAAGTAACTTTACGCAAAAATTGTTGTTGGGAAAAGACTTTTTTTGGTGGAAATTCACTTTTTACGGAAGGACTCAATGTGACGCACTCAAAATATTGTGCTGATAGATGGATTAAAAAGCACGAAGGTCGTGGAGGTGTTTAAAGTAACGTTCTAACATTAAAAACATCTTTAAAAAAAAAAAACTTGTGAAAAAGTTGGACCTTTTACCCCCAATGTGTGTAACTACAAGGTTCTCAGGTATGGTCTAGAACCAAAAAGAATATCTCAATAACGGGAAGAACAGGCACCAACAACAAGGTACAAAGCAGCATCAACCAATACAAATGCTTCAACGAAAGGGGTTTAACGAACCAGCATCAGTACTGATCGGGACACAAGTTTGTTTTCTATTGTTTCAGCAGCGAGAGATGAATTAATACAACTCTTAATGGCTTTGTTTGCAAAAATACCTTTGATTTATTAAAAAGATTCAGGAATCTTGATTTGTTTTATTTGAAGTAAGGGCGGCCTCATCATCTGCCTAGCCCTTTGCTCTACTATGTTGAGATTGGCTTCCAGTCTAACCGCATGCAGCTGAATACCAGTATTTTACATGGAGCGACTGCCTATCTGACTTTCACAACCCAGTTAGATAATACGATACCCCATGGTAAGACTGGTTGTCAGACTTCCTGTAACGACTGTCAAAAATCTACTTATGACAGCCGGGATTAACGGCTTCACGTGCTTTCCGAGGCACGGAGAAAATTCGGTATGTAATGGGTAGTCGCCCATCCACAGACCAACCTAGGCCAGTGCGGCTTAACCAGAATATTGATCCAAGCGGCTGTTATTATTTAGCCACGAGCTTCTCCTCCTCTATGAAGTAAGAGATATACAAAAACAATGTTTTCGGGCTTCTTACAAAGGCTAGATGAAGGAATAACTCCGAAGGCGTCTTTAACCGCAAACCTCTAAGACAGAGCTGCCCAATCGCAATGAGGGACCGTAGCAAAACGACTGGTTTCTTTGTACCTCGATAAAAACGCTTTATAGAAATCAATTTTGCGTGAATGTGGTTCAGCAAGTGGCGTAGCAGTGTTGCTACGGCGTAGCATAGTTGCTACGGCGTAGCAATTGTAGCCGAAGTAGCTACGAAACAGCAGAAAAGTTTCCTCAAGATTTCACTGTACAAAATAAAGTAGAATTTTTGCTCTCAATAAGTTCGCTAATTTGGATAATCACTCAACCGTGTCTAACGAGATTTCTATCCGTTTTAACTTTCAGTAATCTATTTCAGGAAAGATTTAGAACGGATTATTTTCAAGTCGAACACTTGATTTGTTTTTGCAATTTCAATTAAATCTCAGGTCAGAAACGTGTCAGTTATTAAATGGTATTTTGTTTTACGATACCGTTTTCATTTTAGTACTTTATATGGTTGCATGGTATACGTTTAGTATTAAACTAAGATTTGGTTTATTTACTCGCCAACTATAATTTCGATTAATACTTAAGAAACCTTAATTTATTTTCAGGGAACTTTGGCCCATAGATATTTATCTTACAGACTAACATACATACCTACGATAAAATTGTGTTAGTAAATGGAACTTTAAAACTATGTAAGTAACACTTCACAAACACAACCCCAAACCCATCAGCCCAGGTTAGGTTCAGATTATGTGGTGGGGGGTTTCTTAACCCCAAGGTTATTTCTTAATCAAAGCTATCGTCACACCCACTTGTAACTAATTCAGACGCGGGTGTACACGTTTTTCAAAAGAAATCTATTAAAATTGTCATTGCTTCCAAATGAAATTCAAAAGACAATGTGACTTTATTCCATTCCTCCCCATGACCAAGGCCTTGACAGTAAAACGCCACACTTTCAAGTTTCCTTCTAGCGATTATAGCTCAAGATAATACCATTTCCTGGCCAATTTTGGCAAGGAACATTTTAAGCTATCAAGATCTAAGTGCTAAGAGCGAACGCCACTTAAAACTTTCCGGCCGAGGTTACTCGCTCACAATGATATTATTAACTGTTTTGAGAAGACTTGAGTCTTGAGAAACCGCATTGGTCTAAGTTAGAAATAGCTTAGTGTGACTACTATTGTTACTGAGAAATGTCTGTAACTAGGTGGAGTGATTGTGGACTGGAACTGCCAATTCATCACTTTGCGCCTCAAAAGCATTGATAGTCTGGTGCTGTGACCGTCGGACTGCCAAGCCATAGGTCTCAAGTTCGAACCCAAGACACCTCTGACTTGTCGGATGCATGTGCGTATTGTATAATTATCACTTGCTTCGGTGAAGGGAAACATCGTGAGGAAACCAGCATGCCTGAGAGATATTTCTCGACGGCTTGTAAAGCCAAGTTAGAGATCCATATGCGGCATTAAAAACTCTAAAACCAGAGAAAGAAGAAGACTTTAGGCCTTCCGTCCATGGCGTCTTTTTGCAGTGATGATGTCGCGCGTTTCACAATAGCACTTCTGCATCGCTGCTACGCGTGACTGTTTTTGACGATAAAAAAAAGAACGAAGAGGCATTGTTGTGGTATGGACATGTGATGCGGACGAATGAGGAAAATGTCGTGAGGAAAGTTTTGAGTATGAATGTGGATGGCTATAAGAGTAGAGGAAGACCAAAGTAATGGTAGATGGGCTGTGTGAAGGATGATTTGGTTAGAAAGGAGGTGACTGCTGAGATGACGAGTAATAGAGAAGTAAGGAAGTAAAAGACTGCGCCGACCCCAAAATAAATTGGGATAAGGGCAGGAGAATGATGAAGAGGAATTTCTGTTTGTGTTTCATCACGGTTGTATCGCAACAGCATCGCAACTAAAGCGCGACGGCATCGTGATGGTAGCGATACAGAAAGCCATGATCAATAAAATTAAAAAAAACATTGGAGCTTTTAGAATAATATATTACAACAATATTGTTTAAATGTTTGGTGTAAAGTTTCCCGCTAAAACAATCATCCAGAGTATTCTTCTTGGAATTCGTTATCCATCAAAATCCCGTATGTAATCTCCCACATTATTATTATATACTATATACTAATGGATTCCAAGAAAAAGAGCAATATAAAAAATCATACTCGTGCTAAACAAAACAGAGTTTGTCATAAAAGCCAAGAACGCGACCGACCTTCATAAACAGACAATAATAAAATGCAAATAAAATGCCATTGTAACTCCTGTCCCCGAAAAGTCTTAACAAATTCAAATTATCGCCCTCAATATTCAGAAACAAACCGGCCAAACGTAGACATGAAAGAAACCCCGACTTACATTACAAAACTTGTCTTAAATGCTAATAAAAGAGATCGCAGCCCGCTCGGGGAACATTCCAGAATGAATATTTCATGATGGGTCTATTGACGACCAGGGATGAAGACCTCCCGCCCCGCTCGCGTTCTAACTCAACTACACTGGATAGGTGGTTCTTGTATACAGTTGTAGAGGTCAGGAAAAATTGGTCGTGATACAGGAGCAGTGACGCAGATGTTGTGCGTTTATTTTCTCATTAATTTTTCATCTTTGTGTTCGGTTTCGTTTGTGTTAACTACAGTTTGACAGGACGTTGCGATTTTTTTTTGCTTTTGTTTTTATTTGATCACGGAAACGAAATTTCCTGGTGAATTAAGCTTTGTGCATGGACTGTGAAACAATGGTATTTTTTTTGTTTGCACTATGTATGTATTGTGGTTTCAGGAATTTTTAGATGTCGTATTAGAAAGCTTTTAGTTTATATTAAATCGTAGTAACAGTCTAACTAACTTACCATAGGCTGCGTGTTTCCCACCTATACAGGCACTTTGCTTCGTATATTTTATTATTTTATCACTACTGCTCTCAAAACTGAACTGAAAATCAGTACCATGTGATATCCACCAGCCCGTACCGGGCTCACTAGATGTATAATAGCTCACTCCCTCTCACTCTTCCTCTCACTGTGCTCCAGTAGTGGAAACGTTAAGCATATCCTTGCTTTATAATTTGGAATCCATACTAATATAAATAAAAAGGTCAAGTTTGTTAGTATCGTCTGCAGAAAAATTTTGAGTATGAATGTGGGTGACTATAAGAACAGGAGAAGACCAAATCAACGATGGGTTAACTGCGTAAAGGACGATATGGCTACAAAGGATGTGACTGCTGAGATGACGAGTAATAGAGAAGTATGGAAGCAGAAGAAGTGGCAATAAGCTCGCCTAGTATTACAAGGGCCTTAAACATAACTGGCGAAATATGGGTGTACAGTTCTGGGATTACAGGCGCGGTGGTGCTATGTATGGAAGAAGAAGACATGCTGCAGTGACCCCAAATAAGTTGGGTTAAGGGCAGGAGAACGATGATGATGATGATATTTTGTATGTTTGCATGTGGAGGGTTATCTTCGGAACTGCTGACACTACTATTCCGAAAATTCTTCCCGAGAGATAATTTCCTCACATAAAGCGAGCGAGACCGTGGGCATAAACTTGTCAAACATAAAATCGTCAGCAGCTGCGATTGTCACCAATAATTAAATTAGACATGCCGTAGTTTCACATAGAGTTAAATTCACAAAGCACATATTGAATTCTGAGTTACACACAGAATTCAAAATTAGCATATTCAATGCCACATTTCTTGTAACAAACTCATGTGTCAAATTCTCTGTTTTAGTGTCGAAATTAATGAAAATTATGAAGGTGCCGTTTCCGAGTCGCGACGAGCTCGAGATTAACTAATAACAGCCGCTCGGGTCGATCTTTAGGTTAAGCTGCGTTTGCCTGGGTTGGTCCGTGGATGGGTGGAACCCATTACATATCGAGTTTCCTTCGTGACTCGAAACGTTAAGCCGTTGGTCCCGGCAGTTAATAGTACATCTTTGACAGTCGTTACAAGTAGTCAGTGGCCCGAAAGCCTGACAACCAGACTTTCCAAGGGGCATCGTAATACGTAGTACCAACTGGGTTGTAGAGGTCAGATAGGCTGTCGCTCCATGTAAAATACTGGTATTCAGCTGCATCCGGTTAGACTGGAAGCCGACCCCAACATAGTTGGGAAAAGGCTAGGCAGATGATGATTGCGAGTGACAGAGTGACGTTGTACGGTGAAAATCAAAAATGTATAGATAAACATAAGCTACCAAAAGTTTATATCAGCCCTGTTGGAAATCGTCATAGGAATAGGAATCGCTGTGAGTGTTACGAGATCAACTGCGCACCAGGATCCAATCTGCAAGCCTGGGGCACGTGGCCGCTACCGTCCACTACCCCCACTACCTTGCGCCTAAAACAGCGTGCGTCATCTACGGAGTCTACAAAAGGACATAGCCTAGGGCAATACCTATTTACTTAAAATACCAGTGACAGACCCGAGAGACTTTTAAAATCATACATTTGTCGGATTGTCAGGATTTATTCCGTCTCTTACATCTTGTGGGCAGAAAATGGGTTTCGTGCAATGGAAATACACTGGGTGCGATACACTGTTTCTGTTGAACTAACAAATTACTTGGAATTACAATTTAATACAATAACACGGGGCACAATGAATTGGGTACAATTCCAGGACGTCTCAACTCCGCTGCAATCAGATACTCCATGTCGTCCTTGCCTCGAGCTGTAAACATCACGGCTCTGTAGAAGCACGCTGTGGTGTACAAACTTTTAAGTAGGTCGCGTGATGTCACCACTGGCGTGCTTGCGATTCATTCCAAGTCCGTATTAATGAAAGCCATTGCCACTTGTCAAGTTGCTCATAACCTACGTTCAGCAGGCACTCTTGCAACCACTCTGACACGCGAGTATATCACTCACATTAATTATATATATTTACATGCAACTTACACGTACACTACCAGCTACATAGAACCAATAGGATTACAACCACAACTTACATTCTCTACACCTATGTATATTATCCCCTGATCCACTTACGCTGAGGTACAGTCGTAAATACAAGTTGTTTACACCATTTGTCAATTTGTACCATTATCTGTAACAAGTTCAGCGCTCAGGTAATGCGATATCGTGTTGTTAGTGGTTGTACTAATATTTGTTGAGTAAACTATCTCGAGACAGGGGCGAATTTTTGTGGGTATAAAATAAGATTATTACAAAAAGAAATATTTCTACAGGTTGTACATTGTCTCTCAAGTCTCAGATGAAAAACCAGTTTGGGAGCCAGGGGACCTATCTGTGGGACGTATTGTCTGTATATTGTCCTTTAAGATAGATGTCTGTAACAATGTCATTGTATTAAAAGAGAATAAATACAACATTAGTTTTAGTATATGCGAAACCTGCAATACGTGTCTAGTATTTTTATGTAAAGAATCTATGTATAAAATTTCAAAACTGTATCATGAAAAATGACCAAGTTATAAGCTTGTTCTGTTACCTGATCGTCCGCACAAAACGTGATCACCACGCAGCGCGCCCGCGCGCATGACTCCAGCGTCGTCTTGAAGTCATTGATAATAATAATTTGGCAGTAGGTACCTAAATTATTGCGATGGGTATTTAATGTCGCTTGGTGTCCAGATAGTAACTTTTTTTAAATATTTTTGGGACAATATAACATGGTTTAAAAATTATTGGAATCGATTCAGTTACTTTTTCTGAACAAACTGTATTCAAGTTTCGCTCACTAAAAATAATTTTGTATATTTATTTAGTTGTACAGAAAATTTTATAAAGGAGCTTATGTTTAAGCCGATAAGGTTTGTTGAAATGTATTTTCGTATTTATTTTTAAGTAGTAGGTACCTACTTACTAATCTGTTTTTAGAGAGTTTAATAGCCGATCAGAAACGGTCAAATAGAAGGTGTAGTTGCCACTTTCAGTCCTAAACATCGTCATAGTCAAAAGACGTCCAATGCTGGATATTGGCCTCCTCCAAACGTCGCGTCGCAACGTCGAGTGGTCCTATTCTACTTTGCTCATCGGTCTCTCAAAAGGGAACAGGGCCTGCGATTCTCCATACAAAATGTATTCCTCTTTTTTCATCCTGAATAATGCCTCTAGAGCAATCATATTTTTTTTCATAAAATCAAGGTCTACTGTAGACACGTAAATATCATTTGCTTTTTTTCATCAACTAACAAGTAAAGAAAATATAAAAACCATCCTAAAATAAAAAAAAATGCCCCATTTTTACGGCCGTGATTTGAGGTCTACCAGACAAATTCGAAAATTTTTAAACACAAAAGAAATTGATAGGAACCTAGGCACACTCTTTTTTTAAATTTTAATGTCAAATATAATTGAATCGGCTCAGTTTTCGTGGAGAGAAAGAGGAATACGAAAAGTCGATCTCGTATTTTTTTTGTGACATAAGCCGTCTGAGCTGCAGCTGTCCCTATCTCACCCTACGAGGAAAGGCTTGACGCAGCGCGACGGCTTTCCTCAAATACCTATTTTTCAAATTCCTCGCAGGCTCTGTTCCTTCTTAACATCAATGATAACAGTATAATAATATTTCAACATTAATTCAAGTATTACTTAGTGTTAGTGAAAACGGGAATAACCAAGGAATCATTAACAACTATTTCAATTCTTGCTTCAACACGTTTTATTCTGAACATGTAAACAACCACAAAGAGATCCGTTTAGTTTCAATTACAAATATTAAACATTCGATAAGTTTATTTTGTAAAACCGTTTCGTATGTAAATGTTCGGTGTTTCCACTAGCAACGAACTTTAGTTCTGTTACAAACGGGAATTAAATGAAAACATTGGATGTATCAGTTGGATGTTATTGTTTTGGGTGTATAAGAAGGGGTGTAAAGGGATGTTATTGTAATACGTGATGGGACAATCGTTTATTTGTTAGATAAAGAAAATAAAATTCAACAAGGTTGTTTTATTACGAAGACGCGTTTCACTGTTATGAGTTGGGAGCGAGGATGCAAGATGGATTGCAGCTGTTATATAATCAGCAAGCAACGGTTACACTGATGGCACGTAGTCTCTCCTAAAAAGAAGAGGTCTTCTTTTTAGGAGAGACTGGGCAATAATCCACTATACGGTCCCAGTGCGGGTTGATGGGTTGGTCTAGTGGTCGGAAGCGCGACAGCTGAGGTCCTGGGTTCGATTCCCCGGTCGGGTAATGAGTTATTGGGTTTCTCCTTTAGGAATTTCTCATTAGTAGGACACGGAGTCTGGATTTGTACCCGATTGATGGTAATAAGCTCGCCCCCTTCTACATGGGACTTAAACATAACTGGCCAAATGTGGGTGTACTATTAGGTACACTTCTGCCTAACGTTTTGGGGTTTACGGCGTGATGTTGAGATGATGATGTTTTATTTCAGATCCAACAAACTTGGCCTTAAAACACAAATAATAAAATTCCTTAGACCTGTGCTAGTGAATTTCCTACCTAAGCCAGCCCTGTTTCTCTTAGATGAATAGTAAGTCTAGCGTTGGCAGACAACAGTTGTCTTGAAAACAATACTGAGTGCGACCTTCGTTTGCAATGTGATATCGAAATTTTGTGTGACAGTATCGTGGTTGTAGAGGTCAGATAGTCAGTCACTCTATATAAGATACTGGTAACAAAATTTAAATAATTATGATCCCAACATAGTTGGGAAAAGGCTGGGCAGATGATGATGTTACACCTGAACACCTCCGAACCTTACCTCTGTGTTAAGCCATGAAATATGAAATAATTTATTGTCCGATCACTTTGGTTTGGATACGGAGTAAGTAGGTACAGTCGCCAGCGCATCAAGTTACCACAAACTCATCTCATTCGATTTTGAAGTTATTAATATTTATTATGGTTTAAAATTATTTGGAGAAATTTGACAGCTTGTGGAAACTTAATGTATTGAATACTGTACTTAGGGTATCGAGTTAGTTCAAAACCAAAAGTCAAAGTCAAAAGCATTTATTTCAATTAGAACATCACAGGCACTTTTGAATGTCAAAAAAACAAAAAGAAGCGAAGCTGCAGTCACTGTCACTAGGCATAATAACTTGAGAAAGTACTGTAGTTGCACATTCCAAAGCGTAGATCTCTATGGAGAAGAATGGGCTAGAAACTCCATAGACACCCTTTAAATCAAAATATTTTACAAAGTCATGGTTACATCATCCATGTTGAGATTATACATATATCTGAGAACGATGTAGAAAGACGTGCACATTAAGAGCGTCCGTGTCGTTCAGTTGTTCATCAGTTTTTATTATTTTATCGTAGATTGTAGGTATTTGCGAAGAAGCAATTCTAAAAATTGAATGTGTGTCTATTATGCTGCGAAAAATCTAAGACATAGCAAGATATTTTTTTTCTTTATTAGTAAACCGCTGTGAAAGTAAAAGAGACGAGTTCAAGCATTTCTGTATTGCTTACGAAAGGATCTTTTTTTTAACGAGAAATACTTTTTAATAAAACCATCATCATCTGTCCAGCCTTTTCCCGTTGAGGTCGGCTTCTAGTCTCACCAGAGGCATTTGAATTATACCAGTATTTCTCATGAAACAACTGTCTATCTAACCTCTTAGTACGAATGGTTGTCTGGCTTTCGAACATCTGACAGCAGACTCCAGTAACGACTGTAAATGATGTAAAAGTGACAGCCGGGACCAACAGCTTCGAGGCACGGAGTGGTCTTCATATACAATGGATGGAATGCATGGTTCATCCACAGACCGATCTCAGACGTGTTGATTATCCTTTAAGAACGACCCATGTAGCTGTTAATTCTTAGCGTAGAGTCACCTTCTACTATGATTAGTAGATAGCTGGTAAGCGACTTGACTTTACTGACCACACAGCGCAAAGTACTTCGGTAACCCAGGTCAGTAACACCAAGGTGTTGCTGGCCTTGCTCGAGGCACTGGGGTGAAAAGAATGATTTTCCCACGCGTACGTAAAATACGCGCTTTGGAGTGCGGACCCCAGCCCGTTATACAAAACAATCGACTTGACAACCAACGACCCAAAATAGCCACTAATAAAAGTAACAGCTGGCAAAATTCTCACAGTATCAATACATTTAAAACTTAAACCCGTCAATAGCCCAGCGGCTATCGTGAACTCAAATTGGACCAGCCAACTATTCTCGAGCTCATTCTTACAGCGAGCACGTTTAGCTGTGCTCGAAGTTGCGAGGGTTAAAAGCAACATTTATTAAAACTGCACTAGTACAAGTTGTTTGTATTTTTTAATTCATCTTAGCACTCCACAAAGAACTTGGAACTATGGCTTGACTGTTGATTAGTTTTGTAATAGGAAATTAAATGAGGGAGTGAGTTAATAGTTTGTGTGCACTGAGAAGCGAGATTTCGTAAAGAGATTCGATTCTGAATTTATTATTTTGTGTGAAAATTTTTCACTACTCGTCTAAAAGCGGTGAAGGAAAACATCATCCACAACTGGGCCCACGTGGTGGATAATGCCTACTTCTTCTCTTAGAGAGATGGCTTTTGGCCCTGTGTTCGAGCCTAAAGGCCGATTGTACCATAAAATTATTCAGCGCAACATCCGTCGTAAATTATTTAATAGTACTGTAAGCCTGTTTCGCTTTCCACTATCTACTTCAAAACTAAAAAACATACACGACTTTTCGCCTGTCTTTCCCAAAGGGATAGGCAGAGATGTACCTAATAATACACCCACATTTCGCCGGTTATAAAAATCAATAAAATGTATTTTAATACATGCAAAATACCCGTATACGACAATAATAATAAAATAAATTGGCTTGATTCAGAAAGCAGTACTTCTGGACACGGCTCGTATTGCTGGGAGGTTCTTCTCTCTGAAGCCCTGACCGCCGGTAGCTTGGACCCTGTTCCCGATACCGGTGGGCTACAATTTTTTATATTTTTAAAATATTTTTTATGTTGTTTTTATTTTAAGGAATATTTAAAATGTATAAGATTTGTTGGGAAATAAATATAGGAAATAAATTATGAAATATTCAAATGAAACGAATAAAATAGTAATAACAGTAAAAAGTTATATTTAAGTCCCACGTAATACGGGGCGAGCCTATTGCCAAAACCAAAATAATAATAAAAAAAGAAAACTATAATTAACATGATTTTCTAAGCAGACAATAAAAACAATCGACGAATGCCAGGTCACCATTATAGTTAGTTTTTTTTTAATTTTTTTTATTTAATCATTTATGTACACACTAAATGCAGGACAGAAGAAAGGAACAGAAAATAGTACAAAGGTGATGCTTATTTCTAAAGAAATCTCTTCCAGCATACATTTTAATTAGTATAATAATGTAGGTCTGTAATTGACTGGAGAACATAATTTGAATTAACATCAATTAACTATTCATCTAAGTTAATTATTATTCTAGTTAGTTACAAGGTCATCACAGTTTAACATCTAAAAACTTATTAATTAGGTTCATACTGGGTCATTGATAATTCGGTGAATCAGCCAAAATCGGGGTCAAAATTGTTACAATTAACCCTGTAATTAAATGATGTTTAGTTTTGAAATTCGTCGACGAACTTTTCTAATACAGACAGCAAAGGATTATGAGTTTTCTTCAAAGCTAAATGTACGCAGATAAAGCAACTGTTCTTGTATAATTTTTCCAGTATGTTGTTAGGACCAAGGTGTCAGAACAAACTTAGAGTTGTCAAAGGCTAGCTTTCAAAGTGCTGCTAGAAACTTGTTAATGGAAAAACCAACGCTTAGTTACGTTACCTGGCCAGCCCACGGGCTTCTGCGTTGCCCAGTGGTTGCAACATACAGGGCAAAGTACTTCGGTACCCCAGGTACTCTCCGCGAGATTGTCAGCAACATCAAGGCGCTGCTGGCCTTTCTCGGGGAGTTAGGGTGGATCGAATAGATTTCCCACCCTCACGCAAAATACGCGCTTTGACGTGGAGTTGCGGACACCAGCCCGTTATACCATACAATACCGTTACCTAGGAATTGGAGTTCATTCCCAGGTAATGTATCTTAGCCTAACTTTTAATGATCGAGTAAGTAGAAAATCTAGTTTCATTCTTAGTCAAAATTTTAGGCTAACTAACGTAACTTTCAGGTTAAGCCGCACTAGTCTAGGTTGGTCCGTGGATGGGTGACCATCCATTTCGAAGCGAGTTTCCTCCGTGCCTTAGAAAACACGTTAAGCCCCGGCTGACAATTGTAGATTTTTGACAGTTACAGGTAGTCAGTGGCCCGAAAGTCTGACAACCAGTCTTACCAAGGGGTATTGCCCAGTATTAACTGGGTTGAGGAAGTCAGATAGGCAGGCGCTCCATGTAAAATACTGGTAAGATAAAGATAGATAAAGATAAAGATATATTTATTTTGTAAAAACATGAGTGGTATGGTATGCACTATTATATTGCATGAGTGGTATGGTATTAAGCTACATTCGGTTAGACTAGAAGCAGACTCCAATATAATTGGAAAAATGTAAGCAAATTGTTTATTCTGCAGAATAATAAAAAACTTAAAATTAGATAATAGGATTTGTTGCAAAACTCTAAAATACTATTGTACTGCGATATAAAGTTTCTGAGACATAAACATTAACAAAAACTGTAAAGCGGCCGTAGTCTGAAGAATTACTGTTTTATAACTAAAGCTTCTATATCTTAACAAAAACTTTGGTTTCTTATCGGTTAGACGTCGCCGTCGTACCTTACTACTAACGAATGGCACTCATTTATAAAATGTTCTAGTTTCAATTTAATTTTCTTTTCTAAGAAGAATTAGTTATCTAAAGAAGTTAAAAGAAAATTATTATCTGCGTAGTCGCGGAGTGAAATAATGCCGATTTTGGACAGCGAGTGAAGTATGATAACTTCACTCAGTTCACTTCATTTTCTTCTGACTTCTTATAGAGGCGCTTTGGGCACATTACCGGTTGAAAGCATTCAGGACGACTTCTAAATCAATATTTAAAAAATCGTTTGTTGTTAGTTAAGGTTTTTTTATTATTTTTATTTTTTAACGTGTAGGTATATAATTTAGTTATTCAAGAGTATATAAATTAGTTACACGATGTTTTAATTTCGATTTGGGGCCGAAATAGTAAATGTGAAACCTCAGTAACTTTTAGAAGTAACATAAGTATAAGCACATACATACAATCGACACTTTCTAGATTACCGATAGCTGAGAGAAATACGTACTTCACAAGGTGCTTGCATGTGTACTTTCTACTTATTATTTGTTTAAACAAAATATTATTTTTAATATTTTTATACGCAAACCCACTTTCTTAAATAGATGGCGCTAACGTCACCGTAAGACGTTATTAATCGGACAGGGGCTGCCTTCAAGCGGCTCTTGCCCAACCTGAGGGGTCCAAACGCCTCCTGCCGGAGGCTATACGCGGGGGTCGTGCGGTCCATGGCCCTTTACGGGGCCCCGGTGTGGGCGCGTTCTTTAAGGCGGCAAGCCGCCCACTACCTGAACGCGCCCCAAAAGGTGATAGCCATAAGGCTAATCCGGGGGTACCGCACGATCTCCGGCGAGGCGGCTAGCCTCCTTGCCGGATTGCCGCCATGGGATCTGGAGGCGATAGTCCTCGCGCGCCTGCATGAATGGCACGCGGAGGCACTACGTCGGGGGGAAACCCCGCTGCCGCGGCAAATTGCCGCTCAGCGGACAGACCTCCGGCGTGATATCATGGCGACATGGAGAGAGCGACTGTTGCAACCCCGTGCAGGGCACGCTACCATAGTGGCGATAAGTCCCCTCTTTGAGGAGTGGCTAGAGAGGCGCCACGGCGCCCTCACCTACCGCCTGACGCAGATCCTCACCGGACACGGTTGTTTCGGGAGGTTCTTGCACCGAATCGGGCGGGAGGAAACGCCCGGGTGTTTCCACTGCGAGGATCGCCCGGAGGACACGGTGGAGCACACCGTAGAGGTCTGCCCCGCTTGGGCGGAGCACCGCCGTGTCCTTGTAGCGGCGATTGGCGGCGGCGATCTCTCGCGTCCGGCCCTGGTTCAAGCCATGGTCCGGAGCGAGAGGGAATGGGAAGCCGTCACCTCCTTCTGTGAAGCAGTCATGCTAGTGAAGGAGGTGGCGGGACGTGAGAGGGAAAGAACCTCACGTCCCAGCCGCCGCGGGAGACGCCCTGGGCGTCGGGGGTCACGTGGTGGCTCCCGGCCACCGTAGGCGCGGGCCTGTGGACGGCGAGTTATGGGCTAGCTCGCCGTCCGGCCGTCTTATGACGACAGGCCGTGTCGACGGCGCGTTCGTGTTCCACGCGCGCCTCAAAGAGATGTCAGCAACCGAGTAGGGGTCCGCATGGGCCGATGCCTGCCAGAGCTGCGGGATTGTTCGAAAGAGACACCGTGGCCCTGGAACACAAAGGGCAAAGAAGGAACATGGATGGGTTTTAGTCAGTACAAGTCTGACACTCCCTTCCGCTCCGCCCAGAGTGGGGGGGGTCATTTGATGATTTCCCATCCAAAAAAAAAAAAAAAAAAAAAGACGTTATTAATGGAACGAAAATTTCGAGAGCTGTGAGCAGGGTGCGATGGGCTAATTGGTTAAGACGCCTGGTGTATTGAATCGGAAGGTCGCAAGTTCAAACCCTGCTCGCACTAGAATTTTTCTATCCATGTCAAAAAATATTATTTGTTTATCGGCGCTTCTACGTAGTGCGTTTATATTTATTGTTTGCTTGCACTGTTGGTAAATTATTAACAAAATATTTATTAAACAGTAAAACTCACACGGCAGATGCATGTCAAAACTGTTTTTATAGGAATATGATTTTCCGAAACAAAATTCCTTTCATGCTTCTAAAGCCTATATACAGTCTGTTTGGCTACCGGTTACCGATACTTTAAGGCTTAAGGGTATATTATATTGCGGGACTGTTCGAAAGAGATTCCGTGGCCCTGGAACACAAAGGGCAAAGAAGGAACATGGATGGGTTTTAGTCAGTACAAGTCTGACACTCCCTTCCGCTCCGCCCAGAGTGGGGGGGTCATTTGATGATTTCCCATCCGAAAAAAAAAAGAATGGCAGCCAATTTGTTTTTTTACTCGGCTGTTCCTGGATATTTTCAATGAAATGCTAATATCTTTGAATCTAAGAGACTTAGAGACGTGCATATGATCTCATTGCAAGGGTAAACGCCGGGGCTATCTAATTATTAAATAAATTTTCCTGAAAAATAAGCAGAAACAGCCTAAAAAAATAAGCACACCCTAGATCAGACGATTAAAAAAACAAAATGGTTGCCATTCGCGGGATGTAGGGTTAGGAGTATTTAAAAGCTTGTTTTTATCGAAAGAAATGAGTATACAGGTTGTAAACAGACCCTTCACGAATCCGTCAACCAAGCATTCTGTACATCAAGCTAACTAAGTAACTTTACGCAAAAAATTATTGCTGGGAAACGACTTTTTTTTTAGGGGTGAAAAAATCTCGTTTTACGGTAGGATTCGATAGAACGCACTCTAAGCATTGTGCTGATGGATGGATTGAATAATACCGGGGTCCTGGAGGTGTTTAAAGTAAAAATCTTGCATTAAAAACAAGCATTTAAAAAAAAAATCCTGGGAAAAACTTTTTGGAAAAAAGGAACTTTGACCCCCAATATCTGCGTAACTAGAAGGTTCTCAGGTATGGTCTAGAACAAAATAATGATCGCAAAGATGGGGAGAACAATTCGGCTTCGTTAAGGGTCTATTTACACCCTTTATAATATGCTCTTGAAGTATCGGTTACCGGTAGCCAAACACACTGTATATTATCAGCAACTCGTCTTGATTTTCGCCAATTCTCAATCGACAGCTTCAGAAAACCCTGGAAGGTCGTCGCTTCACCTATCTTAAACTCTCTTACCTACCTTATGTTTGCTGATTATCGGTTCCACACAAGAACACGGACCCCTACATTCGTCGGATAAACAGACTACCATGACCGTTCGATTGCTCATTCTGTGAGCTGTCTCCACAACTGTGTTCCTTTGCCGAATCAAAGCCTGTACCCCTACATAAAATTTTTACATAACGTCACGGCTGTAATCCCCGACGGATTAGCAGAGGTGTACCCAATAGTACACCCACATTGGGCCAGTTATGTTTAAGTCCCATTTAATAGGGGGCGAGCCTATTGCCAGCAACCGAGCACAAAGTCTCTGTAGCTGCTACTGATAAATTCCCAATGGGAAAACCTAATAACAATTTGCTCGACCCGGGAATCGAACCCAGGACCTCATCAGCAGTCGCGATTGCGACCACAAGACCAACGAGGCAGTCCCACACTTGACTAATTAAATAATCCTACATTTTTCATCTCTCATTAAAAAATGGCATATAAAAACAACATAATTCCCTATATCTTTACCTATGTACAGCATCACTTAAACAGGTCATACAGGGTCGTAAGCATAAACTATCATGAATAAAACACCACTCACGAATATCCAATATCCATTTTTAGTGTAGGTTCAGTGGCTATTGATCTACGGCTCCCACTAGTCATTACCGAGAATTATTTATTAGCGGGTTCGATTCCCGAGAGCGTCTCTGTGCTAAATGGGATATCGGGTAGCCGTGATAGCAAACACGGTCTGTGGATCTTTGATCAGCCTGTATATGTGTGTTTATGGTACAGGCAATTGTGTTTATGATTTAGTAGACCATAGTTTTGGACAATAATGTGACAGTTGGTTGGTTTCAGTGAAATTCGAAGTAATGAATAAAAATTAGAGCGCACTCGCCCAACGAAAAATGTTTTTTTTTTTTTCGAAAATTGTAGGTAGTTTGAAACACATTTGTGCAGAACGGCCGTCATTGCATTTTGATATAAGGGTATTCTTTCATTATCTTTTTTTCTTTATTTTATCTTTCTTGTGTCAGAGTTTTTATGCCACCCATTGGACTCTGATTTGGCTTTACATGCCGTCGAGAAGTATCTCTAAGGCATGCTGGTTTCCTCACGATGTTTTTTAGGTATTAGAAACTAGATACGTATTACTATAACTGCCCAAAAAAAGGAATGTTTTGTTTGATTTAGGTTCTTTGACGTTGTGACTGTTCGTAAATTACCCTAGGCTGATAAAATTTTCGTTTTTCCTAAATCATGTAAATATTAGTATTAATGTCGGCTCCCCCCGAAGGGAAAGAGGCCGCGCCCCTCCGTCCGCACGGCCTTGTAAGACTCGACACCAAACTGGTCGTCTTTCCACCGACTACTAAATTGAACTCCAGCCCTGTCCCGACTTTAGAAGCTAGGGGACAGGGAGGGGTACAAGGTGTAGTTACTATTGGGAGGTCACAGTTAAGACATATACATGAATAATATCAAATCCTATAAAACTAAATCAGTAATAAAGTATGAAGCTAATAAGACAAGAGGGCGCTAAGATATATATATATGATGAAAGGTTGGTGAAAGGAAACGTTACGCTTGCGCTTAAGAGGGATTATTTTACAGTTACGTTAATTTAATGATTCCAAAATACTAGTTGCCAATTTGCAAACGCAAACGATTCCATGTTACAACATGGAACCGTTTTACAACGTTTGCTCGGCGTACGTGTACTGTTAGACCTAAGTGCATAGTCCTACTGAGAACATTGCTATGAACTCTAACAGGCCACGTTCCCTAGGCTCCATCTACATATCTTTCCCAATCCTAAGGCAGTGGGTTGTGAGGCCACTGCCATTGAGGAAGACAGGTTTCTAGTTTTTCTACTTATACGCGTACTCACGTTAATAACACCCTTACGGCAGATTACCCCAATTACTATATTGTAACACAATTTGCACGAGCGTACCGTAGATTCAGTCTGTAGCAGAACATATTGCGATTGTTATTGGTGGACGCCGAAGTGGTTATTCCATCGTCACTTCACATTTCTTTACTCTGCCCCATGACGTGGTTGCGTGTCTCGCTAAATAGTGTCGATTCAGTAATAGGCCTGTGGCAACCGGGGTTAGTTTTAACGAGACACAGTCCCTAGCGTTCCTAAGAACGTAGCTATCCAATCAGTTTAGGATACTTGGTGAAGCCTACCCCCGCTCCCTGAAATGTGCGCCAACAATCTCTACGCAATGTTTCTGAGCTAGACCTTTACAGGAAGCAGTATTCATCAGCAACGTTTGGTTGATTTGTACCACAAGTACAAGTCGGCATTATATCACTGAGCAGTATAATTTGTCTTAATAAATCCGTGAATATTACGGTGTTGCCGTCACCACTGAACAATATATTTTATCTTAATTGGAATGTGAATATTACGGTTCTGCCTTTCATTTGTCAGGTAAAAGTCAACATTCGTCAATAGTCGGGTGTGTTGGTGTATAGTGTGTTTGTCGTATGCATGAAATGTGTGTATAGTGTTGCGAAAGGCGGTCTCCGTTCCTATAACCAAACGCAGATGAAGAATATGTGCCAAGGTTAGGAGTTATTAGGACACACAACACAGGACATAATAATATACATTGTGATGATAAAGCGGCTCTGCCGTCATGCTGAAATAAATAATTATTAGCATCGCTGCGTTTCCGCCAAACTGCTACTTAAGCTAGGAGTTAATTATAGTTAACACTTACCACGTGTTCATTGTTCATTAAGGTGGACTAGTCATCAGCTACTTACATAGTACTGCACACATTACCAGTCTCACCTCCGCTACAGCGTCTCCTTCAGGATCTCGTCACTCACTTTAATTAGGCATATAGCTACTACTTATATTTAACTTATAAAATACTAATCGCTCTCTTACGACAGTCCTCTGGGACATGTCCATCTTGGTACCAAGATTACGCTAACTACATAAACACGAACAACCTAGAACGTCCTAGCTTTTAACCATTTTAGACCGACTCCCTGACTTAACTCGACTCCACGTGTGGACTCTCTCGCGATTTCAAACCAACTGCCCCGAATCCACCCAGCTTTCTCCGGCCCAGCCTTCAAAAAACCACCACGCTTGGGTCGCCTTTTCAGAATCCGTTTCTTTTTTGTGCAAACGTCTCAATTGTATTCAGTTCCCTTCGAACGCCCAAGACCGGCGTAAATTGCAACCACATGTCGCACTAGCATTCAGAACTACGTATTGAAATTAGATATTTTTTTATATTTGGCCTGTCAGTCCCTAGTCCCTTTACCATTAAGTAAAGAATTTATGCGTTTCTAAGTGTGCAATATTGTTTTACAATTCAAGGAAGAAAGCTCACTAAATCTTTATTAATTACGGTCACTTGCCAGCCTGTCAAGCCATAAAATAGAAGTTTAATGTGTTTATAAGTGGCCCATACCGTGTGATGATTTTAAATAAAAATCAATACTAAAATATCTACTTAATAATTAGGAGTACGTGACAGACAGTCACAACGTATTATGTGCAAGATTGTTTTTTCCGAGATAATGTGTTTTGCTACAGACATTAGACAACACTATGGTGAAATCTATATATTGATTATCTATGCAAGTATGTAGGTAGTTCAAAATTAAAGCGTCAATTCTAATATTTTGTAAAGTTTAAAGTTCTAAAGTGATTATCGTTTTTATAAAAAAAAAAAACTTTGCCCCACACTCAGACCAACTGTATCGTAGGTGCGTTTACAAACATTTAAACTTACATACACGAACAGCCAGTCCCGGAAAAACTAACTGTAGGCCTTAGAAATATTTGTTCCCTGCGGGAATCGAACCCGCGACACTCAGCGCAGCAGCCAGGCCATCGCTCAGCCTCTGCGCTAACCGTGCCGTCAAACATTGAAGGCACTACCTTCTTAAAATGTCTTTATACGTGCATAAAATCCACGCATCAGGTATATTGAAGCCATCAGAGGATTTGTTGGTGATTAGTCTGATGTGGTATTAGACAAGCCACACAGAACCCAATGTCATTACAGATCATCATTTATTAGTGAACCCTGCACCGAGGGATGTCAATCCCGAACTAAATGGAATATCAAATAGCGTCAATAACACCCGCTTTCACTAACACTAGGTAAAATCTAAGGCCGATGTCAGACGTAAGACGAAGTTCGAGTGAATGGGCTTCTTCCAGGGAATAGCGTGCTCCACTCTTGTTCTCGTCGTATATCAGGTTTTATTTTTTTTCTTGTTTGTCTTTAATTCATCACCTTTGAACATGAAACGTCTCATCACAAACAGGTACGGCACGGGTACGGTAAGGTAGGTAGGTATTAATACTAAAAATGAATTCGCATTCGTAATGAACCGATGCACGATGTAACGAAGTTGAATTTTGTAGTCCACATCTTTCAGTCACCTGACATATAAACAAAAAAATAAATAAACATCGTTCATTCCTATGAAACAAAAATGAACTGTCACTCAACCGAGTAAACCGTCTGATATCAACTTTAATGAATACATCAAAAAAGTACTCTGTTGGATTCCCAATGCTATTTTTAGCGCTTAGAGTTGATATTCCAACAGTCGAGTAATACGTAGGCATTCGTTTAGGTATTAGTTAGTGTTAGTGGAAGCGTAACGCTTCGCTCTGACAAACATAGGCTCAAGTGCTTGCATTGGATCATGATTGTGATGTTTGTCCAATAGACTGTGTTTGTTCCTAGTATCTATTTAGATTGTTTGTGTTGTGTTAGGCTCGTATTAGGTTTGTTTGAAAATAGCATTATTCCTCACTAGTACTTCGCCTGCACGCTTCAAACGATTAAATGATTTTTATTTTATGCATTGGTTTTTACAAACACTTTTAACACGTCATTTTGTTTAGTCTAGACTCTATAGAGACGATTTTCACAGGATGGCTGGCAGTACCTAGATGAGACTTGCCAAAAATGACAATATATTTTTTTTCAATTAGCTGGTCTCAAACTGACTCGTTGTTTAGATATTTGACATAATTATTTTTGTTCGTACAATATTTTAAGAATTCCGGAAAAGAGATAAATGAGGATTTTACTGCCGATAAAAATATTCAAACATAGTACCGAATGAAATTCAGTAGCTGAGAGCGATGACGAAATATAAATTTATTTGAATGGGTGTCTTTGTCTATCGAAAAATATCTGTTCTTAAAGGTCAGAGACTAAATGAATGTGGATACTTGGAAGGGAATCTTAAGTTGTAGGAAGATATTATTTTCGTTTATCTTTTGTGGTTTCTAAATATAGATGAATCACTAGTTTTGGGAGTGAAGATCTGGAATAATTTTTCGAAATGAAACTTATCTAATGTCCTTATCCAGGTCATGGTGTGTTTTTTATCCAAATCTGTTCGGACATTTAGGTGTGAAAAGGTAACAGACAGAAATTACTTTCGCATTTATAATTATTTTGACGGCACGGTTGGCGCCGTAGCTGAGCGATTGGCTGCTGCGCTGCGTGTCGCGGGTTCGATCCCCGCACGGAACAAATATTTGTATGATCTACAGGTAGTTGTTCCGGGTCTGGCTGTTTGTGTATGTGAGTTTAAATGTTTGTAAACGCACCCACGATACATGAGAAATTCCTAGTGTCCAACGAATTATTAAAAAAAAAAAATTAGAACCCGTAATGACCAGCTGATGTAAAACTTAAGGTACAATAAAGGCCAACAATGTTCCTTAATAGACTGGTCCCTTTTTTAACGCTTCTTATTGTACCCACCTTCTGCTCGAAAATATTTAAATTTCCAAGACAGATGCCACAATTTTTTTTTTTTTCTATATTTCAAAGGGACAATTTTTGTAACATGTCAGCCGGAGTACATATCTTTAATCTGATTATATTATTTGCCTATAGAATACTGACTGTGCCATTTTGCAAAGGGACTCCGGTAGGAATCGAGTTGTATGTAACCTTCGCCACTGGTGTATACCAGTGGCGATGTTTTCATGACTATATTATTATAGTAATGAAAACAAGTCGAGTAGAGCTCGTAGCTAGATAATAACAAGCGTTCGGGTCGATCTTCAGATTAAGCCGCGCTTTCCTAGGTTGTTCCGTGGATTTGTGATCACATGACATACCGAATTTCCCACGTGCCTCGGAAAGCACGTAAAGCCGTTGGCCCCGGTTGTCATTTATAGATCTTTGACAGTCGTTACAGGTAACTTTTTTCCTATTATGTTGGGATCGTCTTCCAGTCTAATCGGATGCAGCTAAACACCAGTATTTTACATGGAGCGGCTGCCTATCTGACCTCCACAACCAAATCAGTATTGGGTAATACGAAATCCTTTGGTAAGACTGGTTGTCAGACTTTCGGGCCACTGTAACGACTGTCAAGGATCTTCGAAGGACAGCCGGGACCAACGGCTTAACGTTTTCCCAAGGCACGGAGGAAACTCGGTATGTAATGGGTGGTCACCCATCCACGGACCAAATTGGCAAGTGCGGCTTAACGTGAAAATCGACCCGAGTGGCTGTTATTATTTAGCCACGAGCTCTTCCACTTGTAGCAGGAAAACCCTTTTCTTTAATTAGAAAACACATATGAAATTGGAAGTTCCCACACAACCTCACGAACTCCCAGGAATTCCCGAAGCGTATCTCTACGTACCCACCGCGAGCAGCTAGAGCCAACTTTGCAGCATAAATTGGTATAAACGGCTATCGTTACCTCTCTCAATGTAGGGTAAATGTGAAAAAGAAGGTTTAGTTTGTACAATTACTCGTTGTTAGTTTCACTAGAAGGCAGCAGGGTTATTAAGTTCACAGACTTGTGAGCGATAGTTAGTAAATCAAGTGCCAATTGAGCCGTTTTTTTTTTTTCAGTTGGGAAATCATTCCCACTCTGATTTCCCACTCTGGGGGTCAGTACAAGTCTGACACTCAAGGGAGTAGTAAAACCCATCCATGTTCCTTCTTTGCCCTTTGTGTTCCAGGGCCACGGTAGGTATCTCTTTCGAGCAGTCCCGCAGCCCCCCATTGAACCGCTTACACAACAAAATATTAGGTGTGGGACGATTTTTAGGTCTGCTGTGGTATGCTTTTTTAGCACTCTTTTATTAGCTTCACCTGTACTATCTAAAAAAATCTTAAATGTTAAAGGAGGTTGGGCAAAAACGTATAGAAGCTGGTACCCGAAAACCAATAGCAACCAAAAAAATAAATTTATATCTAGTTTTAAAGGTATAATTATGTAGAACAATAGTTATTAAGGTAAAACTCTCAGTTCGCTGTCCATTCAGAGACCCAGCACATCAAGCTACCCAAAACTGTAAAATTTTACCAATCAACCATGAACCTAATGCTATAGTGATAAAGCTGAAAATCTATTAAAGAAATTTGACAGATTGTACTAGCTTGAAGTGCTGGCGTCTGTGCAATCTTAAATAAATATAAAATGAAATAACCTCAAGTTACTAGCTTAACAATAAACTAAAAAATAGAGTAAAAAACCTCAACGCTGTCAACTGATAATGTCCCCAAGAGCGGCGGGGCCAGCCCGTGGGTCACAGGAACTATTTTCGTTATATCAAAATAGACGTCATTTATGCAATTCGATACCTTTTACTTCATTATTTCCGTTGTCTATCGTCGTCGCTATACCTGCCATTGGTCTTTATCAAGCGTTGTCTCGTTTATGAAATAGCCTCACTTACAGACCCCTTGGAAATTCCGATGAATGTTGGCCATAAAATATCACTAAAGGCAATTTTTTTTTATTCACTGAAACTTCTGTGTATTTTCTTTACGTACCAAAGTGAGCTAAGGCAACACGTAGAAAGCAAAAGGGTAATTAAAGCTTCAGATCGGCGCAGTTCGGTAACTTCAGTTAATTGTTCCTTACCCACAGGTATTTTGCATTCCTTTGCTCGTAAGAAGAGCTTGTTCGTTTTGTCTTAGACAACTTTGTTCCGTTGAGAGTGCGCGGTACATACGTTTTAGAGGTCAGAATTGAATGAATGCTTTGGTGTTTTTCTTTGAGACAAAATTAAAGAAACGATGGATGAACTGTGTGAAGGATGATATGGTTAGGAAGCAGGTAACTACTAAAATTACGAGTAATATGGAAGAAGTATGGAAGAAGAAGACATGCTGCGTTGACAGCAAATAAATTGGAATACATGCAGGAGAATAATGATGATGTTTACAGTCAACTCATCTTAGATTTGTACTAGAACATCATTTGTTTTGCGGTAAGTGTAAGTTGTTCTATGTTCTTTAATCTTGCTTTTATAACATGGAACCCGTAATTACTATTATTGTGTCTGGTAAAGATATAGTGGGCTGTGTTATTGGGTCCTATTTAAGTCATATATTATAATTATGAAAACCAGCATGCCTGAGAGATATTTCTCGACGGCATGTAAAGCCAAGTCAGAGGCCCATATGCCGCATAAAACTCTGACACCAGGTTAGACTCTAACTACACGATAAACAAGAAGAACAGAAGTTGACTATTCCGAAAACATAATAACCAATTCAATTAAAAATTCTGACAGTTCCTCCACAATTTGTTTGTCACATTTGACTTCAAAAAATTCATGCATGAAATTGCACAATCAAACATCAATTCACGTTCAATTCTTCTGTGATTGTTGACATCACAGTCGCCTCCCGTTTCCGTGTGAATGGTCACAAGAGGTGTTTTCCGAACGAACTTGCTATTGTCACGAAATAGAATATATGCAGAAGGACGGGTAGAACGAGCCAGTACAGTATGACCACTTGTAACGCCATCTAATTGTGGTTATAGTAAATAATTACCCTCATTAGTTCCTACATTTGACGTTAGTGTCAGAACGGATGATCGCCTCCTACCGCAAAATACGCGTCAACCAGACTAAAATGAATAATCCCGCTGAGTGGGCGTGCGCCGTGTCGCTCCCGTGTCGAGAACGAGCTGGACCGCTGCCGCGCCGCTCAAAATTCGTTTAATTTCCGCGGGTGTGATCTAGTGATTTAGTGCCGTGATGGACTCCTGTGATCAAGTTGTGTGCTTCAAAACAGGAAGATTCTGCAGCCGCCAATTTGGATGAAGGTAAGGTGTGCATTCCTAAAAATCCATCTATTCGATCGCCTGTTCATCATCTCATTCTTCCTTCTTCCTGCGATAAACCGCATTCCTTTATACAGTCCACTTAAATTCAAACATTTTTCAAAATCGCCATCATAATTTGGTTCCTTTCCGAACCAATCACTTTAAGTTCGCACTTCAAAGTGGCGCTGCTTGTCAAGAAAATATGCATCGATTTATGACATAAATCTATGCATATTTTTTTTTAGTTCTGTGTTTTCCCGCTTGCACAGATAAGTTGATTGAAGTGTAACAAGCAAGAAATGTAGGGAATGAGCAAAAAATAGACAAGTGCATATGAGAAATGCATTCGAGATTTAGTTTGTGAACATGTAAACAACAGTGTTATTAGAAAGACAACTTTAATGCTCACAGACAAACTTTATTTTGGCCAATTTATGATTTTTTAATTGTGTTAATTTTGAACTTAACGTATGCGTTTTTAGTCGTATGAAGCTGCCTCGTTGGTCTAGTGATCGAAAGCGCAACTGCTGAGCAGGAGGTCCTAGATCCGAGTCCCAGGTCGGGCAGTGTTATTGGCAGTGTCAGTCAATATCTGCATCAAAGAAAATTTAATATTTCAATCACTATCAGCCACGGAGTCTGGATTTGTGCCCGGTAGATAGCAATAGTTTCGCCATAACTGGGCTGATATAATGTGGATTTACTATCAGATACACTTCTGCCTTACCCTTCAGGGATAACAGGCGTGATGTGCTGTTGTGTAATGGGGCTGACCTTCTGTAACTATCAATTTGGTCCCAGCTTGTACCGATATAATTATGTTATTTGATGCAGCTTTTTCCAAGTGCAGTGCTCTAGTAAAATCTGGTACGAATGTGAATTGGTGAATGCTGGTGTATCTGTGAAACGTGAAATCAAGTGACTGAATTTAGAGGTCGGATATGTTAGCCGAAATTGGTATGCGGTATATTGGTGCACCTCTATTTTAGCATTGGTGAATTCTGAATTCCTGAATTCTGGTACAAATGCAATTTCTGTCTAATTGAAAGGGGTATGAATTATTTGGCTTGCCTAACCAACCCGAACCCAGGACCCCATGCTCAGCTATCACGTTTACGACTAGACCAACGAGGGGTCTAATAATGTACCTAAGTCTATTCACGACTCATCATCATCATCTGCCTAGCCTTTTCCCAACTATGTTGGGGTCGGCTTCCAGTCTAACCGGATGCAGCTGAATACCAGTATTTTACATGGAGCGACTGCCTATCTGACCTATCTAAGTCTATTCACGACTACGACATTATAAAAATTTGAGTGAGTAAAAATTCAAATAGGACGAAACAAATTTGTTTCGTCCTATTTGAATTTTTACTCACTCAAATTTCTTTCGTGTAATACCTTTTAGAAATATCTGTTAACAGCAGTCATTAATTTAGCTAATTAAACGAGATTTCCACTTATGCCGTATTGAAGAAGCCTTTTCAAGGCAAACTAAGAAGTCTTTTATATGTCGTGTGTATTCATACTTACTACGAAGGAGTTTCCTTTGAGCATCATTTTGAATAGATTGCCCACTTTGACTTGTGTTGTAATACTAATTATGTCATATTAATATAATGCATTAACGAGTAACATGGAAGTATATTCGCCTTTAGTAAAGTTAGAAGGTGAGGTGGAGTTAAGTTAGTTAGGATTTTCTCCGTAGCAGCCACGGAGTTTTTGTGCCCGGTTGATGGCAATAGGCTAGCTCCCTATTAAATGGGACTTAAAACATAACTGGTTAAATGTGGGTGTACTATTAGGCACACCGCTGCCTAACCCTTCGGGAATTACAGGCGTGTTGCAAGCAATTTCAAGCTCGACTGCTGAGCATGAGGTCCTAGGTTCGATTCCCGGGTCGGGCTAAGTTTTGTTGGGTTTTTCATCAGTAATTTCTCAGTAGCAGCCACGGAGTCTGAATTTGTGCCCGGTCGATGGCAATAGGCTCGCCCCCTATTACATGGGACCTAAACATAACTGGCGAAATGTGGGTGTACTATTTTACAAACACCTCTGCCTAACTCTTCGATGATTACAAGGCGTGATGTTATGTTATGTTATAAACAAATTACGATATCAAATTCGTATAGCATTTACGAGAAAGTTTCGGTGACTGAACAATTTCCTCCTCGGGATTATTATCGTATTAGCGAAAATTTCCTCTCTCCCGTACTTTTAAATACCTACTCCTCTCAAAGGAATGGGATAGCTGATTATTTTTTTGCGATTATGATGTTGGTTCTATGGAGAAAGCTGTTCCATTTGATGGTCTATACTGCCTCCTTAAATATTGATAAAACTTTTCTAATACACGCTGTATAATCGGCACCAAACCACAGCAATCCAACCAACTAAAATTGCAAACGACAACATCATCATCTACCTAGCCTTTTCCCAACTACGTTGGGTTCGTCTTCCAGTCTCGCCGAATGCAGGTGAATACCAGTATTTTAACATGAAGCGACTGCCTGTCTGACCTCCACAACCCAGTTAGTACTGGGTAATGCGATACGCCTTGGTAAGACTGGTTGTCAGACTTTCGAGCCATTGAACCTGCAACGACTGTCAAAGATCTACATATGACATCCGAGGCTTAACGTCCTTTCCGAGGCACGCAGTAAACTTGATATGTAATGGGTAGTCACGGTACAATATATGCAAGTGGGCCTTAACCTGAAGATCGACCAGAGCGGCAGTTATGGCGTTGGCTTACAAACGACAATTGAAACACAAATCACAAAGCTCAAAACTTTTCCCAGCATTATTGAAATTCTAGTTCAAAGCAACTACCGTTAAAATATCTCCCAAATAAAAAAAAAAAACATGTTTATTTCTGTTTGTACTGCTCTATATCGTAAATTAAATTGGAACCCATAAACGCTCAGAGTATCGGAACGGAAAGCGAAATTGTGGTAAAAATATTATAGAGCCGAAGTCAGAGAGTGTGCCATAAAAATAATCTTAGTGACTGAGATGTTTACGCCCGACATCAATGTAGGGTGTTTTCGTTTTGGAAATGTTACTCAGATATAGGTGATTTGAGAGATAGATACTTGAATATATCTGTCGGTTGAAAGTTTTTCTGTAGGCTCCCAGAAATATATATTATTCCAGTATTTTATTTGATGATGTACCATAATTTTTGCAAGGGGCTTTCCAACAGCTCTCATAGCAGTAATAGCGACCCGCCCTGGCTTCGAACGGCTGCAATTTACTGAGAACAACACCTATGGTGTCCACAACTGTCCTACCTTTCAATCTGAAACTAATCATACATTACTCATACACTGTTTTAAGCTTTCACGGTTTACAACTAAACTTATACTGTCACTTACGGGATATCTTCCATGATTTTTCATTATGTCAACCCGCGATCATGGCGCTTGCAACAGTACCGAAATATCGGGAGGTCAAAATAATGAACAATCACGGAAGATATCGCCTAAGTGACAGTATAAGTATACTTTACTCATTCACAAAATGCAATTGATATCAATTTGGTGGTTTCGAAGATTACGCTAACCTGCGCTAATAACCATCCAACCGAACCAAAATTCGTACGAACATTGTGACACGTGATTTTTATCTAGTTCAGTACGGGGTTCAGTACGGTTCTTACTTTAGTACGGGAAAAAGATGGCCCAAAGAGATGGAAGATATACATGACACTCTATAAGATATACGGATTGATTGTATTGTAAGAAGAAAGTAATACTGCCATTAGAGTTGGTGGTACACTCACAGATGGATTACAGGCGGATATAGCTGTCCAATGCAGTATAATTTCTTTAAGCACGGCTCTTTTTCATATTCCTGCTGGCTTATTGCGTAACATTATTACTGTGACTTGCGACACGGACAGTTGGTAAACACGAATTTTTCGAACTTGTGAAGCAATCAAATTTAAATATCCTTCAAAATCCTACGGTTTGCGATTGAAATTGCTTCTCATTTAAAATTTTCAAAGTGTTGCGAATATTATGATGTTGATGAGGCGAAAATTTTGTAAATAAATTTAAAGATTATTCAATATTTACTCCAGATTAAAATGGATAAAACTACAAGCTTTAATATGCCAAATCATCTTCAGGGATTTGATTAAAGACTCGTCCTCGACTCGTAAAATGGATAAAGCAATAAAAAATACTTTAATATTCTTTCTGTAGCACAGTCCAAAAAACTAGATTGTGCCTTCATTTGTCGTTTAAATTGATTCACTGACGAGGGCCTTTTCACTCGATCGGTTAATTACTGAAAATTATTTTGCAATGAAAACTGCATTCGATGCCAGCATGTATTATTAATTGAGTCGCTTCTTTCTTTGACGTGTTAAAAATACATCATCATCTGCCTAGCCTTTTCCCAACTATGTTGGGGTCGGCCTCCAGTCTAACCGGATGCAGCTGAATACCAGTATTTTACATGGAGGGACTACCTATCTGACCTCTACAACCCTTTAGTACTGGGTAATACGATACCCTTTGGTAAGACTGGTTGTCAGAGTTTTTGGGCCACTGACTACCTTTAACGACTGTCAAAGATAGAATCTACAAATGACAGCCGGGACTAACGGCTTAACGTGCTTTCCGAGGCACAGAGGAAACTCGGTATGTAATGGGTGGTTACCCATCCACAGACCAACCTAGGCAAGCACGGCTTAACCTAAAGATCGATCCGGGCCGCTGTTGTTATTTAGCCACGAGCTCCTCCGTGTTAAAAATACATAATAGGATAATTTCGACGGTTATGTTTATCTTTGAAGCTACTGTATTGTTTTATTGGCTAGGCACACATTCAGATGAGAGTTTTAGACTTAAATAAAAGGAATGTTTTGTTTTTTAAATACATTTATCTTGGCGGAGGTATTGAAAATAATTTCATCACAAGAACTACAAAAAGTAGAAGCGACCTCAGAAGAAAATGTCCTCGAACATATTAAATAAGTTGTATTTTTTTCCTCTAAGAACTTTTTAATATCGAAATAAAAAGATATTTATGATACGCAGTAACTTTAAAGAGTTTTTTTATAACTTCAAGTCGTCATTCGAATATGAAATTACTTTTTGTTGGGACATTATTTTGACATTGAATCGTTTTTCGCGAAATGATAATATTGGAAGGGAAAGCTTATTTTTTCTTTGGACAGATTGAAGTTTAGTTAGATTCCTACTTAATTTATTCTTGATAATGGTTTTTCTATAATTTATTGGCGAAAAAACATGGGTAACTGTAAATGGTAACACTTCAATTACAAAAATCGTTCTTTGGGCGGTGACAATGCGCACGAGTTGCGTTCCGTCGCATACCATTTCACAATTTGACGGTTTCACTTCGATAGATTATAATCTACCGAAAAGTAATGCGTTTAATTGTAAGCAGTATGTTACTGTTCACAATCTTTCGACAGAATACAATCTCGCGAGATAGATTATAATGTAACGGTTTTTACAATTTTACGGTGACATATTAAAAGATCTGTATTACCGAAGGGCATACTTTTGCTGGGATATCTGTATCTAACAAGTTCAATTTTACTCTTTTTTTTGGCAAGGTCGTTTGCGCTCTCAAAGCAATTTCTATTACAATAACGACTTATAATACAGCTCGCAGCCCATAGAGACTATATATAATCACTATGTTGACGGTCGTAAAAGAAATCGAACGAAAAGATAAAAGTTTTTTATAGTCGCTGACTCGACTGTTGAATGTTGAGAATTTCGTATAGTTAAACTAACTTTAATTAGTTTCGCTGTTCGGTGGCGAGTTTTAAAGCGATGCAAAGCGCTGATGTTATTGAAATTAGTAACCGATTAGTTTGTTTTTCATATAATATTGAACTTTTTATAGGGTTTTGTTTTTTTTTCTTCGCAAACAAAAATTTATTTCAATCATCAGCTCTCGTCAAAATCTATTGATTGTATACAAAACATTAGTGTAATACAGTGACAGTGAATATAATGTGTGAAAATTAAAAAAAAAAACAAAAATATGTCGGAACCGGTCATTAGTACGGACATAAAACGAATCGCAAGTCCGCTGGTGGTGACGTCACGCGACCTACCTACAAGACTACCCCCACCACAGTGTGGCTTCTACAGAGCCCTGATGTTACAGCTCAAGGCGAGGAAGATATTGAATGCTTGATCGCAGCGGAGTTGAGACGTCTTGGAACTGTACCCGATTCATTGTGCCCCGTGTTACTCTGACGAATCTGTCAAAACCGACAAATTTAATTATAATGCGGCCGACATTATAATTAAATTTGTCGGTTTTGATATATGCGTCAAAAAGCCAAATCCAAATCAAATCGTTTATGTGTGATCCAAATACAGAGATCATATACGGTTGGAAAGGGCTTTTCAAGAGCAATCGAATGGCAGCAATAAAATACCAGTTTACTCCGTGCCTCGGAAAGCACGTCAAGCCGTTGTTCCCCGCTGTCATTTGTAGATCTTTGACAGTCGTTACAGGTTGTCACTGGCCCGAAAGTCTGACAACCAGTCTTACCAAGAGATATCGTATTACCCAGTACTACCTGGGTTGTGGAGGTCAGATAGGCAGTCGCTCCATGTAAAATACTGGTATACAGATGCATCCGGTTAGACTGAAAGCCGACTCCAACATAGTTGGGAAAAGGCTAGGCAGATGATGATGACCGAGTCAAGCAGTGTTGGGAACGTTAAAGAATGAATGCAGCCTAGCGGAGCAACGACGATGCCACTACATCTGTAGCTGAGGCGGTTGAAATAATGCAAGTGGATTGATGAAATACCCGTTACGTTAACATATTCACATACAACACACTGCCGTGTCCATGACACAGTCAAATCCCATTTTTTTTTTCAGTCGGTCTAATTCATCGCAGGATTTCTCAACATTCAACTCAATAGAGTAAACCGCAGCGGAATCATGACTCAGTTGGGTTTCATTGACTTTCTACCATGTTCCCCATACCGATAAGAAAATAATTTTGGCTTATTCCCAGGAATGTAAGGTTTATGTTTGCACTCATCGATTTGGCTGAGTACCAATAATATAGACGGCTCTTATAGGCCTTATCTTAAGGAGTGATCAGCGGTTTAAGCTTTTGGTATAAATGTCGTTTGAAGAAAACGAAAACTATTTATCTAAAGTTAGGGAAATCATTTGTGAAGCAAATGGACTACTGACTTGGGACTTCGCTCACAGCGACTTTTAGTAGCCCGATACTGAATCGCGTTTGCATCGCAACTGAATAGTGACATCATCGCAAAAGTAGCGAAAGAGCATCAAGGATTTTTTGTCTGTTGGCCATTCTTGGAAAAAACAAGTTAATAATTATGTTTTTGGAAATTGTATTAAAAAACCAAAATATGGAACAATAATATTTATTCATTAAAGAAACTTAGCAATAAATTACAAACAATTTGTTAATAAAAGTTCTTCCAGATGTTGCCGTTAGTTCCAATTTTGTCCACTTGTCAAAACATCCCTATACAGCTACAGTACTTAATGATTCCATGTACCTAAGAAAGTAGAGAAAAGAACAGTGTTAAGCTCTGTGAAATGATATACCTTATCAAACGATCAAACTTCTCAAAATGTCATAATAAAATCGAAACAACAACTTAACTAAATTCCAAGTAAAAGTATAATTATCATTGTAAAATGAACGTTGGCACCACGGTTAAACCTATGTACCGACTAAAAATATGTACCGAAGCTGAGAATCTATGTCCCAAAAAGTTGGAGGAGAAGAAACTTGTACTTCATGATGCTATTATTTGTGTAGGGTGGCTGAAAATCGTGAGTACTTCTATTATAATTATTACTTCTATTATTATAATAGTCGTTAAGGTCGAATTTCGGTCAATCTCAGTGGAGACTAGTCATCGACGGGAGATAATGTAGTATACACACGCCAGCACATTAAGCTCGACCCCCAACATACCCTTAACTAAGCCACATTCAATATAGAGAATCGTCGAAAAGGGACTAAGCATTGTGGCATCGGCCAATCACAGTGCGGTAGCGTTTAATGCTTTGCACTTGCTTGCTTTGCACAGTCGCACTTACAAACACAGACGCACTTTTTTGCATCGTATTGTGTCGTCCGTCAACCGTTTCAAGTCAACAGTTCCCAAATATCGCTCGGCTGGGATTCTGTGTGCGTCAGAATGGCTGGTTGTATCGGTTCGCGTCAGACTAGAGATTTAAAATTGCTGCCTATTTGCTACTTTTAACTACCTATTAATTATTTAATTGCTATCTAACTTGGAAACAAAATAAAAGGACTTCAAAATGACGAATAAAATGAAACATTGTTGTAGTAACGGTTACACAAACCAGAAAGAAACATTGTTGTAATCGTTTTAAATTGCTTTATTCGAAAACTAGGGTTATTGAATAAAGCAATTTAAAACCATTACACAATCCATTCCCTGTAAAAAAATCAAATGAACATAACTTTTTACTAAAGCTATAAGGTGGACATTAAAAGACGTGAGGGTAGCAATCAAGTAGCAATTACTCAAGTATAAATAAGAACATGAATTTGAATATTTTACACAAACGGAGGTAGAGAGGATTTTAGTCCGTTTATTTTGTTTCCAAGTTGTGTAGCAATTAATTGACTGTAGGTAGTAAATAGTAGCAAATAATTAGAAACGAACCGATACAGGTAACCCACCATTCTGACGCACACGGGATTCACAGTCATTACGAATAATCACGTCGATTGTTGTGACGAAAAGAAGTCACAAAGAAACACAGTTTAGCAATTTTTTAAGACCAGTATTAGCATTTAATTGATTACACAATGCAGGTCTTACATGAGAATCAGCATGCACTGTCATTCAAGAATAACAAAGGCAGCATTTGAGGACAATTAGGAATTCTCCTGGATGGTGCGTGCGTTTACTAACTTTAATCTTACATACACAAGCAGCCAGACCCGGAACAGTTGGACAAATATTTGTTCTCTACATGAACGAACCCGCGACACATAGCGTAGCAACCAGTCGTTCAGCAAACCTTACATTTGGGCGCCTGTAGACACGCTGACGTACATCTGGACCTCTTAAGGCTATTCTGCTCTCATTTAAGTACAGTACCACCTTATATTCCTCTACAGTCCAGTTAGCATATTGTCGCGTAAAAGCAAGTCTAGCTCTACGGTGTTGTGGGAGCAGTTGTGGAGAGTGAACTGGACGAAAAGCCCTTTGATTTCTTTATGCCAGTTTTCTTCTATTGGTACGTTTACTCACACTGACATTTCTCACATCAAAAAGACGCGTACGAGCTTCAGTAGCGGTGCAAAAGCGATTTCACAACTCGTTACTCACCACGAAGCGGTCATCTCGAGTCGAAGTGCATCGATGTCGGCCTTGACCTGGCCTGTGGGTATGTGAACCTGTCTTCTAAAATCGTCTGACGGCATCCTGTACCGTGGTTCGAGGTACACCGAGTGTACAAGCGATGCGACGTTGACTGTATGGCAGAAAAGAACAGGAAATGTTGACACGGTAACGCAAAGGCAACAATGTTATAAAATTACTAAATTCCAAAAACCCGCCTGTGACACAAATTTAGGAAATGCAATAAGAGTCTAAGTGTTTTGCTAGAGTACCCGCTTGACAAAAAATAAAACAGTAGATAAGCCATAGTTAACGTAAACAAACAGGGCGAGGAATGATAGAGGTGGGCGGTTAATTGTGCCTGTGAGTGTATATTTTTACACGGAAAACGCACATAGGGATTCATCTACAAACTTCTTTAAACAAACGGTGTTTCTGGGATTTGAGCGATGTAATGGCCTTAACCACGAACAATATTTCACATGACATAGCAAAAGGAGTATGTAACAAGTGGCGTTCTGTAGTTTTGGTTACCTACCCCCGTGGAAAAAGGTGTGATTTTATGTGTGTATACAACTTGGCTATTAGAGGAGCTCGTGGCTAAATAACAACAGCCGCTCGGGTCGATCTTTAGGTTAAGCCGTGCTTGCCTAGGTTGGTGTGTGGATGGGTGACCGCCCATTACATACCGAGTTTTCTCCGTGCCTCGGAAAGCACGTTAAGCCGTTGGTCCCGGGTGTCATTTGTAGATCTTTGACAGTCGTTATAGGTAGTCAGTGGCCCAAAAAGTCTGACAACCAGTCTTACCAAGGGGTATCGTATTACCCAGTACTAACTGGGTTGTGGAGGTCAGATAGGCAGTCGCTCCATGTAAAATACTGGTATTCAGCTGCATCCGGTTAGACTGGAAGCCGACCCCAAAATAGTTGGGAAAAGGCTAGGCAGATGATGATACAACTTGGCTATTAGAACTATTATTGACCGTATCCCATCTGACGAGTATTATTCGGCTCGACGATACAAAATCGAAACACAATTATCCTCCTTGGTAAGTACGTTGTAAAGATCTTTTGGCAATTCAATGACACTGTCAGGAGGAAACTGATGGCAGCGTTAGTTCTGAATATGGCCACGTGCCATAAGATCCACGTACACTTCAACCAATTTATCTGTGCAGGCGGGAAAACAGTGAACTAAAATAAATGTACCTATTTTGACATATCGATGCATTTTTACTTGACAAGAATGCGCCAACTTGAGCTGCATACTTAAAGTGGCCTTACTGTACAACTTATACAAGAATCTTTATTGGCGTTTGTGTAACGTTGACAGAAATTCACTGTTGGTAAATATTTGTAAAATTGTTTTGTGAAATGTATTGTGAAACTTTAAACGTCTCAAAAAACTTAAAAAACTTAAATCTAAACCTAAAAAATCGTAACAAGACAGAAAGTCGGAACCATGGCTGCAACTACTAGGCATTTACTGATTTCATCTAGGCGTATGACTCCCCAAGAGCAGAACGATTTGAAAGAAACACTTCGGGATGCCATTTTGTTTATGGCGGGGCTCAAAGTGGTAAGTATTGCCAATGTGTTGGCGTTACTAGCCCTAGACTATACAAGACACCTTAATAGCTCTCCAGACAGAATTTGGGATAGATACAGGTGCTCTCTCTTTTGCCTTACTCTCAAACTCTGATGGGACGCCATCTGACACGACCGGACAGAGACCAACGGCTCTCCGAGGGTATCACAAGGCCAACTTACAATCTCTGTGCTGCTACTGTGGAATTCCTATTGAAAAACCGTAATAAAACTTCACCCAATCAGGGTATCGAACCACGCTCAGCAGAAAATGACGGGGCATTTACCATCCAGACACATACTACTTCAATGGCGTTTTTGAAATGAGAAACGCGGAACAGAAGAAACTGCGTCAGTTCGATCTGATCTTCGGCTACAAACATTTACATGTGACTTAAGACGTGTCCAGTGCATAACAGAGTAGCGAGACACCAAAGAAATGATGGACTGGGTGAAAGGTGACTTGGGTACAGAGGGGTTGACTACTGAGACAACGAGTAATATTCTTCATGAGTAGATGTGGTACGAAGCAGTCATATTCAATCTGCAGCCCCCGAGGTGCATGCAGCCCGCCAAGCTGTTGTGAGTCACCCGCCTGGCATTAGTCCTGATCTAGTCAGAAGTCTTCTCACATTCACCGGTCCCTTGCGTCTCGCATCCAGCGGATCCCTGCAACCTTTACCAGGTCATCGGTCCACCTAGTGGAAGGCCTTCAAACGCAACGTCTTCCAGTTCGCGGTCGCCACTCCAGAACTTTCTGGCCCCATCGGCCATCCATTCTGCGAGTAATGTGCCAGAAGTCTTCTCTTCTGTTTAAAAAAAAAGGGGAATGCGTTGAATTTTAGAATATTATCCTACCAAAGCGTGCTTTTAGGAACGACTTTCTGAAAATTCTATAGATTTTAATATACCTACATAATTTTGATGTATGTTTTTCAGTGCGCAGCATTTTCTTATCTCGGCCTGTTTATACTCGTTCACCTCTACAGTGAAGGGTTTTGGTCAACACTACTTAAAGTTATGATAGGGGTACTCATTCCAATTGAGGTTGTAAACGGATTACTTCTATTTTTAGGCGCTTTGGAAGTAAGTATCTGTTTTAAATTTTGATTATCCTATTCTAAGCTATGATAGTTCAGGCCTGTGGACGGCGAGTTATGAGCTAGCTCGCCGTCCGGCCGTCTTATGACGACAGGCCCTGTCGACGGCGCGTTCGTGTTCCACGCGCGCCTCAAAGAGATGTCAGCAACCGAGTAGGGGTCCGCATGGGCCGATGCCTGCCAGAGCTGCGGGACTGTTCGAAAGAGACACCGTGGCCCTGGAACATAAAGGGCAAAGAATGAACATGGATGGGTTTTAGTCAGTACAACTCTCACACTCCCTTCCGCTCCGCCCAGAGCGGGGGGGGGGGGGGGGGGTCATTTGATGATTTCCCATCCGAAAAAAAAAAAAAAAAAGCTCTGATAGTTGAGCTACACTCTGATGCATATGTGGATTGTCTGGTCAGGTCTCCTAATTGCGTACCACAATTGATAAATCAACAAAATATTTAATTTCTAAATACCCACGTTTTTTTTTTTTGATATCCCTTGTTTTTGAGAATACTGGATAACCAGTCATTGGCGACTGTGTAAGTCCGAAACTACGTATAGTGCGTACCTATAGTTTTTCTTATTCTACTTTAAAAAAACACTGTTGGGAGAAAAGGTAATGATTTTTTACTCTGTTTTTGAACTGTGAAATAGTTTTCAAATCTCGCACGCTATGCGGAAGTAATTTCGACAGTCATATTAGTAATAACACTAATAACTTCTGTTTTCAAACCGTATTATCAGCAAAATGTTTTCAATCGAATAGTATCGAACAATACGGTCTCCTAAGCCACTCGTCTAACAATCCTAAACGATATTTCAAATGCGAAAATTTTTGCTCGTTTCATCGGTTTATTTCCCAAAGAATCTAAAAGGAAGCTTTGACAATAAAACCGAACGATTCTGTCATCGTACTCAAGATCAACAAAAGACATTTAAGGGATTCCGATTTTATCATAAACCCCACCTTTGGATCCCTCCGCTTCGGGGTCGCAGGTCTCACAAAAGAGAATATGTGCGCAAGTTTTCTTTGAGCAACTTCAATTTGCCTTCGGCACACGCTCGTTAACAATACAATATCAACATCAGTGTTATCTTAAAATATCTTTGAGACTATCTATCCGGATTTGGGACCGAAAGTAGAATAAGGAATTTTCGATGACCCTACTTCGACAGAACTAACCCTTTGATTATTTTTGGAGCATGGGGAGGCTTGCTCAAATATGTCGGCGTAAAGGCATATTTAAATCTTCGACTTATAGACCTTTCTGTGATCCATAACTGAAGCTCAGTAGCTAGAACTTAACCTTACCTGATTTTATCGCCGGTCTGGTATACAAAGACTAGTTAACCATCTGGAAGATTACATTCTGCAAAACTGTGTACACGCGAGAGAATAATGACAAAATTTTGTTTTCAGAGAAAACCAATTGCCTTGAAAATTGGAGCATTCTTGTGTTTATTTGTGGCTGTATTCAATACAATCATGGGCGTGATAGGAGCATTATTTTTTTTCCGCACTGGAGACCAAGCTGTACACTTTATAATTTCCTTAATTTTCGTCTTAATTGCCCTGTGTTTTTGTTGTAAGTTGTTTTCCGTTATGATTATATTAGTTTAACTTATTTTAGCACAAACAGTTTAAGTGAATTAAGAACCAAGATAGAGTGGTAAACGATCCATGGTGATACTATTTTTTTTTTTTATGTTTCATAGACAGGAGACAGGAGTAACAAAATCATGGATCAACCGAAACAGGGCGGTAGTTGGAGTTATTTGCAGTAAAACATATCTTTGTGGCAGAGTTCTATCTTGATCTCCTTAAAAGTTATGACTACTTGAGTGTTTTTTTAAGAAAATACCAACATTTTTACTAAATAGGCAACTAGAGTAAAATGAGTTGCTTCTAGGAAATGTATAATAACGACAAAAGTCCTTTTATGACATGCATTATGTTCCAAAATCTTACTGTAAAAAATGTACTACCTAAAAATGTCCCTGATAACCCCAACTATCGCCCTGTTTCGTTTGATTCACAATTTTTTACCTACCCTGTATATCACCTTTAAGTGACCTTGTACTTTATACTGTTCCACATATTATGTCACCTCAGTAAAAACGAGACAAACAAATTGCGTAGAAACATTCTTTCAAACTTGTGATAAATTTAGTACATAGTTTTTCGGCTGGTATTAATTCTCCAGCCCACATTTCAATTTATTTTAGGTCGGCGCAACGTGTCAACTTCCATACTTCAAGATATTACTTGTCATGTCAGCAGACACTTCTTTTCTCGCTATACCATCCTATAAATAGTCCATCAATCGTTTCATTGGTCTTTCTCCTATACCCATTCATATTCGTACTCAAATTTTCCTCACGACATGTTCCTCGATCCTCCGCATCACACGTCCATACCATAACAACCGATTACCACATAATTTTCCAGTCACCGGCGCCACTTTCAGACTTCCTCTTATACAAGGTGGAAAGGACAGCGACACTAAAACGGTTACCACTTATTCAGTACATCATTCTGAACTCTTCCACCCTGTATACTCTGGTTGCAAGATCTTTCAAACTAATATTGATATTGTTCGTTTCAGCTGTATTGTGTCACGACGTAATAGTAATCTTCATGTTCGTAAAATTGATAGAAAATCCGTCACCGAACTCCCCGAACCCCCCGGAAACATTAGAGATCACAAATAACCCATAGCTTAATTAATTATATTTTAAATAATATAGAAATCATGTATATGCAAGCATTTTTATTTTATTTTAATAATATATCCCCGTAGGTAGTTAATTCCTGGTGTGAAGGATGATATGGCAAGAAAGGAGATGTCTGATGAGATGACGAGTAATAGGGAAGTACCTATGAAAAAGATGACATGCAGCGCCAACCTCAAATAAATTAGTATAAGGGCAGAAGAATAATGATTATGATTACTATGCAATGTACCAAATAATTATTCTGATATTTTTTTTTGCATAAGTATATAATAATATATATAATGTTCCCACTGCTGGGACACAGGTCTTACTGCAAGAGAGAGGGGGCCCAGTGCTGGTTGGTAGATATTACATGTCTCGGAATTTTTGGTTCTAGAACATGCCGGTTTCCTTACGATGTTATCCTTCACCGTTTCAGAGTAGTGCTAATAAAATAAATTGCCCCTGCCTGGGTTCGAACGTATGATCTGTAGAGAATATGTCATTTCACATATCTAGTTGTATTTTTCTGAGATCCCGTCTAAGATCTACCTTCACCTATCCGTTAACATGTGGCTGTTCGTAAATTACCCTAGGCTGATAAAATTTTCGTTTTTCCTAAATCATGTTCATATTAGTAATAATGTCGGCTCTCCCTCGAATGGAAATACTTTTTAGAAATCTTAATACACGAATAGGCATTATTGCGAAAAAAAAAATACCGACTTCCAAAAAACACTAGAAATGCCTAAAATAACTTGGCTTTCGGAAGTCGGTGACTTTGTTTGTTTTATTAACTTTTTTGCCACCGACTACCCTCACGTTACCTTTACCCTTTTTAGTTGTAGAATACCTCACAAATTCTTGTCATGAATTAATTTTTACATTGTAACTAAAAGTTAATAAGAAAAAATTCGTCGCACATAATTGTGAGGCACCTTCACGCGACGTCGCGTGATGTGTTTTTCATGAAATTTCTATGGGACCAATCGGTCCTGGGTTCGATGCCCTGGTCGGGCAAAGTGTTATTGGGTTTTTCCATCAGGAATTTCTCAGTAGTAGCCGCGGAGTCTGGACTTGTGCCCGGTAGATGCCAATAGGCTCACCCCCTATTACATAGGGCTTAAACATAACTGGCGAAATGTGGGTGTACTATTAAGTACATCTTTGCCTAACTCTTCGCGAATTTCAGGCGTGAATTTATGCTATGATTTAATATACCAAAATCAACATTGGTTGAAAGTGCTAAACATAAGGAACAAGAAAATGTTGGGCTTTCTATATTTTCCCTTCTAGTGTTGTTGGTTTGGTTATAGCATAGCATAGCAGCAGCCTATAATGTTCCCACTGCTGGGATACAGGCCTCCTATCTATGAGAGGGAATGGGCTATAATCCACCACGCGGGCCCAGTGCGGGTTGGTAGATGTCACATGACTTCGAATTTTAGGTTCTAGGACATGCTGGTTTCCTCACGATGTTTTCCTTCACCGTTTTGAGAGCAGTGGTGATGAAATAAATTACACAAAGTAATGCGCCTGCCTGGTTTCGAACCCACGACTTACTGCTCGTAAGTCGGGACCGCCACCACTGGGCCACCACTCCTCCTCCTTGGTTTGGTTGTCAGGTATAAAATAGGTCAGCAGTTGAGATTATGTATGTTAGGCTCAAAGACCGAAAACAAAACTAATATTTTCGTTTATCTTTTGTGGTTTCTAAATATAGATGAATCACTAGTTTTGGGAGTGAAGATCTGGAATAATTTTTCGAAATGAAACTTATCTAATGTCCTTATCCAGGTCATGGTGTATTTTTTATCCAAATCTGTTCGGACATTTAGGTGCGAAAAGGTAACAGACAGAAATTACTTTCGCATTTATAATTATTTTGACGGCACGGTTGGCGCAGTGGCTGAGCAATTGGCTGCTGCGCTGCGTGTCGCGGGTTCGATCCCCGCACGGAACAAATATTTGTATGGTCTACAGGTAGTTGTTCCGGGTCTGGCTGTTTGTGTATGTGAGTTTAAATGTTTGTAAACGCACCCACGATACAGGAGGAATTCCTAGTGTGGGGCAACGTTTAAAAAAAAAAAAAAACAACCACACCGCGTTGTGACATTTCCAGCCAAAGTGTGGAACTTTCTGCCGGTATCTGAGTCCTCCCACATTAAACCCATCTGGCTTCCAAGCAAGAGTGTACAGGCATCTTCTGAGCTCGCTCGTTCCATCATAGACCTCATCCATCGCTTTCCATCAGGCTTGATCAAGGTCAAGAGCAGGCGCATTTTGCAATAAAAAAAAATGAGCACTTTGCGAAATTCACGTCGTGGATCTTTAAAAACGACTCCATCGCATTCTGGCAAACACAAAACGATCATGAAGCGAAATCCGCGTCGTGTCTGTTTTGATGAACGACCACATCGCGTTCTAGCAGTGGAACTTGTTAACAATGACGGATGTATTCGAAGGTGATGATGCTTAAATGAAAATCCAAGATGGCGGATGGGTTTCGGGGGTGGTGGTAACGATATTGAGAATTAATATCGTCATTATAACCACTCCTGAAAACCCCGAAAACGACACTGATGACGAATTTTTCAGAATTTTCACAGCTACCATCTTGGATTTCATTTTGATCTCAGTATCGTCAACAGCACCTCCGAAAACTCCGAAAACGCACCCATGAAGAAATCTTGAGAATTTTCACACACAAGATGGCGGTCTTGTATTTTCATTCTGAACACAATATCATTATCATACCTAAAAAAATTCACGCCTTTTCTTCAAGGGGGTAGGCACAAACCACAGAACGTCAGTTTTTTCTTATTGAAATATACATTCAAATAATAAAAAAAAAACAAATAATTTTACTACAAACACGATGGCATTAAAGAAGAAAAATCAGTCAAGACTCTCGGTTTTCACACTATTAATAGTCTTGACTTAAAATCATCAGACAGCCCATTTGCTAAATGTTTGCTTACGTCATGTATTAAGATTACTGTTACTGTTAGCCTGCATTAAGATTGCTAAAAAAATATTTTTCATTAGGTAAACAGATGAGTGAAGGTCGGTCTTAGACGGAATCTTAGGGTTTAAGAACATTTGTAAACTCGTCATTATCTTCCTGCCATTGTCCCATTCTACTTGGGGTCGGCGCAACATGTCTTCTTCTTACATTCTCCTTTGTCAGACGTCACAGCATCATTTATTCCTTTCTCTTTCATATCAGTCTTCGCACCAGTGGCGAAGGTTTCATAGAACTCGATTCCTACCGGCTTTCCTTTGAAAAATGGCACCGTCAGTATTTTATTGACAAATAATATAATCGTGTACTCCAGCTTACCTCTTACAAAAATTGACCCTTCGCTACTGCTTCACACAATCCATCCATCTTTTCTTCGGCCTTCCTGTCCCTCTTCATCCATCAACATTCATGTCCATTACTCTTTTAGTCACATGCGTTTCATCCCTCCTCATTACATGTCCATACCAAGACAAACGACTGCCTTTCAATTTTTCTGTAACAGGCACCCTCTCAAACTTCCTCTAATTTACTCATTCCTTACTTTATCCATTCTTACTCGTCTCTCCATCCATTCTTACTCTCTCGTTACTCCACACATCCATCTCAACATTCGCATCCCCTACATTTCCAAACTAATATTGCTATGTTTTCGTTTCAGCTTCATTGTTTCACGATATTATAGTAATCTACAAGTTTATAAAACTGACACCACAGGAAAACAAAGAAAGTACTCGTTCGTAACGATAAACAAACAATCACATCTATTTCATAGCTCTTTTATACGTTAAATGTCTAATAAAGAAGTCATGTACCTGAACGTTTTTTTATTTCAATTTAGAACTGTTCCTATCAACAGGAGAATTTTTATTATATTTTTTTGCAATAAATTCCGTTGATGTGCTGTTATGAAAAAAAATAGATTTCTACACGCCTGTGTTTCGACCTTTGCCGTCCAGTAAGAGCTCTAAGTCTATGCAACAGCAAGTTCGAGTTGGACTCGCACACAAAGGGTCCGTAGCACCAAACAATTCATGGATCAATTTACACTCAATTGCAAAGCTAAATCTGTTTTTCATAGTATGTTAATGAAAATCATAGTTAATTCTGCTGTTTTAGTACCTTATCTCAAAACTAAATATCAAATCTTATTCAACCTTCAGTTTTATTTCACATCACTTTTGAGTAGCGGTTCATAAAAGAAATCTGCTCTCAAAATTTTATCTGTGTGGTGTCAACAGTCCCTGAGTAATGGCTGTGACATGCGGACGGACAGGACGAATCTGTATATTGCCATTTGGCAATCCTAAAGGCGAAAAAGACGTCATTTACCTCGCTTCGATTTCGCTGGGGCACAGAAAAACCGTAATTACAATTAATACAAAAATATAAAAAAATATGAAAATGTTTATTTCAATTACAATGGGCATTTAGATACATATTATTGGAGGTTACCTTTTAAACAAGGAATTGCTTGTATTAGGAAACTCCGCAAAAAAATAACAATTAAATAATAATATTATCAGCCGCTTAAAAACTGCGGGTGGTACATTTTTAATAACTTTATGAAAAGTATAAACTTTTAAACCACTGTTATTGCTTCCTTCGTAAAGCCTGTAAACAGTTAAATTATGCTGGGCGGTAGCAACTTCGTAAATTACTTTTGTAAAGGGGAAAGGAACGTATTTTCGGGTACTCAGCTTTATAAACACCCTTTAGAGCCTAAATAAAGATACAATGTATACAAAAATGTTATGGAAAGGAAGCAAAGGATAGATTCTAATTAAAATCTGTTAAAACAACGCATTATAACGGTGGATAATGAGATCTTGCCAGCAGTACTCATAAAAACAAACAGATGCGCCTTCACCTAACCAAAGCGATCATCGCGTGACCACGCGACTATGTCTTATTTTTAGGGTTCCGTACCTCAAAAGGAAAAAACAGAACCGTGTCTGTCTGTCTGTCCGTCTCTCACAGCCAATTTACGCCGAAACTACTGGACCGATCGAGTTGAAATTTGGTACACATATATAAGTCGGTGATCCAAAACGAACGTGTAACTTAAATTAATAAATTTTAAACTATAGGGGCCACTTTTGGGGGTAAATTAGAAAATGATTAAAAAAAAGTATTGCAAACTACATTGTGTTACATATCAAATGAAAGGGCTTACTGTGAGCATCTGAAATATATATTTTTTTATAATTTTAAGATTTGAAGTTATTTAAGAAAATATGCGAAAATTGACCCACAACGAACTACAGGGCCGAAACTTTAGAATAAAATACAAAAAAAATGTTCTCTGCCTATAGATTATAGGAAAACCTATAAGAAAGCTATAACAACAAATAATAAAAATAAATTAAAAATTAAAAGGTGATCGCCTACTACGATGGTACGGAACCCTTCATGCGCGAGTCCGACTCGTACTTGGCCGGTCTTTTTTTACGTTGCCCTACACTAGAAATTTCTCCTGTATCATGATCGCTTTTACAAACATTTAAACTCACTTGATACAGAAACAGCCAGACCAGGAACAACTACCGGTAGGTCATACAAATATTTGTTGGTGCGGGAATCGAACCCGCGACACTCAGCGCAGTGGTCAATCGCCACTGCTACTTTTACCCACTGCGCCAACCAGACAAATTCCTAGTGTGGGCAGCGTTATTCTTATTATTATACATTGGTAGTATCTCAGATTTTTTATTAGAAACCTAACTAATTATTAGATATTTTACTTCTTCTTAGCGTGTCGATGGCAATTTTTTTTTAAATATGTTTGGCCAAAAATTCAGCTATGCGAACTCCGCTCGCCGATGCAGTCATAAGGTCGTCAAGTGCGCAAGATGGAAGATGGGCCATTGTCTGTGGAGACACGCCGCATACATATTTGAGATATTTTACTAATTAGTTAGGTTTAGGTTTTTACAGGGTGTAAACAGACCCTTCACATAGCCGTCAACCAAGCATTCTGTAGAGGAGGTGTGTAAAGTAAAAATCTTACATTAAAATAATGTATTTAAAAAAAACTTGTTAAAATGTTGGAACTTTGACCCCTAATATCTCCGTAACTAGAAAATTCCCTGGTATGGTCTTAAAGAAAAAAAATATCGCTAAGACGGGGAAAACAAGTGCCTTTCGGCTATGTTGAGGGTCTATTTACACCCTTTATAACTACTGTAATTAATTACTAGAAGTCTAGCTTAATCCAAGTTTACGTTGCATATTTTAAGTCTGAATCAGCTAGTCTTTTTGAAAGCCTAGGTGAAAAACTTGAAATCTACGTTTTCAGAGAATTCTGCGAATAACATTCGTAGTCTAAATTAGATAAATCCATTACACAAACCTTTTCAAATAATCATTAAAAGTAAGGATTCTTAAAATGTCTCCTTTAATATCTGAACCGATTACTTTAATTGATTGGTGCAAGGTATGATTAAAATGACTGAAAATATTTTGGGGTCATTGTGTATATCATTATGAATAACTTTTATAACAGGATATAATGACGAGCACCATGAATACTAAAGAGCAATTATACATTATTATGTCTAGTGGTAAGAAACACGATTGATGAGAATGAGATCCTGGGTTCGATTACCTGGTCGGGCAAAGAGTAATTCTGTTTTTCACGAGTTTTTTGCTCGGTTGATGGCAATAGGCTCGCCCCCTATTAAATGTGAATAAATCGTTACTGGCAAATTTAAGATGTTAATATTAGTTACTCTTCTGCCATACCCTTCGATAATTACAAGTGTGATGTTTTATATATTTTGTTAGTCTTATTAAACATCAGCTATAAATTTATTTTCGTGTATTTCAAACGTGATCATTAACGTTAACTTCAAATTAAATTAACGAATCTCTCATTGGTATTTCTTTTATAACTTGAAACGTAAATTGTATCAATTAATTGAAAATTAAAAGTTTCTTTTGCGATTGTTTCGACGTTAAACTTTGTTTTCAGTTGAGTTCTTTCTTATTGTCTTGAATTAAATAAGTTCATTGTTCAAGTTTATGAAGAATAAGTGTTTCTGCCGTCTTTTTATAGATTTGTGATAAAGGGCCAAAAATGTTAGAAAAACAATCTTGATACGTTTGGAATATTAACTCTTGACGTGGGAGTCAGCTAACTTAGGTAATGGATACCATTATTCAGGGTGAAAGGGACACCGACGCGAAAACAGTTCCTACGTATTCAGTACATCATTCTGAGCCCTCAATATAGAAATTTTTCATTAGTCATTAAAAAAAAAATCTGCTGTTTCCTACAAAAGTGCAATACCTACACGGTCAAAATGTATGGAACAGCTGATTGTTTTTAAATAAAAGATGAAAATTTCTGTTAGGGGGGGGAGGGGGGGGCACATCTGTCCGGATGGCCAGTAGAATTGAAATTATATTCTTCTTTGTATAGATTCTTTTTTACCGATTGTTTGTAAATGTGTGAACATTGTAGGCTTTGTATTTCTTAAATGCTTATTAAGTTTTCTATCTTGCTTTACATTTAAGAGTAACTATGGAGTTTCATGTCGGTTCTTCTCCATAGGAAACGACCAACCCGAACCGACCAGCCCGAATCTTTTCTCGACGTTATGTAAGTGCCCAAAATATTTTGATTTTATGGCTGTTTTCAGTACTTAAAACTTTATTACACTTAATTTACAGCCAAAATAAAAGTGCATTTACCGATGTCTGATCCAACCTGTCCCTTGCGGCCTCCCCCAGCGACGACCTAAGAGGAGGCTATCCCTTAGTGTTTAGTCGCTAGTTTTAAGTTGTTTATGCCTTTAAGTGTGTGTGGGTGTAGAGTTGGTGTGGGTGTGTGTAGGGTGTCCAGACACTCACACTAGGATAGTCCCGTTAAGCAGACGATAACGTCCTCGGTTGACTTGCAAGATGCCATACACAAACAAAAAGATTTCGGTCGAGTAATAGTAATAGTGGAAACAAACATTAATTTCAACAAAGTCGTGAGTACAGGTAATAAGAAATAAATAAGCATACAAACCTAGTTTCCTTACAGTACAGTTAGCGCTAGTTAACATAGTGGTTGTCGCACAATACTGCGGAACTTTTCTCATTATTCAAAGTGCAGCACTGAACAAGAAGCACACAACACCGTTAAGAATTTACATCAAGACTTGACTAACATAAGTTCAAGTTGTAATTAAACATAACTGGTGGGATATCAGAATGCTCTCACAACTAATACACAAGCCACTTTTATGTGATAGTGAGCTGTAATGTGCGGGTCGGATGTCACATATCTTCGAATTTTTCATTCTAGGACATGTCCGACTTCCTCACGAACTTGTCCATCATAGTTTTAAGGACAGAGGAATTGAACATAAAAAAAAAAAAATAAACTGGTGGGATTTTTGTTTCACAATGCTGGCCTCTACTGATTTCCTGCAGACTTTCACATAATTATCCTTAGCGGCGTCCCGTCTCCCCACTCATTGACGTAGGAAATATTATAATGCACAAAATTTTTGCACTATACTATTTACACAGACCCACACACATACACACACACACATACATTCAACACATTCAACATACGACACAACACATTCACACAATACACACACACGCATCACACACAACACACATACACCACACACACATTTTATTCGAAAACACAGGTGCGCTTTCTCTCTCCATTTACTGTAGTCAGATAGGACGGCAAACCAGCACGACTGGAGACATCATGACACGTGCTATTCAACTCCAAATTCCCGACTGTTACTTAAAAAGTCCTTGTGGACAAAAACCTCAGTAGAACAAACTTAAGCAGACCTGAGAATCGAATCCAGCCTCATGCGCAGCAATAGTACTTACCACTAGATGTTAGTTAGTCTATGATTTGTTACGAAGTTTTTCTTTACCAAGTCAATAAATTTAATAACACCCATGATTTTCTTAGACAGTAAATAAGTGCTAGCTGGTTTCCTGAGTATCTCTGGCTCTACCAATGATTTCCATAAGAATTACTCATATAGTTTTAATTTGAACGAAGCTAACACGGGTCCTTCCGACAAGCAATATTTTTGACCGTGCCACCACGTATGTTCTACAACTAAAAAAACAGACTACTGAATAAAATGTAGCCTATGTTACCCGGGCCATAATAACGAATCGATTGACACCTTATTCATCAAAATCAGATGAATAGTTTAGGCGCTATGGAGGCACATACGTAAAAAACTGTTTTAAGTTTTCACGGTTTACAACTAAACTTATACTATCACTTACGGGATATCTTCCGTGATTCACGGAAGATATTCCGTATGACAAAATAAATTTAACATACGTAAATACAAACATACATACAAAGACTGCTAAAATCATAACCCTTCCTTTTGGCTTCGCCGTAGTCGGGTAAAAAAAGACCATGTTTTGGTCAGAATTTACACTCATCATAACACACTTCAAGCATGTTTTGTTTTCTAATTTACTTAAACTGATACGAATTCTCATCAATAGGTGATATAAGGTCAACCCGCAGGCCAATGAACTACGCAGACAGGAAGCAACTGCCTGTCGTCATGGTAACGCTCACGTACCGTAATCTGTCCCACCACACTCCATTTACCTTCGCTCAATAATTGCCTATAAGTCCTTCATATAATATAAACTAGGGACACAATGTAAAGATCTAGACGCAGAGGTATTATTGTTATAATAAATGATTCGACCAAGTGGCCTAGCTAACATTATATTTTTTCCATGGTAATTAATCTCATGGTAGTAAGGAATTCTGATAAAACTGAAAAGCGTTTTTAGTACACAAATAATATGTCCTATGTCAAGTACCGTCCAAATCCATTCTAAAATATATCAGACAGACATAGAGTAGATGACAGACAGACAGAGATACTTTCGCATTCTTCTTTATCGTGTGGTTAGTGCCTAGCCTGGTCTCAGAGTTTTTATGCCGTCTATGGGCCTCTGACTTGGCTTTACATGCCATCAAGAAATATCTCTCAGGCATGCTGGTTTCCTCACGATGTTTTCCTTCACCGAAGCAAGTGATAATTATACATTACGCACATGAATCCGAAAATCAGAGGTGTGTGTCTTGGGTTCGAAGTTGAGACTTGGTAGTCCGACGATCACACCACTAGGCTATCACTGCTATTTCGCATTAATAACATGTGATGAGTGAAGGTTCTCTTTCGGGTAATTATGGATTTTCTGTAGTCGTACTTTGATGTTATAGAACAACCTTTCGCTGTTGGTAAGTAAAACCACACCGCTTGTGGAGTTGAGGAAATATGGAGCGGATCACACCGAACCAACTAAAGTAGGTACCTACTTTAAACAAATTTAAGGCGAAACTATTTCACTGTAAGAAACATCTTTCAGCTCCAAGTTGTAGGTCGCCTAACTTTTGAACCCGATAAAATCAAGATAAGAACTTATAAAGTTACATCTAATTAAAACGTTCACGCGATTGTAGCCTTTGCAGCACTTAATTACAAAGATAGAAATCGCTTACATAGTTTTAGAAGATCGTACTTCGGGCTTAGAACAGACACACGAAATTTCAATTTATAGTTTGAATTAGATACCTTGGTTGATGTCATTAGAGGTTCGTCTGTTGTAAACTAAAAGGCCGCAAGGGTACCTCTTAGGTATCATATTCATCACGGTTAATTAGGTATAAGTCGCAAAGGGCTAGGTACTGAAGGAGACCATGGTATTAATTAGTCAGTGTTGAACTTGAAACTGTGTAGAGTATTAATTTCATAGTATGCCCAAGAGAGACCAGAGAGGCCTTGGTATTCACAGCTACGGGTGAAGTCGGGCTGTGGTTGATGATGATATATTATGATGCTACTGCAGAATATAGACGTGAGGGTTTCAATAATAAGCCTTTAATCTTGAACCATTCAGTATGTTGTTTACATTATGGTGGTACTTAAAAGAATCCGAATGCAGTTACAAGCAGCCTGCCTAAGTCATGCTAGTGAAGGAGGTGGCGAGACGTGAGAGAGAAAGAACCTCACGTCCCAGCCGCCGCGGGAGACGCCCTGGGCGTCAGGGGTCACGTGGTGGCTCCCGGCCACCGTAGGCGCGGACCTGTGGACGGCGAGTTATGGGCTAGCTCGCCGTCCGGCCGTCTTATGACGACAGGCCGTGTCGACGGCACGTTCGTGTTCCACGCGCGCTTCAAAGAAATGTCAGCAACCGAATAGGGGTCCGCATGGGCCGATGACTGCCAGAACTGCGGGGCTGTTCGAAAGAAATACCGTGGCCCTGGAACACAAAGGGCAAAGAAGGAACATGGATGGGTTTTAGTCAGTACAAGTCTGACACTCCCTTCCGCTCCGCCCAGAGTGGGGGGGGGGGGGGTCATTTCATTTCTCATCCGAAAAAGTTGGTTGTAAGTTATAAAACCTTACACTATCATGAAGACAAATCGTCTACTTCAACTTTTGAAGGTCAAGAAAGATATAAAAACAAAATCTGCTGTTCCATACATTTTGACCGTAGGTACACTTTTATGGGATATAGCTGTTTTTTTAATTCTATGTGGGGAATGCTCAGAATGATGTACTGAATCCGTGGTAACCGTTTTCGCGTCGGTGTCCTACCCACCCTGTATTATGATCTACACAAAAAATAAGATTGGTATATTTCATGTCCTAAGGAGAAAATTTAAAATTTAAGCAACAGTTTCAACGTTAGTAAAAATGTTTGTGAAGAGTATAAACCACATAGAATTGCGTCATCAAGAAAATTAGTTATAGGTACTCGTTGTTGCGCCGTAATTTGTTTTATTTTTTACTGGACACTTACCTGAAGCATCATCTTACCAACATGGTATAAAATAAACATAAAACATGTTAGTTAATAATGTTCGCGGAGTTATAGTTCATGTAAGATGGTGACAATGTATAGGACCTACTTTCACATACACTTTTACGATACAAGAGCAGCTTTTAGCGATATTAAGGCAACGTGCTACCTTTAGAGTTTCTTGTTGAATTGACAGCAACAAAGTCACAACTTGCTACACTTGCTTGCTTGTTTGAATTGTTACTTGCTTGCTTGCTTTGCTTGTTTGCTTGCTTGCGTGTAGCTTATCGACCCAATCTTTGAGCACTAGGTTTAAAAGCTGGTATGTACGAAGGTGACTTTCTTAATGTCATACTTCTTAGAAGTCAATCTTAAAGGTACAGTCGCCGGCACATCAAGTTACCACAAACTGTCAAAAATTTTAAACCATAAAATGTTGATGGTTGAGTTCAAAATTGAATAAGAAAAGTCAGTTTGTAGTGACTTGATGCGCTGGCGACTGTACAATACCGAAGCGATAACAACCGCAAACTCCAGCTGCAAAGCCGCTGTTACAGAACGTTTAGTTACCATCATCATGAATAGGTAGGTACACGACTCATCATCTGCCTGCCTTTTACCAACTATTTTGGGATCGGCTTCCAGTCTAACCCGATGCAGCTGAATAAACGTATTTCACATGGAGCGACTGCCTATCTGACTTTCACAACCCAGTTAATACTGGGTAATACGATACCCCTTGGTAAGACTAGTTGTCAAACTTTCGGGCCACTGACCACCTGTAACGACTGTCAAAGATCTACAAATGACAGCCGGGACCAACGGCTTAACGTGCTTTCCGAGGCACGGAGAAAACTCGGTATGTTATGGATGGTCAGCCATCCACGGACCGACCTAAGCAAGCGCGGTTTAACCTCGAAGATCGAACTGCGGCTGTTATTATGTAGTACATACACGTAAATCTCTCGTTTAAACCATAAATATTCAAAACACTTTTTCACACAGATCTTCCTAAGATAGGACAAAGTTTTCTTCTCCAATCAAATTGCAAACACTTTCAATATTCAAAACACTTTTTCACACAGATCTTCCTAACATAGGACAAAGTTTTCTTCTCCAATCAAATTGCAAACACATTCAATATCCGTTTATACCTCGATCATCAAACCACTCAAGTAGATTTGACAGCCATTATGGGCCATTCACGCCCATTATATAAACAAAAGACACCATACTCCGTATAATAATGGAAGGAAGGAAGATAAAATTCTATTCGTTTCCGATAAGCAAATGTCTACGAGTTTTGTGAGCAATTCAGCATTCGTGTCGTTCTGGGAATATTTTGCTTTCGATAAGTTGTGTGTACGTGGTTCATGGGCTATTGATTACTAGCTTTTGACCACGGCTTCGCTCGTGTTGGAAATTATTCCAATGTTTTGCTGGGTCGTTCGATGTAAAATACTGGTGTTGAGCTGCATATGGTTACACTGGAAGCCTACCCCGACATAGTAGGGGAAAGGCTATGCAGATGATAATGTTACATCCTTACTTCCTTACTAATATATATATATATATATATATATACGAGTATGCTAATCCATAATAATATTATAAATGCGAAAGTAAGTTTGATTGTTTGTTACCTTATCACGTCTAAACCACTGAACCGATCATCCTGAAATTTTGCATATACTTTGTCAGATGTACAGAAACGGACATAGGGTACATTTCCTCCCGAAACAAAGTACTGTTGTTGAGGAAATCGACAATGACGTTCTTGATAGCAGAACGTCTCGAATCATGATTGAATTATATTATTATAAGCAGAGTACAACCCAAATTGATTGTCAACTTCTAAATTAAGTCGAGCGAAGCCGCGGGGCAAAAGCTAGTACATACATAAACTCACACCTTTTTCCTTTGAGGGTTGGAAACCACAGGACACCACCTGCACGATCTTTACATACTTCTTTCACCTCGTCCACGTTCATACATCTGAACCATCGCTCGCCGATTGCGAGTACTACGCAGTTACTCACCTTACCTTTTTGAAGAATCTCACCAACAAGGTATGTACTTCTAGAGCGTCTCCGCCCTGAGTTGCCACTCATGTCTGATGCTGTTCTTCCGGGATAAAAATTATCCTTTGTCCTAAGGTTATGGTCCATCCGTTTGCCATTTTGTATCCAACTTTAATATGCTTTTTTATGCGTGAAAACATAACAGACGGCCAGGCAGAGACACTTTCGCATTCTCAATATTAGTCTAGATTTTCCAGTTTTGTCATTGATTTCAAAGAAGTTAGGTTAATAGTTCTATAAGTTTTTGAAAATATTAATATTATTTAAAAATTGGTTGGTGACTTAGATAAATGAAAGAAGCTTAACTCAAATATTATTCGGCAATTTGATTGACTACATTTTAATGAACCTCTGCGCTAGAATTAATAAGTGGTTTCTTTGAAGAAAATTCAAAAATATAAAACTTTAAATAACAACTAATTTGAGTGATATGACTTGCGGTTTAATTGCAAAGAAAAAAGCTTTTTAATAAAGGCTCAACTCCTGAGGAGCTCGTGGCTAAATAATATCTGCCACTCGGTTCGATCTTTAGGTTAAGCTGGGCTTGCCTAGGTTAGTCCGTGGATGGGTAACCACCCATTACATACCGAGTTTTATCCGTGCCTTGGAAAGCACGTTAAGCCGTTGGTCCCAGCTGTCATTTGTAGATTTTTGACAGTCGTTACAGGTAGTCAGTGGCCCGAAAGTCTGACAACCAGTCTTACCAAAAGGTATCGTATTACCCAGAACTAACTGGGTTGCGGAGGTCAGATAGGCAGTCGCTCCACGTAAAGTACTAGTATTCAGCTGCATCCGGTTAGACTGGAAGCCGACCTCAAAATAGTTAGGAAAAGGCTAGGCAGATGAATAAAGGCTCAACTCCAAAACGACTGGTTTTGGAGCTTTCCATCATCATCATCAGCCTTCAGCAGTTCACAGCTGGACAAAGGCCCCTACAATTGCACGCCACTTAACTCGATTCTCGCCAACTCTCATCCAGTTGCTACCACTAAGCCGCCCTTTGGAGATCGTCGATCCACCTAGCTTGAGGCCGTCCCACCTTAAGCTTGCCGATTCGCGGTCTTCAATCAAGAACACGTCTTCCCCAACGGTCATTGGTTCTACGGCTAATAAGCTTAACATAAATGGTCATATCTTTTGATAGTGTAGACTTACAAGTTAGATTTTTTCTCTGCGGAAAAAAACCGTAGACCCAAATTTCAACTTGATACCTTTATGTGTTCCTGAGAAAAAGTGTCCGACAGGTAGCGCTGTGCGAAACAATGGCGGTTCGCTAGGAATTATAATAAAAAAAGATCGATGTTTTGTTCAGTCGTAAAAAACTAACTAATCGCTAGTTACCTACAAATCGTACTACCTGTTTCATAATTTCATTTTTACGACTATTTTATTTACTACAAACAATGCGCAGCAACTGTAAAAATAACTGGCAATTCTCCATAATGTGCACTCACCTTTAACGATCCGTTCAAGGAACTAATATAAAGTGGGGTTTACGAACCGTTGCGGTTAGGCCACATTACAAACTTCTAATAGGACACCCTGCCGGGTTGAGGCATCACTATTTTTAAGTTTAAAATTGTAACCATTAAAACAAGTATGATTTTAGATCTTGAGGAGGAAGATTTGAAAAGAAAGAAAATAAAATATTAATTTGGACATGCCACAAAAAATATGGATTTAAATGTCTCTAAATTATATGGAGCCTTTTCTTGCTTTGTTAAGAACTAGAAGAAGACTAATGGTTCCGCATTATCTTAGCTTAAATGGTCAGGTTGACAGGAACGCAAATAATGTGCAAGCCAGTATAGTTGTAATATTGTGTATGTTGTTGTGTTGTGTGTTGTTGTATATATGTTTTAATTTAATAATGTTTCTTATTTAATGTAATGTAATTCTGATATTTAGGTTTTAGCTATAATTTATGTGTTTGTATTTTTGGTTTTTATATGCCTCATGCTCAGCAGTCGTTCTTGCGGCCACTAGACCAACGAGGCAGTCTATCTAAGTCTTGGTTAAATAAAGTAAATTAATATTTTAAACTTTCATGGTCACTAAAATTATTATAACTAGAAGACGGGATATTTACCATGTTTATTGTTTTCTTTGAGTTCCCGATATTTCGGCGCTGTTGCAAGCACCATGATCACGGATAAACTGAAGTTATTGCGGGTGGGTGTTTATGAGCAGACAAAATCAGCAGAAATGAGCAGTCATGGTGCTTGCAACAGCGCCGAAATATCGGGAACTCAAAGAAAACAATAAACATGGTAAATATCCCGTCTTCTAGTTATAATAAAGTAAATTAATGTTCGAATTCGAGAGAGCGGCGGTGGCCCAGTGATGGCAGCCCCGACATACGAACATTAAGTCGTGGGTTCGAACCCAGGCAAGCGCATTACTTTGTGTTATTTATTTCATCACCACTGCTCTCAAAACGGCGAAGGAAAACATCGTGAGCAAACCGGCATGTCCTAGAACCAAAAATTTCAAGACATGTGACATCCACCAAGCCGCTCTGGGCCCGCGTGGTGGATTACAGCCCATTCCCTCTCATAGAGAGGAGGCCGTGTGTCCTAACAGTGAGAACATTATAGGCTGACTATGCTAATAAAAATCGTTTAACTATAGATGTAACCAATTCAGGAATGTAAAAGCCAAATTATTTCCCTTTCATTCAGCATATCCATGTCTTCCATTCTGATTAAAGTATGATTTAAGAATAATCATATGATCATTTCATAATTTAAGGTTTCTGGAAAAAGCAAAGAACAGTTAAACATGAATCAGGCTGTTTTATATTCAGTACAGTGCTTTTCATTACTGCTGTGAGGCTCCCAGTCAGGATAGGATTACTGAGATTTTACATGGAGGAAGCAATCACTGAACATAGGAAAATTTCCAATAAGTAACATCTTTTTAATGTATCGTCAGAGATTGTAGACTAGGAGACCAAGTGTCGAAAAGAGGTGGTTCTTGAATGTATAATAATACTAACTTATGCCCACGGCTTCGCCTGCGTTGATTTCGGTAATTGTCCCACGGGATCGTACTACCGGGATTAAAAGTATCCTATGTGTTAATCCAGGTTATAAAGTGTGCATTTCATTGAAATCCGTACGGTAATTTTTGCGTGAAAGAGCAACAAACATCCATCCATCTATCCATCCATCCATCCATCCATCCATCCATCCATCCATCCATCCATCCATCCATCCATCCGCCCGTCCATCCATCCATCCATCCATCCGTCCGTCCATCCATTCTCCATCCGTCCATCCATCCTTACAAACTTTCGCATTTATAATATTAGTAGGATGAATGTTCTTTAGGATACTAAAAAATTTTTACGTATTTTTATAACAAACAAGATTTTGCTCACAGCTTCGCCTGGTTGGAGGGTGGAAATTATCCCATGGAAACGTACTACCTGGCTAAAAAAAACCCACCACCACCACCACCACCTTGTTTCGAGCATATTGCACATCTTTTTATACGAGTAGTCTGTGGGTGTCATATTTGCAGAATTCCTACAGCGCTAGCGCAAGTTTCATAAAAATCGGTTCAGACATTTTGAAAAATAAGAATTTAAAAGTTTGGTGAAATGCCGTAAGACGTAAACGCTCCTAACGCTAGAAAAACTTTAGGAAAGGAAGACTGCTATAAACTATTCAAATAACTATTCTCCACTTAATAAGTTTAAAGTTGTCGAAGTCTTGTCGAACGCCAAAGTTGTCTAACGCAAAAATCAGAGTCGAAATGAAATATGCCTCTTCTGTGAAACGAGTATTTTCAATTTTAAAATCATTAACAAAGCCCATTCGTAGCGTTAAATTGAGGATCGGTTAATTTTCGTCGAAATAATCATACCGTGTACCGATACCTATAGTATGTCTACTATTCACTGGCAAATGTGGCATAACTATACCACAGAAATGTAGCCGCTTTCAACAAATTGCAGATTCCCCGAACCATCGGTAAATTTCACAGTACATTTCATGTTTTGAAATAACCGACAGCCGAATACATCGAAATTGCACTGATTCTGCTAATTAGTAGCGGAGTTAACTAAGCCATTATCAAAGAGGCGGATACTGGCAACTGCTTGCTAACTAATAAAATAACGCATCGACCAGCAATCGGCTGCCAGTTTATGGTAATATGCACTGAAATTTGTTCATTATGGCGGCAAATGTGGGCTAATGTTCTACCATCCATGTCTGGGGAATATGGTTATTTTGTTTGTAAATTAAAATCTGGACTGGTGTTTGTGAGTGTATGATAGATCTTGTATGAAATTGCCGTTTGTTTCTCACATTTTGTTCCGTTTGTAACTTAGGCAGATATTTATATATTTTTTCCTAATTTCAATTTTATTGGATTAATTGTTAAATTTCGTACCTTTTAGAGTTTAAAAACCGTACTAGTAGATGCATTGCCTCATAGGGTAGTGTGTCAAAACACTTGTTTCATTGTGCCGTCGGTTGCACTACTTCAAGTAGGTATATTTTTGTCATACACTGTGTTTTGAGAATTTAAGATACGCAGTACATCGCAGCTTTTTTCACTCTAATTATAGTTTGCAATTGCATCAAATCGGTTCAGACGTTTCTAAGAAAAAAATAATGTTATTATGGAAATATCACTTTTCACGAAATCGTCCATACAAATCGTCAATTTCATACTCCTAATAATTGTTGATGTTATGGTGATAGTTACAACTGCAATAGTCGTAAATAATGCTATAATCTGCCCTTAATGTTCCGACTTTTGGGTCACAGGGTTTCTCTCTATGAAAGGGAGTGGACTGTAATTCACCACACGGCCCATTGCGGGTCATGACACAGTCATCACGTTTTCGAATTTTTCAGTTTCTATCTGATACCGTGTCCTCACAATACTTCTTTACCGTTTCGAACTTTACACTTACAATTTATATGTCAGGTCCTAGAGCCCCAGGTCGCGCAAAGTGTTATTGGGTTTTTTCATTAGGAATTTCTCAGTAGCAGCCAAGTAGTCTAGATTTGAGCTCGGTTGATGGCAATAGGCTCGCTCCATATTACACGGGACTTAACATAACTGGCGAAATGGGGGTGTACTATAACGTGTACGTTAGAGAGAGGTGTACCTCTGCCTAACCCTTCGGGGATTACCTTATGATGTTATGTTATGTGTAATTCGTATGCCACTATCACTTCGACTGTTCTACTCCCTACTTAAATAAAACGATAAATAATTTCAAACAATTTCACACTCCATCATTTTTATCTATCTCATCATCATCATTCTCTTGTCCCAATTCGGGTCGGCCCCAAATGAAATGGGACAAGGATAATAATGAAAAGAAGACATGCTGACACAGCATCTCTTCTTTCTCTCTCTCATCATACACCTCCTTTCGTGCTAAATCGTTTGTATTTATCTCCATTCAATAATAATGTCAAGATCATTCGTCAAACTTCTACATTTAAACAGACTAAAAGCACTAAATCTCCATTACCCAGGTATAACTGGGTAAGCTGAATAGTTAACACACTCAATCAGTCTTCGAGCACAAAGGGCACGTGTCCGGTGGAATTGAAATCTAATATCAATGTATTACCCCTCATCATATCAATTTGATATTGATACATAGCCAATAATTTGATATTGTAATTTTACTCTGCATTAGCGCGGTAGCGGTGACGGAAAGGTTGTAGGGATATAGTGAACTTTGGGCTTATCTTGAAATGTCTGGATATTCTAAAGCCTATGCGGCAGCAATAAAAAAATTATAAAATTCATCCAAAACCTGCATTTTGATATACATTTGTTTGCTAGAGAGTATCCTTATCATGTGTATTAGAATTATGCTCAAATGGCAGGTACGTAAATAGATAAATGAATTATAATTGTGAAAAACAATAAAAAATGTTGATGGATGGAGAGGGAGAGTCAAAGTCAAAGTATTTTATTTGTTGAACATAGGTAATATGGTATACGGTATAAAATTTGAGAGGAAGGCCAAAGAAAATTTGCATGGATTGTGTGAGCAATGATATGAAAGAGAAAGGAGTAAATGATACCGTGATGGCTAACAGGGGAGAATGGAAGAAGAAAACGTGTTGCGCCAACTCCAAATAGAATGGGACAATAGCAGGAAGATGATGAATTGTGAAAAACAAAATGGCAAAGATAGAAATAAATATTGAGATGACTGCTAATCGAGCTGTATGTATAAAGTAAAAATAATGAAACGAGAGCAAAGACATGATGATGAGTGGTGAACAAAAAATAGAAATAGTCTTCCAGACTATACCAGACTGATTCCGGTCATGGCGAGCAATCCCAGCGGAGAAGAGAAGAAATTTTATAGTTAACAAGCTCCCTTACTTAGTCCTTTGCTCATACTCCGATGGGACAGCAATCCTACAAGATTGGAGAGAGATCAGACGCACGAATAACTGCTCCTTTGGTGTCGTGGTATCAAGCGGCAATGCTGAACATGGAATCCTGGATTGGTTTTCCGTTAGGGATTTCGCAGTAGCCACCAAGTGCATAGTAAATGTATGACACGAACTTCAAGACAAGCAGCCTATCTCATTTAGAAATAATAAAAAATTACTTTTGAACCAATCTAGCTACAACACGAACGTCGAGGTTGATTGATGTTAACCGTTGCCAGAATATTAGGTTACCAACTTCAACCGAGTTACGTACTGCGTACCTCGCGATTATATAGAAGTTTCGCCTCCCTATTAACGCTCAGTAACACTAGTAGTAGCAAGTTCGTGATGAAAAGGTTCGGGTTATTTAGACCATGTATTGGATTTCTACTACTGAGCTAGTAATCATTGATGATATGGCCATAAGGAGGTTAAGTACTGTAATCTTCTTTCTTTTGCGTGTGGTTAGAGCCTAATCTGGTGTCAGAGTTTTTATGCCGCCCATGGGCCTCTGACTTGGCTTTACATGCCGTCGAGAAATATCTCTCAGGCATGCTGGTTTCATTCGAAGTAAGTGATAAATTATGCAACTATAAGATGACGACTTAAAAAGAAGCGTTCGTGTGTGCGTCCAAATAAATCGGGATAAGATTAGAAGAATGATGCTAAGAAAAAGTAACAACACATAAAACTGCAAACAGTAGACCGAAGATTTTAGTACTATTGGCTACAGTTGAAGAACTATTAGTGAAGATTTTGTTTCTGTTTCTGCTGCATGACTTTAAATGAATTTGAAATTAAAGGAACTTGTGGTGAAATAATAACAGCCGCTCGGGTCGATCTTTAGGTTAGAGGGACTGTTCGAAAGAGATACCGTGGCCCTGGAACACACAGGGCAAAGAAGGAACATGGATGGGTTTTAGTCAGTACAAGTCTGACACTCCCTTCTGCTCCGCCCAGAGTGGAGAGGGGGGGGGAACCATCCGAAAAAAAAAAAATCGCTTTCAAGTTAAGCTTTTTGTCCCGGCTGTCATTTGTAGATCTTTGACAGTCGTTACAGGTAGTCAATGGCCCGAACCCACATTCTCAGCACTAACTGGGTTGTTGAAGTCAGCTGCAACCGGTTAGACTGGAAGCCAACTTCATTGGGAAAAGGCTAGGCAGATGATGGCTTTAAATAAATTTAGCACTAAGCACGCAAGAGTTAATCATGTAAGGGCAATGTATTAATTGACAAAACTAATCGCGCTAGATATTTATTGCAATTCCAAAAACTTTCCTGTCCCGGGATTCATTCACCGAAACGGCCAGTAATTTGACACTTATCACTAGCAACTCATAATGAGACGAAAACTTCGGCAAAGGTCGAAGCACTAACAAATTACTTTTCTGACAATGTTATCATTCATTAAATTTTAAAGGGCACATTTAAGCCGCCTACGTGACCTATTTTGGGCAAAGAAACCAGCATAAAGTTTAATTAAACATTTCCAAGTATTTCGGTTATCGGATCCATTGAGTTGAACACGTTGGATAGAATTTAATTTATACAAAAAAGTTATCATCAAAGTCCTTTCTGTACGTTTGCGATCACATAAGTCCCCGTGTTTACAAGTTTTGTCATGACTTTTTTCCTGTTTACGTAACAATTGCAGACCGATATTGGGAATTCGGTGGTTCTCTGTGGAATTCCTCCGCTTTTTTCTTTGTCTAGAAGGAACAGGAGACTCGAAGTTGAAGGTATTATAATAGAAAAAGATACCATCTACTCGTATTGTCTTTTTGCGTATCATTTTATGCAGAATTATTGCTGTGATAGTTGGACTGTCTGGTTGGAATTGATTCTGGGAAAATGCACCGGGAGCGCTCATTATAAACTCTTGAAATAATTTTATTGTGGGTAGCAATTCTTGTAACATTGTTACAATTAGTTCTGGGTATTCTACAATCGTTATTTAGCGGAAATTTAGTTTTAAGTATCTTTAAATAGTTCAACTTCTGTTCATGGTTGTAGGTACTAATATAACAATTTTATTTTTTAATTGGTTACGCCTGATACTAATTACAAAAGCGGGGGTTCTGACAGTTTAATTATTTTAAAAGTAGTTCACGACACCTGCATAAAACGTTTAGCAAGCTGTAGCCGTTATGATAATTTGCAGTGACGTTAAATGACAAGGCACAATTCAAATAATACAAAGCCTGAGCTGACTTCGGTTTAGTAGTAAGTGGTGTAAGATGGCTTGACGGATTTTCGAGAATCTAAAAATATTTAATGTTTCAGTTTGTAATCTACACAAAAAATGAACTTAAACATCCCAGCCAAAACTTTTAAAGGAAGTGAAATAAAGTTTAAAAAAACGTCCAAGTGCAAATTGGACGATTTTTTTTTACTGCCTTTAGTTACATGTATGGAGGGCAATCCCTATTTTTTATTCGTATTTTCTCATCATTTTTGTGTAAAAAAGAAAACACCTGCTCCAACAGTCTCGGAGTAAAATGGCTGTGATATACGGACGGACAGACAGACGGACAGGACGAATCTAAAAAAACGAACGAATCTAATCCTAAAAATGCCAAGTTAGCAAGTAAAATATTATTTGACAAAGAATTGTGATAAGAATCTTCTTCGAACCCAAAGGTTACCGGTTCAAATCGCGGGCAAAGGATAATCATCCAGTTACAATCCCCCAGCCAACGTTCCTTAGGTTACATTATGGGGCACCATGAAATGATGTCGGGCATTCAAAAATATTCTTTTAATCTCACTGATCTGAACAGAAAATGTCTCATTCAAATTCGTGTGAATACAATATTTACAACAATAAAGTCAGGTATTTTTCGTTGTTATTATTTCTATAGAGTCTCTGAGAACCTGGGTTATAAAATGCTTTCATTCTAGAAAATATGCGTTTAATACATTACGTAACATCACGCTTGTAATCGCCGACGGGTTAGGCAGAGGTGTACCTATCAGTACACCCATATTTCGCCAGTTATATTTAAGTCCAATGTAATAGGGGACCAGACCCTATTGCCATCAACCGGGCCCAAATCCAGACTCCGTGGCTGCTACTGAGAAACTCTTGATGGAAAAACCCAATAACACTTTGCCCGACGCGGGAATCGAACCCAGGACCTGATGGTTAGCAGTCGCGCTTGCGACCACTCGACCAATGAGGCGGTCATCAGTATCCATTTAAATTAGATATTAAACAGAAAATCAAAAAGGATGTATCATATAATTTGGTTACCAAACAACCCGCACCAGTTTCGTCCGGTGCCGTATTTTCATAGAAATTTTCAACCACTATTTCCCATGCTTAAGGCTTGAAATTTCCAAAAATCTCTAATTGCTATCTGGTTGAGCTGTGCGTTGATAGTAAGACATACCAAAAAATAAAAAAGAATACAAAATCTTACAGCTTTGAGAACAATAAAACGTACTCACTGACGGTCAAGCAATTTCAACCTTATAACTCAGGGAATAAGAGTGAAAAGTGGTCGACCTTTACCAAAATTGCATCAATACCTTCACTTCACCAAGGCTAGCCTTGTAATTTCAACCTCGCGGCTGTCACTTCCCACTCCCTTCTATTTTCACTTGCAAGAACCACTTGCATTTTCTTAGCAAAACCTGCCTACCTTCCGCGGTCAATGCCTCCATCGATCGACGGCTAAAGCATTTAAAGACAAGAAACTTCAAATCCTTTATCCGAAGTCAGAGCCTCTCATCCTACCAAGATTTTCCACAGTATAAAGATAACCAGTAAACTAAGTGGGTCTTTTTTTTTGGTTCCGTACTCAATGGGGCTCTATTACTAAGGCTCCGCTGTCTCTGTCTGTCACAGGGCTGTATCTTTTGGACTGTAATAGGTAGATATAGAATGTGTATTACTAAATCCGCTAAAATAACAAATAATAAAAGTAAATTTTATTTTCCCTTTTAAAATTAACCGTACGGAAAACGTGTTTTTACGGTGGCACGGAACCTTTGGTGATGAAGTCAAACGCGGTTGTTAGAGTTGCCAAGTAAACTTTTTGCTATGTTGCACTACAAACATAAAACGTAACCAACTAACCACTTGTCTCGATGCGACAGAACCGATTTACTCACGAGTAGCCTGGTTACCTGAAGCATTGGTGTTAATGCCTAGCATGTGCGTGAACCAATTAGGTAGACAGATGATCTTAATAAACAGGAAGAAACTGGATAGTCATGACACAAAACCATCTAAATTGGAGAGATTTGGAAGAGCTACACTCAGCAGTGGATTGCCAAAGCTACAAAGGTTGAAGAAGAAGAAGAGCCGATTCCGACCGCTTGCTCCTAGTTGAACTACTGTATGTTAAAACTAATATATCTACTGTGACTCCATGTCCTCACATGACCCATTATCTATTCGAGCCACGTGACTGTGTTTCATGAGTTAATACCTTCAGCCGTGCCCCCTCTCAGAGGACTAGACGTGGACGATTAAGTTAATCGGGTCGCCTCTCTGTGGTCAGCCTTTCCCTTGCTAATAGGTAATAAATCTGTTATGTTTCTAGTAAGTTTGACTTTGCTTGTTCGGGGTAGGTTCTAAAAATAGTTGATCTATGATTTATTCAGGGCATCCCTTTAGTTAGGATTTTCATGAATATTTTCGCTGGGGTGGCAGTTCTTGGGATGGATTTGAATGCCGTGATTGAAAAGCTGTGTTATCATGTTCGGGTTGGATATGTTTTCATATGATAATCAACTTGAAAGTAAAATGCTCGATTGTTTAAACGCTCTTCAATGAAATAAGTATTTCAAAATAGGGGTATTACTATTACTATTAACCATAAGCAGTAATATCACACGCCCCTGGTAACAGTTTAAACCTTGAGCTGGCCTAGAGTGACTCGGAGTTTTAATGGAAGAAGAGGCCACCTTACACTGGTTTTATTACCCGATTATTACCCGACACTGATCTGCCGTACCGGCCTTCAGTGTCAATACGACAACTTTTTGATCATCATACTCACTTCTCGCTCAGAAAAGAGTCATAAGGCAAGAGATAATTTGAAAACGGTGAGGGAGACCTTTGTCCAGCCCTGATGAATTTCTGACTCACATCTTAGAAAATATACCAGTCTTACCAAAAAAGAAAAAAAAAGAATCCGACCCCAACATAGTTGGGAAAAGGCTAGGCAGATGATGATGATGATGATCTTAGAAAATACACCACTGCACGAAAAAGTACCAAAAACAAGTTATCCCAATGCCGCGTCACATTCCAAAATACCAATTACCTCTATGACATAACGTACCACATACCTAAGTCATACAAAGATGTAATTATCCACACTGCCCGATGTAACGTACACAGGTAGACGTAAGTTTCGTAATGATTACGCGAACGCTTCCGTCCTCGTCGGCAGCGCTATTGACATTGTGACGGAACAACTTTCTCTGCCGGCTGTACACCTATATAGATTGTACGCGCTATATACAATTATATAAGGTTATTCACTTGTTAGTTTATAAGATGCAAAGACAAATATTCTGCGTTTTGTTCGAAACAATCTTGATTTAAAACTGACTGTATGATTTTGTCAGCCCCCTTCATATCATCATCAATGTGATATTTTGACTGTAAAATTTTGTGACGTCATGGCGTGTTCTTGAGTAGAGACTGCGAATTGGCCAGCGTATAGCCAGCGCGCGCCAAGTCGGACGCCCTCAGGCTCGGTGAAGTAACGATCTTCGCAGTATGGCTAGGAGCAACTGGATGACAGTTACCTAAAATCAGGTTAAGTGGCGTGCGATTGAAGAGTCCTATGTCCAGCAGTGGACTGTTGTAGGCTGATGATGATGGCGTGTCATACTGCATTTGTTTGTAACCATAAATGGTAGATACTCTTTTGAGTGGCGACTGCGAATCAAGGTAGACATAAGGTAGGGCGTCATCACACAGGGATCTCCACAGGGTGGCTGGAAGCAACAGAATGAGGGTTGCCGAGACTCGAGCTGAATGATTGCGGAGGCGACTGCTGTTACATTGCTAATGGTCGGGTTGACGTCAGATTCCAAATTTTCAATCTAAAATATCGTACTGATCATCGCCGTGTGAACAGGGCCTATCTGTTCTCCAGACAAAGCAAATATTTGCAAGATTGATCGAAAGTGTTACTGCAGATATGCTATGCAAGGTTGCACCTGCACGTTGGGTCATCCATCAGTTGCAATGTTGTTATTATAGGTATATTTTATCTTCTAAGTAAATTGCAGTATTTCCCAAGGAAACTTAAATAGATATTCGAACAGTTCAGGTTTTAAGTCATTACAACAATCAACAAAAACTAGACAATTGCATAATTTTAAAGTGATCGACACTGTTGCAAATTAAACGTTTTGGTTGAAACTGTACATTTGCAGTTTTTCCTTTACAGTAGCATTGCTAAAGACCTAATACCTAAATGTAGCCTGTGTACTTTTTAGTATCTTTTGATGTTGAAATATCTTTTACGAGGCCAAAAATTACCATACTTCGAAGAGAAGAGGAATGCCAAAGAAGCGATGGATGGACTGGGTGATGATATGGCTGGAAAGGGGGTTACTATATTGAGATGCAGACTAAAGAAATATGGATGAAGAAGTCATGCTGTGCAGACCCCGAATAAATTGGAATAAATGCAGGAGAGTCATGGTAATGCTAACTTCGAAATCAACCTTTAGGTACGTTAGATGCCTTTTAAAAGGCCTAGCTGTTGACTACCTACCAAGACTACAAGAGATAATGAAGTCATAAGAACTGGTTCTAAAATGACATAATTCTATCGGTCATCAGCTCAACGCACTCATTTACATAATAGATAAAAGAAAGAGCACAAAATGTGTTTATATTTAACAAACTAGCTGTTTCCCGCGACCTTCGTCCACGTAAAAAAAATATTACTTCCCTATTTGAATCGGGTTTTGATAACAATTTCAAGAGTTTTAATTTTTTTGCACGCAACCCTAATTTTTTTTCTAAAATAAAAGTAGACTAAATTATTACTTATAACATCAGCTATTTGACAGTAAAAGTCCCTTCAAAATCGGTCCAGCCGTTTCGGAGTTTAGACGGACAATCAGACAAAAATAAGTTTTTTTGTTAATAGTACCGTATACACTTTCATACACATTGAGTAAAAAGCTGTTATTTTGAAATTACAAACAGAAACTGCAATTTTATTTATTTGTATAGAAGATTAGATGCATTCAACTAATATTATGAGCGAGTAACGCAGGATGTTACGCAACAATCCGGAAAAGAATGGCCTCCTTTTGACTTGTATAAAACATAATAATTTATTTTATAGTGGCAATCTATTTTTAATCGCTGAAGGTAGCCGTTAATACCATATTAAGCGATTATCTTATAATGGTTAATGTTTTTCCTTGAATTTAACACTTCCAGTTTATATTTGAAATGTTGACAGACTATAGCTTTGAAAGATAACTACGAGAGGGTCAATGGTTTACTGATTTTGACGGAACAGCAAAGATGTGACGATGTTTTAATAATCATTATTAGTTTCTTGGCTGTTTTATATTATTATCCTCACACTGAGAAATATGCTTTAGTTTACAATCACGTGCCTATAAAAAGTTTAAAATAACTTTTTAAATATTTTTAGATTGATTGGGTTTTCAGGTCAGGTCCTTGCAAAACACGAACGAAGTAGACAAGGTCAACAATTGAACCACCAAATAAATTCCTGTTTTTTTCTTTTCTAATAAGGTTACTAACTGAAACATTTTAAAAAGGTTTCCCCAAGGACCTACACTAGGTCCTGCCATCTCACATGTTTTGTAACATCAAACATCATTCACATTACACACTGTATCTACTACCACCACGTTCGTCATTGTGACCATTGAAGCGAGTGGCGCAACCACTGGGTGGTGGCAACCAACGTCCTCAGTACAGTGCCTGCCGTTGGACGGAACTAGTGAAGTGAAGTGAATGGTGTGCGCTGGATTTGAGTGCTGTGGTAGGTTTAAGATTTTGTTTTTCGTTTGTTTCTTTTATTTTTGAAATATTCGGTTTTTTTTCGTGTGCAGCCGTGTTTTATTTTAATATGACGAGTTTCGGTTGCGTTTCAGTATTTTAAAAGTTGACCGTGTTAGAATTAAAAGAGGACAGCAATGTGATATTGACGTGAGATTTAAATGATAGTGTCATTTTGAGGATATCTTGTCTTTGAAAAAGGCAGTGAAAGACTTCAATAACTTTATAGTTTATAGTAAAGATTTATTTTTTCGTGATTTATTAAAATAAAACTATTTATAATTATAGTATTTAACATTATCAGAGCTGCTCTCTGTGGGAAGGAATATGCTATAGTATATCATTAGCATAAATAATAATCAAACCGCATTATTTAATTTAAATTCTCTAGGGCACAATCATTCACAGAATCCCACCATAAATTTTCGTATATAAACGAATAAGTCTGAATCATTGAACAAAACCGATATGTGAATCGATTTACCGCAAAATAATTAGCTAGTCGTAATTTACGTAGAGCCATTGCATTTAATTTAAAACCACAACATACACATTTCAGTGAATGGGACGAATTTATTAATCGTTTAAATTTAATTTTAATTAATGATGGTATTAGTGAAATGAGTTATGGTATTTATGGACAGACGGTTGGAACTATTAGGAATTATGGGGGCTAATGAATGGGCTATGTTAAAATGATCGGTGTGGCGATGTAGGTCCTGTTTCTACTATTTTGCTGCTTCATCATTTTGTTGCCCTTATCCCAATTTATTTGGGGTGCAGCACATCTTCTTCTTTCATTCTTGTCTATTACTCATCATCTCATCAGACACCTCCTTTCTTGCCACATCATCCTTTACACAGTTCATTCATCCTGTTTTTTTGTCTTCCTCTACTCTTATACCCATCCGAATTCATACTCAAAACTTTCTTCACGACATTTTCCTCATTCCTTCGCATCACATGCCCATACCAAGCTACCCGATTACCACACAACTATTTTGCTGCTTACGTGAAGTAGTAATATTAATGTAAAATTTCAAAATATCTTAATTTTTACTAACTAATGCAAAAGTTTCGTGAGGATGTTTGCTACTCTTTCACGTAAAAACTACTAAACGCTTTTGGATGATATTTCGCACACAGATAGTTAAAACCTGAATTTACACATAAGTTGTATTTTTTGTACCGATAGAATACCTGAGGGACAATTACCGAAAACCACGCGGGCCAAGTCACGGGCAAAAACTAGTTGTTTAATATTGTTAAGATATTAAAGGTTCCCTATTCAGTCATTACCTTCGTACAGGCATGTCTGATGACGTCCATAGAGATATTATTAACCATTACATTAACATTAATCCTTTACTAACTTATAAAACTGATAACTCCCGCACATTGAAAAATGCTTATTTTTCTTATACATTCAACTATCCTATCCATCTCAAACGCAATATCACAAAATATGAAAAAATAACTAGGTACCCACATAAAAGAAAAAAAAACTGATACATACTATAAGATCCTTGACCTAAAATGATTTGGACAGTATCCTTTTATCAAAAGGATTACGCCAAAGGATTCGCCTATATACGGTCAGTGAGCCACTGGATTATAGGTTTGTCTGATTTGACAGACCATTCTCGAAAATTCTACAAGATTTTCGGGATTGCCTGCTATCATTACTCGTCAGCTTAGCCTGGAATATTCTGGTCCCTTTGAAATAAATTTTGTTATAAGCAATATCCAACTCTTTGTTGAAATTCTAGGGATTTTAATTTGAACGATCATCTAGATGTCTGCTTAAAATAGGCTACAATTTAGGTCCTGTTTGAAGTCAAAGAGAATGCCTAATAAGATATTTTACAAAGGGTATGGCTAAAAGTGACTTGTAGTGGCGTGAGCATGATAACCTGATTTCGATTCCCGTGTCGGATAAAGTATTATTGGGTTTTCCACCAGATATTCCTTGGCCCTGAGTTTTGTTTTAAGTCCGGTTGATGGTAGTAGGCTCGCCCTTGTAATAGATTACAAGGAACTTAAACATAACTGAAAAAATGTGGTTATAGCTGTTATAGGAACACTTCTACGTAACCTTTCTCTTTTTTTTTATTTAATTTAATTTAATGTTGATTAGCTGTTGCCCGCGACCTTTATCTGCGTGAAATTATTTTATAATATTACTTCTCAATTTAAAACGGATTTTGTTGACAATTTCAAGGGTTTTAATATTCTTGCACAGAACGATATTTTTTGTTTTGGGTATGATCCTTTTTCTATTTTCAATAAAAGTAGCCTAGTTTCTGCTTATAGCATCAGCCATCAAAAGTCTCGTCAAAATCGGTCCAGCCGTTTTGGTGATTAGCTGAAACAAACAGACTGGCAGACAGACAAAACTTTAAAAAAAGGTTTTTTTTTAAATATAATTATGTACCGTAAATACTTTCATTTGCATTTAGTAAAAAGCTGTTATTTTAAAATTACAAACGGACACTTCTATTTTATTTATTTGAGATAACACTTGTGTTGGTGTTAAAAACTTAACAATTTCAAACCGAATCATGCAAATGAGTACCGCTAACAGTTACAACATATAATTAAAGGTCAGACGATTGTGCACATGTTGAGCAACGTAGACATGATGTGACCTCCGTTGAGAAAATAAGAGGGCTCTAAGAGTAGTTGAAAATAAGAAATCCATACTTTTGAAGATTATTTACGTGTGCTACATTTATTGAAATATCGTTTTTGTTTGTATCTTTCACAACATCGATACTTTGCTAGAAGAAACAACATTCACAAATTCAAGGCATATTTCCACCAACATAACACACATAATTCTTTGACGTAGAACCAAAACTTCAAAGACAACCACCATCTGGGCAGGTGTGGTGGATTACGGCCCACTCCTTCTCACAGAGACGATTCGAGTCCTTTATCCCAGCAGTGGGAACATTATAGGCTGATTATACTAAGTTTCACGGAGGTAGCTCAATTAAAATAATAACAGCCGTCCGGGTCGATCTTCAAGCTATGAGTGACCGCACATTACATACCGAGTTTCCTCTGTGCTTCGGAAAGCACGTTAAGCCTTTGGTCTCGGCTGTCATTTATAGATCGATACAGGTAGTCAGTTGCTCGAAAGTCTGATAACCAGTCTTGCTAAGGTGGATCGTATTATTCAGTCCTAACTGGGCTGTGGAGGTCAGATAGGCAGTCGCCCCATATAAATTACTAAGACTAGTAAACTTATACTGTCACTTACGGGATATCTTCCGTGATTGTTCATTATTTTGAGCTCCCGATATTTCGGGGCGGCGCTTTTAGCATAAGTTTAATTGTAAACCGTGAAAGCTTAAAACAGTGTTTGAAAATACTGGTATACACCTGCATCCGGTTAGACTGGAAGCCGACCAAAACATAGTTGGGCAAAAGTGAAGCAAATGTTACGCTAAGTTTTACCGCATAGCTCATACCTCGTACGAAAGACGAAGAATAACTCCAAGAACACTTTCATACATTTATAATTACGCATAATCCTATATAAATAATTCAAAGGCATTTCCTCGTGTTCGGGAAATATCAACGTTATTTCGGGGAGTATTTTTCGTGACAGACACAACTTGAACCCGTCATCTTTAATAAGGGTGATGTCAAGACGCGTTAGTTTTATATGAATTACTATATTTTGACTTTTGCTCTTGGTATTGGTAATATTATATTATGTGCTTTATTTATTTCTATACAAATCTAATATAAAATATTCCTTAAAATAAAAACAATATATAAATATTTAAAATAAAAAAAATTGTAGCCCACCGGTATCTGGAACAGGTTCCAAGCTACCGGCGGGCAGGGCTCCAGAGAGAGGAACCTCCTAACAATATGAGCTGTGTCCAGGAGTACTGCTTTCTGAATCAAGCTCTTGATCCAGCTGTCTGAGGAAAGCCTCCTCAGGTATTGATTGAGGCTCTTGGTAATTAAGCCATGGGCTGATACAACTATCTTCACAATGATCGCTGAGTTTACATCCCACTGGTTGACAACCTCGCGAGCCAAGTCAAGATACTAAGTTATTATTAACGCGATTATGTCATGATATAAAGTAAATAAAGTCTGACTAGTACTGAGTCGATCATGCATGGAAATCTTAAATTTGTCAGCATGAGTTTTTTAAACTGATGAGGTATGCGTACCTGCGCAACGCAAGTACCTAAGGGTGAACTATGGATATGCAGAGCTGCTGCATAACCCTTTGGGGTGTACAGGTGTGATGTTAAGTTTCCAGTAATTTTCTCATTGGAGACTTCTCGCTAGTCTAACAATTCATGGTAAATACAATATTAATTATGTATTTTTTTATTTGTTATGAAGATCTCAAAACAATTGGAGGATTAATTGTTATTTCTTCAATTATTTCACATTCTGAGCTTCTGTCATCCCCAGTTTTGACTACCTTTTAGAACATCTTCGTATAAAGCCAACCAATTAAAATTAGATATCTATTTGAATTTGAATCATTCTCCTGCCCTTATCCCAATTAAATTTGGAGTCGGCACAGCATGTCTTCTTCTTCCATACTTCTCTGTTACTCGTCATCTCATCAAACACCTCCTTTCTTGCCATATCATTGTTTACACAGTCCATCCATCGTTTCTTTGGTCTTCCTACTCATATACCCATCCACATTCATTCTCAACACTTCCTCGCGACATTTTCCTCATTCCTCCGCATCACATGCCCGTACCACGACAACCGATTGCCACACAACTTTTCAGTCACCGACGCCACTTTCAAACTTCCTTTTATATACTCATTTCTTATTTTATCTATTTCAATTTGAATATTAAATTAAATTGCCAGCACTAAGCACCCAATACAAAACTAAAAGATGATGCAAAGGAAACTTAATGTTCTCGTCAACATTTGCACCAAAGAACAAATTGCAAAACACAATGCAACTTCGTATTGTAGTTCGTTCGATGATGTTTAACGTCCATTGATTGCTTAACACAGGATTGACGTTACGATATGTGTGTCAATCCGCAATGGTGTTGTTGCATGATTGATAGGTCACTACGCGGTTGAATGTGTGAGTAACTGTTTGTATTGGATTCTGTAAAGTTCTGGCAGATTTCAACGCTGAATCTTTGATAGGGTATCAAAAAAGTCTGAGGACAGAACGATAGTAGAAGATTTTTATTCGGATTTTTATTTGACCTTAGCTCGTTGAAGACCGATTGCTTTATAATAACTAATGGATAAATTATTTTGATAAATAATTTGAAGTACTTTCTTAAAATCAGGATAGTGCAACAATGATGGTTAATTTTATTCGGTACAAATGCAAGGCTTGTCGTGTTTCATTATCCTATATGTTTTTTTAAAGTTTTTTTGTCGCTCTTAATCATTTACATTTTCATTTATCTGCAAAATGCTACCCCTCTCTTGGTTTGCAATAAAAATTACTCAATTTCCAACTCTCATCTGTCTATTACGAAATTCATTCATAATTTACATTTGAATAAAAAACGCTATAAATAAAATTACCACTCAGATTGAGTGTCTACTTAGAATTTATGGCCATTAGACGCATCACATATTAACCTCAAGCCGAACCGTCTCCCGACTCTAAACCTTAATCCCTTGTGATAAGATGGCAATGAAACACATTTAGCACAGTTGTACATCACGTAATATAAATCCTCTTCGCCAATGCTGTGACATGGACACGTACTCATTGAGCTACTCACCTCGATACGCTCAGGTGACGACAATGTTTGTAGACACGCGAACCATTGACGCGTCTGTTTGAATGAGTCGTACAAACGTCTTTATAAGTGGTCAATGTATCATGTTTATGGCGATGTTGTTGTAAAAATATTCTCACGCGATACGCCCGAGGCTACGCCTTTCACTTTCGATACAGAGATTACTTGTCACGTACTCGTTTTTATGTCAGCTGTGTAATGTTAGGTTTAACACAATGGTTGTTAAGGGTCAAAGTTCAACGATTCTTTATTATGAGTATGGTGATTACGTACATTACATGTATGTTAATGTGTTGTTGTTTGTTGTTTTCTCTGTTTATCGAGTAAATAGGGTAACCTAACATTTTACTGGGATCGCGCATGTCTATCGTGCTTAAACCAATTTAATCTTTTTTTTTGTACCTACAGAATGCTCATTTAATCTCAATAAATTAGATATTTTTTATGCCACGACTTAATGTCAGCCCCTACTTCCATTAATCCCAGGATATTATGATTAAAAAATAAAATCATTCGCTAAACTTAAGTGCGGTCAGCTAATGTGGGGAACTGCAGACCTTGAGAAGACTTGCTTGACCATAAAATCAAAGCCACTTAATATAATAAGCAAAACCTACAAGATAACCTCTGTTTTTATTTAGGAGTAAGCATTTACAAAATTTTCGAGCCATTTAATTTTATCATTTGCTTTAAGAGAAGCTCGAGGCTAAATATTATTTCGCCACGAGCTTCATCATAGCCGCTCGTGTCGATCTTTAGGTTAAGCCGTGCTTACCTTGGTTGGTCCGAGGATGGGTGACCACATATTACACACCGCCTTTCCTCCGTGCCTCGGAAAGCACGTTAAGCCGTTGGTCCCGGCTGTCATTTTTAGATCTTTGACAGTCGTTACAGGTAGTCAGTGGCCCGAAAGTCTGACAACCAGTCTTACGAAGGCGTACCGTATTATCCAGTACTAACTGTGTTGTGAAAGTCAGATAGGCAGTCGCTCCATGTAAAATACTGGTATTCAGCTGCATCCGGTTAGCCTGGAAGCCGACCTCCACATAGTTGGTAAAAGGCTAGGCAGATGAATTTAAAGAAATTTAAGAATTTAAATTACGCAAATTATCTTTAGACCCAAGTAAGGCTTGCCATAACCTTGCATATGTGAGCAGCACCTAGAAATCTGTCATTGATTTATACCACTATTAGTATACGATTTATGCAATAGCTAGAGGTATATACACTTAAGTTTCCCATACAACAGGTCATGACCTATTGTTTAGTCATGAAGAGTAGCTGACAAGACATATTAATATTGCAGATGTGTATGTATTTGACCTGGGGGTCTAAAATAGACGTTCAGAAGAATCTTAATTGGATATAATATGAATCACGACACAGACGCATTTAATATTATAAATCGTCACATTCTTCTTTTTTTTTTATTCTTTTATGAATCTGCTAAAGCGGCCGTTTTGGCCCTCTAGTAGTTGCTTTACGGTTTTTATTAAAATTAATAGTTTTTTTTTTTTTTTGAATATTATTAAGTCGAAAACTACTGAAATTGTCTTACTGATCCGTAGTCAAATAGTAGTGGAAATGATACTGCTTACTCTTACCACATAAGGATGATAAAGCAATAATGAAGGTGACTGTTACTCTGTAACAGGATTTTCCTGTATCGTGAGAGCTTTTACACTAAAGAGGCATAACACCACAAAACCAATGGCTCAAAAATTCAAAAGCGCCATTGCATAACTTCGAAATTCGAAAGGTGAATCCGCAATGACTTTAATCTCAATTTTAAGAGCAAGTGAATTCACTTTCCTGTCTTTGCGGTTACTTGAGTGAGGTTCAATCTGTTTTTTCACTTCATGGGACCAATTGAAGTATTTTTTCAAGATTATGAAACCTATATTTTTTTTTTATTTCAGGTAAGTAGGCCAGTTACAGGCACTTTTGAATTGTCGAAACAAAGACAACAATGAAATGTAGCTACAGTCACAGTCACAAAGCATAAAAACTGCGAAAGTACTGTAGTTGCCCACCCCCTAGCGTAGATCTCTATGGAGAAGGTAAAGAAATATTGAAGATGTACTTTTTTTTCGGATGGTAAAGCATCAAATGACCCCCCCACTCTGGGCGGAGCGGAAGGGAGTGTCAGACTTGTACTGACTAAAACCCATCCACGTACCTTCTTTGCCCTTTGTGTTCCAGGGCCACGGTATCTCTTTCGAACAGTCCCGCAGCCCTTGAAGATGTACTTCACATTAGACTTTCATAGCAACGAAATATAATGATTTATAAAACCTACGATACAATACAGGAGACATCGTGATAATTGATGATTTTAAACAAAAACTGCGTAGGTTAATTGGTTAAGTTTTCTTCAAATTAAATGCGTACTCACGGGCAAACTCAACTTCTATAAAATTTAAGAATTTATCACCAAAAACTCATTCAAACTTTATCGAAACTATTCACATTATAATTCGACCCCAACTATTCTGCTGACTCCGCACCGAATTATCGCGTCGTTAATTAGAACCACTCACGGTTGTTAGCAACCAGTGAAGCGACAACCGTTGTCAGTTGAACGGTTGATTGATGAGGGCCGGTCAATCGATGACACCGAACTAACGGCTCTTTTAGTTATGTGTCGAAAGCTTTGTTCGCACTGAGGCACATTTGTTACGGCACAGGTTATGCAATTCTGCCGTACTTACTATCTATCATCTTCTGTAGTCTTTCCTTTCTCCAACTTTGTGAGGTTCGGTGATGCAGCTGGTTACCAATCACCATCATCATCTGCCTAACCTTTTCTCAATTGTAAACTAACTGACACTGACACTAAAACACCTCAAACTACCTAAAACAACACTAACTACCACACACACATACTCACACACTCACACACTGACACCACTGTCACTAAGTGTAACTGTGTGTGTAACTGTGGTGGCCGGTGTCCAGTTTATCTAAATGCAAATATTTTACTTGGAGCGTCTGCCTATCTGACCTCCACAACCCCGGTAGTACTGGGTAACACAATACCCTTTGGTGTCCCCATACTCGCTACACGGGGTGGAAAGGACACCGGCGCGAAAACGGTTACCACGTATTCAGTACAACATTCTGATCTTCCCCCCCCACATAGAAATTTTTCATCGGTTATGAATAGACTCGGTTGGGATTTCATAAGAAAAGACTAGTGGACTGTATTTATAGGTGTAATACCACAATTAACATATAAGACCGTACAAGGAAATGCCCGGAGTGGCCGGCGTCTGTGAGCTCAGTGTCGTGGTAGGACGCGCAGCGGCGCTCGCGAAGCCGGGTTCGGTACCGCGAGCCCAGCGCCCTCCCCGCGGTTATTCATGCTTAAGTGAGGCGCCGACAGTTATTAAAAAAAAACAGCTTTTTCCTACATAATTACAATACCTATACGGTCAAAATATATCATGTTTTTTTTTTTTGTTTTTGGGGAGGCCTATGTCCAGCAGTGGACGTCTTTCGGCTGAAATGATGATGATAATGATATCATGTTTTTCAGCCGTATCCCTTCCACCCGGTATGTGTAGTCATGAATCGTGATCAATAACTGTGAACACGGTTTAATGTTATAACCATAGGGTTTTTCACTGATAGGCTCCCCGCGACTATTGTTACGACAGTTGATCCAGCATTGTTCGTTTTCCGAAGATTTCTGGGCAAAACGGTTCTAGGGAGAGACCAACTATACGTTATATATTATTGTTGATAGGTATTATCTTAATCAATTTAGTAACTCATTCATGAGTTTGAGACCATTTTCTTACTCAATAAGTGCCTAATTATTATCTGCAACACGCCAACACAAAATAGCTAGTTACTAAGGTACGTGAATATTAAAATCTAAACGCAAATTCTAATTGCATATTAAGTTACAATTTCTAAAGGTTTCATTTGAAACAATATACTTTTAAAACGCTAGATATCAGCTTACCCTTACAAACAAGAGTAAATTGGATGAGGTTAATATGCCTCGGTCTTGAAATTAATTATTTCTTTTTAAATATACACCTACGTCCCACATCTACAATTTTGTATGTATCAGGCTGTTTGTTCCGCCTTATGTCCAACTTTTCAAAATCTAATGTATTTTATGCAAACTAGAGTGAAAATGAGCACTTTTTGAACATCAGAATAATATTCCTCCATAACGCTTAATTGTCACTATTTCTTATTGCGTGTGTTGTGCATAAAAACCCCAGCAAAACATTCCGTCTGCTATGTTACAGCGGACATTGAAGAACAACTTCTAACATCATCATAAATACGTCTACCTTTCTTAATTATATAACACCGGTATTATACTCTAATATATTAGCAGTATAACTCCTTATCCTCATAATAGAAAACTGGTAACGTACGGTGGTGCACCACGGTTCGCAAAACGTGCCAGTAAAAATAAATTGAATCCGTTTATAAGGCGGCCTCGAAACTGTTTTGGAGGCGCGAGATGCGAATGATCGTGAAATCGGAAAATGATGAGATACATAGCTTAGCGAGTAAATTCGCATATACGAAAAAGTTAAGAAAAAAATACGCTTAATTCAATTTCTTTTTCGCTGGAAGTTTTTTGGAAATTCTCTTAGAGGCCTCGCCCACGGTGACTTTTTGTAGCAATGCTGTCGCGTATGTGTATCGATACAGCTGCGATGCTGCCGCTAGCTGTGTACCCTTGCCCAATTCTGAACGCGCGATAGTAGCGATGCAGAAGCGCGTTAATAAAACGCACGACATCGCTGTAAAAAGTCGTGGTGGTGTATTTTTGTGAAAACGCAACGCAAGTAGAACGAAAATGAAATGAATATGAAAATACAGTAAAATGTAAATAAACAACTACTTTGCAGACTCAATTTTGTGTGAATTATATCATTCAAGTTTATAAGGTTCTTGAGAATAACAATAAAAATAGTTCAACAACATATCTTCGGGTTTTTTGAACTCATGACAGAGTTGTGTACAATTTTTTCAAGTCCCTTTCCTAGATTGTGGCCTCGACTACTCAAAAGCAATTCACGGAAACATATATTTATCTTTCATCCATGACCTCACTGCAGTCACTTAATTCATATTCTACCTTATGTATGCGACTTAAATATTAAAAACCCTTTTCCAGTCCAAGGCTGGAGTCATAATGCGGGGGCGACAAAATGTTATTTAAATATATGGAGACGCTGACTTAGGTACTTGCATAAATTCGGTATGTTCTTCTAATTAATGCATTTTCAAAGAGAGAGTGGTTAAGGCCCTTCACCCACTGCATCGCTGCTAACGAATTAGATTCGCGCAACAGAAGCGATGCAAGGGCGCGATGTTCTTTCCGTATTAGACGGTTTGGGCCCAGGTGGACACGTTTATTGCAGCGGCAAAGGCGCTATTCAGGTCGTCAAGAGTGCAGGTAAACGGACACCTGGGACACTCCAGCAGGTGGGGCATAGTTTGATCCGGAGTGCCGCACTCGAACTCGATGATGGAGAAGCCAATAATACCCCATTTTGCCAGATTATGTTTACAGCGGCCTACTTGGGTACGCAATCGATTCAGAGCTTTCCAAATAGGCCATTGTAGTTCACTGCCAGGAGCCAGATGTTCTTGGGGCTTTAAGAAGTCGTGTTCTGACTACATCGGGGAAATAAAGAATAGAGGAAGATGGAAGAGTGCATTGCGACAGCATCTCATTTGTATCACTAAAGCGGGACAGCTTCGCGATAATAACGGCAAATAATCATGGTTCTATGGGCAAAGGTACACAGCCAGTGAATAATTCATAAGAATCGCGGCTGATTTGAGTTACTGTCGCTGCTGCATCGCTGCAAAAAGACGCGGTGGACGAGGGTTCTAAGGCTCAGAGCCATGACCCCTAACTACTAAATGATATATGAAGCTGTGAGACTTATTATTAGTTAATTTTATGCGTTCAAACTTGTAGAGGTTAATTAATCAATTTGTTTTAAGCTTCGAAGTTAAATAAGTACTTTTCAGCTTAAGTGACATATAAGGATTTGGAATTTTGCGAGAACGTTTTTGCTTAATGAATTTTAGGAATTAATCATGTTCTATCTACAAGTTTCGATGAATAATTTAACTTTAACTTATATTTATTAGAATAACTGTTTGAAATTCTATTTATGAAATGCCTAAAGGTATTTAAAAACATTGAACTTCAACAAAGTAAAGCTTCTATTTTCTGATAGCATTACGCCTATTTTATCCAATGAGTAAGACAGGAAGTTAGCTACACTTTTCCAGACCTGAGATCCGACCCCAGGACCCCGTACTCACCAGTAGCGAACACTAGACCAACACGACTCCTATTTCCATCTGATTCTAAAACATACAGTTAGAATCTACTTCATCTAAAGTGACCTTTTCTCTAAAAACACATTCATGTTAATATTAACCAACAAGAAAGTATTTTGTCGTCTACTTCTTTACCATAGAAGCTGTTGTATACTTAGTAAAATTTTAATCTCTTTGTTGGTCCTTGTAGGCGAAAAAATGTATTTTGGTCCCTATCTGATTTTGGATAGCATTTTGGTAGTAGGTCACCTTTTTAGACCCACATGGGATCCACAAAACCAGTGAAACCACGTACGCCCACATTTACTTACATATTGTTCTATTATGTGCGTCGAGAACCTTTTGTCTTCGGCCTAGGGTTCTATTTGTCATGTATAAGGTCACGTGAAATGCGTTCTTGTTTAACCACGTGAGTTGAGGGACGATACTCTTATGGACTGACCACTTTGCTATTTACAGGGTCAAAATGATGAAAAGGATGAAATCTATTCATGGAAATGTACTCACAATTGGATTATTCACCGTTTTCAGGTGTTTCTTTTTATTACGAGCGTTTCTCTCCGGCATCGTTTTAATTAAGAGTAATTAAAAAACACTGTTAAACAAAGTGAACAGACAGACAACTGCAGTTTATTTCTTACAAAACGGACAAAACAAAACAATCTTTAGACTTAGGACGACATCTACAAACGTTACTTAACACGCCTGTTGGTACTGGTACATGACATGGTGTAAGTCGATGTATCTTTACTTCCTTACTAATATTATAAATGCGAAAGTAAGTTTGTTTGTTACCTTTTCACGCCTAAACCACCGTACCGATCATCCTGTTTGCATTTGTGTTGTCACGTGAACAGAAACGGACATAGGATACCTTTCACCCCAAAAAAAGTACTGTTCTCGAGGAAAACAAAATAACGTTCTTATGATAATAGATGGCGCCACGTGTCTTTAGAAAAATGATTGAATTATATTATTATAAAAACTTAAGTAGTTTAATTGTAAAATTCTAAATTAACGCGAGCGATGCCGCGGGCAAAAGCTAGTCGTTTATATATCTCGGTTTTAGTTCGCCGACAAATGTTACGGTAAATGCGCAATCTGATTAAGTAAGTCAGCTACTAACCCACCAAATTCAGAAGACAATCAGCAAAACAGATGCGACCTACAAGTTCCGCCATTGCCCCAATTCCATGCATTACCGCCAGATTCTTTTATTACTTAACAAGATTATAAAGTGAAATGAAGATTATCCACTTACACAAGATATCCGGTCACCGGTTGTGTAATAAAGTTAGTGGCACACTAGTCGATGAATCATCCTGGTTTATGGTCGTACCGTCATAAACATAGCCTCCTTTATAGTGGGTCGAATATGGCCGGCTGGCTAATGTCCACCGTGTTTGGCAGTGCATCATATTTTAGTAGTATTATGATGTAAGATTAGAGGATGTAGATATTACACGTATGCTTACTCTTGGAATTTACGGAGTTGATTTTGCATAGAGGACAGTACTTTGTTTTAATAAATGTTTAGTCTCCAGTTTCTGAAACCTTTCTCGTGTAAAGCAGTATAGCTACTTCATCATTTAGCACTAATAGTATTTCTCCTAAGGGTTACGTAGAATGGTACCTATTATACAGGGTGTAAACGGACCCTTCACGAAGCCATCAACCAAGCATTCTTATTTTCTTTTTTCTTTTTTTTATAGGCTTTGCCCCATACTAGGAATTTCTCCTGTATCGTGGGTGCGTTTGCAAACATTTAAACTCACATACACAAACAGCCAGACCCGGAACAACTACATGAAGGCCATACAAATATTTGTTCCGTGCGGGAATCGAACCCGCGACACAAAGCGCAGCAGTCAATCGCTTAGCCACTGCGCCAACCGTGCCGTCAAATTTTTGAATTCTGTACATCAAACTAAGTCATCAACACAGGAATTATTGTTGGGTTACGGTTTTGTTTTTTTTGGTGATATATCATGTTTTATGGTAAAACTAAATGTAACACACTTAAAACGTTGTGCTGATGGATTCATTAAATAGTAAATGGGGTCATGGAGGTATTTAAAGAAAAGTTATAATCTTAAAAACTAGTATCTAAAAAAACACTTGTGAAAAAGTTGAAATTTTGACCCCTAATACCTCCGTAACTAGAAGGTTCCCAGGTATGGTCTAGAACAAAAAAATATTCCAATGACGAGGAGAATAAGTGCCTTTCGGCTTCGTTAAGGGTCTATTTATACCCTTTAGTACACTCGTATTTCGCCAGTTATGCTAAAAAAAAATCTGGTGAAAAAACTCAAAAACACAACAATGTAGCAACTAATAATCTAGAATATTCGATAAACTTACCTAGACAGATGATCTGCTTACAAACTTGTCTAGTTTTTTGCGCTCGGGAACATCGTTATACATGCTTCAAGCCACCAACTGTTTCTCATCATACTTACAAAAATTCTTTTGAAGAGACTCTTTTTCTGGTTACCTATTGATTATGTAAAAAAATGTGGAAAATATGACCATGTTTATCCAAATCCATACTTTTATCCATACTTTAATATGAATACGAAAGTAACGCTGTCTAAGTATTACTTTTTTACAACTAAACCACAGACTGTTTATTATGCGACAAAGGTATACTTAGACATGGAGAAGAACCAATATTGAAATAAGAAATGACGAAGGCACAAGCAAAACCTATTCTGGAATATACAACAAAAGTTGTGTATTTTTAGGGTTTTATTTCCATAATATATAACAAAGGCAGTGCATATGTACGACTTTACTCCCAAATTAACACGTAAAAATGTCAGTCGCCTACATTCTCGTCAATGTGTGTAACACAATTATGTTAGGATGTTACAACACAATATACATAATTTAAGTAAGTGAATAGACGGACAAACGGAAGCAATAAAACGAAAATATTGTGCTTCATACCTTACAACGTTCAGTGTCAACAATAAATAAAAACGAACTCTAAACTGTATGAAACAAGGTCCATATTCCAGTATAAATGTTTCCTTTCACGACATAAACTTTGATATTGCTGAATACAGTATATCCATATCAAAGGGCTATTCGTCAAAATTAACGTTTCCTTCAAATGGAATAGAGATGTAATTTCTTACAAGCGCTAAGGCGTCGAAAAATTTCAGCTTTGCCGTCAAGAAATCCAACTTAAATTACATTGGATCCGGCTCGAAGGACCAGATTGAAAGGGTTTATCTTTGCTGCCATATATTAGCTTTAGTCAGGCCTAGGTAATAGGATCGTACGTATTTTATTATGTGTCTATCTTCAGGCTATTTTGCGTCAAAGAGAGCTGAATTTGGAATAGCAAAATGAGAGATATTATACCACTCGCCGACTTTTGTCTACGCAGCAATATTGTCTCACAGTCTGTCTTAGTACAACAAAGGGATTGTATCGGGTAGGTGGGGTTTAGATAACGTCGTACGGCGAAAATTGGACATCTAGTTTCGAGCCAGTCACTATGTTGCTGTCAGCCTTGATTTCCCACATTGTCTGCAGATAAAGTTATTAGAGATGCATCTTGGATTGAAGGACCAGTTTCTACCTAATTCCTTTATAAGGACCAGGAATGTTTTACATGCTTTAACTGCAGGAACCCTAAAATCCCGGTTCTACTACCGTGGTCAATACAAAAAACTACCCGTTAACTTGACGAATCAATAGTTTCATAACTTTGATAGTATTTTCCCGCTTGTAATCCTTTTTATTCTTTCTGTATCCTTTTATTTTATTTATTTGTCTACTTGTTGCTGGTATTCATTTATTTTCTTACATTTATCAAGAAATATTTATTTTATGATAACAAAACGGTTCGACTTTCCTCGTAACAACGGCGCTTTGTAAACACACTATACCAACAAAATGAACATCATATTTCAAGGGATATTTTCTATGGCGATACCTGGTCATTTACTATTTATTATTGTTTGTGTACCAACGATTAAGAAAGAACCAGGTTGGTCTTTTTGTCCGGAAGTATAAGGTATTATTTGGATTATTTCCTTTATTGCTACAGTTATTTTTAGACGTTGGAAGAACAACCCATTATATGACTTGTTTCAGAATATAATTAATATATCTTATAACCAAAATTTTGAAAAATACTAATTTTCTCCCGACTGAATTTTATCACGGCGGCCAATATTAGAGATTAGCGAAGTACATAAAAAATATCTTTCACAAGAGTGAATGTACTAAAGCAGGTGCACACCTCCCTCCCTAATCTCAGAAACCGATGATACGGCATGCATAACAAAGTATACAATGGATAAATTGTGACTTGATACCGTGTTTTACGGATAAGGGTGAAAAGTGCGTACCAAAAGTGTTACAACCCAATCTCAGCTCTCAACAGCCGATCCCGTCATCCGTGGTCCACACCCACCACTGTTATTGTTATCACTATCACACATGAATCTCGCGCGAACTGTTTTCCATCTCATTGTTTCCATATGTAAATCTAGGGGCGGATCGAGTTCCCTCTAACATAATATATACTACTACTGAGCCCTCTGACTCCGTCCCTTATTTCATTTGGTTGCCGTAGATGTAATAATATTATATTTGATGTTCATGAGAAAATCTGTTGGTTATCGTAGCATGCAAATTGTAAAAGAGTTGGGTAAGGGTTTCCTTGTGTTGTTGTAGATGGGCGATAAATTAGATTTGTTTCTTATGGGAGGGTAAACAGGTCAGTGAATCACTTGATAGCGATTGGTTATGGCCACTTGAAAACATCCATAGAATTGCAGTTTCCCACCGGAGACAATAAACAAGTGAGAGCGACATTCTATTTTATCAGCTATAATGATAATAAAAAGGTCTCAATTAATAAAAACGTTAGATACGGAAAAGATTTAGAAAAAGAGCTCATGACTAAATCATAACAGTCACTCGGGTCGATCTTCAGGTTAAGCCGCACTTGCCTAGGTTGGTCCGTGGATGGGTGACCACCCATTACGTGCCAAGTTTCCTCCCTGCCTCGAAAAGTACGTTAAGCCGTTGATCTCGGCTGCCATTTGTAGAACTTGACAGTCGTTACACGTAGTCAGTGGCCCGAAAGTCTTGACAACCAGTCTTACCAAGGGGTAAAGTATTATCCAGTACTAACCGGCTTGTGGAGGTCAGATAGGCAGTCACTCCAAAAGTAAAAAGACTGGAAACCGACTCCAACATAGTTGGGAAAAGGTTAGGCAGATGATGAGATACTGAAAATATTATATCTATCTTATTGAAAGCGGATATAGTTGTACGAAACGATTGTCAGTTGTCTAAGCCCTCTGAACGAAGTTAAAATATTTCATGATTTTGTTCTGTGAAATTATTAGATTTCACAGGTGGTCCTGCGAATGTCGGGAAATATAGAAGTGAAACATACATTACATTTACGGAATTTATTATTAATGTGTGCCCTTTCTCTCGGAGTGTTGAAATGTGTAGATAATTTAGCAAAATAAATTCTTGTTACTGTATAAGTTCAGGCGACTTCTACTAAAGTTAGTTGTGTAAGGAGAGATAAATATATAATAAGGCGACATGTCGCACGCATGGTAAAGAAACTCGTTTATAGCTCTAGTGTGACTACGAATCTTCTGGACTTAACTGGTGAAGTATTTGCCACTTTTCTTGATTTTCGGTTTTTTATCCGATATTCACTTATTCTCTGATCTGTATCATTTAGCTTTCTTACCTTTTCTTTTTTTCTTCTCGTTTTAAATCATGACTATGCCGGGAGTCTAAATTCGTTTGATAACAACAGGCTCGTCATCAAATACACAGAACTTCAATATTACTGGCCAAATTAATGTGGGTGTTCTATACAAGGTGTAAATGGACCCATCACGAAGCCACCTAACAAGCATTCTGTATATCAAACTAAGTAACTGTATCCTAACACGTTTTTGCTGCGAGACGACTTTTTTTAGGACGAGAAATCACGTTCTGCGGTGGGACTCAATGCACTCAAAACATTCTGCTGAATTCAATTGCAATTGCAATCATGCATTGAATATTACAGGGATCATGAAGTTATTTTAAATTAATCCTTAACACAAATTGTTTGTAATGACGGGGAGAACAAGGGTCTTTCAAATTTGTTAATTTTACACCCATTAGGTACCTACACCTCTGCCTTACGCGTCGAGGAGCACAGGCATTGTGTTTATTTTATTACGTACTAAGATGATTCAAGCCAGAAACTATGTAGTATGTCACACTCGCTGTTTTACTGTAGATACTCAAAACATAAGAATCATCTCAACATTGGCGTGTTCAAAATGATTGTGCGTAAATATTTGAAATTTTTGTAACTACTCGATGCATTTCATGTTGTAACGCAATAAATCATTCGACATTTGAATAGCCATTAGTTAAGAAATTTCTAGCTGTTGCTCGTTTCTTCATCTTGAAAGACGTGGAAATGTGTATTGTTACTATACACTCTAGCATCGTCATCTGCCTAGCCTTTTCCCAACTATGTTGGGATCGGTTTCCAGTCTAACAGGATGCAGCTGAATACCAGTATTATACATGGAGCGACTGCGTATCTGACCTCCACAACCCAGTTATTACTGGGTAATACGATATCCCTTGGAAAGACTGGTTGTCAGACTATCGGGCCACTGACTACCTGCCACGTCTGTCAAAGATAAACATCTAAATGACAGCCGGGACCAATAGCTTAACGTGCTTTGCGACGAACGGAGGAAACTCAGTATGTAATGGGTGGTTGGCCACCCACGGACCAACCTATACCTAGGTTGGTCCGTGGGTTGTAGCGCGGCTTAACCTAAAGATCGACCCGAGTGGCTGTTTTTATGTCGCCACGAGCTTTTCTTTTAGCCACAAGCTCCACTGTATAAAAACCTAACACTAGCTCCACTGCAGTATAAAATATACATAATAGGTCTTTACTTATATCCTCTTGGATATAAGTCCTTAGCGAGAATATAAAGGTCAAAGGAATCACGCGTGCCTCAAATCATGTTTAGGAGCTTTCGTCAGTAGTGAGTCGTATTTGGTTTGCTTATGTAACGATTTGACATCCAGAGAAAACTGTGTTTATACACAGATTTCTCTGGATGTCAAATCGTTTTTTCCAAAAGAAATGTATATAATGTTCTTACGAATACTACACGAGGCGTCCTTTTTGGCCTAGTGGTCGCAATCACGACTGCTGAGCATCAGTTCCTGGGTTTCAATTCCCAGGTCGGGCAAATTGTTATTTGGTTTTCCAACAGCACAATTTCCTAGTAGCAGCCACGGAGTCTGGATTTGTGCCCGATTGATGGCAATATTGTCGTCCCCTATTACATGGGAGTTAAAACATTACTGACGAAATGTGAACCTCTGTCTAACCCTTCGAGGATTACAGGCGTGATGTTATGTTATGTTATACGAGACGTCTAAATAAATAATATTTTATTGCACTCATTCGTTTACATAAACGAGAATGAAACCTAGAATCAGTCTCTTTTAAGACAACTCTAAAAGTTTCTGATAGAAAATGATCCATTGCTAAGACCTAAAACCCACCTTTGATATTCAATAACAATACCTAGATCAAGCCCCACCAGCACATTACTTGTCCCAGTTTTATTTATTTGTATCACAAACACAATTGCTTTCATAAGTCGAGGAAACAAGTGATATTAACACAGGTGATGTTTCCTACGACGCGAACAAAGATTTTCATAGAAAAATATTGAGACATCTATTATTTAGGTAAATATAGTGCAGACGTTTTTATGTGTTCTTGTTACGCGTATCGGTTCTGTGTCGATGATAAAATTGAGTTGATAATATTGTAAACATAACATAACGACACGGCTGTAATCCGCGAAGGGTAAGCAGAGATGTATCTAATAGTACGAGTACAAACATAACATATTTCAACAGTTCTGTTGGTTATGTTGCTTATGTAATGAGGAGGGATAAAACGCATATATGTGACTAAAAGAGTGTTGGGTATGAATGATGATGGATGGAGAGGGAGAGGAACGATAAAGAAAAGATGGATGGATTGTGTGAGAAATGATATGAAAGAGAAAGGAGTAAATGATGCCGTGACGTCTGACGCGTGACGGGGACAATGATAGAAGAAAACGTGTTGCTACCCCAAGTAGAATGGGACAAGGACAGAAAGATGATGATGACATTGCTTTTTAGTGTGAAAACAAATGTGCCATCTTATTAACGTAGGATTCTTCAACACAGGTTCAACTACCACAGGAGTCGAATTCCACACACAATGTACAATGTTTTCTGTCAATAAATATTTTTTTGATTTTATGTTCATGTGCTGAACAAAAGCCTCGCCTCTGTAAGATGGAGTGGTCTATCACCACGCGGGTCCATTGTAAGTTAGTGGGTGTCACAGAAAATGTGTAAACGGATACTCCACGAAGCCGTCAACTAAGTATTCTGTACATCAAACTAAGTAACTGAACACAAATATTCCTGGGAACTCCTTTTTTGGGTGAAAATCTCGGTTTACGGTTGGACTCAATGTAAAGCACTGAAAACAATGTGCTAATGGATATTTTGAATAGTACAGGGGTCCAGGAGGTATTCAAAGTAAAGATATAACGTTAAAGACTTATATAAAAAAACAAATAGAGAGCACTGATGATGAAGTAAATACTGATACTGTTAGCCTGCGTCATCCCACTGCTGGGCAAAGGCCTCTCCACATAACTTCCAATTGTTTCGATCCAGGGCTAATGTGGGCCACTGGTCGTTGGCTTGGCCAGTTCGCCCGCCATCTTCTACGAGGTCTGCCGCGACGCCTTCTGGCTGTGTCAGGGCTTTAGAAAGTGGTAATTTTGACCCACAGCTCATTAAGCATGCGGCAGACGTGGCCAGTCCAGTCCACGCAAACCTTCGAAGTAAATAACATTGTTGATAAGAAAATTTGAAAGCAACTAAGATAAAACTGCAAAATTCTGGTCCTATTGTCTTACAGAAGGACCATTCTGATATCAATGTCATATTTTGTTAAGAGTGTCTACGTATTTACCTCTAAATAACATCAAAACCTTTGTCTTTACCTTGATTATAAATAAAAATTGTGCACACAAAATACAAAGGAAATAATAACGAAAAAAATCAGAGCAAACCGATGAATAGAAATCGGGACTTATATGACTTTGTTTGTTTTAACCATTGTTGTCGCAAAAACAGAGTTTATCTTTGAGGTCACTAGTGATGTCCCATGTTTTGTTGTTGACGATATCTTTTCCGTTTTCGGTTTTATTGAAATTCGTGATTACATTTCGTGTCTTTTCTTTCTATATTTGCAGGACCACCGTAGAAACGAGTTTTGTCGACGGAAGAATCGACAAAATGACAGTATTCTTTTGTTGATCTGTGATTTTGTCGATTCTTCCGTTGATGTTGTGGTAAAAGATAAAGCAATTGGTGTGGTTGGTATCATGAGCATGACACAGAATAATACGAGTGCTCCAGATGGACAGTATCACTTTTGGAGGCTATGAACAGTTACAGAATAGTTACAGAACTGATAACAATATTCGTGTCAATTGTTTAATTTAGTATTTTATGATATTTTTTTACCTTTGTATAGATTCTTTTTTATCAATTGTTTGTGAATGTGTGAACATTGTAGGCTTTGTAGATTCCCAGTTGCTTGTTAACTTTTTATTTTGTTCTACATTTTTTGTGTAGTAAGCAACGACGTATTGTCGGGCCCACGCTGTCCCCCCATACTTAAGTACAAATGCTGTATCCATGATAATATTGTAATACCAAATGATTTGAAACGAGTAACCATGGAGTTTTTTGCCGGTTCTTCTCCATAGACCCGAACCGTGCACGTTTTTGTAGACGTTTTAAAGTGCCTATCTGGGCCTATGTGAAATATATATTTTGATTTTGATTTTGAACATCTAAAAAACTGTGTTTTAGTTAGCAAACGCCACCATATTTTTACTAGCCTATTCTGTCCCATTGCTGGGAAAGGGCCTCCCCAATTCCTTTCCAACTCCCGTTGTTTTGCCTTCTCTGGCCATTCATTCAGGAACGAGTCCAAATCATTACACCAGCGTTTCTTGGGCCACCACATTAGTGAGTAAAAATGTCAATGCCCAGTTATATTTTGTAGACCTATGTCCTGTTGTAGGATGCTGGATGTGTGTCATATTTTATTTATCTTAATATGCCGTTCGATCAATGTACAAGCTTAAAAGAAAATTATAAATAATGAAAAATGATGATGTCTTGTAAACTCTGTGTGGAAGGCGTCAATTTCCATAGACGAAGAGTAAAACTACAAGACGTGCATCTAACATGCATAACAGATTAGTGATTAGATATGCATATTCGACGACTAACATAACTTACGCTAACTTAGCATAACGGAATCCAACACAAACAAGATCACAATTTTCCAGTCAATTAATAGTTTATACTTCCCTTGACACAAAGTCTGACAACCGGTCATACCAAGGGATATTGTATTATCCAGTTATCTGGTTGTGGAGGTCCAATGGCTCCATGTAAAATACTGGTGTTCAGCTACAGCTGGTTAGACTGGACCTGACCCCAACATAGTTGGGATAAGGCTAGGCAGGTGTAGGCATGGTTTTCTGTGACCCAAAGGCTGGCTTTTACCTTCGCCAGAGGTAAAGCATTACCATACAACGTGGCAATGTTATCACCAGCTAATGCTACTGCTGAGCATGAGGCCCTGGTTTCGATTCCTAGGTCGACCTAATAGACATTGGATTTTTCTATCAGGTATTACCAGTTGACGCTATATTTTAGTTTGTAGTTAGTTTTGATTCTTTTTATTTGTTATTGAGTTATAATGTTTAGAGTATAAATTACTTATTTTAAAGTCTGAATATACGGGTAAGTTTTGTATCTATATAAAAAAGTTACCCGTTACCCAAATCTTCTTATAAAATCCGTCCCAAAAATACTGTAAATAACTATCAAACATAATGCTTAGTAATGAACAAGTCACAGAGAAATGCATCACGATGCTAATGAGGCAGCGTAGAAAGTGATCCGTAGTAAAATGAATAAGACTGATTGTCAAGCTTTTGACTACACATCGATGTCTCCCATCCACGGACTGACCTCGGCAAGCGTTGCTTAACCAAACATGGCTGTTATTATTTAGTACATCACATAAACGGAGGCGTTGCAAAAGAAGTATGTAAGGGTCGCAGTAGGTGGCGTTCTGTATCTTTTGCTAACACTTCTGGAAAAAAGGTACGAGTTTTAAGTATCAAACAGTCTTCCAAAATGTTCCTAACAAAATACAGTAAATAAATAATTATCAAGCAGAACGCTTAGTAATGAACAACTCACAGAGACATTGCATCACGAATGTTAACGAGGCAACGTAGAAAGTGTTTCGTGTTCCAACGTCACACTTCGTACACATGTCGTGAAGGGTTGTTCACACTTCTACGGTTAGAGTCGACAAGATTTGTGTTGTGATATAAAAAAGAATGAGGAATTGTGATGTAGTATCATAAACAATGGTGTTTCATCTATATTTGAGAGGAATATAATCGTTGTGGAACGTAAAGTACGTTTCGTGTTAAACCGTCACATATCGTGACTTAATATGTAATAATATTGTTCTTTCTTAGACGATCTGATTTGTAAGTATTTGCGTTGCGATATGAAAAAATCCCTTCTTTTTCTCAAACACTATCTTTTACATTTCTTTTTAATTTTTCCTTTCGCAGGTCTGCTGGCAGAAATATTTTAAGAAATATGCTGTACCTATGTACTCAAATATTAAATGTTATTTTCATGTGTTGTCGACTGTGTGTACATAAATAGTAAAATAAATAGATAAATGAGTAAGAACGTAATAAAGTTTACAGTGTGTCACGGTTCGTACAAAATAGTAACCTACGAACTCGGTTAGAACTGTTTGCATTTGGACAGAAGATTAAAGAGACGTCAAGCTCTAATTTCAGGGTAGGTATCGTCTGGTTCTGCTGTAGAACGATGTACAGTTTTAGAAACCCTTGAAATAAAACTTTTACAATAATGCATTCTTGAATACAAACTCTAGTTTCAATCAAAGTCGATATCAAAACTCTAATGCACATTAAACACGAAACAAAGTAAATCAAAACGAAAATGTCCAAAATAACGTAAAAATATTTCGCACACGTATCATGTAAGCTTAATGTACAAATGTGTTGAGTCCTAAAATCAACGCGGTACGCGATACATGATGACATGCAATTAAAATTTCATTGTCACTGCAGAACAAGACAGGGGTATGTAATATTCATGCTTGTTCGTGGTATGTGGTTTAATAACCTACTTGACTTTATATAGATCGTCGATAGATAGCATTAATTTTGCTTTTTGTGCTATCACGAGTGTATACTATGTATATCATTATCTATACACTAGCCAATTTCGTAAGCGATTTTCTCGTAGAATAAGATTGCAATTTTAAGATAAAACGTACCTACGTATATACATAAAATAAATAACATCCCGCCTATAGGGCAGAGGTGTAATTAATATACATCCACACTGACTACCTCGTTGGTCGAGTGGTCGCTGGCGCGACTACTGAGCATAAGGTTCTGGGTTCGATCCCTTCCTACGATTTGGATCGGGCAAACTGTTATTGGGTTTTTAAATCAGGAATTTTTCAATAGCAGCAACGGGGTCTGGCAATAGTCTCGCCACCTATTACATGGGGCTTAAAACATAACTGGAGGCAAAATGTGGGGTAGATAAGACGTATTTCTTAATATTATGGGTTTTAAGGTTCCAAGTTACAACGTTCGTGTTTATTGTGGCGTAGTTTAGAAGAGGGCTACGTCCAGCCGTACACTGCGAAAGGCTGACTTAATTGATTCTTCGTAACAAAATGAAATCACAATCAATACAGGACGAGCAAAAAATAGATAGGTGTGCACATAAATGTTAGGTATGGTTGCTCGTGACTGTACCAAATGTTTCCCTAGATGGTGTACCTATAAAAAGATAAATATGGGATGAATGGTAAAAGAAGTATGAGGAGGTCTTTGCCCAGTAGTTAGTAGTGTAACTTATTTTTGTATATCCGTCTACTTTCAGACTTAGTGGTATTCAATGATATTAGGTCTTTACCTATGATATTGGAGATTTGTAGGAAAATTAAAAAAAACAAAAAATGTTGTATTTTTTTTTTATTTTAGCTTATCTAGCTTTGCGTTTTCTCTTAATCAACAATCGCAAGTCCATTTCATAGGCACTTACTTAAACTCTTAACTATTTTAATAAAAACAGTGAACGCAAAACATTTTATTTGTGCAATTGCACGTAAAGCTCTTCATCCAGACAGGCTCTATGGCACTTGTCGCTAATTGCAGCCAAGCTAGTGGCCTACAAACCTTATAGTAACCTATTTTTTCCTCCTGTTGACTTTAAAAGGGGTGGAAAACAAAAAAATATAATACCGAAAGTGTAGTAGCTGTTAAGTCAGGCTGAGATACTGAGTACCTTTTTCAGTGTGGGTTCTTGGATTTGTCGATAAAAAAAATAAGTTAGCAGTCTGTCGTTCAGATTTGTGTAACTGTAGTAGCAATAGTAATAATAAACCGAAAAAAATAAAATATAAAAGTGAAAGTGAAAATCATGTTTTTCCCTCTCCTCCGCTATTTTTTTCTGATTAATTTCGTTGCGGGATCCAAGATAGTTAAATTATTTCTCTGGGACTTCGTCGATCGAGCTTCATTATCTCGGCGCTTTTCAGGTGGTCGCCACTGTTGATTCTGGGTTTCAGGAGTTGCAGTGGTTTTTGAATAGTTGCTTGTTATCATCAACCGATCTCCCTTAGAGAGGATTTTTCCAATGAAACGGAATGTGATAAGCACATCTAAACCACGTCCAAGACCTGCAAGTGTCATAACTTCTATGACATATTGACGCTGAAATTGACGATGTCAGTTTTACTTATCATATTCACTCGTAGGGACACTTAAAATGGAACCTTAAAATAACAAGTAAAATGCGTGAGCAAATAAACAAAGGTTGTAAAAAAACAATGAGACTGACTTTGCCTACGTTACGACAAGTCGAGTGGCTATTAATATGTAGAAAAGATTGGATTAATACAACGTTTTCCCTTATTGAAATGCAGATACCACGGAGTTTTCTTTCGAAATTCACTAACTAAAATCCGATTCCAATCATCTTATCTGCCAAAGTATATAACGATAATACTTTACTATTACATACTTTGAGCCTATTAAGACCAGGTTCCGATTTGCACAATCGTGCTCCTGACGATCTTTTATCTCAGAGAGCAATCTCGGAATGTCATTTGGGACTCCGATTTAAACTTAAAGGGATTGTATCATTGGATCTAAACTTTGTTTGAAAACTTTTCTCACAAAAAAAACATTCAAAAGAATTGGTTAAATCTGAAGTCCAAGTGATTCAGTAGGGACATAAAACATTTTTCCGGACTGCGTCATGGATGGGATTTTTGAATATAACTTGACCCAAAAAAACTGAGCTAAACTAGATCCTTGAATAGTTTCTCTTTGTTAAAAAACACAACACATCATCGGTAACAAAATGCAATAATAGACAGTAATGACAGTAATTATCTAACCTAACGATGTAAAAGCAATTAAGAACAAGAAGCAAATGGCAATAAAATTCCCCAAGACCCCACCAAAAGCCCATTTGCTACATAAACGCACAGTTTACTCCATCGTTACTTATAAAAGATCATAACATTTTTCTCATACAACGCAGATGTGAGTGGAGCGTCTTATAAGTGATCCGGGAGCCGAAACTTTTGAAACGATAACAACTTCCCGATATCGTGGGCTGCTTCCCAACTTCGGGAATTACGATTATGGTACTGCTGTGTAACTCAAACTGTAATTACAGAGATAACTCCGCTACTGCTTATACAGTCCTAGTCGCCCGTATACTTTATTTCCTTGTTGGGGATTGGTGGGAATTTAAATATGGATGTTAAGTTGATTAGCACTGTTTGGATAACAGTCTTCTTTGTTTTTACAAACAAGTATTCATAACTATATTTAAATCTTGTCTTTTCTGTTCTAGTTATCTTTTGTGTTGTGTCTAGTAGTTTCTTTGTTTGGTTTTGCACCAAAAGCCCGAGCATCAATAGACCAGATGACCTCAGTCGTTATTGACCTATCAATTTTCTAAACAAACAACAGGAAGCTCTTTCAAAATAACACTGATATTTGATCCCTTAAAATGCTAATCCAAATTATATATCTTTTGATGCTTTAATTTGTTTTTTTTTGTTACAGAAAATGAAGCTTTTTTGGTGCTGCCTTTTTGCAGTCCTGGCGGCAGTCTCCGGGGCCGCACTAGACGTAGAAAAAACCGTCAAACAGGTCCAAAATATACTACAAACAAATCAGCTCTTACCGAGACTGAATAGAGATGAAATTATGCAATTACTAAACGATATACGAGCTGAAGATTCGAAATCGTCAACTTCAGCATCCAAGGAGTCTATAGAAAACAAGAAGGAAAAGGCAACGACTCCTTATAGTACAATCGATAACGAGATAAATCCTCAAGAACCGAAAGTAAACGATAAAGTTATTGATGATAGCAAAAATTTAAAAGAATCATCATCAGCCCCTACGATTTTTGAATCGACTACCAAGAAGGGTGAACCTACATTGACGGTGGTTCTGCCCTACACCCCACGCGATGGATCCTCGCTACAGGAATTGTATACTAGGCCACCACGAACAGAAGTAGTTGCGTTACCGAGCACTACTCCACAACCTAAAACAGCAAAATCTGACCAAAAAACGGTGAAACCAAGTTATGCCTTGCCAGATAAGCTGATAGACAATTTCCCTGAAGAATTGCAAGCTTTTCTGGATGCTCACGGTCTAGAAGGAAAACCTGGACAAGATCATTTCCTTCTGCCTCTTGAAGGTTTCAAACCTCTACCGCCTCCTAGAGTTATAGACGGCACAGTTCAACTTCCAGAAAACATATTACTTACCTACGACCTGATATCACCTAGCAGTGATTCGAAAACCAAAAGGGATGGAACATATTCTTTGTCTCCAAACAATTTCTTATATGAACCTCTCCGCCCAGAACTGCCGTTTGAATTGGATACATCTTCATCAGAAACGAAAGAGATCAGCCTTCCTTACGACATGCCAGTCAGGAAAACTAAATCGGTGTCTAAACCAAACTATGACCCGATAGAATACGATTCTGTGAAAGTGATACCATTGAACAAAGGCATCAATCCTATCAATGAACAAGTGAATGTTAATAATGATCAAAGTAAAAGACAAGCTGAAGAGACTACCACTGCAGCAGCCGAAACGACTTCTACCACAACAACTACAACGACAACTGAAGAACCAAAGACTAACGCTGTCAGCGACTCTTCAGTATCAGCAGACGACTCTGGAGCTTCAATAGCTGATCTAGAAGATTCCTTTGGAGGAGCCGCCCCTGCAGTACCAGGGGACTCAGAACTACCACCTCCTAGGAAAAATGGCTTCTACTGGATGCTCGACTGGAATAGTTTCTTAGAAGTCGGTGATGGTGACACTAAAGTGAATATTCGTTTTGAGCCAAAATTAGGTGATCCTCAAATGTTTATACCCGTCACTGTACCGTGAGTGAATATTTGTAAAGGATTGTAATATTTATGAGTTCTAGTCTTTTGGTTAGTGTCAGAGAAAGCCAAGTGTCTTTGTAAATTAATTTGAAAAGGTGGGGTAATATTAAGTGATGACTGTAACACTTAATGGCTGTTACCTAGAATGATTAGAAATATTGGGTGCGTAACGAGTGAAATTTTAAAGAACTCAAACATTAGCTAATTATACTATTAATAAATTGAGTCTCATGATGTAAGAACATTCCATATGTGACCTGTGCTTCGATTATCCAAATAAGTGGTGCAAAAACGATCTAGTTAATATCGAATCGAACATATTCCAGTATTCACGGTACAACAATTTCCAATGCTTGTTTCGAACTCATCTTTGGAATGTTTCACGGTGAAATGGATCGATGGAATGTGAACAATTATAATATGAATCGTCAAATGAAATTCGAAAGCGGCCTAGTACGTTATTTAGCGATATGAGTATAGATGGGGTTTTAGATAAATTGTATTTTGTAAGGAGCCATTTTGTAGTTTTTATAAATAAATACTTATTTAAATGCTATCTGTTTTTTACTTGCTTTATTTTTTGCTTTAATTTATTACATGAGCACATGAGTTATTATCATTTCCACTTCCGAATAACTTACATGAATATTATGACTCAGTGAGTTACTTACATAAGTGAAACTTAAAGTAATCAAAATGAACTTGCAATCACACTCCATGTTTCCACGTATAATCGAAGTTATGGAAATTATGTTGGCTTAGTCTTTAAATTTTGAAGAACCTATAGTGCTAGAGTGAAGTTTAATACGTTCAAATTCTCAATCCTAAAAACAAATAAATAGACACGTAAATGTCACCAAATGTAAATATCAAGTTTAGTCACTAATAATGTAGGTACAAACATTGAATTAATTGATGAGGAATTTCTTTCAAATCCTTTAGATTGTGATTAAAATCGCGTTACGCAATTACAGTGATGAAACACGGGATAGTGAAATATTTTACAAGATGACGCTACCAAGGGGCATTGCTTTACCAGTTCCTGGACTGTGGAGGTCAGATAAGCAGTATTTTCATGTAAAATACTACTAGTATGCTGCATCTGGTTAAATTTGAAGCCGTCCTCAACATAGTTGACGGCACGTTTGGTGCAGTGGCTGAGCGATTGAGTGCTGCGTTGCGTGTCGCGGGTTCGATCCCCGCACGGAACAAATATTTGTATGGTCTACAAATAGTTGTTCTGGGTTTGGCTGTTTGTGTATGTGAGTTTAAATGTTTGTAAACGCACCCACGGTTCCGGAAAAATTCTTAGTGTAAGGAATTATTTTTTTAATGTTCCGCAAAGACTTGGCAGATGATGGGAACTCGAAACATAAACCTACCTTGTTAAACTGATAGTTAAAACACAAACAGTTAAACCTAAGTAACATCACCATTATACTGAAATGTCAAACCATTTGCAGAACAAGATGGCTGTGGACAATGAACAAACTTAATTAGGTACCTACTAAAGTCCCAATTACAGCTAGATCCTAAAACCTCAAGTCGTTTAATCCTTAAAGATCCTGTGAACGATCTACTAAATAAAGTAAATGGCCTTGGTGTTACAGGGCCGCGGTGTTCTTTTCGAGTAGTCAACCCACTTCCATTTTGCTGACATCTCTTTGAGGCGCGTGTGGAACACAAGCGCGCCGTCGATACGGCCTGTTGTCATAAGACGGATGGACAGCGAGCTAGCCCATTACTCACCCTTCACAGGCCCGCGCCTATGGTGGCCGGGAGGCACCACGTGACCCCCGAGCATGAAGACCCTCAAATAACTTCAGTCTCAATAAAAATGATGAAAAAAAACACAGTATTCAGCTTGTTATAGACAACTCGAATCTTTTGCTAGCCTACAGATACTCGTTATAGCTATTTTACTGGTCTTTATTCAAATAATAGCATTTTTTTCGGTAAATATGACGGAGTTCAGTGAGGCGTGATATGCAATTTTTCCTTTACAGAATATTCGAATATTGGAAGACTAACCAAATACATTCAATAAATAAAACCAACGCCCCTCACCAAACATCGTTAAAACGGTAGTGTCGGTGCGCCGAACATAGCCGATATGACCGCAGTGTTTAGCTAACGGCCTCAAAAACGAGCTCTGGACAGAATAGAAGCCTCCAGTGACGTCACATGACAAGCTTTTAATTCGGTTACACGTGGTGAATGCTTTAACTAAATCGTATACAGTTGACACCTTTTCGAACCAAAGAGACATGTTAGAGCTATTTTTCTAGGCATTTTAGTTCATAACAGCAGTCACTAATTTTGCAGTTGATTATGTCATCATAATAGACAGGGTGTAACAGAAAGGGTTTAGTCGTATGAAAGGATATGCTGCAGACCATCAAACTGAACAACTTCCTCCATGGGTCCAATATCGTAAATGCGAAAAATTTATCAGCTGTCTCATACTAAATTTCAATACCTACTCGATCCAAATGTTCATCTGCCTAGCCTTTATCCAACATAAAGCGGCTGCCAAAACTTAGTAGAACCACAATGTCGGCTTAAAAAAACTTCCAACAGAATATCTAAGCTCTGGAAAACTAGCCAAATATTTTCAACAAATAAAACCGACGCCTCGGACCAAACATCGTTGGAACGGTAGTGACGTGCAGAATCGAAGCCTCCAGTGACGTCATATGACAAGTATTTTAATTGGTCACACGTGGTGAAGAATTCAAAAGAGAACAGTCTATTGCAATAGTACGTTATAGACATACTTTTTTAAATTGTCATGGTCACTAACATTATCTTTAACACAAGAAATGGTGCTTGCAACAGCGCCGAAATATCGGGAACTCAAAACAAACAGTAAACATTATTATAACTAGAAGACGGGTTATAATAATTTTAGTGACCATGAAAGTTTAAAATCTTAAACAGTAAACATGGTAAATATCCCGTTTCTGGTGTCAATGATAGCGTTATAGATGAACGAACACCTTGAACTGTCACCTTTATTGACCATTAGTTGTCAAGTTACAGAAATCATACATTACTTAGTGCTGAAAATTGCAATTACCTCATCATCATTTCCCCCCCCCCCCCAACCGTAGCCACTCCTGGGTACAGCTTCTCTTTGCTTCTGCCGATCTCCACGTTCTTGTGCCAATCTCATCCAAGATGGCAACAATGTCATCTGCCCTCATCGCTCCTAAGTTATTTGCAAGTTAGACCGTCATAAATTGCGCAAACAGAATTGACTTTCGAGCCATACAACTGTCACCTCAATTGTCTTTGATCGTTGATCGTCAGAGGGTCTGTCTAGTGGTAATCCGGATTGTGGAGATCAGATAGGCAGGCGCTCCATGTAAAATACTGGTATTCAGCTGCATCCGGGTGAACTGGAAGCCGACCCCAACATAGTTGGGAAAAGGCTAGGCAGATGATGCTATTATATGTCATCAGTCTGAAGATCAGATTTGTGTGACTGTTGTAGCAACTATTACTATTAACCTCTCACTTAAAGCGGATTTGCGGAACTGAAATCATAATCATCTGTCGCTGTCATTTTTTGACTTTTCATCGTTATCGCTGAAATAATGTCCATTTGCCTAGGACCTTACGTTAATGCACGTAAGATTACACCGTCTATCTTCCTAGCACCATTCTAACTTGCTTTTCAGACATCAATAAGGGAGTAGGTCTTTTAATTATTACTCCAAAACACAGTTTCTTGAAACTAATATCTTTAGTAAAAGCTAGTTACCTAGTACAAACAACTTGTATTAATCAAGTTTTCTCAGAATAATTTTATGGCTTAGCGCTATGCTACCGTTTCTCCCTAATTATTAGGTTCCAAGAATTTTCATTAAGTTTTTTTAGGGCTATCGCTCTCCACGATACTCAAAAGCAATATATTACGAACTCACACAACTAATCTTTTCTTTTTATGTGCTTAACGTGGTGTCAGAATTGTTATGTATATGTTGTTATCAAAGGCGCCCGAACACCTTTGACTTGACTTTACATGCCGTCAAATATCTCTCAGGCATGCTGGTTTCCTCACGACGTTTTCCTTCACCGAAGCAAGTGATAATTATACAATACGTTCATGGATCCGAAAAATCAGAGGTGCGTGTGTAAGATTCGAACTCGAGACCTATGACTTGGCATTCCGCCGGTCAAACCACTAGGTTGTCACAACTAATGGGTAGCCAGAATGTCACATCACTAGTATTTCAATGGCGGTCCACATAAAAAAAATAACAAACTAGTTAATAACACGAAAGTAGTCTGACAAACTAATAATTGAATTTACATTGACTCCTATCGTGACATCATTAACAAACAGCTGTTTTGATATGGAATGAAAAATTCGAGTGCGAACAGGGTTTGAACCGACGTCCGGTGTACTGAATCGGAAGGTCGCATGTTCAAACCCTGCTCGCACTCGAATTTTTCTTTCCTTATCAAAACAGCTGTAGTTCCTTACGCAGGGTTTGCGTATAAAAATATTAAAAAATCATTACCAACATATAATATCAAGGAATAATATCGAAAGAACTGTATAGGCATCGATTGCACTGTACAGTACAAAGTTTTACAAAAGCTGTTTATAGATAACCACGTTAAAATCACGTTAAGAGGACTTTTGTTCGTGCAAATGCATTCGACGAACTAAACCAGATCATTACCGGTGGGCTGCGTAAGTTCGTACCCTCGTCAGTTCAAATCATGTCAAATGAATGTATTCCGCGAACTGAATACAATCCTTTATCAATGTCCCGGAATCAATTTACCACACCAATTCGTTGCAACACATTGCTAATTGTGAAACTGATGCAGATTTACTAATGAGAGGTATAGAATGGAATCCTCTTTATTAGACACAATCCAGTGCGCTAATGTGTATCATCATCATCATCATTTTCAAACCCACTGCTGGGCACAGGCCTCACCTTTTTTCTACCACACTTCCAGGTTCTGTGCGTCCCTCATCCAGGTATTTCCCGCGACTTTGTTGATATCGTCGACCCAACGAGCTTCAGGACGGCCCTAGTTTCCTTGGCCTAACCTTGGCCTCCACTCGGTCAAAGCCTTGCTCCATCGGCCATCTCCGCGTCTAGCTAGATGTCCTGCCCAGGTTCACTTGAGGCGCACCGCCCGGTCCCCGACGACGTCGTAGAACATGTATACGGTTTGCAAATATGTATGATTGTATGTGTATGTAATTTTACCGGTCAAACCCGATTTCAGGCCAAACTAGTTTGCCGTTACCGGCCAATCCGGTTTAATTGCGAAGTCGAGTATTTCTGCTTGCAGGGTTTACAGTAAACTAACACGAAGGAAGGAACTCTAACCTAACCTGTCCGAGTCGAGGTACCCCAAGACCCGAGCTCGCTTCGCTCGCTCTTTGGTTTAGAACAAACTAGTTTGGCGTGAAATCGGGTTTAGCCAGTAACATTTATACTCGTTAGTGCTCGTGACAGTACACCATATTAATAATATTAAAATAATACTAAAACTACTCTGCAAACAGTTTTAAGGATGTTGGAGGTAAAATATCTTACTACAATAAAATTGTAACCGATAATATCGACAGGTTTCAATCAGTATTTTACATAACCATGTAGATAGAGCTACTTGTATTCAGCTGCATCCTTTAAAACAGACCATTTACAACGAAAATTCTTTCTTGCAACTATATTACAATATAATTAACACTTCATTAGGCACATTTCGTGCATATTCAGAACCTGTCTTTCCATCCCTCCAGTTTCCACGATCTGCGGATTCAGCCAAACAAAATTATGAACACTTGGCATAATTCGCAGCTGTTCCCACGAACTCGCTTACATGTTATTTCAAAGTGTATTTCACGCCCACAAGTACGTCCTCATGTCCTAGAATAGTGTGCTACTAGTGGAACTCACATTTAGTTAAGAGATCACTTTGGTGTTTCAATTAAAAATGTCATGGAGTAATGTCCTAATTTATCCTAGCGACCCGACTTCACACGGTTTTTATGACTTCACATAATAAAAAGATTTATTTATATCTGTGTTAAATATTAAAATAAAGGGTGTTAGGAAAGAACGTTAACAAAGCCGAAAGGCACTTGGTCTTCCCGTCATTGCGACATTTTTTTGTTCTGGACCATACCTGGGAACCATTTAGTTACGGAGATATTGACATTATTAAGATATTGTTTGACTTTTTAAATGTTGTAACTTTACTTTAAATACCTCCATGACCCCTACACTATTCAATCCACCAGCTGCGAAGTTTTGAGTGCGTGACATTGAGCGCTACCGTAAAACGTGATTTTCTCATCAAAAAAGAAAAGTCGTTTCCCAGCAAGCATTTTATGCAGTGTTACTTAGTTTGATGTACAGAATCCATTTTTGACGGATTCGTGAAGGGCGCCGTACACCGTTACACCGTACTCATAACTCATACTCTCCCTTCTTGAATACATTTTCTTAATGATGTTGTACATCATTTCAGCCGAAAGACGTCCACTGCTGGATATAGGCCTCCCCCAAGTCGCCACAATGACCGGTCCCGTGCGTCTCGCATCCAGCGGATCCCTGCAACCTTTACCAGGTCATCGGTCCACCTAGTGGGAGGCACAATTGTACATTAAATCAAAATTAGTTGTGTTGTTTAGAAGAACAACGCGTTCAGACAAATGGACAAAAAAGAAGAAGAACGGCTTTAATTTATAAAATGTAGCGTAACACATTAATGTAATTTTTATATGTTAAAACGTCGACCAAAATTGAAACGAATTTAGAATTTCTACGAAAACTTTTACTGAATTAAAAGCTCCAACAGCAGCTTATAGTTATGACATTGACATTGAATCCTGATCCACTCTCCAATTAAAACTAAAATATTTTTACCTGACGACCTTTTTCTGTTTTTCTAGGAATTAAATAATCCCAAACGACTGTAAAAGGTTTCAATTTGAAAACTCTGCTCTTGTTAACATATGCTCAATTTCAGTTCAAAATCTATAACATCAATTATAGGCGAAAATCCGACCAATTGACCAACGTCCAACACATGTATCTTGGGAATATCACCAAAATTGTAACTGAATATGACTTAAAAGATTGGCTAAAATCGTCAAAGGCACGTTCAAGAAGATTCGAACCAGGCCGTGATTCTCGGCATTGTGGTTACCAAACAGTCCGAATATTCTCGAACGATTTGCCACAATACAGAATCGTTCACCATACGGTACTGAAAGCCGACAATTTAGACGTCGAATATGACTCGGTGACACCTTTCTGCGGGTTCTGCAAGGGTATTTGCTATTCCCTTTAGTGTTTGGTACTCACAATTGCGAAAATTCATTTTGTTTGTATCAAATCGATATAGTTATATGCCTTCTAGTTGGTAACCACACCTTTGCTGTATCCTCGTTTTAAGGGTATCGTATTAATCAAATGAATTGCATAATTTAATGGCGAAAATAAGATGATTTAAAGATCGAAATCAACAACGAGACCGAGTTTAATTTCTACCATTTTCAACCATTTTTCTATAGCTAATGTAATAAGATTAACAAGAATTTGTGTGGACTACAACTAAAAAACCCGACTACTAAAAAATCACATCATCATCATCATCATCATTTCAGCCAAAAGACGTCCACTGCTGGACATAGGCCTCCCCCAAGTGTCGCCACATTGACCGGTCCCGTGCGTCTCGCATCCAGCGGATCCCCGCAACCTTTACCAGGATATTGGCCCAAAAAAAAAAAAATTCAAGCTATAATTAAATTTGGGGTTTACAAGGTAAAATTGACTCCTCCTATTGATGAAGTCGGTTTTAAATGTAGCCCATGTTACCCGGGCCATAATAACGAATCGATTGACACATTATTCATCAAGATCGGATAAATAGTTTAGGCTAACGGAGGAACATAAGTACGTAAATACAAACACATAGACTGCTAAAATCATAACCCTTCATTTTGGCTTCGCCGTTGTCGGATAAAAAGAGTATTTTCATCACATCACTACTAATATTTCAAATCAAATATAAGCAAAGAACAGCCTGTTCATTCCTGAATCCTGTAGGCAAAATGAAAGAGAATCGAAGAACCAAAGAAAACAAACATATTTGTATGCAGTAACAATGTGAGACGACAGTATTTGTAGCCTTTGATAAACATCTTCGATTCTGAAATCGTATGTGCAACGGATAATATAAAATAAATGTGGGGTTCTGATGCAAAACTTCGCAAAGTAGTAACGAGGACAGAATAAATTCTAAGAAAAATAGGAAATCTAAATACAGCTATTGCAAAACATTTAACTGGGTCAAACTAAGTGCAAATATTGTAATATGTCATTGTTGTATTTTCATTTAAGTAGGTGGATCGGTGATCTCGTGAAGATCTCACATTCAGCGAACTCCTGGCAGTTGACATGGCGACGTTTGCACTGGAGCAGTGGACGTCCTTCAGCTATTATGACAATTAATTTACGGTGGTTATCATCATTAGCCTTAAGCAGTAGGTAGATTGCGAATACATCACAAACCGTACCACTTGATCCGGTTACCACATACGCTTGGACATCACCTCAGGAAAAAGGATAACCTGCAACCCTTCATCATCTGCCAAGCCTTTTCCCAAACTATGCTGGGGTCGGCTACCAGTCTAACCGAATACAACTGAATATCAGTATTTTACATAGATCGACTGCTTATCTGACCTCCATAACCTAGTAACTGGGTAATACGATACCCCTTTGTGAGACTGGATGTCAGACTTTCGTGGCTACTGACTACCTGTAACGACTGTCATAGATCTTAAAACGATAGCCGGGATCAACGGCTTAACGTGCTTTCCTAAGCACGGAAGAAACTCAGTATGTGATGATGGTCACCCATCCACGGTCTAACCTCGGCAAGAACGGCTTAACCTGAAGGTCTACCTCAGCGGCTGTAATTATTTAGCCACCTAGATCTTCATCAACCTGCAACCCTCAACTGCTCAACATTTCAACCATCTCTCCTTTGTTTTCCCTGTCAAAAAGAGACACCAATACGTATAGACGAGCCCTGTAAAGATTTGATATGGAATCTTGAAATACGATATTGGCGATCAGTTTGCTTTCCTCGCAACAACTACGTGCTGTGAATAGCGATGGGGTAACTCTCTCCGCCATATTGTTTACTCAACGACGAGAATCAAAGCAAAACAAATTGAACGGGCTATAGAATTGGTGACTTAACAGTTTCGTTTTATTGTTTAGGGTTTAACTGAGAAAATTGGCGGTGAAATGTGATATGGTTAAGCACGAAATGTTGTATTTGGAGTAAATTATTTGATCACTATGCAAGACTTTGATGATGATTTCTTGGCTACCTAACGATTTATGAATGAGGTTACAATTAAATCACTGAATGAGACAAAGTAGTTAGGATTCTTTACACGAACAATGATTCTATTGGTTAAAAAAATATGAACCAACGTTCCATTAGTAAATTTTACCGTAAACACGGTCTTGATTTCATTTATTGACATAATTATATTCCACTGATTTTGAACATAACGATACTGACAATAACAACAATGACACTGACACTTTGTTAGTGTATTAAAAAAATTCTTACCAGGATATTGATACAAACTACTCATATAGGTATAAAAACACATAATATATATACACACAAACATGTAAAATTATTTTCCCAACTTAGTAAACACACATAACAATGCAATTTAAAATATTCACCAATATAATTTCAACATAATTAGTACGAACACAAGAGAGACTTTAGCGTTCGGTCGATCTGGCGTGAATTCCCCCGGGACCGTGAGTATGAAATCCCAGGATTATGTAAATAATGTGACTATTCACCCGGAAATACTTCGACCTGCAAGCCTGTGGCTCGTGGCTCGTGGCCCAGTATTTGAGGTTAACTTGACCCTTAGTTACTGCGGTCCGCTTGAATAATGAATAGTGTCGTTCAAGTTTGTTTTTGGCTTTATTTGTACAAGAAACTAGGGTAATATGATTAGTAATGATTTAAGATAAGTTTGGAAGCTTATCAATAGTTTACATTCTATATTTTTGGGCAATTCATCTTCTATTTATCTGAAGTTGAATACAGAGACACAGGGATATCTGTGTGTCTCGTTAACACCCCCGATAGCAACGATATCACTCGGAATAACACCTACTTTCAACAAATCCATTTCAGTCAATTCAATTTTATGTTGGTAAAGGAAAACGTCTTGACGATCAGTATCCTTACGACGTTTTCCTTCAACAACTCGCACTGGATTACGGCCACCGTTGCACCGGTGGGATACAGGCCTCATGTCTGTGAGATCCCACTCAGAAGTGAGAACGTTATGGATTGATTTTGCAGAAATCTAAATAATGTCATTAGTAGACAACCCGATGAACGAAATTAGTCAACTAATCACAGAGAAAACCGAATGAACACCGTCTGTATCAGAAAAACAAAATGGAGTAGCTAATATAGCTGTCCATTCGAATCAAAATCTCTCTCGCCGACATCACACCCACTACCAATAGTAGTGGCAAACTGTAACAAGTTCACAAGCTAATCAGATACGGCGACGTCTCACTGGTGGAATCTATCGGAACTTTGAACGCGCCTGTCACGTTGTAATCAAAGTTTAGGAAACTGCTGTCATACCATCTTGTGAGAGCCTTTCTATCTTGGATGTATTAATAGGGTTTTAGTTGGTTGCTACACGTGGTTTGGAGTTGGTTGAAGTTGGCTGACGGTTCTTTAGGGATGGGATGAGTGATCAGTAGGTATATGATGTGATGGTATGGAGTAGTGTGTTTGAATATGTGATTTGTGTAGCTTATTTCTACAAACTAAGACTAAGGAACGTGAATAGATATTTGTTTGCATAAAAAGGAACGGGTACGGACAAACTGTGGGCGTGGTTTTTTCAGATTATAACATAAAATCGACATAACATCACGCCTGTAATCCCCAAAGGGTTTCGCAGAGGTGTACCTTGTAATACACCCACATTTCGCCAGTTATGTTTAAGTCCCATGTAATAGGCTGCGAGCTTATTGCCATGAACCGGGTACAGATCCAGACTCCGTGGCTGCTACTGAGAAATTCCTGAGGAAGAATCCAATAACACTTTACTCGACCCGGGAATCGAACCCAGGACCTCTTGCTCAGCAGTTGCGCTTGCGGCCGATAGACCAACGAGGTAGTCGCAGATTATATTACGTACAAAACTATCTTTGAGTGTTCACTTAGCGGGATTTTCATAAACCTGCACTTTAGCTCATCGTTCCAGTCTTTAGTTTTGAGTTATAATGTTGGAACAAACAATGAAGTCATTATACTAAAAACCTGACTATTCTCTGTACAATGGCTAAGTTTAGCGTGATTATGAGACCGTGAAATATCCTGTTTTTTTACAAAAATGCATAATGAAAGTTCAATTGACAGGGACTATAAAAAGGCGGTTGACAACCCATATTCACAATTTCGGCATTGCTAACTAAACCCGGAAAACAGCTCTCGGTTGTCTCAAACTAAGCAGTTAGTGTAATGGTGAGTAAGTGTGGTGTTGTTCCACAGACAATGGGACACTTATCATGTTCTGTTGTCTGCGCGTTGCAGAAGCTGATGAAGCAGTGATAGCTTAGTGGTGAACCCATTAGACAGCCAAGTCATAGGTCACGATTTTGAACCCAAGACACGCACCTCCGATTTTTCGGATTTATATGAGTATTGTCTATTTATCACTTGCTTCGGTGAAGGAAAACATCGTGTGAAAACTAAACCAGCATGCCTGAGAGATATTTCTCGACGGCATGTAAAGACAAGTCAGAGGCCTAATAACATAAAAGTAGGCAGTAAAAACTCTGACACTAGGTTAGGCATTAACCACAAGAAAAAGGAACTGATTGACGCTACTCAAGGTTTAAAACTCACAACGACACAATTTTAGTAGTCATCAACATTATAAGGAAAAAAAATAGGTGGAATTACTCTACAGCACAAATTTTCACAATTTGGTTGATTCTTCATCAAGGTAACCCTTAAGGAACCCAACCAAAATAGCTCCAAGAAATTAAAAAAGGGTTAACACAAAACAAATCCCTCTTCGAAAAGAAGGCTCAAAAGAAATAACGGCTGGAAGCCCTCTCGAACCTCCTCCAAGTTGGAAAGAGCGATCGGATTCCAGTTTCAAAGTCAATTGACCGTTGGAGGAGCAACGTGCCTCCGTACAAGGGCTCTTGACCATATGCCCGTACTACAGGCTCTGTATTAAACGGTAATGTCTGGTGAAATTCAATTCTATAGCCGACTTTTTCATGGACCGTGGGATTGTATAACAGAAGGCAAACATCACGCCTGTAATCGCCAAAGGATGAGGCAGATGTGTATTTATAATATAGGTACCCACATTTCGCCAGTTGTTCTTAAGTCTCATTTAGGTAATAGTGGGCGAGCCTGTTGCCATGAACCGAGAAATTCTTGACGAAAAAACTCAATTACGGCTTGCCCTATTTTGGATTCAAACCCAAGACCTTATACTTAGCAGCTGTAGTCCTTACGACGACTACACCAATGAGTCAGGCTTTAAACACTGATAGATGCATTGGCAGTAGAATTTTAAAAGTGGTGTTTGAATACATTATCAAGAAACTAACTTTAGTATGGAAAAAAGAACAACAAATTTAATACATAAATACTGCATTTTCTAACGTCCTAAAGGATTCAAGAAATATACAAATGAATATAGTAACAAGTGCGCTGCAAATACCAGCAAATACAGTCAACTCAAATGACATTGTATTATCAAAGTCCCAAGTAAACCAAGAAACAAGTGAATGTGTTCGAATTCTAGAACAATCATTATTTTTGAAAAGCAGGCATCATTATATACAAATAGTTCGTAACATTTTTGTATCAATGCACTTATGGGACATCACGACAGACTATGCGCAATTGAGTTTTCGAAGCACACTTTCATATTTTTAAATACTTTGGCTTACATTTTTCGCTTATTTCTGTTTCTTCATTCATTTCTATTCTTGTTTATGAATGCACACAATTTTCAGTTTGCATAATGTGTCCATTTTTACAGTATGTGTGTGTGTTAATAATGTGTCCATTTGTATGTACAGTGAGTCTTTTATCATAAATAGTGGGTTTGGGATAGTCAGACATAACATAAGACATTGCATAACGCCTGTAATTCTCGAAGGGTAATAAGTATACCCACATTTCGCCAGTTTTGTTTAAGTCCCATGTTATAAGGGGCGAGCCTGTTGCCCTCAACCTGGCAAAAAAACAACTCTCCATGGTTGCTACTGAGAAATTCCTGATTGACACTTTGCCCGACCCGGGAACCGAACCCACGACCTCATGCTCAGCAGTCACGCTTGCGACCACTCGACCAATGAGGCAGTCTGGTATCGTCAGACATCTTTGGAAACATAACTTATTTGCACAGAAAACTTTACCTACCTTCCTTTTGAACTTCGTCGCAGTCTGGTGAACTCAGTGGAATTACTCTCCTCTTTGCGAGATCTAAAAAGCATAGCATAGAATAGCATAGCATCCAAAACAAATCTCCGAAAAAAACTAGCTTCAATATTACCTGCAAAAAAAAAACCCTATTATACAAAGGTGTTTATCTAGGCAAACGCAGCATGTGATCAAGTAATAAGTAGTTTAGAACTGTTTTATCGTCTGGCGAAGCTTGTAGTAATCCATTTACCACAGCTGAGCTGGCAACACCGTAATAGATTTACCTCGTTTACTAATAAATTGTGTGGGAGATTTGCGGGTGATGTTGCCTGTGTAAGGTACTTATTTTATTAGAAGTCCTTTTAAGTTAAAGTAAGTAATTACTTTCACATTTATCTACTTCTTAACGAATTAGTTGGAAATAAAGTTTAAAATAGTTTATCTCAAAAAAAAAAATACTAAAGAGAATATGACTGGAGAAGATAAAACATAATGAAGTTTTGAAAGTTAAGGGGGAAGCCTTTTCCTTGCAGTGAGACAGAACAGGTAAACATAAAAAAGAGAGTAGAAGGGCGGGGGACACATTTTACCACTTTGGAAGTGTCTATCTTTCAAACGATTGTCTTTGAGAAAAAATGTTTTCAGAAACCTGTGCTGTGAACCTATGCTGTGCATTGATATGGCTGACTGGCTGACGGCACTGCCCAAACCGCTGGTTCTTGAGATATGCAATTTGGAGGGTGTATTTTTCTTAAAGAGTAGGTATCCACTAAGAAAGGGTTTTTTAAAATTGAATTTTAATTTGTAGGATAATTTTGGAAAAACTGTGATACAGGAATCTCATCATTTTAACTGAAGAGTACGTACACAAATTTTCAAATCAATCGACTCAGAGAATTGTTTTTTCCTATTTTTTTTTTCAGGTTTCGCAGAAAATTCAACACCCCATTTCACCCTCTAGGGGTGGAATTTCAAAAAACCCTCTTCACAAAGAGTACACCGTCCAAATTTCCTTTCTTCTTTAGTTTATTGTTTATTTTTTGTAATTTTGTATGATGCATGTTTTTTCTTTCTTTCTTTCTTTCAAATTTGATGTCTGTAGGACCAGCGGTTTGGACTGTGCGTTGATATATAAGTCAGTCAGGACTTTGAATTTTATATATATAGATAGTTTACCTTAGAACCTAGCAAAATTAAACGAACGGTTCCCTAGGAACCTAGGGATAGTCGAAATATGAAATGGTTAGATTATTGCACAATAATCTAATTCAGGAACGTTTGCGAATAATTAAATTTATTACCTAATACGATTTCAGGTTTCAATATCTATGTTTCATTGCCTAAAAGGTCTATTTATAAAGTGTGTAGAATAACTGTTTTTTTACCAAATCAGGAAACCTTGAAAACAAAACAATGACGACAAACGTGCACGTGTTGACCAATGTCCAGTATTTTCCCCATTAAAACTCACATTACAAAATGATATTTGGTGTCGCAATATCCGAGTTCTGAACACACATTTAGATATTTTCCAAAGGTTTTGTTGTTAGTACCCTCATCATGCAGGAGACAGCCTGTCACGTTAAATTAAATAAACATACATACGTACAAAGTTGGAATATTTTCCTCAAAAATGGTAGCGACAACATTTTGTTGTATTATTGTTCCGAAGTTTTTGTATAAACGTCGTTAGGGACGATATTGCCCTTCGTTTCTGTGAATTTTAAATTTGTTCGTCACTTTCTGGGTGGACATAACATGGATTTTCTGGATTGGTTGAAAGTTTAATTTACTATAATATGGGTGAAACGTCGCTGATAAGCAGATGTAGCTAGTGAAACAAAGAGTTGCTTTCATAGAGATTTTTTCTAGGAACCTGGGGGGTTACTATGACATCTTAAAGCAGGAGTACTTCCAGTGTGGGAAAGAGACAGAGCAATACAGGTTATCTTGCGCCATCTCTTTCCCACACTGGAATAACTCCTGGTTTAAGACGTCATGGTAGGTCACCTCGTGGCTAAATAATAACAGCCGCTCGGATCGATCTTTAGGTTAAGCCGTGCTTGCCTAGGTTGGTCTGTGGATGGGTGACCACATTACATACCGAGTTTCCTCCGTGCCTCGGAAAGCACGTTAAGCCGTTGGTCCCGGGTGTCATTTGTAGATCTTTGACAGTCGTTAGGTAGTCAGTGGCCCAAAAAGTCTGACAACCAGTTTTACCAAGGGGTATCGTATAACCCAGTACTAACTGGGTTGTGGAGGTCAGATAGGCTGTCGCTCCATGTAAAATACTGGTATTCAGCTGCATCCGGTTAGACTGGAAGCCGACCCCAATATAGTTGGGAAAAGGCTAGGCAGATGATGATGGTAGGTCACCTCGTGTCATGTTTAATAGTCAAGTTTAATGTAACGATAAGTATACAAGGTGGAGCGGACACCGACGCACAAACATTTACCACGTATTCAGTACATCATTCTGAGCCCGAAAAAACTCCCACGTCATAAGGAGCGAGCCTAATTCCATCAACCGGGTTTAAATCCAGACTCCGTGGCTGGCTGCTACTGAAAAATTCCGGATGGAAAACCCAATAACACTTTGCCCGACCCGGGAATCGAACCCACGACCTCATGCTCAGCAGTCATGATTGCGATCACGATTGTGTTCAGTACATCATTCTAAGCCTGACAAATTTCTACGTGGGGCACATAGAAATTTTACATCAGTAATTTAAAAGAAATTAGCTGTTTCATATATTGTGACGTGTAGGCACTTTTGTAGGAAACCTGTCATAATGTTCCCCACCATGTATTTTATCGGTTAAACGATGGGAAATTTTCTACCCGATTCTTTACAGACAAAAATGATTAATCAGCGTATAACGTTCCAATCAGTTCACTATAAGGACACAGGCCTCCGTCCTGCAAGCCGTAATTCACCTGGCGGGCATGGTGAGGTTGGCGGTTGTCACATTTCTTCGATTCCTTTCGTTCTAGAACCAACTAGAGCATGCAAAACCGGTTCTGCCTGCTCTAATCCCGATATTTTCTTCCTTGTTTTTTTTCGAACCCAATTGAATATTCATTTTTGTTGAACTACCAAAAATCTCTGTGTGTTTTGTTTCTTTAATTTAAACATTGCCCCATACTAGGAATTTCTCCTGAATTGTGTTTGAGTTTACAAATATTTCTACTCACACTCACAAACAGCCAGAGCCGGAACAACTACCTGTAGCTCATACAAAAATATTTTGTTCCGTACTGCCATTGAACCCGCGGCAAGCAGCGTACAGCGTAGCTGAGCGATTGACTGCTAAAGCCAATCGCTCAGCTACCAACCGTGCCGTCAATTGAAGAAATGCTGATGCATTTTGATATCTGTATTTTGTAGTTCCCAACCACACACAAACAAGCTCAATAAAATCAATGCTCTAGTCTAGACGAAAGTCAATTGGGACTACACTCCAGTCATTACTACTTTACTATTTCACTAGTTTCACGTGTCTACAGTTTAACTACATGTTCAGAGTACTGACTAAGGGTTAGATAAGCTTTATAGATCCCACATAAGGTTTAGTTTGTACTAAAATATCAGATGGTTTAGATAATAACATTAGCGTAATTTAGTTTTACTCTTGACTTGTGTAATCTTGATCTGTTTGGCTTTGAATACAAAGGTATTTCATGATTATGAGGCGATATCTATACCCCCGCTTACGAACTACACTGACGTATGATGATACATCGTGATATCGATGATATAGTGTTATCCGTGCGATCAAAATAATAAACGGAAACCCGATAACAACCGTCGGTTAGTAGCCCACTGGACACAATACCCTTCTTGCACGCGTAGTATGGCCACCGTAGAAACGGGTTTTATCGACGGAAGAATAGACAAAAAACAGATTTTTTTGTTGATCTGATCTGTCATTTTGTCGATTCTTCCGTCCTCATAACATTTTTTACCATGTTCCTCACCCCTAAAACCATGCGATGCTGCCAAACACATGTAACGAAAATGATATAAGATGGTTTTTTTTTTAATAGCCATTAATGAATGACCGACTGCTGGGAAAAGGCCTTCCTCGTACCTAACCAGGTACTCTTTTCGTGCAAAATCAAAATCAAAATCAAAAATCAAAGCATTTATTTTAAGTAGGCCAGTTACAGGCACTTTTGAATTGTCGAAACAAAGACAACAGTAAAAAATAGCTACAGTCCCAGTCACAAGGCACAAAAACTGTGAAAGTACTTTAGTTGCCCATTCCCTAACGTAGATCTCTATGGAGAAGAACGGGCAAGAAACTCCATGGACACTCTTTTAAATCAGAATACTTTGCACTACCCCGAACCAGCTAAGTATCCCAAGTATCTCGCCACCTCTTTCTGGGCCGACATCGGCGGCGACGTCCATCCGCAGGCATACTTGGTTTGACGATGAAAAATTGGTTGAATTTACCTACGTTTCGTTTACGTCGTCTTTGTGCTGGCCGAGGCCTTAAAAGCAGTCCTCGGCCAAATACTGGGGACTATATATCACTACATATTATAAAACAAAGTCCTCCGCCGCGTATGTCTGTCTGTCTGTGCGCGATGAACTCTTAAACTACTAAATGGATTCACGAACAGATAGAGTAAATCATGAGAAAGGTTTAGGTATATAATTTGTCAAGCTACTGTGTAAATTGGTTGGAATATGATGATAATTGTTGAATGTGTCGGATAAAGTCAAGCCGCCTGGGAGCTTTCATTGAATATGCTCTACTACCCGTGCGAAACCGGGGCGGGTCGCTAGTATTATTATATATTTTTCTCTTACAAAAACAATCATGCAAATTGAGTTTTTATAACTGTTAATATGAATGAACAAAAACTGTAACAACTGCGTCTGGATTACTAGCTTAAAGCAGCGTATATTTTAATATTAATAGCGCCACTTTAATAGGAAAAAGGCTTTAAGTTTAAATTTATTAAGGCCATTTAGTATAATTTATAATGTTCAACCAATGAGTTTGAAATTATCCGTATTTTTTAATAAAAAGGTAATACTGGACCGGGCTGGATTGGGTTATAAACACTAAGCAATTGTGTTGCTTAACGTTATTGGGTGCTTAATTGCTTAATACTAATAAACATGTCAACTCCTACAGTTAAGTTAAATAATTGTGCTGTAATAGGATTGGGTTAATAGTAAAGATTTTGCTCCACGGGTGAAGGTATTAAGGTCGAAAGTTACGTAGCACGTACCTTGGCTAAGCTTTGATCCCATCATAGTCGTGTTTTAGCCAAAGTTACCACGTGATAAATATGTTTGTGACTCTCGGCCTTAGAGTCTATCTGTGACCTTAGGACCTTGGGAGAGACTCTAAGGACTAATTATCTTGGGCCCAGGTAATAAGCTGCGCTGCTTATAACTTTTATCACAGCATGAGTTAATATTATCAAGGAGCACGTGGCTACATGGTAAGTGATCACGGGTCGATCTCCAACGTTAAGCAGTGCTTGGCAAGGTTAGTCCCTGAATGGCTGACTATCCATTACATAACGAGTTTCCTCCGTGTCTCAGAAACCACATTAAGCCCAACCATTACCCAGTACTAACAGGGTTGTGGGGGTCAGATAGGCAGTCGCTCCATGTAAAGTACTGGTATTCAGCAGCATCCGGTTAGACTGGAAACCGACCTCAACATAGTTGGGAAAAGGTTAGGTAGATGTTCCAGCTCTGATTCGATTTTTTGTTCCATTTTCTGTGAAACAATCCTTCAAGATTTTTATACGTAAGAAATAGGCTGTAAAAGTTTCATAATATACAAAAAATCTCAAGAAAAAAATGGGTGTAATCTCGTAATTTCGATAAACAACCATTTACCTGTACTAATCTGTATTCATAAACGAAACTTGAACCCGTAAGCCGATCAACTTTGTTACATAACCTTACCTAAAGTCTATTCAATTCTTTGTTTCCAAAATGAATTTTAACTTTATGACAGTGCAATTTAAGTTGATTTCAGTATGAATCATTGACAACATTAACAACACCCAGTCGGGTCGATCTTCAGGTTAAGCCGCGCTTGCCTAGGTTTACACGTGGATGGGTAACCGCCCATTACATACCGAGTTTTCTTCGTGGCTCAGAAAGCACATTAAGCCGCTGGTCCCGGCCATCATTTATAGATCTTTTACAGTCGTTACAAGGTAGCCAGTGGCCTGAAAGTCTAACCACCCGACTTACCAAGAGGTATCGTATTACCCAGTGCTAATTACGTTGTGGAGGTTAGATAGGTAGTCGCTACATGTTGGACGCAGATGATGAGGACAATGAATCACTGACACAACGAAGAATGACTAGTACCTACCTTCTAGAAAGTTAAAAGCTGGAGCACAAACTGAACCTTATTAAGTGGAAACGAAAGCTTTTTTCCAAAAACCCATATTTGTTTACATGTTTGGAAACTAAATTTGCGAATGCAGTACATATACGAACGTTTAACAAGATAGGATAGCTTGAAAGAAGTTTGTTATCACTCTAAGTTACCAAGTTTAGGGGTCCACTTATCGTGATCCTTATCTTAGTGATGCCACATCAATATGTTAGTGCGGGTTCTGTGAGTAAATAATGTGTTTGGATAACTAAATACATAGGTACACTTCAATGGTGAAGTGTTCGAGAGTATGATAATGTTGTTAGCTGTGTAATTGAGACTAGAACTTAAGGTTGTCTGGAATTCATCATAAAATTGTGTATTATCAATTTAAGACATAACATCACGCTTAATCCCCGAAGGGTTAGACAGAGGTATCTAATAGTACACCTACATTTCGCCAGTTTTGTTTTAAGTTCCATGTAAAAGGGGGCGAACCTATTGGCATCGGTTGATGTCAGTAGCAACCACGGAGTCTGGACTTATGCCCGATTGGGCATTAGTCCAGACTCCGTGGCTGCTACTGAGAATTTTGTGATAGAAAAACCCAATAACACTTTGCCCGACCCGGGAATCCAACCCAGGACTTCATTCTGAGCAGACGCGCTTGCGACCACTCGAGCAACGAGGCGGTAATTATCAATTTAGTACCTATTTATTACTTTTATAAAAGTTCTCTACTAGAATGTACTTTTGTGTATATCCCTAAAGCTTTTTATTCGGATATTTTTTTTTTATGTAACAAATTACTACGAGTCTGAAATCTCCAATCCCCCTAATACACGAATGACGAATGCTCATGCGCATGCTTGCTTTGTATGGGAATTGGCTTTTGCCCTACATAAGCTGGTATCAATTCCATACAAATTGTCTTATATTTCTTTTGATAGTTACCTGACACTGATCTCAATGAAACTGGTCCTTAAAAGGTTTAATTTAAAAGCCAGGTCCTGTCAAAGTCAGACACAAAACAAAACCCTTGGCGATTAGAACTAATTTTTCACTTGACTTGGTTTTGCTTTACCTGAAAACAAATGCGAAGGACAACGCAGAATCAGTCCTTGTGGCAACATTTTGGTCGAGTACGTATTGACATCTTCTATGGAACAGATGAATATTTTTCACGATTACCAAGCCTCCGCTGTCCGTCTGTCTGTCAGTGGGCTGTATCTCATGATCCATAATAGGTATACAGTTGAAAATTTCACAGAATGTGTATTTCTGTTGCGGCTGTAAAAAAAAAAAAAAAAAAAAAATTAAAGAAGGCTCCCCTACTATGACGATACCGAACCCTTCATGGGCGAGTCCGACTCCTATTTGGCCGGTATTTTTTTGGGTGAGTCATCTCAAAAGTCAACCTATGAGATTATCGTCTGCTCAACCGGACCTTGAGTGTAAGGCCTTCAGCCAGGGGCGAATGTTCAGATGGTATATACACATACATACTTAAATATGACCAAACTTTCCTGAAACTTGCTGTCCAGGATCAGTATCGCCTCGGCACATAAGCTTGTCAACTCTCGGCACATAAATTCGATACGTTCACGTGCTTACGTTGGTAAGCACGTGAACGTATCGAATTTTCTGGAAATATTAAATTGAATATTAAAAAAAAATCACGGTGACCTAAACTACCGTATTTAACCGAGTACGGAATAGTACGGGTACGAGGAAATAAGCTTATAGAAAAAAATGCCTTTGGTTGTTTCGTATGGCACACGGAATGGTGAATCTTGTGATTAACAAATTATTAGTTATTATCTTTTCGCATTGTAAATCAGTTTTGGCAAAGTAAAAAAAAAAAAAAACCACTTAAAATATCACTCATCCCATTCTGAACATTATTTCATTTTCTGGCCCCGGATTTTATTTTATTCGAATTATTTTCAGTACAATAGACTTCTGAATCAGTATTTATAATCCGCAAAGACTTATGAACCATAACTCCGTCCCATTGCGCCATTGATGCGAAATCCAGGCATTGTTTTCTCTTCGCCATTTTGTTCGTGATGAGAAAATGTCAATAATAACTTTTAGAAGTTTTTGAATAGATGAAAAGTTTACCGTTTCCGTCTTAACTTCGGGTCCTCGGTTAATTGTTTTGATTTGCTATTAATTTTGTTAATGACAAGTATTTAAACTCAAGGTATTTAGGCATTGTGGGCCGTAATCCAAACCTCAGTAATTTTAATTATTACCGAAACTGACTGGCCTGTTTGCATCACTTTTCCAGTACTAAGGCCCTAGCATGAGCGCGCGGGGTAAATGTAACCTAAATACGTCGATTTTTGCGGGCCTGTGGACGGTGAGTAATGGTCTAGCTCGCCGTCCGGCCGTCTTGTGACGACAGGCCGTGTCGACGGCGCGTTCGTGTACCACGCGCGCTTCATAGAGATGTCAGCAACCAGGAAGGGGTCCGCAAGGGCCGTGGCCTGCCGGGGCTGCGGGACTGTTCGAAAGAGATGCCACAGCCCTGGAACACAAAGGGCAAAGAAGGAACATAGATGGGCTTTAGTCAATACAAGTCTGACACTCCCTTCCACTCCGCCCAGAGCGGAAGAGGTCATTTGACGAAATCCCATCCTAAAAAAAAAAATACGTCAATTTTTTAATTGATAATACGATTATCCTTTAACATTTTATTGAAATTATTTGCAACAAGCACAATCAGTATCATCCATAGATATGAACAATTTTTTTTTTTTTTTAAATCGACCTACTCGTAATCGACTACTTTTACACCGCTCGGGGCCTCTGGTCACATGAGTAGATAACTCCGGTTAAGTTATTTAGTAGATCATTCCGTGTTCATTTTATTGTTTTTTGTTTTAAAAATGTCTGATCTAACATAGTGCCATAGAATCTTGACAGACATTGAGGAAAAAAAAGGCCCAGAGTAACATGCAACTGACCATAACACAAATAATGGAGCTATTATTGATATTAATAATTATAAATTACCACCGCCAGGGCCAAAACTTGAGTAAAATTTAGTAGAAACAGGGACCAGCTTTGTTGTTTGCCCGACTAATCGAAGCGGACGTCCGAGGTAGGGTCCCGTACTCAGAAACCATTATTTCCATAATGGATTTCGGCAACGTTACTCCAGGACCAATAAATTACTCGTATTTTAGAAGCGAAATTTCTGAAGAATAGGTGTTAAATTCGAGAAGATGAATTGTTTTTGGACTGTGCACATAAATAAATGATTTATTTCGTAATGAATTTTGTAGTAAGGGACTCACTGCCATTTAAATAAACCATGAGATTTCAGGACGAAATTAATTCTCATTTATTTAGGTATTATGAAATGTGAGAACTATAAGTAATTGGCTTCGAATATCCTATAATATTACAAATATGATGTGATGCGGAGGAATGAGGAAGGTGTTGTGAGGAAAGTTTTGAGTATGGATGTGGATGGGTATAAGAGTAGAGGAAGACCAAAGAAACGATGGACTGTGTAAAAAATTATATCGCAAGAAAGGAGGTGTCTGGTAAGATGACGAGTAATAGAGAAGTATGGTAGAAGAAGACATGCTGCGCTGACCCCAAATTAATTGGGATAAGGGCAAGAGAATGATGATGATGATTATAAATGCGAAAGTTTGTGAGGATGTACATATGGATGTTTGTTACTCTTTCACGCAAATACTACCGACTGGGTTTGGATAAAATTTGACATACAGATGGTTTATAACTTGGATTAACACATAGGATACTTTTTATCCCGGTAACATGATCTCGTGGGAGAATTACCGAACTCGTAACCTAATCCAGGTCCAGTTGAAAACCAGAGTCGGGCATAAAAGTCATTGCCTCGAAATTTGCATCGTAAATTGTAAATAAAGGTTACATTAAAATAGTATACGTAAGCTATTTAAATCGGATCATAAAGGTCAGTGTGCCAGGGTCTTACTAATTAGTGAAGCTGATGCGTTTACCACAATAGTCGCCTGAGGCTTTAATAGATAGATAGCCTGTGGGCCTTGGCTAGCCACAAACATTCGAATTACGACTAGCAATAATTGAAGCTCTCTCTAAGTCCTTACATCTTTAAACATATCTTTTACAAAATACGTTGCCGAACATCTCAAATCTCTTCTCTTATTTCACCATCTTTTTGCCGATTTTCCATTTTAGTTTGAGTATGCGCAGCATGTTTTTTTATTCCAGTCTTGCCAGTCAGTTCTGCCACGCTATCATTTACTTCTTTTTTTTCTTATTATTCCTCACACAATACTTCATCATCCATTCATCTTTTTTCTGGTCTTCTTCTCTCTCTCCTAACACCTTTTTAAAACATAATGACCAAAATATGAAGGTAATTGATGTTCAATTGTCGAAACAAAATCGAAACGTAACTACAAAAGTTCCGGTAGTGCTTCAAAGTGAGCATTTGCCAGTGCCAATGGCGGATTCTCCACAATATTTCAACAACGACTGATCTGGAATCATACATTTTGTATTGTAAATACATTGTTGCTATTTGTCATGTTCGGAGCTCTTCGTTCATAGCTATTGGAAATAAACTGGTTTGAAGCTGAATTTTATTAAAAGAGTGAAAAAAACATGTTGTTTTTTTATATGAAAGTATAATTTTTTGGTGGTTAAATCAGAGCCGTCCTAAAGCTCGTTGGGTTGACGATATCATCAAAGTCGTGGGAAACACCTGGATAAGGGACGCACAGAACCGGGAAGTGTGGCAAAAAGGGGAGGCCTGTACCCAGCAGTGGGTGATTCCGGGCTGATATGACGATGAAGATGATTTTTTGGGCCTAAAATCTGATGTACTCTTGTGCTGTAGCAGATTCTCCTTCATATGGGAATAAGAGATAACAAAACAAAAAAAGCTAACTATTCTAAAAGCTGCCTCTAAAAATGTATACACGAGACACTGATGCGATGATGATACTAATGATTTTTACAGTTTTCATATAAAGGAGTCACACGTCATTACTGAAAATATGTCTTGTGTTACAGATACGACAACGAAGGAAAAACAAATCACTGATTCACCCTTCAATAATTTGCTAAAACATACGCAAGCAATAATTACAAAATCGCCGTTTACTTTGATTACAGTGTAGTGCAAAGAAAAACACACACAACAAAATAACTGAACATTTTACCTTCATAGTCTAGTGTTTATACGTAATTTCGCAGATTACACGTCCAGCAGAAATAATATGGCTACGACACGAAGGTAATAGAAAGTAATGTTCACCCACTGGGGGGCAAGTGAAATTATATGGTGAAAATTTTTCCACGACAACATTATAAGCGAATGTGTAGAGACTGAGTCATTAAAATTTGTTCATGGTTCCGCGATGTAGATTAAAGTGCATTTTCTTTTGTCTTAAATGAATAATGTGTATTTGATATTTCTTTGGGTTACTTAAATGTTACCTGGTGAGGGTTTCAGGGATCCGCTGGATGCGAGGCGCACTGGACCGGTCAATGTTGCGATACTTTGGGGGAGGCCTATGTCTAGCAGTGGACGTCATTCGGCTGAAATGATGATGATGATGATGATGATGAATGATGACATAAATCTGTCTATGTGCCCGGTATATTTTGATCCATAACTGATTTAACTTCCTTTCATATTATTGTGAACTTGTTTATTTTCTAAAGTTACTTTTGTTTTAGTTGTGTTAGTGTACGAACATCATGATCAGCTTAGCTTTTCTCCCAACTATGTTGGGGTCGGCTTCCAGTCTAACCAGATACAGCTGAATACCAGTATTTTACATGGAGCAAGTGCTTATCTGACCTCCACAACCCAGTTAGTATAGGGTAACTCGTAACTTTCTTGACATATTAATTTAAAGTAATTGTTGTTTCTCTGTTTCAATATTTTTAGTATTAAACAGAAACATAATTATTAAAACATTTAGGTTCACAAAATATAAATATGTACCAAAAATATTTTCTCAAGGAACTCTAAACATAATAACACAAATCATCGGAAGCTATCCAACAATTTGATTTGAAAGCAAACAAACGGATCGTCAAGGGAAAAATACATCATCTTCACAACAGCACTCGATCATCTATAACCTTATAGAAGATGGAAGCTCTCACAGACTTCCCCGAAGATTTCGCGAAAGCCTTACAAACCAGTTTTAAGATGTTGAAGATTTTTAATGTCAGGTCTGTATTTTGACCAAAAGTTTTTAATTTAATATGAGGTCATATCAAATGAATCGAACCCCAGTCGGGCTGTCACGCCCGTACTGTACGATAAGGTACGCGGTTCACATACTTACATCGCTGAGGAATTTGAAGAGAACTTTCTGAATCACCTTTGTTAGGTGATTTAAGATTTTTGTAGTTTAATTAATTGGTTTTTTAAGGAATTGGTGTTGGAAAATATTGTGAGGAAAACGACTTTGAAAAGAGTCCGGAAATCCAACACCCAGCTTGCTAATTAATTTTCGTGCCCCCACCTTGCGACTGAACAGAAGCAACCACCACCAGTGGTGGTAGATGCAACAAATAGTTGCAACTGCCACCAGTGGGGACAGAGCGGTGGGGGCAGACGCGATTAAACCTATTAGAAGAGGTCTTTATATGTGGAGGAAGACTGGTATAAGACTGATGATTTCGTTCATATTACAGAAACGAAAAGTCGTATATTTCATGTATCGAAATGGAATCCCCAAAACCATTTTTCAGTACAGTAAAGCACCTAGATTTGTAGCAGTATTTTAAATTTTTCAGTTCAAGTTGTTATTACTAATGACTTGTAGTTGGCCATCCCGAGGTCTACGCCCAGATTTAATCAAAATCGGTAAGGTAGACAAAAAGAATGATTGAGTCGCATCTTCTGAAATTACAAAAGTATTATAATATGATTTTCTTTCACTTTCTCGAAAAAAAAATGGTCTGCTAAGACAAAAATTTAATACCTTTGAAATTAGATCTTCTGAGGCCTTTGTTACGAAGTCTTTCTTATTCTGAACCAATCAATAGCAGTAGGGTATGAAAAAATACTCAAAATTATGATTTTCGGTAGCCATTAAAATAGTTTTTGGCCAGTATTTTTACTTATCAGATTCATGAATGTCTTGATTGTTGATTAACTGGCAGACAACGTTCAGCCTGCCTGCACTGTTTTTTGTCTACCGTGAGCTGTCCCACTCCTGGACAAAGACTTCCCTCCACTCCTTCCACTTCTTGCGAACCCTAAAATATGTATAACAAGTACTCGATTTTTTCCATAGTGTCTTGTGTGCACTTAAAAAAACAATATTTTCTTGATGGTTATCCGACGGGGGGTTGTAGTTTATATGCGAAAAGAACCGCAAAAATTGACGGAATTATTTTTGACCTTACGGTGACAACACCGTAAGGTCGAAAGCCACTTGCAGACAACAGTTAATTAACTGAGTATCGTTCTCAAAAGTGGATAAATAATTACAACTGCCTCGTTTATCGCAAGCGCGACTGCTGACGTCCTGGGTTCGATTCCCAGGGCCCGGTTGATCGCAATAGACTCGCCCCCTATTATATAGGACTTAAACATAACTGGCTGGATGAACAACTAGGTACACCTCTGCCTGCTGCGGGACTGTTCGAAAGAGATACCGTGGCCCTGGAACACAAAGGGCAAAGAAGGAACATGGATGGGTTTTAGTCAGTACAAGTCTGACACTCCCCTTCGCTCCGCTCAGAGCGGGGGGGTCATTTGATGATTTCCCCATCTCGGATTACAGGCGTTATGTTATGTTATGTTAATTACGAGTTCGAATATACCCACTATACGTTTAATTCTCACTAACAGGTATCTAGAAGACAACAAACCATGCCTCAAGAAGTACTGGCATTTCTCCTACATAAGCATTACTGTTTTTATCCATGTCTTTGGGCTGGCGTTTCACATGCCCGAACTGTTGACAGATGAAGAGATGACACAATTCGCTTACTTGATACCTTCTATTTTGGTTACCATCCATGGTATGATATTTTACGCTATTACGATAGTTATGTTTTTTTTTTTATTGGGAAACTCTTTTTCACATGTGTTTACTTTAACCGTCACGTAGTAGGACAGACAGGATTTCAAATACAAATATGTTTGTCTAAGATTTTTTATGAATGTGTAATCGCAACTCTCAGAAACGATACTTAAAAAAATATTAATTTCTATCTTTAAATTATCTTTATCATTATTTCATACCGAAATCGCCCACTGTTGGGTAGAGGCCTTCCCTTTCTTATACCATACTTCTCGGTTCAGTGTGTCTCTCATCCAAGTCTGTCCCGCGACTTTGACGATATCGTCAAACTTTGAAAGTCACGTTTATTTGGATCGCTATCGGTCAAAAATTGAGAACAGTTTATGATTTGTTTTTTAAGTATCGTCTCTGAGTTCGTTGTGTAAAGAAAGTATGACGCACGTGACAGCGTACTTACACCTGTTTTTTTCACTTATTTATCTTTTCGGCGAATATGTTCAGGCTCCTAATTAATTATTATTTTTCAGCCGTCTTGAAATCCATAGTTTTGATACCTAACACAAGGCAAGTATCTGGGTTTATAAAGGAACTTGGAACTCTTTGGAGGGTTAAGTTTACCCCAAGTCAAAAACAAGAAAAAGATGCAATGCTATGGCGAATCAACTTTATAAACAGAGGTGATACTTTTATTAGACACGCGCACCACTGTTTTTTCGGATTCATGTGCGTATTGTATAATTATCACTTGCTTCGGTGAAACCAGGATGCCTGAGAAATATTTCTCGATGGCATGTAAAGTTAAGTCAAAGGTATGGTCAAAGGTATTATGGGCTAGCTAAAAAACTCTGACACCAGGTTAGGCACTAACCACACAGTGAAGGAAAGTACGAGGAGCAGTATCGTAGACAAAAAGGCTAACTGTAAAAGGCCGAACGATGTTTTTAAGTCAATGAACAAGATTGCCTCCTTACTTTTTCGGCGGTCACTTACAAAAGTTTATACATAATTATGAGAATATAACATAGCAAAACGAAATTTCGTATGGGGGTAAAGCTTAAAACTTTAACACCATTGCTCCATACATTTTTGTCTTTAGCTTTTTCTTGTACTTTTCGTATAAAGACATTTTTGATATTCTTACAGAATATTTTTATCAGACCACTGTATTTAAATGCAAGCTTAAGCCCGGCTTCTAAACCCTTAAGTTTGTAACTATACAATTTGTAATTTCATATTCAAGTAAAAAAGAAATACTCTAATTTAGATTATTTTAACTTATAGTAACAAAACTCAATCAAATAAATTGGAATGAGATTTATTTGACAACAAATTTCATTGACAACTGTCTTTATGATGCTGTGATTTTATCTAAATCAATATAATTAACAATTGCTGCAGAAAATTACAAATGTTTTTTATATTGCTTTGAAAAATCTGGAACCTTCTGTTATCTAAATAAAGATTAATCAAATTAAAGCTTAGTTCAAAGGTAAAGCTGATACCTACTCACTTTTCAGTTAAATACTTAAAAAAATGGTATTTTGTTGATTAACTTGTTTGAATTTCTTAAGCTCTAGTTAAGTTATTTTTTAATTACTTATTGTGAAGTTGAAGTATTTAAGTACTGTAGAATTCTCTTTATATTCTTGTTGTGATAAATATTTTGTCTTCTTCATTAGTTCAGTTGTCCCAAGCGCTACAGTAGAGCTGAGCGTGAGGTCTCTAATTCGATTCCCAATTCGGCAAATCAACCTCTGAAATTGCAGCCATAATGTGATTTATGTTATCGACAGACCGTTTTAATGAGTCCTCGCGAAGGTATCAATTTAATGGAATATTCTGAAGGTTAATCACGTATTAGTTCAATTAGTATCGTAACACCTACGTGAATTATGGGTATTTTAAAGCAAATAACCTGTGGGATATTGTTAGGACTTCGTGGACGCTTAAAGTGCCTCTGATGGGGCCAGGCGGAGGACTCATTAAAGCGGTCGGTCTATATTTTTTTAAGTGTTACTTAAGATTTTTTTCATAAAGTTTAAAAAATACCTGTTTGACTCCAAAACCCAAACAATTTTACATGAAACTATATTTCCAGCCAGTTTCTGGGTTTCCGTGATCGGTTCGTTCCAATACTTGCTATCACCGTTGTTTGAAACTTTATTCCGAAGATTTATATTAAAACAGGACTGCGGGTTTCTTCTACCTTTCGCTTCCAGCTACCCATTCAACCCAACGAAGAACTGGACGATTTATGTCCTAGTATATATTTTCCAGCTGTATTCTAGTAAGTTGCTAGTTATTCAAGCTTAGTTTTATGAAATATTGCATATTGCTTTCCTAAACTATTTCGAAGAAGTTATGCTAAGTGACACACTGTGTTTTGGGATTTAATATATTATCTTATATATTAAAAAGTTCACTAGAATTACTGAATATTGACTCATTTTTTTTTCTTTTGTGACTAAAATTTTATGTGTTTTATAAACATTTATAATCTACTTAAGCCGACGGCTTCATCCGCGTGGAGTTCGGTAATTATCCCACGGGATCGTACTACCAGGATAAAGCTATCTTATGTGTTAATCCAGGTTTTAAACTATTTGTGTGCCAAATTTCATCCAAATCTGGTCAGAATTTTTGGCGTGAAAGAGTAACAAACATCCGTTTCATCCTCACAAACTTTCTCATTTAGTAGGAAGTCGGATGAATGGACTTTATGCTGAAACTGTGACCCTGGCCCTTTTGATTCTCAACCCATACCCTGATTTTCTTACTTTATTTTCACGGTAGGTTTGTTTTCTTTTATCACCATCTTTTAGTGACCCTCCTGGTCGGCATGTACATGGGAGCATCATTGATCATGACAACATCTTGTTCACTATTGGGAATAGAGTTTCTGATGCTAAGACATGACCTAGCACAGGTGAACCCGAAACCGAATGGAAGAAGAATAAATGATGAAGATTCTGATGATGATGATGAAGGACCCACTATTGAAATATTTGTAGAAAGACATCAGAAATTGTGGAGGTAAGTTGTATGCATAAGAATGTTGTTGGTTCATGTTAATTCAAGGTTGCAATCGATAATTATCATACATAGTTTTTCGTGTTATGAAGACTTCATAAGTATGAGTTGTGGTGATAAAATATAAAATCAAAATATTAACATAGGTAATAATAGGTAGTAATTTCACATAGGTAATAAAACGTCGAGAAAAGGTGCACGGTTCGGTTTACCTTAACTAACACTGTGATAGGTTAAATTGAGTTTTAGGTAGAAAGGAATTATTCACGAAATGAAATAAGTACCTAGTACCACAACTAATATCAATAATGCTGTCTTTTTCTTTACCACCAAGTTCTTAGAAGAAAACTTGTTTCTGTTCTTCTTGTTCAATGATTGTTTCTCCTTAACTTCGAATACATAAGTAGCCGTGTCTTAAGTTCTGGATCACAAGGAAGTTTTCGTGACAACTTCAACTTCAGCCAAACCCATCTAATCAATCTCTATTATGGCTGCCAGTTTTTCTGGTCCTGTGCCAACATTATCGGAAGTTTTTCTGCTATAACGATGCCCTCACGCCGTGAGACCAATGGCCTATGTAATATTAGTGATCCTACTTTCTCGTATTTTATGGTGTGTGAGAAAAATTTGCCCCTCTTTTGGTTCTTTTCATGGAACACTGGAATTTGGTCGTGGCTTGGATTTTTATGGACCCACTTCAGTGTTCTCGTTTGATGTTTAAAATCCTGGCTTGTGTTTGTAATGTGGCTTGTGTTAGTTTTGAGTCGATGATACTTTTTTTGATTACTTGGGTCGAGTATTTAGGTGGTCAAGTTAATTGCAGAGTTTATTAAACTTAGCTTTGTTTTCTAACTAACCCACAACGTGAATTAGAAATGTGTGGTCATGTTTAAGGATGTGGTACAGACCATCTGTCTGAACAACTTTTTCCATGGGACCGATATTGTAATCTATTAATACTTATATTATAAAGAAGTAAAATTTGTTTGTAGGTAAGTTTGTATGTAGGGGGTAATCTCCGAAATTAATGAACTAATTCAAAAAAATCTTTCACGGGCAGGAAGCTATATTATTCGTAGGTGCTATAGGCTATAAGTCATATTTATATCACGCATATTACGTGCTATCAGATTTTTTTCTGGACGAAGTCGCGGGTGAACTGCTAGTCGCAAATAAATATAGTCCTCCTTACCGTTTTCTGTCACGGCGGGCAATCTCAGTGGAGCTATCGGCGCAGGAGATATTATAGTGCACAAATGTCTGCGCAGGCACAGGTGCACTCCCTCTTCCCTCACTCTCATAGGCAATCCAACATGACCAGAGAGAGATCAGGCGCAGGACCAAAGGCTTTACGTGCTTTTCGAGGCACGGTGATATCATACCACCAACTTCCAAACTCTGGGCTGCTAAGAAATTCCTAATGAAAAAACCCACTAACACTTTTTGGTCGACCCGGGAATAGAACTTAGGACCCCACGCTTAGCAGTCACGCTTTCAATAATCAGCTGTGGAAAGTATTTGGGTCGAGTAGGTATTAAAATTTTGTCTGTATACAACACCCATAATCATGACACCGCATTTCTAATATACGTACCTAAAATTCTTCTATAAACAGAGAGGCTTATTCGGAAGCTTACCTATGTACAATAAGTTTAGGCTGGGCTGTTCCACGAATTCATATTTCATCAAAATACACCTGTCCCAAAAAAAACATGTTTTGATGCCACCTAAACTGTTTCCCGGTCTAACCCCTTGTTCGCCATCAAAGCCGACATAGGGGTGGACATAAATAAAACATGTATTTTATTTGTTGACAGGTTATCGCGCCAGCTGGATAACATTTTCAACGGGTTGGTATTCATAGATCTATTGTTTGTTGGGATCACGACGTGTGCTTTTAGTTTCATGGGGCAGGTGAGTTATTGTATTTTGTAATTATTAGGAATAAATCCTCGATGATTGATGTCTCCTGATGATTCTCGATGACTGCTTCGCTGGTCTAGTGGTCGTAAGTGCTACTACCAAGAGTGAGGTACTGAGGTTTCGAAGTCATACAGCGTTACAGTAGATTTTCCATTCGGAATTTCTCAATAGCTTACTTCCCAACATCAGGGCTTACAGACGCGATGCCGTGTATGTATTTATAATAAACTAGCGACCCGCCCCGATTTTGTCCGGGTGCAATATATATATATACATTTAAAACTTCCTCTTGTATCACACTATCTATTGCTGAAAACTGCGTTAAAATCCTTTGCGTAATTTAAAAGATCTAAGCGTACAAACAGCGAGAGCGACTTTTTTTAATACTATGTAAAGATATATCGGGCTTATAAAATACTCTGGGTTGAAAAATCTGGGAAACGAGCAACCAAAAAAGAAAAAAAGAAACACAAGCATTGATCTGTTTCGGTGGTCTTAATAAGTAATAATCTTTTTATTCTGATCGAGATCAGATTGCTTTCATCTTTTTCGATCTTGGCAATTTCATATTCCCATTATGAACTACCGGAAAACATTCCAAAATTTCGCAGGCCACCGCGGACAACGTAATTCGAATCGTTTGTATGTAAATTGGGATTCCACAATAATTTTATTAAAAAAGAGCCGCTCGAATTACAGAAAAGTTGAATTGGTTACCCGATTCGTGACGAAAGTCGGCAAAAAAATGAGGGCGTTGGAAGAATCTGCACTTTATTAAAAAGTTCTCTACTCTTGTAGTACATCGTATTCAATTTGTGCTCCACGCTCAGCGTTCTTTCTCAAAACAGTGAAAGAACGTACTCAAACAATTGAGCTCAAATAAAAATGTTTAACAAACTCCACAAAAGCTGGGTATCTTTGCAGTAAAATTATGACGCAACACAGAAAATGGCAGCAGATTCACAACTTAATAATTGTTCAATTAATTTAGAAAGATTTCAGCTAAATACATTTCCACGAAGTAACACCACCTACAACAAACCGACCGCTTTAATGAGTCCTCGCGAAGGTATCAATTTAAATTTAATATTCTGAAGGTTGATCACGTATTGGTCCAATTAGTATCGTTATACCTACGTGGATTATGGTTATTTTAAAGCAAATAACCTGTGGGATATTGTTAGGATTTTGTGGACGCTTAATGTGTCTTTGACGGGGCAAGGCTAAGAACTCATTAAAGTGGTCGGTCTATAGAAAATTGCTTTTCTAATAATCTAGTTAAGAAATAATTTATCTTAGTTACTACCTAGGACAGAAAACTTAATTTTAAGAAAGTAATTGTATCCTGTTGCTTACTTAAACAATTGGCTCATCAGATAGGAGTCATAAATTCTAAGTTGTACTTAAGTATTTTTTTTAAGTATTTTAATGTTCAGTGGAATGAGAAAAAGGTTGGAAAGCTCCTCATCCTCTAATGAAATTACTCCGACCGGGTGTTGTGTTTGGTGGTGGGACACGACAAATTTTTTTTGGGTGAAAAATCTAGTTTTACGGTAGGACTCAAAACATTGTTCTGATGGATGCATTAAATAGTACGGGTAACGTGGAGGTATTTCAAGTAAAGTTATAACATTAAAAACTTGTATTAAAAAAAAAGTTGTATAAATGTTGGACTTTGACCCCAATACCATCTTAACTAGAAGGTTCCCATATGGTTTAGAACAAAAAAAATATCGGTATGACAGGGACAACTTTAAACCCATTATAACAATCACATTAATTGCTTGGATAACTTTGATATCATATACCAACCCAACATTTTGAACCAACACTAAAATTGTTCTACAGCTCTTTGCTAATTGGACGGGTAAAATGGCGATGACAGCACGATCTAGGAGACGTCAATTTAGTTCGTGTGTGGCAGTGTAGATGTCGCCACTTATTTATACCTACAATATTACTGCATTTAGTAAGTCTTCTGTATTCCTTCTTTATTGTTCCAGTTCGCCCGCGGTCCTGGCTACATGTTGGTCAGCTACATAGGGATCGCCTCCTCCATGTTGACCGTTTTGTATTTATGTTACTACGGAGAGCTACTTACAAGAGCGGTAAAACTTTTAATACTTATTAAGTAAAGTGTTATTAATTAACTAGAGTCCTTTATAGTGGTCGCTTTTGAAGCTGTGGTTCAATGTAAAAGAGGTAGGTACGAGTATATAAAGGTATATATAGGTTTTCCGTTGCAGCCTGGTAAAAGGCAAAATCTTTATTTATTCATTTATTTTGCATTCCATATTGTAAAAAAGATGTTACAAAGGGCTTAAAGCTAAGTACATAAATATGGACCCTGTAAGGGCACAGCAAGGTAGGAGAGAGGAAGAGGGCTTTTATTTTACTATTAATTAGTTGGCATACAAAGTAACAATTAGTGAATCATAATTATTAATTTTAAAATTTGTCATTTAGATATTCATTAATAGTATAATAGCATTTATATAATAAAAATTGTTGTAATTTATTTATGAATGGATTAAATTTTTGTACATTTTTATTAATTTCCGGTAATTTATTATAAACCTTCATTGACATGACTAGGGCACTTGTAGTGTTTATAACTGAAAATGCATTGGAAATTGGACAATACTACTACTATTGTGTGGATGGTGTTTTCACGGCATGGTTGGCGCAGTGGCAGAGCGATTGATTGCTGCGCTGCGTGTCGCGGGTTCGATCCCGCACGGCACAAATATTTGTATGATCTACACGTAGTTGGTGTTGGTAGTTGTTCCGGGTCTGGCTGTTTGTGTATGTGAGTTTAAAAGTTTGTAAACGCACCCACGATACTGGAGAAAATCCTAGTGTGGGGCAACGATTTAAAAAAAAAGAAAAAGAAAAGATGATGTGGATGATGAGTGAACCGATGACCTGGTGAAGGTTGCGGGGATCCGCTGGATGCGAGTCGCACGGAACCGGTCAATGTGGCGACACTTGGGGGAGGCCTATGTCCAGGAGTGGACGTCTTTCTGCTGAAATGATGATGATGATGATGTTTTATTGTACAACGTTTCGTCAGGAAACTTTAAAGTATGAATATGGGTCGCCATAAGAGTATTAAAGTAGGGGAAGACTAAAGAAACGATATATGGACTGTGTGAAAAATGTTGTGGTTGGAATGGAGGTGACTGCTGGAAGATGAGCAATAGATAAATATGAAAGAAGAAGACATGCTGCGCCAACAAGGACCTTGTACCTAAATGGATGCAAGTACAACAACCATCTTGATCTTTCCAGCGTTTGTTGTGTTCCATTCTAAAAGATTATAAAGGTGCAAGTAAAACGAGAATAACAAGACATTTTTTCTATTTACTTTGTTCTTGTCAACGTGTTGTCTTTAAAAATCTAGTTAGCAGTAATCATTATGTACAGAAGTTAGCCTTTTTCCTTTGACGTAAAGAAAGGGGAGGTAGAAAGGAAACTTGATTTCTGTAAGTCAAGATACGGTACTTTTTCAGAGTTCCAGTATTGGAGATACGGCGTATGATAACTTGTGGTACGAAGGTGGAAAACAATACAAAATGGCGATATTACTTATCATGATAATGTAAGTAATTTTTATCTTGTTTCTATAACAACTGCCTCGTTGTTCTAGTGGTCGCAAGTGCTACTGCTGACCATGAAGTCCCGGGTTCGATTTCTAGATCGGGCAGTGTTCAAGTTCTTGTACATTTTTCTAGGTTTATATGAAGGAACAACCCGTTTAATATCTAAACATTCATTTTTGTTTCATAGTCTACAATTATGTTTCTATTTACCTTGCAATAAATAAATACGCTTCCAATTCCAGATCATTGGTCCTTTTATAAGCTATAATAATATAATTATAACAAAAAGTAGCGCAATGCTTTTATATTTGGTCACAAAATTCGATTATAAAACAATATTATTGTTCTTGATTAATTTCGTGTCAACAAGTGTATTTATTGTAAATGATTTAATAATCACATGATTAAATATAAATGGACGCAAATGAAATATTTAATATCTTCGGCATTCAGTTCTCAGGTTGATGAGTTTTACACATACTGAAAAGGAAAATTAATTGTCTGACAACCAGTCTTACCAAGGGATATCTTATTACCCAGTACTAACTGGGTTGTGGAGCTCAGATAGGCAGTCGCTCCATGTAAAATTCTGGTATTCAGCTGCATCCGGTTAGACTGGAAGCCGACCCCAATATAGTTGGGAAAAGGCTAGGCAGATAATGATGAAAAGGAAAATTAATTTGACCAAACTGACTTACTAAAGAAAAAAAAAAATGCGAGGAAATGTAAAAAAAAAATTGTTCTGAAAGGTATCCCTCGCTCATCAACCTCGATCAACTCGTGGTAGTCTGTTGCTGGATATAGGTCTCTCTCAAGCTGTGCCAAGTTATGCTCTTCTTTTCGCATCGAATCTACAGTGTGTAAGGGACAGCCTTCCGCAAACTGATAGGGTGCATTTAACTCCTTATTTTGAATCATATTCCACTGGAATTTTTCTCCGGAAAATTGTATTTTTTTTATCGTTTTTTTTCAGTTACTATTCCTTTATTTCAATGTAAAATTACATTATCTGTACGCAGTACTCCATTAATGTAAATAATACGGCTAAAATAAAAAATAAAAACCAACAATGGATGTTGAAATGCTCTATCGAACGACGCGTGAAATCAGCTGTTCACTTCCTGCCTAACTACAGAGTTCATCGAACTCGCCGTCGCGCTTGCCGTTCGCTACGTGCATTTTGCCACGGTAACGATACATTGCGTATGAGGAAATAAAATAAATCAAATTTATTGGATTCCCATAAGGTTCCTGAAATAATTTCTTGTACCGGTCATCTTAATATGATATACTGAATTCACCCCATCAGCCTGCGAAGGGCTGTCCCTTGCACCCTCTTTTCCAATTATGTTGGTGTTGGCGTTCAACCTAACCCGATGTAGACGAATACCAGTATTTTACATTGAGCAACTGCCTATCTGACCCCCACAACCCAGTTAGTACTGAACAATACGATACACCTTGGTAAGACTGGTTGTAAGACTTTCTGGTCACTGACTACGTGTAACGATTGTCAAAGACTTCGCCCAGTATTAAAAATATTATTAAAACCTAATAATGTTTTAAATTGCCCGAAACTTGCCATATTTTAAGATTTTGATTACTACAATGGCAAAACTTGTAAATATTATATTATTGTGATGACAAAGTTGACACATAGCTGAAACGACGTTGAAAGAAAGAAATAATTTTCTGTATTGTATTTCAGATCCCAAAAACCGTGTTGCTTAACGTCCTCCAGATATGCTGTAGTGTCTTTGAATATGTTTACCACGGTAAGGTATTTCTTGTTCATACAGGGTGTAAACAGACCTTTCACGAAGCCGTGAACCAAGTACATGAAACTAAGTAATTTTACACAAATTATTGCTGGAAAACGACTTTTTTTTTTTAAGCTGAATTATCACGTTTTACGGTAGGACTCGATGTAACGCACTCAAAGCATTGTGCTGATAGATGGATTGAATAGTACGGGGGTCGTGGAGGTGTTTTAACTAAAAATATTACATTAAAAAATGTATTTAAAAAAAAAAAAACTTGTGAAAAAGTTGGAACTTTGACCCCCAGTATCTCCGTAACTAGAAGGTTCCCAGGTATGGTCTAGAACATAAAAATTTGCGCAATGACGGGGAGAACAAGAACCTTTTGGCTTCGATAAGGGTCTTGTTACACCATTTATACTAACGGAATAAAAAAAAAATTGGCAGTTGCACCTTAATGTGTTCAATTTTGCTTTTTTTTAAAAGGGAAGAGCTCTAAGGTTACCAATGTTTAAGATATTTTTTTTAATGTTTAAGATGAAATGTGAAAGAAGTTAATATTAAATTGTGTTCGACTTTCAGGTAATCAGCACCACCTGGTCCTACTTCACATTGATGAATAGCGTCTATTCAGAAGACAAAATATAATTTTTAAAATGCTTCACATCAATATGTTTGCCTAGTCTAGTTGCGGTCACGCACGTACTCACGATTCACCATTGATGCAACGTCTAAATAGAAAATAGTTCGAAAGGTCAGGGTATTTAGGACTATCCTAGCGATGAAGTAAATACTATAAATTACTGAATAGATACGAATGTAAGCCTTGAAAACGCCATTAAGACAATGCCTTATAGTAGAAAGTAGGTCGTAGGATTTAAGCGTAACCTAACAAATACAGTTAATACTATGCAATACTGCACAGTTACGGTTAAATATGTAGAAGAAAATAGAGATTTCCTGCTGCATTGCAAAGTTGCGGTTAGATCACTCACTGCGGCTTCTGAATAAGACCGGGTACAGATGAAGCGGGTAATGCAAAACGAGCAAACTGCAAATATGCAGTAAACATTATATTAAAATTTGCAATAAATAAAATAGCTTTTATTTTGTTCTTTGTTTTAATAACTAATAGAAAAAATCATATAGTCTGCAAGAGTTTGAATGTGGAAAGTTATAAGAATAGAAAGATGTAAAAAGATTTTTAAGGCTGGTTCGAGAAGGTGCCGCAAAATAGTTCCTAGAAGAAGTTGAGATTTTAGACTTTTAGAATAGCAGGCTTCGGACCATATGGCAGAATGAGCTAGACAAAACCAACGGCCAGTGGCCCACATCGGAGGACTCTTTTCAATCTACGAGGATTGAAAGAACTGGGAAGCATCGCCTAGCCTTTTCCTAGCAATAGAATGGTGGAGGCTAGCGGTAACAGTAAGAGCAAGATGATGACGATGATGACGAGACCGGTACACATTGCTACTTGTTAACAGAAATAGGTGAATTACTTATCCAGACTAATAACACGCTGCTGCTAATTTCCTCTACAGCTGCTGCTAATTTCCTAAGATTTCAACAAACAGCAATGCATAATTCCATTCCAGATGACGTGTGAATATCCAAAACAAACGTACCTACGCACACTACAACCGTGCCCATGAGTTTAATATTCCAGACCGCATGACATAAGAATTACCGTTTGATATCCCAGATATAATAGGACAAAGGCAGGAAGATGCTGACTATGATAGTGGCACAATGACTTCTTAACCAGAAGTGGGTGACAATACTTTACCCGACATCTGGCTAGATGTGGAGATAGCCGATGGAGCAAAACTTTGACCGATTGGGAGATAGGATTAGGCCAAAGAAACCACCATTCAAAATCTCGTTAGGTTTATGTTATCATCAAAATTGCGGGAAACAGCGGGATCCTCCGCACGGAACTGGAAAGTGTGGCAGAAGAAATTGGAGGCCTTTGCCCAACAGTGTGTGAATCCGAGCTGAAATTATGACGACAACTGTCCCCGATTGAATCGCAAGGTAGCTACTAAAAATTTTCCAAGACTCAAAAAAACAGCAACGCATAATTCCCAGCTGGATGACGTGCGAATATTGAGAACATACGTGCACACACTACAACCCATGGGTTTAATATTCCAGTCCGCATCGCGCAGGATTAACGCTTGATACCAGTGCATACGCGCAGTTCTATTCTCGCGTAAAACCGTTTTATCTGGACGAGCACTATGTCACTCAAACTAGGGGTGACGTCATAGAATATATTGCTGTGTCAGTGAACAAAGGATGGTATTATGGAAATGACGTTTGTGTTGGACTGTAGTGATAATTGCAATTCCTACTGGGTCAAAATATATACACAGAACAGATGATGTAAAGTAATCTTTCTAAATTCAGAAATATCCTGATTGTAAGTACACAAGATGGAGAGTGCCTAAAAGGCTTGGCACTTAATTTGGCTTGCAGCTCACCCACAAAAATTAGATGATAATTATGATTTATGTTTTCGACTATTAATAAATGCTCTTGTCAACCATAAAATCAGTTTCTTAATTGTGTTTCTTTGTAAACATCTTGCAAATGAATCACGATTGGTATTTGGTCTGTCAATACTATGTTAATACTTGTGTAGATTTAAAGATGAAGCATTAACTCTGGCTGGGTCGAAAACACTAGAAATCGAGCATGAATCCAAATAAATATATTTTTGAACGAATTTGATGTTAACGTATCAATAAGCACGAACGAAGGATCGAAGCTATAATCTTTTAATTCCGAAAGGCCCAAATCTTCTCGGACATAATTGAATGAAATGTAACACATTATACGGATGTATCTACCATTCCATTCGTTCTTTTCGTTAAAGATGATCATATTTCCGAGGGGAATCGTACACGTTCAAATCTAAGACGAATCATTTCATGAATGTTTTCGATTAAAATTGAATCATTTTTTACATGAGATATCTTATATTTGCTTTCGGCAGATAGCACAGTCGTTCCTTATGAAATACTGGTGTTCAGTTGCAACCGGTTATATAAAAACCTGACCCCAACATAATTCGAAAGACTAGGCATATGACGATAGTACTCAGCATTATTATAATCTTATAATAGCCCAATTACTTTCCGGGATGTTAAACTCGATCCCTCCTAAATTAATAAATTCGTTGAAAAGTTTAATTCTTTCGATAATATAACCGTAATTCTTCCCGTATTCTATTTATAAAGGTGTATTGGAGCATGCGTAACTCAAGGATTTTCCATTGTAACCATCGTAAACGAAGAAAAATCCAGGCCTCAACACGTAATTTTTTTGCAGACTTCAATTTTCAAAACTTCTACTTTTCTACATACTTGCCTTCAAACTATTCAAAATATATGAACTGTGAGCTATCAATATCTATTTCTAAGCATTTCCTTAAGACCCCAAGGATAAAAAATACGCTGAACTGTAATTTCATTCCAGAAAGCGAGCTGCAAACGTAAACTCCCAAGTCTATTTCCGTAGTGGGCTCACAAAAAGGTTCTACATAAAGATGTCCATTTCATTCGAAGCGTAACCAAATTGATATAGGTTACGTAAACGTTAGTTTCTCAGAAGGATATAGCGTTATTTACATATAATGCTAACAAAATTGAGTGACGTTAGAATGATGAATGGTCCGGACCATTTGTGACCTTTCCTCGTACCCGAGTTATGTAAATACCCACGGCTTGAGAAGCCGCATCGCGAAGTTTTACATCGATTTCTGTGGACCCTTCCTAAACTGTAAGAGCTAGCCATTACAATAATAGATATTCTTATATTTATTGGCGGATTTCGGCCTAGGATTTCGTATTGCTTCGCTGATGATATGAAGATTTTATAGCAGTTACCTTTTTTCTGGAGGCTCGCCCGGATGTTTGGGGTGTTGAGACAATTGTATAATAATCATTTGTAAACCAAATAAGCAACCATTTAGCCGAGTGGGTCGAGGAAATTGTTTCAAGGCCGTCCCTTACCTTTTTGCAAAACGAGGGAAAGTTTAAGTCGAAGCTTGTTTGTTAGCGACTGTTTTTTTGACTATGATGGTACTAGGAGATTAACGTCACTCAGGATATTCTAAATGGCATTGCTGTGTAAACCAATTCAACTTTTCAATATAAGTAAAGATATGCGACGATATGAACACATGAGTAAGTACGAGTGAGTATGACTTCCTTGTTGGTTCAGTGGTTGCACGTAATATGGTCCTGGGTTCGATTCCCAGGTCTGGCGAAGTTTTCTTGGGTGTTTCCATAAAGAATTTCTCAGAAGCCGTCCGAAGTATGAATTATTTGTGGCTGAGCAATAGTCCGCAAAACATAACTGGCAATATGTTGGTGTACCAGAAAGAGGTGTACTCTTTCGGGAAAAAATTGCCATTTTGTTATATATGAGTATTTTTTTTTTCAATAGCTTTGAATATCCCACTGCTGGGCAAATGCCTTCCCCATATCCTTCCAGATTCTCTTCTCCTGCGCTACCTCGAACCAGCCTTCTTGATGTGCGTCTAGATCATCTCGCCATATTTTTCTAGGCCGTCCATCCTCAGGCATCCATCGTGTTGAAACCTTTACCCAGTGGTCGTTATGCATGTGGCTGACGTGACCCGCCCAATCCCATTTAAGCCAGGCAGCTTTTTTGCCTACGTCTGCAATTCCGGTTTTTGAGCGCAGCGTAGTGTTTCGTATTTTATCTGCTCTCTGTACACCCAGAATGCTGCGCTCTATTGCTCTTTGGCAGATTCCAAGGTGGGACTTTTGTGATTCAGTGACCAGGTTTGAGCACCGTAAGTTTGGACGATAAAATGATAAAGTTAAAAAAAAAACAAAAAATACGCTTTAGAGTGACGTCATTTTATTTCTTGTTTTCTTCTTAGCAAACCCTTTCATTTGATAACCATACCATGAGAATGCATAAATAATAACTAGTCCGTCAGTGAGTCCACCATATTGGATTTAGAATGACGTCACTAAACCAACCATGCATTGTCATTAAAACTAAACGTAAACATGTATGCAAATTTCAGCTCAATTGTTGGAAATCGGGAAGGGGGTCAAATTTAACTTCTAAGATTTTTGAACATAGTAATCTAGTTACAGATGAAACTAATAAAAACGTGTTAAAAATGGCGACTAACAACGTCCATCGAGGTACAGAAATCCGCCAACACAAAGTTAGAGAGTACACGACTCCCAAGTAAAACTTCTCGATATAGGGTACAGCAAAAATGTATAATGACGGCATACGAGTAAGTTTGTCGGTAGCGACGTTGCGCCTTGTCGTCAAACTTGTTCAAATTTGTTTAGAGCCGACAAGTTCTGCTGCATCCAGTGCATTATTATGAGACTTGGGTTATACAACATTATTTTTAGTATATGCGAAACCTGAATATAGTTTGTTCAGAATAAGTAACTGAAACGATTCCAATAATTTTTAACGCTTGTTATATTTTGTCAAGAAAATATTTAAAAAAGTTACAAGTTGGATACCGAGCGACATTAAGTACCTATCGCAATCATTTAGGTACCTACTGCTAAATTATTATTATCAATGAGCTCAAGACGACGCTGGAGGCGCATGCGCGGGCGCGCTGCGTGATGACCACGTTTTTGAGCGGACAACCAGGTAACAGAACAAGCTTATAACTTTGTGATTTTTCGTGATACAGTTTTGAAATTTTGTACATAGATTCTTTACATAAAAATACTAGACACGTGTTTCAGGTTTCGCATATACTAAAACTAATGTTGTATTCGAGGCAGGGTATCAGAAGTAGGAAGTTAATATAGTTTCTTTTTATCGTGGTACATCATACATGGCTGTTGAGTATGGAGCATTTTTTTGTGTAGCTGTCTTATGATCTTGGTGTTCATAAATTCAAACACAGAAAGTAAATCAATTCTAGGGCTGTAATATCATGGTGAGACCAGTGAGTGGTGACTCAGTTGAAAAAGTGTCGTAGGTCGTGGGCTCGAACTAACTAACTAAGCAGGGAGTTTTCATTAAATATCATCGCCGCTTCCAAAATAGGGAAGAAAATATCTTAAGAGCATTTACAACTTACGGCATTTCATACAAACTTTCAAGTCCTTTTTTTAATGAAACTTCAGACGCATAAGCAAGATAAATAAGTCTAAAAAGTTAACAGAAAACACTTTCGAAATGTCTTGATAATTGGATATTTTTCTGCTTCTATGGAAAATTTAAAATCGGTCTAATTTAGCTATAACACCATTTTTCTAAAATGTTCTCTGATAACATTTTAGAGCTGTGTATCCTGCTTATGCGTATGATCAAGGGACTGTAGATTTGAGTATATGGTTTTAATTTCAACTCGATACCTCCATGGGTTCCCGATATAAAGGGTCTAGTCAGCCAGACGCACAGACAGACAGACAACAAAGTGATCCCATAAGGGTTCCGTTTTTCTTCAAATACAGAACTCTATAAAGGCCCGGGAATTAGATTCTTTGTATCTCTTTCCAGCGTTCATGCTTCGCATCTCTTCGTACGTTAGGTGGTGTGATACTATTTAATTAAGTCATCATCATCTTCTTGGCCTTGTTCCATATTGCTTGATGTCGGAGAAATCACAATTTTTTTTTACATTCTCCCCTGTTAGCCGTCACACTACATTACATGCGTCATTTACTCCTCCGGCATGACTGTGAATTAAGTATTTAACAATTGGCAGTTAATTCATTTTCATGAAACCATTTAAATTCTCATATGGAACATAATTTAATGACTACATCACTAATTGAAAGCAAACCAAATGTTTCCATTAAATATTTCCGATACAGTGCCATGTGTTGGCATGGAATTTTCCAATTCGCTTCACTAAGCAAATGAATTTTCCGTTCGACTTAAATTCACATTTGTGAAACTTTTAGTTTTCATCAAAAAGGACGAATATTGGTAATCGCAGATGGTTTTGCTTTTATAAATATAACTGTGTGTTATCTTTGTTATTGTCAATGTGTGCTGCTTTTAATGGAGCTATTTATTGTAAAATTTTAAGTGCATGACTGTCTTTTTTCATTTAATTGATGCAAAATTATCAATTTGGTTTTTTTTTCGAAATCATTAGCATGACACAAGTCTGTCTAAAATTCAGCCATCGCTTTATACTATAGTAACCTGGGGATAGAAGTACAAAATGTTTGATACAAAATAACCATAGATTATGACAGAATTTTAAATTATCCTTTAAATCAAAAATTTTATAAGCTAACATCGAATATGGAGACAAACGAACCTTTGGTGAATTCATTACCTACTCTTTCTTTTTCTGTAGTCGGATAAAAAAGTAGTCCCGATACTTGCAACAGCTGCAGCTCGTTCAAGATCTCTAAACAGCTGACACAGCCATTTCACCTCAGATTTTTACCTTTAAATTTTATAAACTACTGAAAACTGTTCGCGTCTGCCTACGAAAGACTTACAAATTGAATTTCCACACGCTATTGATTTGAATCCAGCATTCAACGTGGGAATTGGATTTGTTTTCACAAATTTCAAAAACAAGAAAATGGTTACAGAAAAAATGTTGAACGCAATTCCGATATTATTTCGTGAAAACGTTCTGCAAAACTTTTTCGAATTATTTTGATAGGTGTGTCTTTTAACTTTCAGCCTTTGAGTAAAAGATTTCATGCACAGACATAACTAGATAACGCAAGTATTACAATCCGTATGAAAACCAAACGTGCCATTTTTTGACTTCTTACTATGACGTCATAAGCAGTAAGAACTATTTAGTTACTATAAAAACAAGTTAATATGCTAAATAGAGTACGTTTTTGTTCTTTAAAAATGTCTAGAATTAAGTTTAAGAGTTGTAACGTGGTTGTTTTAAACAAATTAGCTTGCGCCATCAGTAGCCAAGTTAAGCATTTTTATGCTTAACGTGGCTACTGACGTTACTTAATATCATGCCGAGTACGCTAAGCGTTATCTAGCCATATCTAAAATTAACATTGGATACAATACATGGCGTTGAAAGTCAACTTGTATCGTGAAAACCTCAATAAAATCATGATTAATTTACTAGTTTTTGTGTGTGTGAATTTTTGGTATGGCTGTACATCAGTGGTACTAGTATAAGTTGAACTCTTATTCTATTGAAACTCCGTACTACACTACGCCAGCTTATGGTCAAAGTATAAGTGTTACTAAAGTGAGGCCTGGCTGTGGTGGGTACGGGTACTTATTCATAGTGTACAGTAGGCAGGATTATTATGACAAACATCGTCTATGGTCAAAACTATGAATTTACACTCGCCTAATTGGTGAGGTTCTTCAGAAAGGTCAGGTGCGTAGTACTCGCAACCGGCGTGCGTGTGTGACCAGATGTGTGAACGTGGATGAGGCAGAAGGAGTATGTAAGGATCGTAGCAGGTGACATACTGTGGTTACTGCCTACCCCCAAAGGGTTAAAGCGTTAGTTTATGTACATACTTTCTGCTATGAGTTAAAAGGAGATACTCCTATCATCATCTGCCTAGCCTTTTCCCAACTATGTTGGGGTCGGCTTCCAGTCTTACCGGATGCAGCTGAATACCAGTATTTTACATGGAGCAACTGCCTATCTGACCTCCACAACCCAGTTAGTAATGGGTAATACCATACCCCTTGGTAAGACTGGTTGTCAGACTTTCGGATCACTGACTACCTGTAACGACTGTCAAAGATCTACAAATGACAGCCGGGACCAAAGGCTTAACGTTCTTTCCGAGGCACGGAGAAAACTCGGCATGTAATGGGTGGTCACCCATCCACGGACCAACCTAGGCAAGCACGGCTTAACCTAAAGATCGACCCGAGCGGCTGTTATTATTTAGCCACGAGCTAAAGGAGATACTCCGATATCGAATAAACAAACTAAATAATAGAAAAATTTAAACCTTCAAATAATTTAAATTTTAGAACTTTCATATTTTTTAAAGAGCTGCTAACTTCGCTGTTTACATTAACATTAGCTTTCAAAATAACACGGGTACTGTGTTACGACAAGCCTTAACAAGGGTTTTACATTATTTTTACTACGCCTGCTTGACTGAACAAATATAATTTACAACCTATGTATGGAGGTAATTTATTAGATATACCTACCTTATCATCTACTAAGCCTTTTCCCAACTGTGTTGGGGTCGGCTTCCAGTCTAACCTGATGCAGCTATACAACATTATTTTTAGTATATGCGAAACCTGAATATAGTTTGTTCAGAATAAGTAACTGAATCGATTCCAATAATTTTTAAACCATGTTATATTTTGTCCCAAAAATATTTAATAAAAGTTACAAGTTGAACACCGAGCGACATTAAGTAAATATCGCAATAATTTAGGTACCTACTGCTAAACTATTATTATCAATGAGCTGAAGACGACGATGGAGGCGCGGGCGCGTGGTGCTGCGTGGTGACCACGTTTTTGTTCGGACAACCAGGTAACAGAACAAGCTTATAACTTTGTGATTTTTAATGATACAGTTTTGAAATTTTGTACATAGATTCTTTACATAAAAATACTAAACATGTGTTTCAGGTTTCGCATATACTAAAACTAATGTTGTATACGGTGTATTCCTGTTGACCCCACCGGCACCGTATTTAAAAAACAAAAAAAAATGTTTATTGTGTCTTAAAATTTACATGATATACATGAGTTGAGACAGCCCCAATAAGTAATTAAAAATACTTGTTTTGGGGTTGACTCGCTACTTCCCTTATTTAATACAATATTGAGACTAAATAATTGGAATGGAATAAAAAACAAAACAAATCGCAACAAAGAAGCAAAAAAAAAGCTGGTAAAAATATGTGATTCTTTTAGTTTCCATGAGTAATAATATATATATAAGTACCTGTAATAAAACTGTCAAAAATGACAAAATTCATACACTAAATGGAATGCTAAATAATTCCTCGAGTGTCTGCCAATATTTAAAACGTTCCCGCAGAAGAATTTCCGACGCAACCAAAGCTGCGTGCAAAAGCTAGTGGAAAATAAATAACTTCGGACATCCAATACCAACCCAAACCTGCCATTTAATCAGGCCCACACTATACACAATCTACCTACACCTAGGTTGTATATGCAGTCTAATCTAGAAGCTAACGAGATGTTGTCAGCCCGCCCATTACTCTCGATACGAGTGATATTATTGAAACCTGATTAATTAATACTGGAGATATCTCATAATCTGCTTGTTGTGCCACGTTTGTAGATAAATTAATACTGTGATAGATAGATTGGACTGGAGATACAGTGTGTTTAGTAAAGGATTCCTAAAACTGAGGCCCTATTACGAGCGCGCGGTGACATAACGTAACTATGTAAGTATATCGATGTTTTAAATCGAAAATAGAATTATCCCATAGCATTTTAGTTAAATTGTTTGCAACAGGCACAGACAATATCATCCATAGATATGACTAAATCCTTTAAACTATAAAAAAACTCTCTATTCTTAATTTTAAAGTCGACGTATTTAAATTACGTTTACAACAAGCGCTTGTGCTAGGCCCACTGAGCTTAGAATTTCATAGTCTCCGAGTAAGATACCACGCCTATGGTCATCGAAGGGTTAGATAAGGGTCTACTTAGTGATAGTATAACCACATTTCGCCCAGTTGGGTTTTAGTCTCATGTAATAGGAATCGACCCTATTGCCATTTACCGGTCGCAAATTCAGACTCTGATTGCTTCTGAGAAATTCTTTATGGAAAGACATAGTAATATTTTGCTTGAGCTAGCAATCAAACCCAGGACCTCATGCTCAGTAGAGCGTTATCGACCATGAATAGCGAGCAATGCCGTCACCTAAATGGCCACTTCTTACAAATATTTGCTTTGGTATTCAATAATCTAAAGTTAAGAGTATTTAAATACTGCAATCGGAAGAACCAATTTCTATACACACCACTGGATTTTTTTATTATTATGAATAGCGTACAAAGACTTGTGAAACGCGAAATTACTCTTATTCATTGTACAGATTAATTATTACATCCAAGTATTTACATTTAATTATACAAATCGGTCAATCGGACTATTTTCTCAGTTTCGCTGCTCCGTGCTGCTCGGCTGGGCATCGCAAGTGGAAACGAATGTACTTTCAGTAACAATCATGCATGCGTTCATGATTAACTTTCTTCTGCTCTACTGTGTAACGGTATGTGTTACATGCCATACCTGTAATGGTGAGCGGTTATGACATACTCTCACACTGTCTTCCTAGTTAGAATAGTAAGATAATGATTGTTAATTATTAATTAGTTATGTTCCTGCATTAAATACTGGTACTAATTTAGTAGATACTAAATATAGGGTGACTGTTCATTAGTGACCGATAGTTAAACTCGTGATTGTGCTAATGATAACAAACAACTTTCCCAAAGAAACATTTTTTTTTTAAATTGTCTTTCTCTTTTGTATCACAATAACACACTAGCGGGCCGTATGAAATTCGCGCTAGTGCGCCTGTGACCTATCAGCTGTTAGCCGCGTGACGCCTGTCTCATTACTATCGTACCGTGAAACAGTAGGTAGGCAGAGCACCCGCGCGGCTCGCAAGCCCGTTCCGTAATGCTCCGCTGTTGTGTTATTGTGATAAAAGTTACTGAGTATGTTAAGTTGTTTGTTATAATGAGTACAATCACGTGATTAAGTATCGGTCACTAATTACCAGTCACCCTATACATAGAAACTAAAACTTGTTGCATCCGTTGACGGAGTCTTCGCTTCGACAAATGTCTACCTTCGTAAAACATCTTGGAGCTGCAATTGCTAAACGCTGGAATAGGACCTTCAGCGTAGTGATGTGTTGGCTAAGATCAAGATTTGTCATCTCAATAAATCGTGCTACTAGCATGGTGTATTTATGGCACAAGACATAAGAAATCAATATATAATAGGTATGTTTTTTTTTGATAGTCTACATTGTGTCCCAACTGCTGGGCAAAGGCCTGTCTTTTTACCCTCCAAACCTCTCTATTCTGTGCAATTTCTGGCTACGTTTGCCCCGCGAACATGATGAGATCGTCACACCACCTTCACCGCGGTCGACCTCGTCGGCGATGTCCACCGTCAGGCGTCCAGTGAGTGACGATCTTTGCCCATCTCTCCAGGTGCGGCCAGAACACCCCCACTTTAGCTTTAAAAAACCAATACACAAGTTATTCGGCTTTGATGATGGAGTAGCCCTACCTAAACAAGACTGATGTGGACGCGGCCAACGAACAGAGAAGATGCCGATTGCAATAAACCGCGATGGATAAATGAGCCTGTTTTATAAGTCAATTAATTAGTAATTTGACAGTACTGTATAGATTATTTTGTATATGACATGTATACTATATTATATCGAAATAACATTATTTTACATTCTATACTTAGGGAGAAAATAATTCTTCCTAGAAGGTATACTGTCAACTTTGCTTGGCAAACCGCAACTCATTTACTATGCGTGAAAAATCTGTAACTAACATGGAACCATTAAGTACCAAATTGTTTAGAGACATCTAACAATGTTAACTTGAAAATCGCTATTTATCTTCGGGTTTCTCACATTCTTATATAGCCAGTACGGAAACCTCATTTACCCTTCCTAAAATCACTTTCAGTGACTTATTCCGTTAACTGAGTCATTGAAAAACATGTTGAGAAAAATGCCACTTATTTTTATTCTTATATCTGACGTAATAATATTTATTTTCCGCACAAGTGACTAACAATATCAATTTCCCTACATCAGCACCACATTATTAGACCAAAACAAACAGTGGGTAAGCAAACAACATATCGATCTCGAAGTTACGAACTTGTCCGTAAGTGAGGCATGTCAGTTACAGCTAGTGATGCACGATACGAGCCGATATTATTCAGTTCAGTATCGAAACAAAACGATCCGATACTACAACGCTGTAAATTACATGATCAGTCAATTTAAAAGAAAAATAGTACAAAACAATTCTTGGAAATTTACCTGGACTTTAAAAGAGTATTTGAGTACGACTTTGTAGTATCGATACTAGGACAAGTATCGTGTTTCCTACAGGATGATACAATACGATTCGATATGTAGACAACTGGACCGAAGCTATTCGATACGGTCCTAAATTCGTATCGCACAGTTGTGATCCAAATCGATTTAAATTTTCGATACAAATCTAAATTGTTCATCTCTACTACGCTTCGTAACTGAAGCATGTCAGTTACAGCTCCTAGTACCGAGAAGTTGCGAACTTAGTGTTACATATAGTTTGTTTGTGGTGTCTCTGGATGAATTCTCGACTGGTCACCCTGTATAGTAACCCTCTATGTGTGTACGCTTCACATCCTCATTGAACACAAACTATTTAGTAATATTGAGCGTCTCTTGAAGAACATTTACCGACTGATAGGCTGCCTCCTGTATTATTATTATTCTAGATGTTGTACTGAATTGGAATAGAAAATAAGTATGTGCGACGTACGTCGAGTGTTTTTCCCTTTGTGTCTCAAAAACATGAATTATTTCGCACGGGTAACATTGAATTGATTGTGGAGGACAGATAGGTAGTCGCTTCATGTAAAATACAGATGTATCCCGGTTAGATTTGAAAGCAATCTTTACATGATCATCATCAGTCTAACCTTTTCCCAACTATGTTGGGGTCGGCTTCCAGTCTAACCGGATGCAGCTGAATACCAGTATTTTACATAGAGCGACTGCCTATCTGACCTCCACAACCCAGTTAATACTGGGTAATACGATACCCTTTGGTAAGACTGGTGAAAGCAATCTTCACATTGTTGGCAAAATACTATTCAGACATAGTTAACAGCGTAACCTAGATCTTACAGCTCATTCGTACAGCTATTGAGGTCTGTCTCCAAGTCAAGACATAACCTTTATTTTACCGTGACACTATTACGAGGAATTTCAGGAATTCCAGGAATTTATGGAATTTATTAGTAGCAGCCACGGAGTCCGGATTTGCGCTCGGTTGATGGCAATAGGCTCGCCCTCTATTACATGGGACTTAAACATAACTGGCGCAATGTAGGTGCACTATTAGGTACACCTCTGCCTAACCCTTCGGGGATTACAGGTGTGATGTTATGTTATTACGAGGAAATTGTTTCTTCTGCAAACATTTTTCCCCAATTTTTTCTCTTATACTTAAACCCAAAATATCGTAAGTTCAAATGCTAAAATAGTCAGTAAATTCACATTTTACTGGTATAATAAACATAACATAAATAACGACGGATGTTGTTACTCACAGCTTAATACATATTTTCCATCATCGTCTGGGTTGCTTCCTAATGTGTTGAGTGGTGTCCCGCCCATAGTCACGCCCTGAGTTGGGGCAATCACTGTTGGGAATTCACAGAGTGGTAAATACGACTTTTTCACTCAATACAATTCCATTAGCCTTTTATTAACAAACTTATACTCTGTTTTAAGCTCTTACGGTTTGTAACTAAACGTTTACTGTCTCTTACGGAAAATATTACGAGATTTTCAATTATAGTTTTTTAACATTATAAATAAAAACTAAGCAGTTCGAACTCCAGACACGCCTCTGATTTTCGAGTTCACGTTTTGTATAATTATCACTTGCATCGGTGTGTGTTGCCAGTGATTACATACGGGACCGAAGCGTGGTCGCTCACAATGGGCCTCATCAGAAGGCTTAAAGTCACCCAAAGGGCAATGGAGAGGGCTATGCTCGGAGTTTCCTTGCGTGATCAAATCAGAAATGAGGAAATCCGTAAGAGAACCAAGGTTACCGACGTAGCCCGAAGAATAGCCAAACTTAAGTGACAGTGGGCAGGGCACATTGCTCGAAGAACGGATGGCCGATGGGGCCGGAAAGTTCTGGAGTGGCGACCGCGAACTGGAAGACGTTGCGTTGGAAGGCCTCCCACTAGGTGGACCGATGACCTGGTAAAGGTCGCAGGGATCCGCTGGATGCGAGACGCACCGGACCGGTCAATATGGCGACACTTGGGGGAGGCCTATGTCCAGCAGTGGACGTCTTTCGGCTGAAATGATGATGATGATGATAATGATGTATCGGTGAAGGAAGACATCGTGAGGAAAGCAGCATGCTTGAGAGATATTTCTCGACGGCATGTAAAGCCAAGTCAGAGGCCCATGGGTGGCATAAAAACTCTGACACCAGGTTAGGCACTAACCACACGAGAAAGAAGAAGAAGAATAAAAACTTTTTTGATAGTACAGCCCTCAAATAAAGTTATACAAGTATGAACGTAGTAATTGAATGAACTCTGTACCGTCGTAACGCTCCAATACTTTCAATCAATTGCTTTTTTCAGCGTGGGTATATTAAATTGATAGTGCGAAAAAAATAACAGTATTTCGTTGCTACCCCAATATTTTTAAAATCAATCAAAAAAATCAATGAGTTGGTGCTTTCTTACTAATTTAATTGACATTCTTTTTGCTATTTGTTAGCCTTACAAATCCAATTCGAATTAAAGCATTGTTATCCATAAATAATTTAACAGATTAACCTCACACTCATCCAAAAATACGAGTTTTTAAATTTAAATCGAAATCATAAATACGAATGTACTTTTCAGATGAAACAGTAATTAATTCCAGTGTCATTAAAACATCGTTCGGAGCTTTCAATGAGTATGTACAGTAATGTACTGACAGCGCAAAAACCTTTCACTATTAATTACTAGATAATTATGAAACTATTCAGCTCTGATGGTTATTGAAAGGTGGTAATGAAAATATGTTCGCCATTCTTAAAGAGGTTGAAAAGGTTAATTACATGTTTTTTTCATGAATAGCACGGGTAAGAAAATATTTCGGTAAGAATCTGTGTGAATAGTCTATGAATATTATGTATAGGTACGTAAATTACATAGGTTCAGTGTTTCTAAAAATAGAAGGCCTGGTTTTCTTAAAATATCTGCTCTGAGCCCTTTTTCTTTTGTGTGGTTAATTATAAAGCTGAGCCATATTTTTAATAAGAATTCTTGTTACAGAAATTATGTTTTGATTTAGGTCTACAGAATAAGAGTAAGTGAGAATAAGTTACCAATAAAATGGTATAAGACTCACCATAGTCTTATAACATTTTATTGGTAACTTAAAATAATAATTAAATTAATTATCAATGACACAAAAATCGTGATTCTTCGCTTTCCAATTTTTTTTTATAATTTGCCTTCATCGTAGTATCTTTCTAGCCTTATCATCTGCTACGTAATGACACGGTCTCTTTCTTCGTCTTCGTGTCGCAAGCACGACAGCACCTATTTATTATCTGGCGATGATCGCCAACAGACTGGATTGCCCTTATATCCGGCAATGCTGCAGCAGACATATTGTTACCTTATGGGTGTTCGTTTTTGTCTGTGCTTGTTATCCTGTCTGAATCCTTCTATGTATCTGTTTGTATGTCGAGCAGGCAGGATGCAAGAAAACTCGATGCACTGGAACAGGTTTAATGATGAGATTACAATTTTATTCTAATATTAGGGTCCTGACAATCGGTCGATGTGAGAAGCGACAGTGAGATCCTTCCTGGAGTGCGACGCCGCTGTTCGGTCGCCGATGTGCGTCACGTTGCGACGACTCAGCACTTCATTCTTGTCGCCAGGCTGATGCAATAGTTATGTGGAGTTGGGTCATTTCCGATGGAATGCGCAATTTGTGGATAATTGGTAGGTAGGCTTAACAAGTCTTGTTACTAAAATAAAAAAAATAAAAAATAGTTTTTTATTTATTTAAAACTTTGTTGGCCCAAATATTTGTCACTTAAACGTAAACAACCTATGACCAATCGAGGTCCATTTATACAACAAAAAAAAATGTTTCACTAAATCTCTCTTCTGTAAAATACTTTCCCAACTCTATACATGTCCCTAGGATATACAACCTCCATCTGCAAGCCATCATCACCGTAAGCTGTGGTTCAATTATTTGATATAGGTACATCCTACTCCCGGCTTGCAACAGGACAAACGCCAGACTGGGCGGTGCTGCGCAAAATTATATTTCAGATTTTGGCGACGAGACTGTCAAAGCAGAAATTTAAAAAATACCGTCTAATATTATGTTTTAATTAGGAAAAAAACTCGCAAAATAACGCAGTTTTATTCATTTTTATCTTACACATCGTTGATACGTGGTTATATTACGACTCAAAAGAAGTAATTATTCTTGTTTATGATTTTTTATTCTAACTACTTATAAAATGCAGAAAAGGATTTATACATAGGAGTCCCAGTAATTCAAAAACATGATTTAAAAATGAATGAATGAGACTTCATAAAACGTATAGGAGTAAGTGCAAATACTCGCCAGATCAGTTAGGTAAAGGACCTCTTTGGTTTTCGAAAGGACTACTTGCGAGATACCACTGGTATACAATAAAAACCGGCCCCTTTCATTTTTAATCATATTTATAGCGGCAACAGAAATACACAGTCTCTGAAAATTTCATCTGTCTACCTATTACGGATCATGAGATACAGCCCGCTGACGGACAGATGGGCGGATGGACGGGACGGTCAGCGGAGGCTTAGTAATAGGGTCCCGATGGTTACCCTTCGGGTACAGAACCCTAAAAAGGGCATGAAAATAGAAACAGGAGGTTTCAATTAACTGTTAATTACAAAACACATTAGATTAAATGGAACACAAAACCTCAACATTTCTAATTTGATTCACGGTCAAATTACGTTCAAATACTAACATTTGGCGCCGATTCCACATTTCTATATTAATATAACTCAAACCGCAGTAAAGGCAGTAAAGCCATTATTCACAGCGGCCATACAACAATTTCATGCGCTGAAAACCACTGAAAACAACAATTACACTTGCAAAAGCTATACAGACACTGTTGCATTTAAATAACCAATTAATTGAGAGCTCTTTTATTTTTCACGTTTTCCCCCGATTCGTCGTTCGTGAGAGATTGTTGGAGAGGAGGGGGAGCTCAATTTAAATTGGCTCAGGTGGCTCAATTCCAAGTGTAGTGGGTAGCCAATTAAACAAACTGTGCGAAGTTGTAATGAGATCGGCTGAGAATTGAACAGTCAAAATGTAGCGTCGGCATTACAATGTACCTACTACCAACGTAGCTAGAATATTTGCGAGGGAACTTAAAGTTTTTGGTAAACTATTTAGAATTGGTTAATAGGTACTTCGTTTTGTGGGGCAGTTTAATGGTGTTTCTAGTGGTTTAAATCTGCTTTCTTTGGTTAAATTAAGTGTATTCTCCGTTAGTTCGAGTTATCAGACTAAAATAAGTTTTCGCAGGTCTAGCGCGAACGCGTAGACTAAAAGTAACGTAAGGACAGATTTTAGGGCTGCGGGACTGTTCGAAAGAGGTACCGCGGCCCTGGAACACAAAGGGCAAAGAAGTAACATGGATGAACTTTAGCCAGTACAAGTCTGACACTCCCTTCTGCTCCGCCCAGAGCTGGGTCATTTGAAAAAAAAAGAATCGATTTTAAAGAAATAGTAATTTATTTCAGTTATAAGACTGTCACAATTTAAATAAAAATAAGATGCTAACTAGTACTTTCGGTTCAAAAATCCTTGAATTTATGTTACCCGTTCGTCCGTTCAGCAGATCTACAATACCGAAACGATTTTGTTCATAAAATTCCTTAGTTATTTTATGATAACATAGAAATAAGCGCTCATTTAAAAGTTTCAGCGTATCTATCTACTAATGATTAGCATAGAGTCTCCAGCGAATTAATAAGCCCAGTCCGCACATTAAAAAGTAAAAGTTGATAACTCCATTTTACGTTCAAAATTATCAATGGCCGCCGAGAAAACTCAATTCAATGGAGCTTTAGCAGATAAGACTAGTTAGTTTTGCCTCTCATTTCGTTCAGAGTTTGAGAACTGACCTCGTTTCATAGAACTCATTAGGTACAGGTAAAACAGCATTAGACAGTTAAAAGGTCTGAGCAAAAAAGAATTAGGCCTCAAATTACGTCTGTTTTTATTCATTTCGTGTGTTTCGTTTCGCATTTTCATTTTTAGGATTAGTACGTAACTTTTTACAGGTAGGACAAGCTTTTTCATTTATCTTGTTAGTCAAATTATATATTCTGTTTTTCTCTCAATTTTTTCTAGTCCATAAGTTTAGAATTTAATGTTTTAGGTGCGTACTTGTCCAGCATATAGAACAAAAAATAACATAAAAGAAGCACTTTCAAAACCAAAACTAATTGCTCTCAATAGCTAATTCGTCTGACTAAACATCCAAATCAATATCAGAAGCATTCGAAAGTAAGGCACAAATAGCAACGTTTCGCCACAGCTTCGAAAACCTTCGTCAAATGAATGAACTGTACCGGGATAATCCTTCCAGAGTCTCCGTCCAAATGATCCTTTACGAAACAGAGACTGCAGCTATCCAATGTGCAGTGCTAGTACCAGGATTACAGAAGTAACGAGGGCATGCAAAGAAATATATGTTGAAGTAATCCTCTTCATAAATTCGACGCTTGGTCTAAGATTCTATAACACGGATTTGAATAACTCTTGGAGTTATTTATTCACAAAATAAACTGTTCGAATTTCGTCAATTTAGAAATTTAGTCTCTTTTCAAATGATTCTATAAGAAAGCAGATATCCCATGACCGGTGCTTGGTACCAGGATTACAGATGTAACGAGGATATGAAAAGTTATCCTCTACATAACGACATGGATTTGGATAATAGTATCTGCTTACTGATGGTAATGCGTGAGGGTAGTTAGCTTTCTAAAATATTTTTGTACCGTTTTAAATTTGAGTTGATGATTTATTATACTAAATGTGTACTTACACTTTAAACTTATAAGTAGACTTCAGTGTTTAAAACTTCGTCTAGACGAGGCGCGGCGGCTCCGATTCCGTTAATTTGTATAATAACTTTGGTTGAAATTAAAAATAGTAGTCCTTTTTCTTCTTTATCTAGATACTAGGTACTTAGCGGTTTATTTTCTTATAATTTTGAAAACCCCATAAAGTAACTAGTAACTGTTTTCGTTTAAGGTTACTTAAATTGCAGCTTAGTATATTCTGTATTTTTGTGCTGGATAGCAGTTAGTTAGTTCTGCCTACCCTCATCTATGGAGCGCAGACATGGTCACTAACCAACCGTCAAAAGAAGTCTGTCAGCGAGCAATGGAGTGCAGTATCTTTGGAGTGAAACTTCCTGATCTTAAAAGGAACTCGATACTACGTTCCAAAACTCAAATTGCCGATGCGCACGGCTGCCAAGTTCAAATGGAACTGGGCTGGCCACATCTGTTGTATGCATCGAGCTATGGGCTAAAGTTACCCCACAATTTGTCCCAAATAGCAGGAACGGCAATGCGACAGGACCAGAAGGAGATGGCGGGACGAATTCGGCTCCTTTCACAAGGGTTGGCGAATAACAGCACTGGATAGGCATAAGTGGAAGGAGGGAAGGGAGAGCCTCTGCCATGCAGTGGGACACAAATGGTTGATAGTAATAATAGCAGTTAGAAGTCACTAAAACTTCGACTAGGTAACGTAGCTCTTAGATCATCATCATTATCAATTTAGCCGAAAGACGTCCACTGTTGGGCATAGGCCTCCCCCAAGTGTCGCCACATTGACCGGTCTTAGATCCCAGCTTCTGAATGTTACTTTGAGTTCTCAATCTCAATCTTCAAGGCCCTTAAGGCACTTCACACGGATGCCGTCTCCATTATTTCTATACTCCGTAATATTTCTGTATTCTGGTACAGTTGTGCTGTAACGCCTTTGAAGCAAGTTTACTTCGCTTTAATGAAATACTATTTATCGTTCTGCTCAGTTAGCATAATATAAAAGATGTTGATGGCTTATCCTGAAAACACTAGACAGTTTCGTTTATTTTTAAATAAATAATTTCTAGAATAGACTTAAACCGTTTTGGGATAAAGAAAATAATATTTCCTGGAAAAATGTTAACGTTTTTAGTACCGATAGAAAACATGGATTCTTGGAAACTAATCTATATGAGTACGGATCAAATAATTTTGCTCCAATACTTCGATATAATAATGTTTGGCTTCCGATAAAAATAATGATGATTATTTTTCAAACTACGTTGCGGGTAGCTCGCAGAGTTTGCTTCTCTCTAACGAGATACATCTGAATATCAATATTTTGAAGTATATAAGGGGAAAACCTTTCAGATTCTAGTTCTTTGCAGTATTTTTTTTTAAATCATTTTACAAGAAATTAAACAACTTCCCTGAAAAGTAAAGTGTAGAACATATTTTACAGAATTCGTTACGGAATAATTTGAGGGCATTTTTGCTGAAAACTCAAAACAATTTCAAACTGACCAGAAACTCCTGAACATTTTAATAAACGAGTTCCTTGTAGGCCTAGCAAGAACGAGCGGAGTAAACGTAATGCTAATTCGATCGATTTTAAAACTACTACATCTTCGTTTCCTACACACATTTAACTTAGTTTTAAGACTTTTGGGCGCATGATTCAAATTAAGATTCTCGCGCCAAAAAAAACAAAAAGGCAACAGAATGGCTGTTGTGTTTTTTATTTAAATATAATTTGAATTCAACAATTTTTCGACATTCTACAGTCTCAGAAAATGTGTTGTTATCTTGGTAGCTGTCAAAACAAAAGACTATGATGATAATGAATGCACAGTTCTAGACTAAGCTTAAGCCTTCCCGTCTTCTATTGTGGAACTTGCAGGAAGCGACATTTTGTATTTCTCGGTACGGAAGTATTATTTCAAAACTGCTGTAAAACCACCGGGTTTTTTCGTAAGAAGATTGTAAAGAGTCTTCGAAATTTTATTATTTTCTATAAATAATAAATTGTCCTTTCCAACTCTCTTGGTGTTTTGCATTCTCTGCCAATAAGTCACGAACGATATCGTCACGCCAGCGTGTTTTAGGCCTGCCTTGTTGACGACGACCGTCTTTAGGCACACACTGTGTAACGATTCTGGCTCATATATCCTGACCTATGGGGGAGGGCACTGCCCAGCAGTGGGAAATAACAGGCTAAACAAAAAAAAAACGGTTATGCATAGAGAAAAGAACGTTTTGCAGCGACCCGCAGTAACATGGGGCGACGGCAGAGAAGTAGATGAAGATGATTAAGTAGACATGACTCGACAGGTATGACGTAATTATGACAATCACGACGCACGTGTTAGGTACTTATGTTGGAACTCAGATTGAGACTTTATTTTGAGCAATGTATTTCATGATCACTGCTCTCAAAACCAGAGCAGCGGTGGCCCAGTGGTGGAGACCCCGACTTACGAGCAGTAAGTCGTGGGTTCGAACCCAGCCAGGCGCATTACTTTTTGTAAGTTATTTCATCACCACTGCTCTCAAAACGGTGAAGGAAAACATCGTGAGGAAACCGGCATGTCCTAGAATAAAAAATTCGAAGACATGTGACGTCTACCAACCCGCACTGGGCCCGCGTGGTGGATTATAGCCCATTCCCTCTCATAGAGAGGAGGCCTGCGTCCCAGCAGTGGGAACATTAATAGGCTGATTATGCTTATGCTTATCTGTCTTTAATCTGTGTCGCGGACCCAGAAGGGGATTAAGAAGAGCTGCTGTGAACCTGGCAACAGGGATTCGAAAGAGCAAGGCCCAGCTACGGGCATGTGTGACAAGGATAGCTTCGTGAAGGTGGAGAGAAAGGAGAGGAAGAAGCCCCCTAGTCGTAACCAGTGCGGGACCGCGCTGCCAGGACCCAATGTGCTGCGTCCGGCAATACCAACGACGCAGCTTTATGTGTCCCGGCTACATCACACCACGAAGGTTGAGGAGGTCGTGGAGTTTGTCCGAGCAAAGACCAACTGGATCTTGAGGGTTGAGAAGTTAGACTCGCGCCACAACACGAATTTCAAGTCGTTTGTGGTGCGAGTTCCGACTCATCATACTGAAACCTTCCTCAAGGAAGAGTTTTGGCCGAAGGGTGTCATATATCGCCGTTACCGCGGAAGGCTATGTGACACCACGCAGCGCAACACGACGCCGTCACTTCGTGTACAATAGTTTATATTTTCTTGTTTTTATAAAATATGTATGATAGTCTATAAGGTATATATGTTATGGGTCTTTGTTACCTGAAATAAAAGATATATTATTATTTATTATTTCCTTTATTCATTCTTTCTCTTATCTCATACATTTTTAAATATTTTTACAAAGAAAAGTAAACAAAACATTTAAAAATATAAAAAATAGATGGCCCATCGGCATCAGGAACAAGGTCCAGGTTGCCGGTGGTCAGGGCTCCAGAGAGAGGAACCGCCTCACTATGCGTGCCGTGCCCAGGAGTACTGCTTTCTGAATCAAGCTCTTGACCCAGCCGCGCAATGAGAGCCTCGTAAGGTGTTGGTCGAGGCTCTCTGCTATTAGTCCATTAACCGTAACGACTATCGGTACAATGATTGCAGAGTCCACGTCCCACATGTCGACAACCTCGTGTGCTAAATCAAGATACTTGATTTTTTTATCATTCTCAGCTTTCACGAGATTCTCGTCATGAGGGACAGTGATATCAACAATCATTGCACGGCGCTCTCGGCGATCTATCACCACAATATCAGGTTTATTTGCTAAAATAGTCCTGTCTGTGATGATAGATCGATCCCAATACAATGTGGCATGACCATTCTCGAGAACTGGGTCGGGCACATACTTGTAGTATGGTACTTCAGAACTCACAAGGTTGTATTGCAAGGCAAGTTGCTGGTGAATAATCTTAGCTACTAGATTGTGTCTGTGCAAGTACTCACCGTTAGCAAGACGAGAACAACTAGAAACAATATGTCGGATGGATTCACCGGGACGGTGGCATGCCCGACAGATGTGGGGATGATTATTATTATTATTATGCTTATGCTCTCAAAACCGTAAGGGAGGAAACAAGCATTTATAAAAAAAAAAATCCTTTCTTTCTTTCTTTCATTTAAAAGTTCACCTCAACCAACCCGTACCGGACTATGGCCCGCTCTCTCAAAAAGTCATCGTCAAGATCAGTTTCCCAGCAACGGGAACATTTTAGGCTGGCTATGTGATTTATCATACAGATGTTTAATATTCCTTTCTTAGACTAAAAGACCAAAGTGTCAGAACAAACAGAAATATAAACGAGTAAGTCGATTGTGCTCCTGTTCAACCAAAGGGAATTCAACCCAACCGCTGCTATATTATACTAAGGGTATTTGACCAGGCCGTCCTGTTTGACAAATAAACGTAAAATTGCTTATCGCGACCCAACAGATCTTCTGTGGGACTAATTAAACCCCAAAACATTGCCCCTGTTGGCTCGACAAGAGTAGTAGGCTATTCAGGATAACTCGAAGTTAGGAAATGTTATAAGCCTTACTAGCTTATGTCCGCGGCTTCACCCGTGTGGAGCTTGGTCGTATAACTTGCACAAAAAGTATTGTGTTAATGTGGTCACCCATCCACAGACCAACCTCACGGCTCAGGCAAGCACGGCTTGACCTAAAGATCGATCTGAACGGCTGTTATTATTAATTTTGACGCTAAGAAAAAGCTGTTTTTTAGTCTTATTTAATAAATGAGTTTTGTTTTTAATTGATTGCAATATATGAAACTACGGACTAAAGCAAATGCCACAGATATCACAACTTTGGACGAAATTTAAAATAAAGTATAAATTGAAACAGCAAAGGAGAGGGGAAATCCTAGGCCCAGCAGTTAACTAGTTGAAATGTGTATTAAAAAACCGTTATATTTTTCTAAAGGAAATCACAAAATACAGGACCATGTTTCTATCTAGGAAGCGAGAAACGTGGAGGAGTACTTTGACGCCTAAGTGTCCTGTTGTCGTCGTTGTTTAGATTTTTATATTTTCTTACTCTTAGTCTTATTTTTATCTTTAGTTTAGTTCTATTTGTTGTCTGTATATAATGTAAATTTAATATTATATTTTATTGTAATATTATATTTAATAATATTGAATAACTTTTTCAAGACACGTTAAATTAAATTATTAAACTAAATACTCGATTAAATGCATGCCTGAATCTTAGTAATCGATAACGAATAAATCGGTAAAATCTTAGAATATGTATGAAAATCAAGTGATAACTGCTTATCAATCGTTTCGTGGAATCGATTCATAGCTAATCGAGTTGCTTTAATTTTGCTTCAGTTGGCAACACTGGTCACCGACTGACAGATGACAGGCAGAAAAAACCAGTACTCGTTCGTTTTCTTTCGTTCTCAGTTTTTCCATGTTTTATTGTATAACCCCACGACCTCGGCTTTGCATATTATACAGGACTATTCGACAGATCGCTAGCTTGAATTACCCACCTATTGTAAATAATGCTCTGTGCCCGGCTCTGTGTTTTGAACAACTGATTACGCCTATCGATTGGATATTGTGGAGATGGATCTCTGTGTGAATACTGTATCTTTGAGACTGGTTGCAGACGTCGCAGTATTGGCAGAAGAGTCTTGGATAATAAGGCGCTTTTATCAGTTATTCCTATTTTGGTTAACATATGCGGGGAAATTATGGGTTTATTATAAAACTGTGCAGGGCAGCAGGCATTAGCTGCTGCTTTCTTCAGCAGCAACAGCTTTTGGCTTCAAACACATCATGGTTATTGCGGGGACGTACACAATCCCGCCAAATAAGTCGCAAAACATATATATTTTGTTTACATTTTAGATGACAGCTGTTGAAGAGGACGAGATTCAATATTAGGCTATTATTGTAATTGTATTGTAGGTAGAAGGACTGTAGACTGCTGTACCCATGTAATGTACATAATGTGGTATCTCAGTTGGTCAAGATACCAAGAAGATATCGTACCTCCTGCACAATTCTTAGCTGATATTGTCATAAATTATTGAAGATAAATAATAAGTATATATTGGTGTATTATTTTACTTTCTCTTCTCCCTTTTTAAAAAGTAGGTACCTACTGCTTGTAACTGCTAGATATTGGATGTAGAGACTTGTCTTCAAATGTAGCGACTATCCAGGGCGTGCCAAACGTGTCTACTAGCACTCCATGCATAGAACCATTACACAACCGAAGCTTTTCAAAAATGTTTCGTAAATAACATAAAAAATTACAATGTTATAATATAACCTCACTTTTACTATACTTCATATAACTTGATTCCTGGATTGCCAAATTTTAGCAAATTTTCAGTGAGGCCTTGTTATGACATCCTCTTACAAATAAGGCTGGTTTGATTGAGTTAACATCTGGCCCAAGAAACTGTGGAGCCTTTCCCTTCACGTTTTGTATCATTAGGTTTTTTTAATACTAAATAGGCTTTCGTTTAGCCGCAACTCACTCTTGCAGGTATTTGTGGGTATTATTGACACAGTTCGACATGTTATTAATGATTATATTATTAATAACATTATTATATTATCATATAGTTAAGATTTGCAAAAAGGCGTACAGAAACCTTGGTTTCGCGCTGAGACAGTCGCAGGGATTCACAAACTTAAACACGCTTAGGGTGCTGTATGACGCTTTGGTAAGGAGTCACTTGGAACACAGTGCGGTGATTTGGGCTCCTCATGAAGCGAAATACAATGTCATGCTGGAGCGAGTACAGAACAAATTTACAAGACACTTGTATTTTAAACTTCATGGGGTTTACCCATTTTACCCGCTACACTGTTTGTTATGGGTATGGTGGGGTACAACGAACTCAGAGTGCGCCGGGAATTTACGCTTGCGGCTTATGCTCTAAAGCTCTTGCGTGGAGCAGCTCATAACCCGGGTGTGCTGCGTCACCTGAAGCTGTGCGTGCCAGACCGGTATGTATGGAGGCGGCGGCGACCGCCACTGCTGGCCGTGCCTGCTGCCAGAACCAATCTGCTGTCAAAAACACCCCTCACCCGCACAATATGTGTATTAAACGAAGTTCATGAGAGAATTGACATATTTTCGTGCAATCTGAGTGAATTCGCAAGAGTGTTGTTGAATTGTGTTAGTTATATTTAGATATTAATATTCTGTGTTAAGATTTTTGTTGTTAGATTTTTAAGTATTAGCCGTAAGTTGATTTTATTTGGTAACCACTATTGTATTGGGGTCATCCTGTAAAGATAGTGTGTGTAAGTTAATAATAAATAAATAAATAAATAAAATAAATAAATTATGCGGTCTGCCATAAACCGGGCATGTAATTACAGAAATAACTTATCACCTGTAGTTATAATAATATGATGAATTTAGTGGGCCACCGACAGAAGTTAAATGTATTTAAATAATCCGCAATTATTATTGCATGCATTGAAAAAAAACTATTAAAAATGAGAAAACGAATTTAACTACTTAATATTGGTCGCAAGCGCTACTGCTGAGCAAGAGGTCCTGGATTCGGTTCACGGGTCGGGAAGAGTGTTATTAGATTTTTCATCAGGATTTTTTTAGTAGCAGCCACAGAGTCTAGATTTGTGCCCAGTTGATGGCAATAACCTCACAACCTCGCCACATGTGGCTTCACCATAACTGCGGAAATGTGGGTGTATTATTAAGTACCTACACCTCTGGCTAACCTTTTAGGGATTACAGGTGTGATGTTATGTTATTTTGTCGTCCAATAATGCTATTTTGTTTATCGTACCGTGCCATAGATTTCGCAAGTTCTCAGGATCGGTATTACCCAGTAGGTTGTGAAAGTCAGAGTCGCTCAATGTACAGTCGCCAGGGCATAAAGGTACCACAACTGTCGAATTTTCTCATTCGATTTTGAACTTAACTGTCAAAATTTTATGGTTTAAAATCATTTGGAGAAATTTGACAGTTAATGGTAACTTGATGTGCAGCATCGGTTAGACTGGAAGACGATTCCAACGTAGTTGGTAAAGAGCTGGGCAGAATAATAGAGACTTCTTAGATGCTGCAGTAATTTTTGTCACAACTATGTATTTTTCACATACATGTATAACATCCATACACCATCTAATTTCAATAATTCTATGGCAGTTAACTAGGTATCTTTGTCAGCAATTTTCTTTTTTTCGTCCTAAATAATTTTCACGATGCGTTGTACGTCCTAGCAGCCAAATTCTGTGGGACATAAAAAAATAATCTTCCATCCAGCCTTATAAGTGCTGACTTAAAACGGAAGAAATGATTAAAATTTCATTATCCAAAATGTAAGAGAAAGATTCTTTGAATTATTGAAGGTGTGACGCGCAGGTGGTGTCTTTTGAAGGGGACAAAACTGGTATCACTTTGTTTATTACTTCACTTAGACTTATAAAAGAGTCGTATTAAATGAGTGTTTTAAAATGAAGTTCTTTTGTGGCTTGACTAAAATATTTGTTTGAAGACCCTTTGTTGGGTGATTTGTCAGAATTTTTATATCAATGCAAACATTAAGAAGCCCAGTGATCACAAAACGGGAGACGTTAAATGCCCTGCTAGAAAAATAGCGGAATACAGATACATAAACTCCGTCGATTATGAGCACCTAGTGCGTCATACTCTAAGCCTTACGTTAATAATTCGCTGTCTAAGCAAATTGTCGCCCGCAACAAATGTTTATTTGTTAATACTGCTGACAATCATATTAGTATTAGCAAATAAGTGCTACAAATTGTTTTGCTTAGACTGTACATACATGTGTGACCTTAATTATTTTTGTTCGTATCTTATAATAGCGTTTAAGTACATTAGGTATATCATAATAAATAATAACCCATACTAACTTATTTCACTATAATGTTAAATATTGTTAAGAAATTCATTGTCCAAATAGTATTTATTAGAAACATGCCGCCTGTTATACAGGTTTAACCTAGTACAGGCATCAAACTTTGTTATTCCAACATTATCTAAGTTTTAAATTAGATTTACTGTGCCAATTCTATTTTTTGAATAAATATATTATTTATTTATTTTTATTTTTTGCTAGTTTTTAGTCTTTGATTCTTTGAGCTTTCTACAGTGTCAATAATATTTCATAGAGCTAGATTCATACACTTATAGAAAGTAAACTGTGCTGTTGTTTAATAGTAAACAAAAAGCAAACTAGCTATTATATCCACACGGATAAATAATTTTGTGTAGTTATATTTAATCTATTTAACTAAGAATGCACCACAGTACCAAAAATAAAATAAAGGTTAAAGCTGTGTCGTGTTGTCGTGTCACGTCAGCAGTATATTGGTTTCATACATTTAGGAATCATTTAAGAAATACAAATTATTACAATTAAATAATTAAATTATTATACTACCACTAAATTTATTAATTATCCTGCCTAGCTTTTTCTCAGCTACAAGTATGTTGGGTTCCGCTTCCAGTCTAACCGGGTGCAGATGATCACCATCATAAAGTAAAAGATAAATACTAGTACTTTACATGCAGCGACTGCTTATTTGGCATCCATTATCCAGTCACTGGGTAATGTGATAACGCTTACTAAGACTGGTAGTCAGACTAACCTACCTGTTACGACTGTCAATGGTTAGCAAATAACTTCTGAAATTGGCGGTTTAACGTGCTTTCCGGGGAACTGATATATAATGGATGGCCTCCCATCCACGGATCGATCTCAACAAGCGTAACTTTATCGTTGATCGACCCAAGTAACTTTTATTATTTTACCACAAATTGTTTTATAATTGTGCTGACAGCGTTTAATACTAATTTATTCAGCTTTTATGTTCAAAACTATATTCTGCATGAGTTTATTTTTAGTAAAATTTTACTATATTTGTTTTACATGAGTTTTCAGGCGTAATAGAATAATTAATTCAATGTTGCACAAATAAATTGATATAATTGTAGTTATTCTAGCTTTATTTGATAAAACGTGAAATAAAATAAAAGAGAAAATGTAGCGGAAATAAATAATTGTGGATTTTAATTGTGTTCTGGAATTTAGTTTGCAAAATTTACAATAAAACCATTAAAAACCATGATTAATGTAGATGTCTTCTGAAGTCAGTCCAAAGCCGAATATAAAAAAATTAGGACAGAAGAAAAAATAAAAATATAAATTGTTTTAATTGAATTCGCATCTATCAGAAACATATTTGTAACTATACTGAAACTCTTAAAGATAGTGATTTCTTCTAAGGCCCACTTGCACCACTAATGCGTGTAGCGTTCAATATAAATCTGTCTCAATCTTTTGCAAAGGATTAACAGAAACAGAACGATGTTTTAAACACTTTTAGCGCATTCATTTAGTGATTTGTGGTGCTAACGAGCCTATTTGTCCACCCAGATTTAACACATACTACGTACTATATTTAACCACTAAAACGTGATTGTACCGCAAAAATCTCCTTCTCTGCACCTAAACCATTCGAACACCTATGAAATAAATAAAATCGTTTGTCCTACAAGTGAAGATCTTTCCCAAAAACCCCAAACGAGACAGTATTCCAAATAAAATCGTTCCACAAATTCGGTCCCAAAAAGCCTTGTTTGTTCATATCATTGAAAAGCCTATCGAATCAGATATGGGCAGTCAGCTTGCTTCGCAAATACAAGTCCCAGGGTTTTGAGGAAAAAAATTGTATAATTCGGTCTTTGAGACCGCAGTCACGTAGGCCACGTTAATTCTCTCGGTATCGCCACACTGATAAGAAGGAAATTGTTCTTTATTTTTCAGTAACAAAGGGTTGTAAATCTGTTGCTTGAATTGCGGGTTGAGTGGAGATTTTTGAAGTATGTGTGTTGTTATTTTGAGGGGAATGAGTTTTATTGCGATTGCTTGTTTTTATTTGATGATAACGAAGCCAGCAGGAAGAATACACCGTGACTTTTTAGTCGTCTTTTAGTCGACAAAGGTCGTCCACTCAATGTACCCGACATCGACACCGGCTCTAGGCGCGATTTTTTTTTAATGTTCCCTAATAGGTACAAAGAAAAATAATAATAAAAAATTTGAATAAAATTATGAAACATCCTGTTAATGATGTTTACGTGTCAAACGGGAGAACTACACCTACCCAGCACTCGAGTTCAGTAGATCATCGCTCGCAACAGGGTGTTTTAACTACGTCATGCGTCATAATACTGAATAATATTTTTATATTTAAATCATTAAAATCTCATAAATACCTATTTTTTTTTAATGAATATTTAGTATTCATTGGATACATGAAGTGGGCTGCCGTTGTAAGACGACTAAAAGTCACGGTGTATATGAGAAGGAATTTTTCAATGCCTTGTTTTAGTTTTTCTTTACCCCCTTCCTTTATCGTGTGGTTAGTGCCTATCTTGGTGTCAGAGTTTTATACCGCCCATGGGTTTCTAACTTTGTTTTACATGCCGTCAAGAAATATGTATCTCTCAGGCATGCTGGTTTCCTCCTTCACCGAAGCACGTCATAATAAAATTATACGCGGGTTCGATTCCCGCACGGAACAAATATTTGTATGGCCTACAGGTAGTTGTTCCGGGTCTGGCTGTTTGTGTATGTGAGTTTAAATGTTTGTAAACGCACCCACGATACAGGAGAAATTCCTAGTGTGTGGCAACGTTTTAAAAAAAAAAAAAAAAAAAAAAAAAATACAATACGCATTGTTTTTTCCTAGCCTGCTCGGTCCCACTCCTGGGGGAAGATCTCCCTCCACTCCTTCCACTTCTCGCTACCCTGCGCGTTCTCCTGCCAGTTCAGACGGAACTTGTCCAGTTCGTCCCGCCATCTCCTTCGCGGCCTGCCGCGACCCCGCCCATTTGTAAATCCGAAAATACGCATGAGTCCGAAAAATCAGAGGTGCGTGCCATGGGTTCCAACTCGAGACCTGCGACTACGCAGACCGACAGTCACACCACTAGGCCACCACTACTATAAGCTATTTTTTTTAAGTAAGTTATACGTAGATATGTAACATTAATTTGTGTAGGTACACATGCATACAATAATATGTGAGAATAGATTTTTATTTTAGTAAAAAATCATTCAACCAAAAGGATGTGTGGCCTACACATTTCACGAGTGTGTTAGTATCTAAAGGCAATTTTGCTTACCTGGTTTCATCGAAAGATCATTATTATCTCTTTTTATCAGTTAAGTTCCTTCACAATAAATCCCTATATTAATAGGCATTCATATGTGTCGGTCAATGTACCGGCTATTACATTGACCGCATATTAGACATAGTACGATAGACATAACATAATGCCATGCCATGCCTATAATCTCTAATAGGTTTGTCGACAAAGTAAATTCGGAAGGTGCCAACTCGCGCGCACTCGCGAGTTTCACAATGGCCATTTGACGAATAAGTCCATTTTGCTATATAGTTATGTTTACGTCCCGTGTAAAGGGCCAGTCCAATAACATTAATCGAGCCCAAATCCAGACTCCTAGCTTAACGTTGTATTTCAGTCTTTAAATAACTCATTCGGTCGTTGAAAAAGTTTTAATCTGGTACTTTTTCATTATAATCGTCATCATTATTATTTTTCTTCCCTTATCCCAATGTTATTTAGGGTCTTCTTCTACTATACTTATTATTTATTTATTTAAACTTTATGTACAATAGTGGTACATAGGCGGACTTAATGTCACAAGGCATTCTCTACCAGTCAACCTTTGGGTTAAATAAGAAAACATTGTGATAGGGTACAAAATAAATATATTAAAAATAACTTCTTGCTCCTCTAATAATCGTCATCTCATGAGTTTTATAATATCTCATCATCTTCCTGCCCTTGTCCCATTCTACTTGGGGTCAGTGCAACTCGTTTTCTTCTTCCATTTTCCCATGTCAGGCGTCACGGCATCATTTACTCCTTTCCACATCATTCTCACACAATCCATCCATATTATTTGTGGTCTTCCTCTCCATCCACATTCATATCCATCACTCTATTAGTAACATGCGTGTCATCCCTTCTCATTACATGTACCAAGACAAACGACTTCCTTTCAATGTTTCTGTAACAGGCACCACTTTCAAACTTCCTCTAATATACTCATTCCTTACTATATCCATTCTTTTCACTCTACACATCCATCTCAAAATTTTCATCTCCACTACATGCAAACGTTTTTCATCCATCTGCTTCGTCGTACGACAGGAGTAACCACGGTTATATAATACCTACCTACCTGAAAGCTAAGTAGGTAATACCTAATTCTTTACTTCACGATTCATTCCTCTTATACCTTAAAAACCTTTTACCTTAGACATGTCTAAAAGATCATAGATTAAAAAGAAGATTTAATTAACTGAATCCATTTAGATTCTTATCGCTTTCATACCAATTTGCGAATGTAAATGCTCTTTCAAAGTAAAAGTTGACCCGCGACGTTTTTAATAGAAATATTCACCTGAGCTCGCACAGTTTTTGAAAGAAAGAAGTTTTAAACTATGTTACCGTATAGGTCACAAGAAAATCACTTATAAAACTGAAAGTCAGACAAATAGTCTTACCAAGGGTATCGTATGGGCAGCGGGACTGTTCTAAAGAGATACCGCGGCCCTGGAACTTAAAGGGCAAAAAGGAACATGGATGGGTTTTAATCAGTACGAGTCTGACACTCCCTTCCGCTCCGCCCAGAGCGGGAGGTCATTTAGGCCCAGTAACTGGTTTGTGGAAGTCAGATAGACAGTCGTTCCATGAAAAATACTGGTATTCAGCTGCATCCGGTTAGAGTGGAAGCTGAAACCAACAGAGGTGGGAAATTGATGATGATGAGGACGAAGTAAAGCACTGAATATTTTTTTATTTATTTTTGCTAGAAAGATATGAAAATGAGCTCGAATAGAAGCGAAAACATTAAAATTTAACATTGATTTTAACAGTTTATTTTTCATCGTTAAATTTTAATATTGCTACTACAAAACATATTTAACGGTTCATAAAATAAACTAAACTATAACTTTTAGAAAGTTATTGGAATATTCGTTTGTATAAATAAAAATGAATTGCCACATCTATGGCGCCGTCTTCGACTTGAAGACGGCGCCATAGATGTGGCTGATGTGGCGATCGATTTGGCTGATTTTTGTGTTCGTTTTTGTCAGTCCAAAGTTTGTATGAAAGAATTTTTTTTTATATTTTTACTAAGCACTCTTCTCGTTTTCTTCATTAAAAAATTGCGGGTGGCTATTACCAAAGTGGTTCTTATTTTTTTCTAATAGTTACTAAACATTCTAGCTAGACTTTATAACCAGGATTTTTTCTGATTAAATTTGTTGCGGGATACCAGTAAAATTGTTTCTCTGGGACTTCGTTGAGCTTCGTTGTCTTGGTGGTCGTTACTGTTGATTCTGGCTTTCAGGAGTTGCAGCGTAATAATCAGCCTAAAGCCTTCGCACGGTTCGGTCACTGGCCTCTGAGAGGGAGTGGGAAGTAATTCACCACGTCGACCCAGTGCGGGTTCGTAGACATCTCATGTCTTCATATTTTTGTATCTAGGACATGATTCTCTACGATATTTTCCTCGTAACCTGGAAACGTAACTATCTGAAAATAATTTTTAATATTTTTATACGCAAACCCTGCGTAGGGAACTACAGCTGTTTTTGACATGGAAAGAAAAATTCTAGTGCGAGCAGGGTTAATATTTGAAATTGTGTCTTTGTGGAGAGGATTGAACACCCTATTCACACATACATTTGCATTGCATTTTGAAAGTTTGGGCAAATTAAAAGCCAATTTTTTAAGCATCTTGTTAAATATATCAATTTTTGATCTTTTCATTTTCATTATCTCGATTGAGAGGAAATGTGTGTACTTTATGTTGTTATATAAATTTATTTATTTGTTTAGACCTTTAGACTTATAGATAAGTAATTAAGTAATTATTTAAAACTAGATTAATATTATAAACTGTACAACTTCTTTATGCATGCGGAGTTTACCTATAAGGGATTGTTGTACTGTTGCATTTACATTTTTTCATGTTACTTTTAGTATAAAACTGTGTAAACAGTTGTTGGTAAACCAATAAATAAAAAAATAAAATACATAACAAAACTGTTTTGTTTCCGTCACATCACCATCTCTGGTCCAGTTGAAAACCAGTGTCGGCCACTAGCTGCTCGGCAGTTTTCTGAACTGGGACTTATTGACGCAGCCGTGAGACACAATATTTTTTTTCTGTTTAGATTTAAGATTTTTTTTTTATTTGCACTTGTGGCTTGTGCCAAATAAATATGATTTCTTACTGTTTTCTTTCTATTTTCATAACCAATCCAACGGCACAGCTACCAGCTATCAGTTATTATAAAAGTGTATTAATAAGCATGTTTATACTCGTTGTGTTGCGGTCATCATTAGGGGAGGTTTTGCCATAATCGTCACGCTTGGCAGGGTTGGCGAGGTTGACCGATGACCTGGTAAAGGTTGCAGGGATCCGCTGGATGCGAGTCGCACGGGACCGTTCAATGTAGCGACACTTGGAGGAGGCATATGTCCAGCAGTGGAAGTCTTTGGGCTGAAATGATGATTATGAATGATGATACTCGTTGATGGTTTCATTAACTTAAAAAATCATTTGTGAATCATTAATTTATTCACAAACATCAAAATTTGAATGTTTCGTAAATATGTAATTAAATTAAAGCGTTTTAATAGGTATTGTATAACAGAACATAATTATTCATTTCATAATATAATTATTGACACAAGTACTGTGTCAATAATTATATTGTTAAAGTATTTTTCCGTATAATTATAAGCTTTATTGTTGAGCATAATTATTATTACAGCATAAATTAAAAATAAACTTGATACTTGGGGCTCTATTAACAGTAAAAAAGTGCAACTGAACTGTCAATCCGTTGTAACGTCTTTTTCTTCCAAAATATTTGTTTAAAGTGGGCGCAAAACACGATTGCTTCAAAATCTCAAAAAAGAATCTAATACAATATGTCTTTTGACGGATGCGTCTGCCTTAAAGTGAGTCAATTACATGCTGTGACCGTTCAATAAAAATTAAAAATTTTAGCGGTTACAACAGCTTCAACACTGGGACTTCTGAAATCCCCTGCTTTGGATACCACGGTAACCTATAGACGTAAAGCAAAAATGTGTTTTCCGACGAACAGTTTTCAATGTGTAAATAACATCCTCATCCCTTGAATGACCGCACCAAACGCAGCTTAACCTAACACATTGATCAACTCGTACAGTTTTAGCTCGAGCCTTCACTGGTCCAATGAAAAAAAGGAAATTCTAAAAACATTTATGGTGTAGAATGTTTCTGAATAAATAAAACATGGATTGCAGTCTGTGGATCCCGCCGCCATGTAGCGTAGAGATTTATTGCAGTGAGTATACAAAGACCAACAAATTGTCGATTCCAAACCACTTTTGCAATGATTTTTAAATGAATCCGAGATATTAGCGTTGTTTATGCATTATGTGGGGAGCAGCTGAAAATCAAAATCAGGTTGTAGTAGGTACCTTTTTTGTTTTCGAAGGGAAACCTTCAAATTGCACCAGGTTCTTGGGTGTAAGACAGAAGAGTATGGGAGAGCAGCCTGGCCTATTGGTGGCGGCCCCGACTTACGATCAGTAAGTCGTGGGTTCGAACCCAGACAGGCGGCATTACTTTGTGTAATTGACAGCACGGGTGGCGCAGTGGCTGAGCGATCGGCTGCTGCGGGTTCGATCCCTGCACGGAACAAAAATTTGTATGATCTACAGGTAGTTGTTCCGGCTGTTTGTGTATGTGAGTTTAAACGTTTTCAAAAAGAAAAAATATATATTTCAGCACCACTGCTCTCAAAAACGGTGAAAGCAAAGATCGTCAGGAAACAGGCATGTCCTTGAAACAAAATTCGATGGCATGTGACATCTACCAACCCGCACTGGGCCCGCGTGGTGGATTATAGTCCACTACCTCTTATAGAGAGGAGACCTGTGTCCCAGTAGTGGGAACATTATAGGCTGGTTATATTATGGGATTCTAACCTTATCATAACCACCGATATGGTTACCATAAGCACGTGGAAGGAGACACCGTTTACTTTTGAAAGACCACCCCGGAACCTCCTCTGTGCAACACCTGTTAGGGCACATCCCTGGGGAGTCTGTAAAGGTTCGGTATTAACAGTTAATTCAGTAAATTATCTATCAGCGTGGAACATGGAACTGAAACTTAACTAACTAGCAAAATGGATGTACAATATGTTGAAAAACCCTGTTTAATCCGAACGGAGCATAATAGATTTACCAATGATATTAGAAAATAAAATAAGAAACTTTAAATATTCATGAAAGTAAACATATTAATGAGTTTTTGTGCCCAAATTACCACCATTTCCTCAAAACACATCCATCCATTCATCCATTTCCATCCATTTCCTTAAAATCTATTAACCTTTGAAAACGTGACAACACCATCTTGGGCATTAGAATGTTCGATCATCAATTGTTTGTTTATGATGTCACTACCCGAGAAGCGACCGGTGTGAAGCCGAACGCACCCCTGTGTTGCCATGTAAGTTTCCTCATTTTAGTAGGTACATTATATTTAATTTCTATCGGTTTTTTTTACTTGTTATCCAAAAAGGATTACATAATTATTTAGAATATAATCTCGATACCTAATAATACCCTAACGGATCGGACAGGGTTTTTTAACGTATAAATATAAGTACAGTTAATTAAACCTATGGTTAAGCCTTTGGGGATTACAGTCAGTTAATGTATTGTATGTCTGTGTTGTTTAAACGCAACGTTAATTGAAACTATCAGAATGTAATTTTCCCCATTACCACGTCTTCCCAATCAGTTTATTTATTCTGATAATAATATTTCAATTATATTTTGTATTTAGCTGCATTATAATTATGTGTGGCGTTGGAAGTAGCTCACAAATAAATATACAACATAAATGATGTACCTAACCAAGATTTTGTAACTTTATTTTAATTGAAAAGAGTGTCCATGGAGTTTCTTCACCATTCTTCTCTATACAGATCTACGCTTTGGATTGGGCAAATAAACTACTTTCACAAGTTATTATGCCTTGTGTCTGTGACTGTACCTTCGCTTTCTTTGTTTTTCCGGCATTCAAAAGTGTCTGTTATGGTCTAATTAAAATAAATGCTTTGAATTTGAGTTTGAACCATTACGAAGGAATTTAAATCGTAAATCGAACTTGTGGCTTTAATCAGATTGGGGTATTAATTTTTAATGTTTTGTCTTCTTCTTCCATACTTCTCTATGACTCATCATGGGAAAAGTTTTGTCGTTTAATTCTAGTTCATATTCAAACCATCAAGAATAGGTTGGCAAATATACCGTTGTATAACATACCGTTTGCGCAACTTAAATGCCAGAAATATATACCAGGTAAATTACGTAACACAACTCTGCCCGACTTAGTGCTTGGGAACCGCACAGGATTTAATTACAAGGTAAAATATTAGGAACGAAATACCTACTTCAACTTCTACATTAATTTCGCTTGTGGAACAAAATGGCGGCAGTTCTTGTGTAACTGTCGCTGTGCCTGCTAATTGTCCTGGTTAAATGTTGGTTTGGATAGATTTTTGATGAAGTAATCAGGAAGGGTAATTGTCTTTTGATTCATTTGAAGTTTGATTTCGATACTAGACTGTTGCCCCCGTAGCATGGCCACCGTAGACAAGGATTTCTTTGACGGAAGAATTGACAAAATGACAGATTGTGTCGACACATTACAGATTTCTTTGCACTATCTGTCATTTTGTCGATTCTGCCGTCAAAGAAATCCTTGTCTACGGTGGTCATGTTACGCGTATTGGAGTAAGTGTCTGGAGGGAATGAAAACTCTTTCTCTTCAGGCATTGTATAGTCAATATTCCCATTACTAGGACATATCTTAGTATCTTTTTGTGAGAGCGAATGGGCCGTTTTCTACCACGAAAGCCCTAGACAGGTTGGTGGATTTCTCACATCTTCAAATTTCTGTTTTAGGATTGGTTGATAAACCACATTATACTCATCATCTGCCTAGCCTTTTCCCAACTATATTGGGGTCGGCTTGCAGTCGAACTGGATGCATCTGAATACCGGTATTTTACATGCAACGACTGCCTCCCGACCTCCACAACCCAGTCAGTACTGGGTAATACGATGCTCCATGGTAAGACTGGTTGTCAGACTTTCGGGCACTACCTTATACTCAAAAACCACGTTATACTCAAATGAAAAAAAAGTTTAATTAGAGAACCGCATTCCTAAGTATATTTTTTTGTTTGCATAGTGGCTTAAATAAAATGCCGTGAGTTATTTTTAAACCAAAATAATTGTAGTGCTAGGAGGAGTTGAGGAGCTCGTGGCTAAGTAATAACAGCCGCTCGGATCGATATTTAGGTTAAGCCGCGCTTGCCTAGGTTGGTCTGTGGATGGGTGACCACCCATTACATACCGAGTTTCCTCCGTACCTCTAAAAGCACGTTAAGCCATTGGTCCCGGGTAGATCATTTGTAGATCTTTGACAGTCGGTTTAGGTAGTCAGTGGCCCAAAAAGTCTGACAACCAGTCTTACCAAGGGGTATCGTATTACCCAGTACTAACTAGGTTGTGGAGGTCAGATAGGCAGTCGCTCCATGTAAAATACTGGTATTCAGCTGCATCCGGTTAGACTGGAAGCCGACCCCAACATAGTTGGGAAAAGGCTAGGCAGATGAGATGATGAATTGTAGTGCTAGGCTAAGTGGAATGAGGTGGTAGTGGGTACACAAAACGAAGCATCATCTGTACAATCCTCAGACTGTACTTAGAATCATTTCTAAGAAAAGCCGCAAATAGATATTATTCAAGGAAAATACTGCTCATTTATAGCAGGGGTCAACACAGCATCCATACAAAAACCAAATAATTAATTGCTTTGCATTTATACGCCATTCACTTCTCTATAAATAAAATTTCAATTGTAAAACGTACGTCGCCGCCATAATAAGACCTCCAAGTCCCGATTTACGAATAATAAAATTCCCGCGAATCGTTTTTCGACAAATCCCCTATTCAATCTGAAATTATTCGCAATAGAAATTTGAATTGGAGCATTCAGTACATTTAGATGTCGTAATCACATCGTCCTAAGATTCAATTTACCCAATTTTGTACAGGACACGATTGCGAATTTCATGATCATTTTGTAAGAGATACAATGAGATTTTTTCGGAAGACCTAGATGAGATAATAATACAAAGAAAATACATCGGGGATTTGAAATTGGCAGTTTACAATATCGATACAGACTTTGTTTAAATTACATTCGTAGTACGTTTATGTATGGCGATATGTGGGTGTAGGTAATTAGGTACACGTCTGAATAACCTTTCGGAGATTACAGGCGTGATGTAATGTAATATGCTTTTTTTTTTCTCGGTTTGTTTGTAACTGATGCCATTTCAAGACTTTTAGCCTTTTTTTTTATTTTTTTCGGATGGGAAATCATCAAATGACCCCCCCCCCCCACTCTGGGCGGAGCGGAAGGGAGTGTCAGACTTGTACTGAGTAAAACCCATCCATGTTCCTTCTTTGCCCTTTGTGTTCAAGGGCCACGGTATCTCTTTCGAACAGTCCCGCAGCCCTGGCAGGCATCGGCCCATGCGGACCCCTACGTGGTTGCTGACATCTCTTTGAGGCGCGCGTGGAACACGAACGCGCCGTCGACACGGCCTGTCGTCATAAGACGGCCGTACGGCGAGCTAGCCCATAACTCGCCGTCCACAGGCCCGCGCCTACGGTGGCCGGGAGCCACCACGTGACCCCCGACGCCCAGGGCGTCTCCCGCGGCGGCTGGGACGTGAGGTTCTTTCCCTCTCACGTCCCGCCACCTCCTTCACTAGCATGACTGCTTCGCAGAAGGAGGTGACGGCTTCCCATTCCCTCTCGCTCCGGACCATGGCTTGAACCAAGGCCGGACGCGAGAGATCGCCGCCGCCAATCGCCGCTACGAGGACACGGCGGTGCTCGGCCCAAGCGGGGCAGACCTCCACGGTGTGCTCCACCGTGTCCTCCGGACGATCCTCGCAGTGGAAACACCCGGGCGTTTCCTCCCGCCCGATTCGGTGCAGGAACCTCCCGAAACAACCGTGTCCGGTGAGGACCTGCGTCAGGCGGTAGGTGAGGGTGCCGTGGCGCCTCTCTAGCCACTCCTCAAAGAGGGGACTTATCGCCACTATGGTGGCGTGCCCTGCACGGGGCTGCGACAGTCGCTCTCTTCATGTCGCCATGAGATCACGCCGGAGGTCTGTCCGCTGAGCGGCAATTTGTCGCGGCAGCGGAGTTTCCCCCCGACGTAGTGCCTCCGCGCGCCATTCGTGCAGGCGTGCGAGGACTATCGCCTCCAGATCCCATGGCGGCAATCCGGCAAGGAGGCTAGCCGCCTCGCCGGAGATCGTGCGGTACCCCCGGATTAGCCTTATGGCTATTACCTTTTGGGGTGCGTTTAGGTAGTGGGCGGCTTGCCGCCTCAAAGAACGCGCCCACACCGGGGCCCCGTAAAGGGCCATGGACCGCACGACCCCCGCGTAGAGCCTCCGGCAGGAGGCGTTGGGACCCCTCAGGTTGGGCAAGAGCCGCTTGAAGGCAGCCCCTGTCCGTTCCAGTTTGGGAGCCAAACGTCGGAAGTGCTCCACGAAGTTCCACCGGCTGTCGAGGACGAGTCCTAGGTACTTCAACGTCGATCCGACGCCGATGGAAACTCCTCCTGCCGTCAGTAGGGATCCCGATGGTGGCGCATTCCGAGGCCCATGAAAACACGTGGCCTCGGACTGGTGCAGTGACACCTCGAGACCCAATTGCCGGATCCTCTCCACGACTATCGCAACCCCGCATGTCATGTTGTCGGCCGCCGCCTCGTGCGACCTCCCTTGTGCTAGTACCAGCGTGTCGTCAGCGTAGCAAACTACGCTGTCGCCGGTGGGGAGGTCGGCGCACAGCACCCAGTCGTAACCGATGTTCCACAAGGCCGGCCCCAGAACCGATCCCTGTGGAACACCGCACGACATCTCTCGCCGGTTCCATTCTCCGCTTTGACCAGGGTAGATGACGGCTCTATCCGTCAGGTAGTCCCCGACCACACGACGAAGGCAGCTCCAGGGCATGGAGTTGAAGGCGTTGGCGATGTCAAGAGACACCGCCAAGACGACCCTGCCCCGGGACACCGCGTCCCCCGTCGTGAGAGCTCTCACGCGCATGATGGCGTCCACCGTCGAGAGCCCCTTGCGGAAACCAAACTGGTGTTCCGCAAGATCCGACCCCACCCCCGCAAGGTGCCCGGCGAGGCGGTTGGCAATGACTCTTTCAAAGAGCTTGCCCACCTCGTCGAGCAACACGATGGGCCGGTATGCGGACGAAGAGTCCGCAGGGCGCCCTGGTTTCCGGATGAGGACCAGCTTCCCCGTCTTCCAACGAAGCTGAAACTGGCCTCTCTCCAAGCATGCGCTTAGGAGCCCTTCCAGTCGGGGCCCGAGAGCCTCAGAGGCCAGGACCCAGGCTTTGCCAGGTAAGCCATCGGGTCCCGGGGCGGTGTTTCTGGCTTTCAGCCTGCGTACCGCCACTCTCAGGTCTACCGCAGTCACCTCCGGAACGTCGTCATCGGTGTGGTCCGCTTAAGGCACCGCACGCGGCGGCGGAGCCATAGGCGGGGGAGGATGCTCCCCTCGCGAAGGGAACAGAGCGCTCACCACGTCCTCCACGAGCTCAGGCCGGAGACTCTGCGTCAGCGGGGGGGGAAGACTTTTAGCCTTACACTGAAGTTAAGCGCACTTTACAGCCGCTTCGGGGCGCAACGCATCGCATTTCTGAACAATAAAGTGCGGCGCCGCCAACCTGTACTGAGTGATGGTTCATACAAAATACACGAAATTAATGTAAAAGGAATTTTGCGATGCGGTCAGCCTTTATAGATTCTACTTTAATCTTCTTTTTACGTTTAAAATCTCAACATTAACGAGCATTTACAAAAAAACACTCATTAAATTCATACAAAACTGTACAATTAACTCGTTTTCTGTAAAATCGAACAAATTTTTGTCAATATAAACACGAAATGATATGAAATATCAGTTTAAACCATCAATTTCAAGAAACCTCCTAATGGAGCAGAGCTTTGGGTTCAAAGTACCGCATTCGTGAGTGATGAATTGGCATTTCTATTGGAAACGAAGTGAAAATAACTAAGTATTGATTTGTTATGTAAGACGGTTTTACGGATTGCTGATAATTAGGACGTGCCTATCTACGTGCGGGGCTTCATAAAAATGGCGTATAATGAGACTTGACTGAGAATTATTATTCTGGTTCTCTCTTGTCGGCATTAGGTATAGAATCTATGTCGTAGTTAGGAACAGGAATTTCCAAAGACCAATTTTTTACAGTTAAAAAAAATTCGATGTCTTCACTGCTACAAAATTGATTTCATAAACCTGATAAAAATGTAGGTATTTAGACAGACAGATTGAAAACTACCCCTCTGACTGAACACCTCTGATTTTTCATTTACGTTACGTTTTGTATTGGTTCGAAGTCAAACTTAAAAGCTGTTCTTCTGAGTGTAAAATTAGGAGATCAGGTATGGGGCATGCGTGTTTCGGTCTCATAGTAAAATTACACAGATACTAGACAGACACTACGACAGATACTAGATCGAGGTCAAGAGAAGGCCCATTTAAGATTTAAAAAAAAACTAGTTTTTTCCGGGTTTTACTATGAGACCGAAGCCGAGTGACATGCATCGGGTATGTTTGTATCGGACACTTACATAGGGAAATATTTTAAGCGTGATGATTTAAATGTTGATGGATAGAGAGAGAAAGGATGACCGATGAAACGATGGATGGATTTGTGAGGAATGACATGAAGGAAAAAGGAGTACATGTTTGCGTGACGGTTAACAGGGGAGAATGGAAGAAAAAAATTTGTTGCGTAGACCCCAAATAACATGGGACAAAGGTAGGAAGATGATGATAATGTGTGCGATCACGAGCACCAATATGTATACACTTTCCTAAATTTAAATGCAATTTTCGCGAGAAATAACGATTGTAACTTGGAGATAGGATCTTTTTTATAAAAAATATGATTGTTTTAAGTTTTCACGGTTTACAAATAAACTTAAACTGTCACTTACGGGATCCCGAGATCATGGCGCTAGCAACAGCGTCGAAATATCGGGAGCTCAAAACAATGAACAATCCCGGAAGAAATCCCGTAAGTGACAGTATAAGTTTAAAAATATGAGTTTAAAAATACTGTGTTCGTAACAACATGAAATTTTAATCAGAACAGTAGGGGAAAACGCGTTTAAAAGTTGTTAACTGTTTACATATTGGTGCTCATAGTCGTGACTGTATACTACATGACACTATTTCACAAATGTTTGGCAGTCAAGAAAAGAGATATATTTTTGAAGGAATTTTGATGTGTCCTTATCATGCACAAACTCTACTCAACTAAACAGTCACAATCAACATAATTTTATTTGCCAAGTCCACATAAGTTAACTTTGTCAATAACTCTTAAACGCACTGGGTACCTATCAATTAGTTTTCAGTGTCCATTAACCCCTATAATATTCAAATCGTCAAAGGGTTGAATTGATTTCCATAGATTTTATACAGTTGAGTTTACCTCTCTAACAACTCCTACTACGGGGTTAGTTAAACAAATTGAAAATCCAATATGGTTGCTGAAAAGTACTGAAAACCAATCACTCTCCATGTAGGAACCTTTTTTTTTTGGTAAAACAACGTGACGTGTCCACGTCCATACAGACATTTCAATTTATATCTGGCAGCAATGTTTTAATCTATCTATTCTTATTTTATTCAAAATGTTTTGAAAACAATGACTGTTATTGTGTGTTCATCATTGTTTTGACTGCTTTGTTGGTTTAATTGTTGTGTGGCAAGTGCTAAAGCTGCGTTTGAGGCTTTGGTCAAGTCGGGCAAAGTGTTATTGGGTTTTTCCATTAGGAATATCGAAGTATTTGTGCCCCGTTAATCGCCACAGGCTCGCCTCTTATTATCATCATCATCATCTGCCTAGTCTTTTCCCAACTATGTGGGGAACAGTCTAACTGGATGCAGCTGAGTGCCAGTATTTTACATGGAGCCACTGCCTATCTGAGCTCCACAACTCAGTCAGTACTGGGTAATACGATACCCTTGGTAAGACTGGTAAGGCTCGCCTCTTATTTTATGGGACTTGGCGAAATGATAAAGTGTTACTACAGGCACACCTCTGCCTTACCCTTTGGGGAAATAAAGGCGTAACTACGCGTTGACGGTACGGTTAGCGCAGTGGCTGAGCGATTGACTGCTGCGCTGCGTGTCGCGGGTTCGATTCCCGCACGGAACAAATATTTGCATGATCTACAGGTAGTTGTTCCGGGTCTGGCTGTTTGTGTATGTGAGTTTAAATGTTTGTAAACGCACCCACGATACAGGAGAAATTCCTAGTGTCGGGCAACGTTTTTTATAAAAAAGAAAGAAAAAGAAGAAAGAACTGCGTGATGATATATCTTCATCGTTTTGTAGATGATGATCCTCGAACATGTAGGTATCCGCCTACATGTTCGAGGATATATTGTTTCAATGACCATTTTGTATATTGTTTCGCACGACAAGGAAAAACATCCCAACAAGTTTGGATTGATTTGTACCATCGAAACTATACGCACGGCCAACTCGTACCCACCCAGTTTGCGATAGTTCTACGTTGTCCGGGATCGTCCGTGCGTTTTGATACATACTCGCCTACAATTCGTAGAAAAGGGGCCTTTTTTTCGGTTAGGAAATCATCAAATGACCTCTTCCACTCTGGGCGGAGCGGAAGGGAGTGTCAGACTTGTACTGACTAAAACCCATCCATATTCCTTCTTTGCCCTTTGTGTTTCAGGGCCACGGTATCTCTTTCGAACAGTCCCGCTGCCCCGGCAGGCATCGACCTTCCGATTTGATGACATCTCTTTGAGGCGCGCGTGGAACACGAACGCGCCGTCGACACGGCCGGCCTGTCGTCATAAGACGGACGGACGGCGAGCTAATCCATTACTCACCATCCACAGGCCGGCCTACAGCGACTGGGAGCCACCAAGTGGCCCCCGACGCCCGGAGCGTCTCCCGCAGCGGCTGGGACGTGTGGTACTTCTAACTTCTGACGTTCCGCCACCTCCTTCGCTAGCATGGTTGCTTCGCAGAAGGAGATGACGGCTTCCAGTTCCCTCTCGCTCCGGACCATGGATTGAACCAGGGCCGGACGCGAGAGGTAGAAAAGGGGCATAACGTAGCATTTTGAATGACATAGTATAGTTTCAAATCCGCATGGCGTGGCTCGATTCCCAGAAGTGAATCATGATCAATATGGCCATTGCTCCGTAGGAACGATATACATTCATGATTTGCCATTTGGACATGAATGTCTCGCCCACTCGAGCTGAAAAACTCGTATCTGTTTATGTTAGCTCACTTTTCTCAGTGAGCTCTCAATTTCCGCGTGACCTAAGTGTGGTGAGCCAAAGTCTTACGATTTTAATCGTTGAATAGGAAACGTGATACTGTTAGCCTGCATCATCCCACTGCTGGGCAAAGGCCTCGCCTTATGACTTTCCGTTGTTTCGATCCAAGGCCAATGTGGAACCACTGGTCGTTCGTCTAATGTATACGGTGCGTTATTGTTTTACAACGTAATCATCTTTTATGATACTTTTGGGAGTGTTAACGGGAAGAATGACGTTCACGGGACATGTAGTATGTAGGGAATGTCGGACGAATATAACTATTTGGTTGTTTTGAAATCCCATGTAAGGCATAAAAATCTATCTTAAATTCATGGCTCATAAATGGACTTATGATTTCAAAATTCAAACAATCGACTTTAGATTGAAGACATAAAAATGGCATTAAGCTCGCCCCTGGGACTTAAACAAGGCTTGCGAAATGTGAGTGTGAATGCGAAATAGGTACACCTTTGTCTAACCCTTCGGGGATTAGAGGCGTAACGTTATGTTATGTTAGGAACATAAAAAATGAGCTTTAGACGATTGGACATAAGATTCAAAAACTAAACCTGCAGTTTCAAAATCGCAACCTTTAAACACAGAATTTAGATTTAATACCTAATTAATTTATGCTTACATGGTTACCATTATAAAGGTGCTTGACAGTGTGCTCGGGCGTAGGATGTCTGGACAGCTCAATTTACATGACGCACAGTTCGGTTTTAGAGCTGGGCTGTCTACAGAAACAGCTATTTTGGCGCTCAAGCACACGGTCAGTTACTACACCTGCAGGAACACACCTGTGTATGCTGTATTTTTAGACCTTTCGAAGGCATTTGACCTGGTTAATTATAACGTCCTATGGACTAAGTTGCGTGACCGGGAACAACCTGAGGAGATAGTTGAGCTTCTCAGGTATTGGTATAATCACCAGATTAACCAGGTCAGATGGTCGGGTGCTTTGTCCGAGACGTATGGTCTGGAATGTGGTGTAAGGCAGGGTGGTCTGACCTCCCCAGCGCTGTTCAGCTTGTATGTCGATCAGTTGATCGGGGAACTCAGCAGCACAGGGGTTGGATGTTCGGTAGATGGTAAAATCATAAATAGCATATCTTACGCGGACGACATGGTGCTGCTGAGTCCCTCGATTGAGGCACTCAGACGATTGCTTGAGGTTTGTGAGAGATACGCCTTGACTCACGGCCTCCTGTACAACGTGAAGAAGAGTGTGTTCATGGTGTTTGGGGTTGCTGCAAAGGGTCACAGGGCAGTGCCGCCAGTGTACTTATATGGTGTTGCTCTAAACAGAGTGCTTTGTTTTAAATACCTTGGACACAAACTAGTCGAGAATCTTAATGATGACCAGGACATAGAACGGGAACGGAGAGCGTTGTCGGTCCGATGCAATATGTTGGCCCGTAGGTTTGCAGGATGTACGAGACCGGTCAAGATCACCCTTTTCAAGGCTTATTGTCAGTCTTTTTACACATGCAGCCTGTGGGTCAGGCATACGCAGAGGGCCTACAACGCTCTTCGGGTCCAGTACAACAACGCCTTCCGGGTGCTGTTGGGGTTACCGCGATTCTGTAGCGCGTCAGCCATGTTTGCTGATTCTACTACAGATAGTTTTTCAGCAATCATGAGGAAAAGAACGGCATCATTGTTACGCAGGATTCGTGGGAGCGCCAACGGCATACTGAAGGTGATCGGGGATAGGCTGGACGGCGTTTTCCTGGAGTATTGGACCCGTATGCACAGCTACGGGTCTGATACTGCAGGAAAATACATGAATTAAATTGTATTGGATTGTAGGTTTTATTTTGTTTATTTTATTTTATTTTGTTTGTTTGTTTTTTATTAAAAGTAAGTACTAACATAGTTACGTAAGTTGTATAACTAACAAAATATGGAGCAAGTTTCCGAAATAAACGTTTTATTATTATTATTATTATTATTGTTCACACAAGCAAAATTTTAATATTATAGTTTTAATAATAGAAATAAATTCGAAATATCAAAATTTCATATTCATTCATCCGTGTATGTGTGTACTCTGTGTAATAGAATTTGTGATCAAGTTTTCAATATTTAACGTTACGAAATGTTTGCAAAATCTCTGGAATCTAATTTTAAATTCATTTTAGAAAATGAAATTGAGAATGGGCAAACTTTAGAGATTATTTTTTATATTTTTATACGCAAACCTTGCGTAGGGAACTACAGCTGTTTTGACAAGAAATTCGAGAATTTGAATTTCGAGATCTGTGAGCAGGGTGCGATGGTCTAATTGGTTAAGACGTCCGGTGTACTGAATCGGAAGGTCGCAGGTTCAAACCCTGCTCGCACTAGAATTTTTCTTTCCATGTCAAAACAGCTTTAGAGATTAAGTTAGAAACAAATGGTATAATGAAATTGGTAAAATATCGACAAGATACTGAAAAATAAAACTTACTTCTTTACATGCGTATACAGCCTTGTATACGCATGTCTAGACAAATATCAATTTCTTTCAATGCGTTTCCTATTTCTACTATGACTTTCAACCAAATTGGCATACCTCATCTGTAGCTTTTTTTCATAATAATATTATATTCATTTGTAAATTAAAATAACCCAAAGTAACAAACTTAATTAAAAATGGCGTCAACTGGTTATGTCTACAAGAGACTGTCGGCACTGCCACGTTTTATGGCAACGCTTAGCCTCTGGCCAAGGTAAAAACCAGCCCTTGGGTCACGGGAAATGTTAACTAAGCGTCTTGAAATTTCCTTGAAAAGGCTGTGAGCACTCGGAGCCTACGGTCCTCGTTTAATTCCCAAACGGCTCGAAAATATAGTTACCAATAAAGTTACTATATTTACTCCGCTTAAGGTTCTTCGGAACCACTGCAGCAGCGCCAGCACAACATGATGAGCAAAGAAGATGGGATGGCGCAAGAGTGTCGACACAATGTTTCCACACTAAAGGCCTGTCCAATCTGTAGCTTGCATCAATTCCATTCAATAATTTTTAGATTTTTCCATCTTCGTTAGTTCTGATTGAATGGCACTTGGTCTCCCCCTCAGAATTAATAAAGCCAACCTGGTTAGAATATTTTAGTTTTTTATTTAGTAGAACTGTACTGTCCCACTGCAAGGCAAAGGCCTCCCCCAATTCCTTCTATGTGCTCTTTTCCCGTGCCTCCTTAAACCAACCCTCGCGGTACGCGTCCAGATCGTCTCGCCACCTCAATCTGGACCGGCTTCGGCGGCGCCGTCCGTCTTCCGGCAATCATCGTATGGAGACTTTTGACCAGCGGTCATCGTGCATGCCGCTGATGTGACCCGCCCAATCCCATTTTAGCCTAGCAGCCTTCTTGCTAGAAATAACAAAGCTTTAACTTATTACTAAGTAATCTACGTCAACTTATAAAAGCTTTCTCGTCATGTTTGAATCAGGGGTGCTACACACATTCTCGGATGATTTGGCGTAGCCAGGTGGCTTGAATCGAATATGTAAAATGTTTCGGAAAAACTCGGCTTATCTCGAATTTTGCCGAGCCAACCCGAACATGATTAGGATCATTTATTACATAGTCAAATTCGTTCAGACAAATTGTGGGCCTGCTGCGGACAACAAACACTGATAGATACTTCGAAACCGTATCTGTCCACGTCCGGTGTCTCGAACTACGTCCATAATGTTTCCATGTAAACCAAAACAGTGGAGTAATTTAAACCCGACAGAAAAAAAGCCGACCTGACAAAAAAAAAAAAACAAAAAAAAAATACTTCATGTTGGCTTTTTCTTCAACAAAAACTGCCAAATCGTATGTACCCAAACACGAGCGTGACACCCCTCAAGTTTCATATTATGTGGGCGATTGAGTAATCGAAAAGTTTAAGACAAGACATGAGACAGATGTCAAATAAGAAATTATTTGATGCCCCCAAGACTTGTTTCATTCATCGCAACAACAGAAAGGGACTAAAAATAAACGTCTCTTGTTTCCTACTTCGTGTTTTCTAACAAATTTGATTGAGTGTGTTTGTGACATTAATTCGTGGATAACATGACAGGAGGAGTAGCCTCTGTCCTTCTACTGTCTCATTTTAATATGTTTTGGAGTTTATTATAGAAGTTCCGGTTGTTTTACTAAACGTGGAACAGTGAAAACTAAAAGTATCTACCAGATATTTAAAAAAATACTTGTGTCTTCTATTAGACAGAAAGTTGACAGTAGACAAGTGAGATGTGCGTTTAAAATCAGAGTTGCTCAGCGATCTACGGAAAGGAATATGCTTGGGGTGCTTGGAGTCTCTTTCAGGGATCGAATCCGGTACAATCGATTATAAGGCTTGTTATTATCAATGTATAGAGAGCCTTTGGTTACTTTATTTAGATGTTCTCAAAGTACTGTTACATAAGTCCGTTTTTTTATTTATTTTTATACCTACTAAATATTCTTACGTATGGTCGTCTGGTAAGAAGTATAATCGACACTCATACAAAGTAATCATAGTGTTGTATTTACCTATCCAATGATACTTGTTAATTTATCCCGTATACACGTTCTACCTATAAAAAGTAGCTCCATGTAAAATACTGGTATTCAACTACATCCGGTTAGACTGGAAGCCGACCCCAACATAGTTGGGAAAAGGCTAGGCAGATGATGATGATGATGATACACGTTCTACCTACAAGTCAAAGTATTTTTCCAAGTACGTTGAACAACTGGAACAGCCAATAATATTAAAAATACGACACATGATACATCAGCGTTATGCTAAAAATAAACTAACGAAAATTTAAATTCTCATAGGGTATTTTTATACTAGAAAAATAAAATTAGTCATAGGTACATTAACATTTTGTTGGTATTCGGAAAATATTTATAAATAAATATTTTGTGTTAGTACGTGGAATTACAGGCGTTAAACGGTTACCAGGAAGGTCGATCAATTTACGGGCAGGTGGTAAAATTTTCCTGTGAATATTTCGGTGCCCCCAATTGAGTGTTAGCGAATGTTCCTCGTAGCTTTCCAAGAAGTAATTAAACCATACCAAATCACTACTTCAAAGAAGGAACACATCGAGAGAAAATCGACATGTCCTGGAGACATGATTGTGACATCCACCAACCCGTACAGTCAGTGGCGTGTCTAGGGCAACAATACAGCAGAAAAATCCTGACATCATAAAGAGTAGTCGTTTATAAAGGCAAGCCAAGCTTTTAGGTTTGTATAAAAGTACCTCCATTAAGTACAGTTCTGTTGGCCTCTTAGTGGATTACGGCCCTCTTGCTTCTCCACCACCTTCCTTCTCTCTTACTCTATTCCCTTCCTAGCAGGTCTATGTCCCAGCAGTCAGTACATTATAGGCTCCTTTATGCTAACTGCAACTGCACTCATGACCATGTCCGGTAATGAAACTTCTTTTTCTTCTTAGCGTGTTAACGGCAATCTAAATTGTGTCCCAGAACTGAGCTAACAGTTTGGCGCCCTCTGAACCGTCCATCAGTTCTTGTAATAACAGTAAGTTATTGCAAATATTTCAAGTGAATTTGAGATTTTTATCAGACAAGTAAAACTTTCAAAACCCCAAAATGTTTCTCAAAAATGCTCGTTCACTCTCACCTAATCTCTTGCAAGTAATCTGGTTCACTTCGCAAAGCAAGATAGTATTGTTTTTCTCACAAGAAACAACCGCGTATCTAATTAAATATGGAAAAACTTAAACGTGGCGAAGCGCCAAAGTACTTATTGTTCGTTGCTATGCTAATTCTTGGCCCAAGCCCGGGTAGAAACTCTTGGTTGGTTAGCTGAAGTTCTAAAATACTCGGATTTTTGAACTCCCTCGATGGAAGCTTGGGTTGAAGCATTTTTCTAGCTGTTTGTGAATTGTAGCTCGAAACCTATTTACGAATGGATTTCTTTTGAAGTTACTGGCTGTAATGTTAGATTATTAAAGCTTTTTACCATGCCTGTTTTTACTAAAACAATGGCGATACCTAATCTTCTTCTGAGCGTGTCGATGGCAAAATATCGTGGTGAAGGGATTAGCTAATCGACAGCTGTCAATTGCCCAGGGTGTGCCGGACGTATCAGCAGGTTGTAGGGTACGTCACTCGGGGAGGCTCCTTTCTTGCACCCCACACAAATCACACGACACCTATGGGAATACCAAAACTAGAGCGCAGTGTTCTATTTTCTACACTTCGGTGGTGATTTCCAGTCTAACCAGATGCAGCTCAATACCAGTTCCAACAGTAAAATAGGTATAACTTAGAATTTTGTTTAGGTCTCGGTTCGAGTTAGTGAAAACAAGCATAACACCTATTTCGCTAGGCCCAAAATGTGATATTGTATTTTTCCTTGGAAAATAATTGTAAAGATTATCCACAATTATTTTGTTTACTTTTACTTTCAATAGTGACGTTTTGTATTACTTTATTAATTCCATTGCAACCACTGGATACGACGTGCCATAGCTCACCTGGAACTACTTGAATAGACTCCGGAAACAGGGTGGCCGAAGCAAGGCAAACCTGTTCTGGTGAAGATTCATAGATGACTCTGCCCTGAAATGTAAATGTGCTGTTAAAAAACTGTCGTTCAAAGCTGAAAATTAAATAGGGCATCAAAAAACAGACTAGCTCAAATTCAAAGAATTTAATGAAAGTTAGATCGCGAGTTTCATAAGTACACAAAATTGAGAACAAAATGTTAATGAGTACAAAAGAGGGAGACAGAAAGATACGGGTTTACTTAGAGTTATTTCGGGGCTTCGACTGGTTATCTTGTCCCTCTAATTAAAAGAATTTTGGTTGACCTTGAAGTCTTTGTAATACCAATACTAAACTGAAAAGTTGTGTGGTAATCGGTTAGCTTGGAATATGCATGTGATGCGGAGGAATGAGGAAAATGTCGTGAGAAAAGTTTTGAGTAAGAATGTGGATGGTTATAAGAGTAAAGGGTGACCAAAGAAACGATGGATGTGTGAAAGATGATATGGCAAGAAAAGAGGTGTCTGATGAGATGATAAGTAATAAAGAAGTATGAAAGAAGAAGACATGCCACGTCGATCCCAAATAAATATGCTGGAGGTATAAATCATAATACTTCCTAACGAAATTATAAATGCAAAAGTAAGTTTGTTGTTTGTTACCTTTTCACGCCCAAACCACAGAACCGATCATCCTAAAATTTTGCCAATACGTTGTCAAGTGTACAGAAACGGACATAGGGTATCTTTTATTCCAAAAAAAAGTACTGTTTCCGAGGAAAAAACAATAACGTTCTTATGAAAATAGATGGCGCCACGTGTCTTTCGAATCATGATTGAATTATGTAATTACAAGCAGGGTACAACCCGAATTAATTGTCAAATTCTAAATTAATGCGAGCGAAGCCACGGCCAAAGCTAGTAGAATAATAAAACTACGATGAATTTTGAAACATCTATAAATATTCAAACTTTTGAAAATTTTAACCTTCGACCCACAAGCTGACTTAGTAACCATTGATCCGAAAATTTCATCACAATAGGAGCCGAAAACCTCGCAGTCACAGGCGAAAGTTCGGATCAGCGTGAATAGATCTTTTTACGAAAGACTATTTAATGGGAATTCGATTTTCATTTTACATAAATTCATCAAATGTTTAATGATCCGTAGAGTACGAATTTATGTGTTCAAAAGTTTTGAGGTGACCTCTGCGATGAGGGTCATAGGAAAATAATAGTGGGAGCTTGCAGTTGAAGGTTAAAGAGCAAAAACTCTAAGGGATAGGGCATAAGGTTGGATTTTCAGTTATTCTGTTAAACTACATCCTTTTGCTTAAGTAGTGTTTTTGAGCAGCGGTAGCTCAGTGGTGGCGACCACGACTTACGAGTAGTAAGTCGTGGGTTCGAACCCAGCCAGGCGCATTACTTTGTGTAAGTTATTTCATCAGCACTGCTCTAAAAACGGTAAAGGAAAACATCGTGAGGAAACCGGCATGTCCTAGAACCCAAAATTCGAAGACATGTGACATCTACTAACCCGCACTGGGCCCGCGTGGTGGATTATAGCCCATTCCTTCTCAAAGAGAGGAGGCCTGCGACCCAGCAGTGGGAACATTAATAATAGTGTTTTTTAGAATTACCTTTTTTAAAGTTGGGTACCAAAAGTTGTTTTCAAATGTTTTTATTTAATTTTTCTTTTTAATATTTTCATGGTTTTAGTTCTAAAGGAATCTCTATGAAAAAAGCATTTCGTAACACCAATACACGTACACGTTACGGAAAACGTTTGATCTTAGATTTCTATTTCGTGAAAAGTCAAAGGAATATTATTTATAATACATTAGACTTTACCAATGTTGAAATAAGACTCATAACTTCATCTTTCCTTTGCAAATGTAGGGAAAATTGCTAGTGTTAGTTGAAAGCTGACACCCGTATTTATAAACAAGTCAAAGTGATTATTATTCTGTAGTTTAGTAATTGCTTGATGATATAACTATCAAAAGAATAATATAGAATACTAGCTGTACCTGGCATGCGTTGCAATTCAGCTAGTTCTACCTACTCCTTGTGTTTTACTACTCTACACCTACCCTACCTACCTACCTAATACCTACCTACTACCTACCGACTACCTACCTACTACCTACAAGAATATAAGCTATCTTGATACCAAATTTCATCCAAATCCGTTAAGCCGTTTGAGCGTAAAGGAGTTACAAACATAGACACATAAAAACTTTCGTCTTCATAATATTAGTGTGATGATAGAATTCTTAGCCTTGCTTTCTGTAACGGTTCTTACTTCGCTTAAATACTTGACTATCGCATAAAAACGTTTGCATAAGTAACTAATAAAACTCAAGTAATAATATTACTTTATCTTGACTATATATATACGGGTACAAAACTAGGTAGGATTTGTTCAACGCATTACAAGCAGCCTGTTCTACTCAATAATTTCTAAATTCTCTATAATTTTCCACCTTCTAAATTCAGGAAGCCACACAATTCAAATAAATCAGAAGTAATGCAAAACAATACACAACAACTAACCCCATTTCCAATACCACCTTATTCACTCTCTCACATCCAATTAGCCAACATTTATATATTATTGTTTATTAACAATGGTTTCAGGTATTAAACCAATGAAGCATTTATTACGCTAATTGATATTAATAGTTTGTTGTTACGGTTGCCATGACAACCTGTGTGAGATGTATAGGGTTTCTCGGTTTCTTGTAATTAAGACGTACTTGAGATCTTAATTCTCAAAGGGTTTGGGGTTGTGCCGTTTTAAAGCTTTGTAAACGCGGCAGCACATGAAGCTGCACATTTCCAGTATAACTTGGCCTTGCTTTGTATAGAGTTTCTATACAATGAGAGACCTGCATAAATTGGTTTTGTTAAGATTGATTGGCCATCGTGCGTACACTCACAAAGTGTAAATTATAGATGCCATGGATTTAAAGCATAGTAGATCATTGTTACGTTTAGTTTCTTCATCATCATTATCTGCCTAGCCTTTTCCCAACTATGTTGGGGACGGCTTCCAGTCTAACCGGATGCTGAGTCTGCGGAGCTGAATACCAGTACTTTACATGGAGCGACTGCCTATCTGACCTCCACAACCCAGTTAGTACTGGGTAATACGATACCCATTAGTAAGACTGGTTGTCAGACTTCCAGGCCACTGACTACCTGTTACGACTGTCATAGATCTTCAAATGAGAGCCGGGACAACAGTTTAACGTGCGTTCAGAGGCGCGGAGGAAACTCGGTATGTAATGGCTGGTCACCAATCCACGGACCAACCTAGGCAAGTGCGGCTTAACTTGAAAACTGACCAGCGTGGCTGTTATTATTTAGCCACGAGCTCCTCCCATCAAATATTTGGATAATTATGCTTTGTACTTATTTAGTATCATGTACTGGGCCTCTATTGCCATCAACCGGGCACAAATCCAATCTCCAGGCTCTTATCAGAAAGTACTGAAGGAAAAACCCAATGACAGCTTGACTTGCGAATCGAACCCAGGCCCATTTACTCAGCCTTCCTTCCATCCTTCAAACCACGATATCAAACTAAGACACGCACCTCTGGTTTTTTCTGGATTCAGGAAAACATCGTGAGGAAACCAGAGCGGGAGAGATATTTCTTGACGGCATGTAAAGCCAAGTCAGAGGTCCATGGGCGACATAAAAACTCTGACACCAGGTTAGGAACTACACACGATAAAGAAGAAGACCATAATAATTGGTTCTCGTACTATATGTTGTAACTGTTTTTGATATTGAAAGAAAAATTCGAGTGCGAGCAGGGTTTGAACCTGCGATCTTCCGATTCTGTACACCGGACGTCTTAACCAATTAGACCATCGCACCCTGCTCACGATTCTCGAAATTTCCCACAACAAAAAACGCAATCGACCAGCTGTAGTTTCCTACGCAGGGTTTGCGTATAAAAAATATGTATGTTGTAACTTCGTTAGTTCTACATTTAATTTCAGAGTCCAGAACCACTAGCAACCTTCTTCTCCATTACTATTTTTTTCTTTCCTCAACCTTTGAGAGCAATTTTAAAATGTGCTTTTGATGAAGGTTTACAAAAAGTTTTCACTCGCGTGGAACGAAACGGAATTTGTGAAGTCATACTGTGAAGCGACGAATATTTAGTCTACTATGCAAGTTGACAGCAAGATTTTTTAGGATGTAGATTCATCTGTTCTCGCGTATGTTGAAATGTAAGTAGTTACTTGTTCGTTTTTAGTTTGCTATGTTTCCGTAAATTTTTTGCTGGACTTTCACAAGCAAAAATAATACTTAAGGCTACTCGCCCACGGCGACTTTTTGTAGCCATGCTGTCGCGCGTTTTGTAAAACGACAGCATCGCTACTAAAAGTACTACTAAAAGCGCTACTGTCGCGCGGTACCTATTTGGGTGAAGGTAGGTACACATGCGCGACAGTATCGCTACAAAAAGTCGCCGTGGGCGAGGCCTCTAACATGAAACATATAATGTCTACATGTCTCTAAGAATCTAGATAAACATTCGCTATAAATGTTGAATAAAGTAGTATTGATGATTAAAAATGTTACTCATCATGTGGTCCTGGGTTCGATTCCCAGGTCGAGCAAAGTGTTATTTTGTTTTTATGATTTGTGCCCGGTTGATGGCAATAGGCTCACCCCTTTTACTTGGGACTTAAAAATATCTGGCGAAACGTGAGTGTTGAAATCCTCGAAGTGTTAGGCACACCTCTGCCTAACACTTCGAGGATTTCAAGGCTTGATATTGTGATGTTATGTTATACTAATCCTTTTAAGTCTCTTTACTTTTCACAGCCCTACGGCAGCACGAATTTCGAAGATATTTAGCACATAGTTATTTAAACCGTGACCTAGGTTAGGAGGCTTCTTATCATCGTAGTACGTCTCTGAGGAATAATTTAAACCTACAGGCAGCCGACGCCGCGTCGAAAACTAGTACGACATAATCCATCGGCCATTAAAATGATGATGCTGTTTAAATTCTTTCACGTCCTTGAACTCTAGTCCAAAGTCTCAAAGCAAAATAATATATTTTAATCTTCAGTTTAGATTAGAATTAACAAAGACTTTGTGCAAAGCAGAATTCGATTAAGTAAAATTAATAGCGGAATTGTTTGCAAGCCACTTTGACAACAATTTTATTAGTGACGAAATGGAAATGCTTTAAATAAATAATTATAATGATTATCGAGTTTAGATACTTTGAAGAGTAACTCTTTGCGATATTAATGTTGTTATTGTGGTAAATAACTCATCAAGAGGTCATGTCTTAGAGGCTTCAAGTGAGAAAATTCTAGCAATACTAATTTATTTATCGTTTTTTTTTTATAGTTAGGTATTTTATTATTTGTCCAAATCATAACAATAATATATACACTTATAAATTAAAACAACATAAATGAAGTAACTTAAAAATAAAACTAAAAAATCATCAGCATCAACATCATCATTTCAGCCGAAAGACGTCCGCTGCTGGACATAGGCCTCCCCCAAATGTCGCCAAAAACTAAACTACAAAAAGGCGTCAAAAAACTCCTCCTCGACGCTGTCAACTGGTAATGTCCCCAAGAGTCTGGCGGCGTTGCCACGTTGTATGACTTAGCCTCTGGCCAAAGTAAAAGCCAGCCTTTGGGTCACGGGAAGTGTCAACTAAGCGTTTTGAAATTTCCTTGAAAAGGCTGTGAGAGCTCGGACCCCACGGTGCTAGAGTTTCAACCTCAAACGGCTCGAAAATATAGTTACCAATAAGGTTACTGTACTTAATAGTTAATCGTTTCTTACTAAAATCAATCCGGACACTGCCTTCCACTGACTTCCTCGTTGGTCTAGTGGATGCAAGTGCGACTGCTGAGTAAGAGGTCCTGGTTTCGATTCCCGGGTCAGGCAAAGTTATTGGGTTTATCCATCAGGAATTTCATAGGAATCTGGACCTGTGTCCGGTTGATTACAGCAGGCTCGCCCCCTATTATATGGGACATAACTGGCGAAATGTGGATGTACTATTAGGTACACCTCTACCTAACTCTTCGGGGATTACAGGCGTGAGGTTATGTAAATCAGGACATGGACCGACGACTTTGAAACGGTGGCTAGGGTGTGAAAGGCGTAGGACATGTTGTAGTGTAGATTAGTAAAGGCTTCTTGGCTTCTCGGCTTCTTTTGTACAGGAACAGATCGCGATACGCTGAGTTGATAATATAAACAAAAATATCAGGTACTTCAAAAATTTAATTGCCTCAGTTTTTTTTTTATTAAATTTGAACGTACAGTTTACTACAAAGAAATTACAACATTTCGTTTTACGTAATATTAATATGGTTTCATAGATTATTTCTAAGTGAAAGTCTGACAACCAGTCTTATTAAGCCAAGGGGTATCGTTTTACCCAGTACCAACTGGGTTGTGGAGGTCACTTGGGCAGTCGCTCCATGTAAAATACTGGTATTCAGCTGCATCCGGTTAGACTGGAAGTCGACCCCAACATAGTTGGGAAAAGGCTAGGCTGATGAAGATGGATTAATTATTACTAAGGTTAAGTTTTGAAAGAAGAAGCTGCATGATGCATGCTTTAATATTAAATAAACATAACAAACAAGAAAACGGGCAAGATAGCATTCCTAACCCACCAAAATTTATAAAAAAAAACAATTTAATAATAAATATTGTCTCGTCTGAAACTCATAAAAGCGAATGAGCACGATGCCTCATAAAAATACCTACATACATACGTATGTACTAACATACATACACTTATATATGTATGTGTAGAACCCTGTCGTAAACTAGGGGGTTCAAGGCTCCGACCAGAATATGGTAATACATGATCGTATAAAACAAGGAAATATGCCTTCGGTTGCCTGATACTGATCTGGGTGTTAAGCTGGAATAAAGCGGTGCTGAATATTGAAATAAAAAAAGAATTATTTCAATGGCTGGACTTTGAATTGAACTACGAAGACTTTTTGCGTTTGATTGACGTTGACAGAGGCGCGCTTTTAGTAAACATTTTGTTTTGTGAAAATAATACAAAAAAAAAGATGGCGGCGTTAGTTCCAAAGAGCCTTTGTTTAACTTAATGAAAATAGACCATGGCAGTAAAATACCGAACTATGTGCTTCTTGTGGCGCTTTGAATGACATTTCCATTCTCTCCTCTATCAACTGTCACGCAATCATTTAATCCTTTATCTTTCATATCATTCCTTACACAATCCATCCGTCGTTTCCTGATGAAGATAGTTTGACCAATACTTATAATAATACACGCTAGGGTGTACCTTACAGGTTTAAGTTTAAGTTTTACAGGTTACAGTTCAACTGTACAGGTAAACCGGAGCGTGCATGTACCCGGAGCCTGCACAGTTTAGCAACTTACACGTTCCGGTTTATCTGTACAGTTCAACTGTACAGGTACACCCTAGCGTGTATTATTTTAAGTACTGCTTTTTATTTTATTTTTTTTTAATTTTATTTTTTTTAATTTGTTAATGTTATAAATCTGTTAATTAATTTATTGTAATGTACTTAATTTTTTTTGTTGTAATTATTGCAAATTACCATTTTTTTTTGAAAAGCTTTAAATTGTATGTATCTCTTTTGGCTTTGTAATTTTGCACTTCTAGGTGCTATTGGTGCATGTTGTGTTCGCCTGTAAGCAATTGTTGCACTTATAAACGCACTATTAAGCAAGTTTAGTTTTAAATGTTTTTTGTAAACAATTGTTAGCTAACCTAAATAAATAAATAAACTTTATAGGCTAACCTGTCAGCTACATCCAAGCATGTATACCTTTAGAATAACCTTTAGAAGCCCCCAAGGCTGGACCACTAAGAAAATTAAGGCCGATGTAGTAAGTGAACGTAGGTAAACCTACCAATACTATACTCTTCAGGGATCACAAACATTGTGAGTGTTTCAGTTATCTATCCAGCTCATAAGAGCAAAAGGTCGTAAAGACCAATAAATAAGTTTAGTAACAAAGTTGGTTTTAGTGCACTGTCTGTATCCATCGCTCATACGAGTCTCATGTGGATTGCCGATTCGTCTCTGAAGAATACTGTTAGAGAAACATTTTCTATTTAAATAAGTGGTCTGTAAAAGGCCATTGAAATGGTAATGTCGGTTTTTGAAAGCATTCAGAAAGGTAAAATTTTTCTCTTGAAAAAAAAAACATTTTCAACCATAGTATAGTATTTTTTTCTGTATTGTAGATGTTTTAGTATATGAGAAAACGAATAGCAACAGCCAAGCAAATAATTATATTGCTTTGTTCATCATCAACTTTGCTTTTTCACAACTACGAGTAAATTAGAGTCGGATTCCAGTCTAACTGGATTTGGCTGAATACCAGTAGTTTAATTAGAGCGATTCAATTTGACCTAAACATTAATTTTTTTGGGAGGTAAGATACCCGGTGAGACTGGTTGTCGAGCTTTGTAACTTATCACTAGTTAAGTTCTTTTAACACTCCAATTTGATTCATCGCTTCTCTAATATTTTCTTAAACTTTTACTCATCTCAAAGTTATAAAAAGCGTCGGAATAAAAACAAACGATATTAAATCTGACGTAAGTTATTTGAATTCCCTTAAAATAATCCCAAATCTCAGTTTAATCCTTTTATTAAAAGTTTTTAATCGATTTACGAAACGGTTCAAGGGAAAAATGTATTCAGTTTTTGTAAGGATTTCACGGTGTTTGAAAGGGAAATATTGGGAGTAACTAAGCAAATAATTTCAAGAAGATACTATACAAGTGGTGTAACTTATGAATTTTTACAGTATTATGGGCGTACGTAGTATTGGGTAGCTCAAGGCATCAGGAGATGAGGTCAAGTATCCGTGAACAAAACCGATTTATACATGTCGGAAAACATCAGGTAGATATCATCATCATTATCATCATTTCAGCCGAACGACGTCCACTGCTGGACATAGGCCTCCCCCAAGTGTTGCCACATTGACCGGTCGCGTGCGTCTCGCATCCAGCAGATCCTTGCAACCTTTACCAGGTCATAGGTCCACCTAGTGGGAGGCCTTCCAACGCAACGTCTTCCAGTTCACGGTCGCCACTCCAGAACTTTCCAGCCCCATCGGCCATCCGTTCTGCGAGCAATGTGCCCTGCCCACTGCCACTTATGTTTGGCAGGTAGATATGTTTGCTTTTATTTGCAACGAGTTAAAGTAAACTATTTAACAATATTGAGCAGTTTACAACAATGGGTGTAACAAAGCCGAAAGGCACTTGTTTTACTCGTCATTGCGTTATTGTTTTTATTTTGGACCATACCTGGGAACCTTCTAGTTACGGAGACATTGGAGGTCAAAGTTCCATCTTTTTCAAAAGTTTTTTTTTTAATACTACTTTTTAAGGTTATAACTTTACTTTAAACATCTCCATGGCCTATTTACTATTCAATGTATATATTAGCACAATCTTTTGAGTGCGTTACAGTGAGTTTTACTACAGTAAAATCTGATTTTTCAAACAAATAAAATAGTCGTTTCCCAGCAATCATTTTTGCGTAGAGGTACTTGGTATGATTTAAAGAATGCTAGTTGACGGCTTCGTGAAGGGTCCGTTTACACCTAGTATATAAGTGGGGAAAAAATAATATGCCTAAGGATTTTCAAACGTTGAATAACCCTGTAAAACCGAAAATGTATAAAACATAAACCTTAAAATATTTTATGTCTATATGGTGATCTATAGAGATAAATAAATATTTTGTTTCATAAAATATTGTTAACAACAAAAACTAAAAACAAAAATAACCTAAAGAATCTACCTTACCATTAAACTAAAAATGGTGTCAGATAAATAGTAATAGTTTTAGGAACAATCTCAAGTAGATTTTGGAAAAGCTAGCTGAAATAAGAATAACTGAAGTTGACGTCGCATGAATGCGACGCGTTGATCTACGAGGGATGTGAACTCAGATGAAAGATTTTATGCCATGTCACAATAAGAAGCAATATCTTTGTACTTCTAATGTAAAAGCCGTGCGCCCGATATCAATCGGCAAAAACTATTTCCATAGAAACCTTTTTTATTTGTCAATCTTTTGATGGGTGAGTTATCGAAAAGCTTTCCGTATAAGCGTACTTCCGATCCAAAATCGAGAGACACTTGTTCTTCCCGTTATTGCGATATTTTTTGTTCTGAACCATACTAACTTGGAAACCTTCTAGTTACAGAGATAATTATGCAATGTAACAACTTCAACCAACCAACCAACCAACCAACAACCAACCAACCAACCAAACAACCAACCAAGCAACCAACCAACCAACCCACAACCAACCGACCAACCACCAACCACCAACCAACTAACCAATCAACCAACCAACCTTATCACACATTTAAAAAAGAAAACAAATTTTTTGAAAGTTCTAAGTTTAAAACATCCCCATGACTCCTGTTCTATTCAGTGCAATGAGTGCGTTACATTGAGCGCCACTGAAAGTTGTGATGTTTCACACCAAAAAAAGTCGTTTCTAAGCAAGAATTTCTGCGCAGTGTGACTTAGTCAACCAAGTGTACTGTACATCAAAAGTACTGAATGCTTGTTTGACGGCTTTGTGATGGGCACTTTTACAGCCTGTGTAAGAAATCCTGCAAAAAAATACATGTCTTTAGACCCATCGGTTTAAACTGAGCGTTGTGTTTCAGTCAGTGAATTTGAGAATTTTCATATTAACACTAGAAATGGGATATTTACTGATTGTTTTGAGTTCCAGATATTTCGGCGCCGCTGGCAACAACGCCGTAATATCGGGAACTCAAAACAATCAGTAAATATGGTAAATATCCCGTTTGTAGTGTTAATCATAATGTTAAGAATTTTCTTCTTTAACTTTAATACTGAAAAGAAAAGAAAGAAAAAAAATATTTATTTGTCTTAGGGACATGACATGCATCATACAAAATTACAAAAAATAAACAATAAACTATAAATTCAACAGGACGGAACAAAAAAAAACAAAAAGAAAAAGTTAACAGCTTGCACGTCGTGACTGCGACAAGCAGGTTACCACTCAGCATGATGCTGTGCTATGGGGGGCCCACAACACAGCGCTGGTACTGCTTCAGATAACCTTCATAAATTTTACGTGCGTTCCTGTTTTACATCAACTTAAAGAGAGTGAATGTTCCTACACTTGTTCAGGGTGCACACTGCGTAAAGCTTCCAAATAGCCGTATAAAAATAAGAATACACATGCCCGTGTGTTTAGTATACTCCGTTTAATGGGGTTGTAAATTTTATTTTTGCCCGACTTGCTCTGCAGAAAGGAGGTTAATGGTTTTCAGGGGCGTGTATCGGTGTATTTATTGCTTGTGAGTTGCCATATTTGAATAAGATTATTGTGGTCCGGTCCACTTGTTTCGTTAATAAAAAACAAATGAATAATAAATAACAAATGGACATCGAAGGATGGTATATTCCTGCCGGAGCTGCGGGACTGTTCGAAAGAGATACCGTGGCCCTGGAACACAAAGGGCAAAGAAGGAACATGGATGGGTTTTAGTCAGTACGAGTCTGACACTCCCTTCTGCTCCGCCCAGAGCGGGAGGGGTCATCTGATGATCTCCCGTCCGAAAAAAAAGGATGGTATATTGATTCGAAATTTTAAAGGGAAAGTGTGAATTTTAAAGGTAAAAAATCAAGCCATGTCAATGCATTTTATTGAGTCAGGTGAACATAAATGTATGAAGCAGTTGATTTATTCCCCCTTTTTAGCGACCATCCCATCGCTAACGTTGTTCATTACGTAATAAAATAATCTTAAATTCGTCAAACACTCCACCTAGCCCTAAATCTCAGTCAATCTAACAGCAAAAGTGCAAGTCATCATCACAATCCCGTGCATATAACAGATCGAATCCGGAACTAACCAGATGCGGCAGTAAACGTGGAACTAAATCTAATGCTATCAAATCTATCTGCAGTGAACCGAACCGGACAAATGGCGTGTCATCGAATTCGTTTTAGGGTCAGGAGTGTCACATGCAGTGATTTTTATTATAAATCCCGTATGTAGTCCGTAGCAAATGAAAGAGTGCGATAGGGTTTTTTTTTTTTTAAACATTTGCTAGTTGCGCATTTTTTGTCGCTTTTGAACGGTTCAGGTTGTTCGAGAAAACAGCATAAGAAATATTTTGCTCTGACGCTATTTTCAGCCCGATTAAATCTTTTGATAAAATTCAAACGATACTCTCCCCTAAAATCACCGCTACAAAAAACATTTTACGTTACCGCCAAAATTTATTTAACTTGTCCCAAAATCCGTGACCATTACGACCTTATTTCCCATTGAAGGTACCAATAACTGGCGGTAAAAGTCAATATTTGACGCTTTGGGACCTAATCCGGCGTAACAGTACTGGAACCATCGCGCATAAAGCCATCATTTCGTACTTAACCCTTGTTTGCGACTGTCCGTTTTTGCAGTTTTAATAAAACGACCCGTTGTAGAGACAGGGGGATGACAGAGGCGGCCCCGAGGGATTTTGCTTCGGACGTAACGGCAATTTAATTTAGTTGCCACATGATGGATATTGATAGCATCAATCCACTTTTTCATGGTCTGCGGAAGCGTCAATTCGAACGGTTCCTGAGTTTTATAAGGTTATATTGAGTGTCGTGATGAGAGATATGGATTGGGGTTTATAACCCACCGTAATGGAGACACGGTTTATGAACTTGATGGGTAACTTTTATAGGAGTTATGAGGCCGTTTTTACTTCATTTTAAGGCAAGTTATTTAGGTTGAATGGACTCAACCATAGAAAGTCTTTGCTTACTTATCTAAGAATAATACTGCGCCCGTATTATGGTTGATTAACTGATTATTATTTAAAGAAAAAATGCAATGAGGGAGAATTTTATTCGTAGTAAATAAAATGGTTGTCATATCAGAATAGTTATAGTTTGTCAAGGATAAATATAACGGTGCAAAGGTATCTTCAAGGTACTCATATAATTATTCTCGACTACTCATGATTTTTACGCCATAAAATCAAGATAGTCAAAGTAATATTCAACACTAAAAAAAAATTGGAAATTTATTGAACCTGTATAATTAAAATAAAACTATTTATATACAAAAAATAACAAGTTAACTAGATTACTGTAAAAAACGGTGACTACATGCTGTGTAATTCATTCTGTTTGTATAAACCAAATATTTTATATCACAGGAACCGATGTAAAAGTTGTTTTACGAAAAATTTTTTTCGCTTATAAATAAATACCTACATTTCGGTATAGTTGTGATTTTCTTAGTTCAGGTTAAAAACTAAACTTAACTATTAAGTTAAACTAAAAACTTAACTATTCAACATGTGAAACCGGGCTACTTCCATTGTGGCGCCACAAGTTATTATTATACTACAATTAGTTATGGATGTCTTCAGTAATTTGCCTTCAAGGCAGACAAGCTATGTATATTATGACAGAAATAGCGAACTGAGAATACAATGTTATAATTTCTAAGAAATCATCCTTGTCTAATTACTAACATTTTAACATGAACTTGAGCTTCCCAATTATCGCTATTGTGCAAGATGAAAAAAAGAGAAAATTAATAACTAGTAACATTTAATTAAAACTATCAAAAAACCCGACTGCAAATTGTATTATGTACCTCTATATACATTTATTTATAATCTCCTTTTAATTTCCTTCATTTTGATACCATACTCGATAGGTTAGGTTGAAAAAAAAAATATTAACGACTTACAATTTAGCGCCAAAAATCCGCCATTTTGTTTTTTTTTTTTTTTAAACACATTGGTGTTTACTAAGGATACTTGGGTTCTTGAAACGAATCTAATGATACCTTAAGCATCGAAATCCACCCAGCCATTTGGAACATACGAGGTAATAAAGAAATTTCCAAAAAAAAAAACAAATGAAGAAACATATAAGATACGCGCGAAAAACATAACCCTTCCTTGGGAGTCGAGTAATAATTGTTACTTTTTGCTAACTTATGAACGGTGCCTCCTGGGTTGTCTTGGCATTGGCTGTCTGGGTTAGTCAAATCGGTTCAAAACAGTTCATACTACATATCAATGCCGCAGGTCTTTTAATTTTGACTCAGAATTACTAAATTGCACCACCAATATTTCTTTACAGAATACAGAAGCAATATCGCCCGCCCATAAAGCAACCGAAGCAAATACATTGCGGCAAAAATATTGAAAATATTTATTTGAAGGTACTCTTAAAGTTATTACGATCGAGTAAACTGACTTTGGCTTGGATCCAAAAAATTGGTAACCGTTGAGTGCATTGCGGGTACAATGGGTCACCCGATTTAATTAGGTTAATACTTGGGTAAGCAAATTTATCGCAGAGTTAAATGTCAACCACGGCGCGACGGCTTGCAGTCTCTTTCCCTTTTTTTTTAATATATGCCCGTAATACGTAAAACAGGATTTTATGGTGGGTAGAGAAATTATAAGCTTTGTTTTTGGAATTACGGTGCTTGTATGCTGATTTATAAATGGGACGCGGAGGACATTAGCTGTTTGGCATTAGCCGTGAACAGTACGAAACCATTACGGAAAATGGGAATACTGGTAATTTTAAGCTCCATAAAAATGCATTAGTGTTTTGTCAACGAACCGGAGAGTGTCTAACATAATGTGACATTGTTAAAAAACCTAGGTACTGTTCTTACTCTTAATTATGTCATCGATCAATCAAAAAACTTAAAATGAGTTTAAAACCCATTTTCTGTTTAAGTCCCAACTGGGCACCATTACGACTATTTTGGCGCCCAGCATGGGACTAAATCATTATTCTGTATTTTTTCCATTGCTACATCTTTTACGTAATGTAACAAAATTAATCACCCAATTACAGAAAATATAAAAATAAAGAAGTCTTTTCTAAAACATTTGTAAGACGCGTCCGACATTGGCGCTGTAATCTGCGGCCACTCCGATATGAATGTTGGTTCTCCGCTTTGCTACAGAATGTTTTGCTGTTTTCAGTGTTCCGTATCAAATATTGTGATGGAACGGTGCACTTGTATGGGATCAACGTCGTATCTGTCCGTTTGCCATCACAGCTCAGTTTTGCAGAGGCAATGCAATTTAGAATGCTCACTTTCAGTGGTGGACGTTGTACTTGACATGGCGTATGTAATTAGTAATGCGAGGATCTATACGGTTATTATTGCGTAAGATAAATCTTGAAGGTATAATGTTTAATTTATCTGTAAGATTATTTTCACACTATAAAGTTTACATGATCACAAAGTAATTTTTGTTAGCAAGCATTTTCTGTCTCATTGCCGTTGGAAATCTTCCCCTAATCCTTTTGAGTAGCTGTTTTCCCGCGTGACCTCGAACTAGCCCTCGCGGTGTGCGTCCAGGTCATTTTTTCACCTTTTTTTGGGTCAGCAGTGGCGGTGCCGTCTATATCCCAGCACGCATTGTTCTTTTTTATTTTTATTTTATTGTGTGGAGACTTTTGCCCAGTGGTCATAAAGCATGTGGTTGATCCATTTCAGCCTGGCATCCTTCTTTCCAATATCCATTATGGGGTATCTTGGAATGAAGTTAATATAAACCATTAACTACCAAAAATACTTGCAAATGTTGAGTGTGATTTGTCACTCAAATTCGACGGTCACATTAGCCATCAAAAGCCTAACAATCTTTTTACACATGACCAACCTTTTAAAGGAACTTTTCCTTATCATATCTATCTTGGCTTGTTGGACAGATTTTTTTAATAACCGTCCTACTTTTGTAGAAGATTAGTTTCCTCAACAAGAGCTTCATTTTCCAATAACTCAATAATAATGTAGAGCGTGATCGGCTTTTATACTTGGCGAGATTTAATTCGTAATTGTAGGTGCATGATATAATTTTTTTATTTAAAAATTGTTAACAAACGCTCAGTTTGATATGATAATAGCTTGCTAATTAAGTTTTGTACAGGCACCGTACCGGTATAAAAAGTTTTGACAAGGTCAAGGACAAGTTTAAAAGATTTTTAGCATTTATTTCGGAATTGAGGAAAACAAAAGTCTTAATAGCCTACATTCCTATTTTTCGTTTCTTTATTTAACGTTGTAAAAAAAAATAATACCTGTGAAACTAATTATACGAATGTTATATTAACTGTTATTACTAACAGGAACATTATCTGTCCAGTGTAATAATTGCCCGTTACAAACATTCAGCAAAATATTTACAATTTGTTTCAGCATATTTTCCAGTGGAAATTATAAGATTAAAATTTAATCAATATTAAATAGGAGTAAATTAAGACATTATTACAGCACATGCAAAACAGTACCTAGACTGTATGCAAAATTTTGTGATAATTTGCTCTACAAATTGATAATATCTACAAAAATGAGTCTACAAAAATAAATCTTCTCTTAAGAAATAACATAAAGTATTAAATGCACTCAGAAAAAGAAAAGAAAACTGCAACCAACAGAACAAAAGCTAGAAACAAAAGACGATTTAGAGCATGTACTTCTATTGAGAGAAATCTCATAGATGGAAGACAGGATATTAAAACGTTTAACAAAAAAATCCTGGCATTTTGTAGTTGTAAAAATAAAGCAATATCTGTGCTGTGAGCTCGAGTGTGGCCTCTCAGAGCACGCCTCTAGATAGCTCGAGATAGCTCGAGTGTTGCACAAACAAAACGGGGCTCTAAAACAATTTGCTGCCTGTGTTCATGTTAGGTGCTTTAGAAATCTTTGAAGCTTGACCAACAGCGCTGTTGTTTTGACCTACGCCACTGGGTTCTATAAAGAGTTTTGTGTTTCATATAACTGTTCTGTTTTAAAAATAGTTTTGTGGGTCACTATAAATCGCTACCATTTTAAATAAAAAGGTGTGGTTGAAGTCCATTTAGGGTTTTTTTACACACCATCTACCTACCCATGGCGGGTTGTAGTGCAATCAATTTTACTGTTTTTTTTTATTTGGTAACACGTTGGGCGCCAATTATTCGATTATTCACAAAGTAATGTCTGTCCACGTTTTATTTTCTCGCATCTAAGTTATGATAAAATCTCTTTCATCTATGAGAAAGTTCTGCCTTAGTTTCCATACACAATACCCTCATGGACAAAATACTAAAGTCCTCTTATATCCTTACGGACACTGTTTCCGTTTACCTACCGCCGATACTCCCAGTAAATACGGTCTGTATCGAGGGCTTTATAAACAAAATATGTATGTGAACAATATGCAGGTTTAGTTCACAAAATAGATTAATACAGAAGGTCCACTCCATACAACTACAAGAAACGCACAAACACATAGACACGCTTCGTGTACAGCGAGTGCAAGCGCACTCGCGATCGTCATTTGTTTGAGATTGCCGCTTGTACGTGTCTACGTGTCCATGTAATGCGCCTGTTTTTGCCTGTCGAATGGAGCTGATCTTCTGTACTTATTCTTACGTGCACCTCACATAAAATAGTGTATTCTGAATGTGTCGGGAATTCTATTTATTGGTGGCTGTTGGCGATCTCTCTGTGGGCCCCAATGCTACTGATGTTGTAGGTGAATTTGTGGTTGAGTAAATTACGAGCAATGTTTGTTTAGTGGTGCACGCATGGTAGAATAAACATGAATATTACACCTGAAAATGAAATTAAGGCTATATTGTGTTTTATCTTAGTTAGAAAATTTTATATTCAGGACCATTTTAAATGGTTTAATAGTTCGTCTGCCAGCAGAGTGTCAAGCATGTACCGTCAGAGAAAATAGCGAAGCAATTTGACACGTAAAGTCAAAACTACCATTTCATACAACTGTCAAAGTAAGTAGTCAAAATAATTTCCCTGACTTTACAAAGGCGAACAAAACCGAAGTTATGTTTGGTATTTTAAAAACGTTTAACCGTTTTAAGATTCAACTACACTTTTTGAACACTAAAAATTGCTAGGTGCAACACACTTGAAGTTAGCAACAAATCGAAGCTTGAAGCTCGGCGTAGCGGCGCGTGGCACATCGGTTCGCTGCTGTAAGTGCTACATGCTACGTAGCAGTCGTAAAATCGTAGCAGGTTCTTTGACATAACAATAAAGGTTTATACATCATTCAAGCTCACACCAATGAGCTAGAACGATGTATACGATGTTCACCAGAACGTCTACTAAATGTATCATCATCTGCCTAACCTTTTCCCAACTATAATAGGGTCGGCTTACGGACTAACCGGATGCAGACGTGATGTGACTGTATATCTGATCTCCACTACCCAATTACCACTGGGCAATACGATATCCTGTGGTAATACTGGTGGTCAGAATTTCGGGGCACTGACTACCTCTAACAACTGTCAAAGATCGACAAATAACAGCCGGGACCAACAGCTTAAAGTACTTTCCGAGGCACGGAAGAAATACAGTATGTAATGGGAGTTTCTTCCGTGCCTTGAAAAGCAAATCTCCTAAATTATTGTAATATTAATTTGTCTTTGGCCGAATTATTTTTCAGATTATTTAAAGAACATTTTACTGCTTAAACATCGTTTTCTCGTAATAAAATTTCAGCCTGTTGAATTTTTGTCAGGTTACTTACATTAAAATTATCCGCAAACACAATTTTGTAGCTGGTCTCCTGTGAATATTAATTTCTTGATAATTTATAGCGGGGACACAACGTCAGGGCGTGAAATGTAGGGCGAAATGACGCGAGCAGAAAATATTGTATGTCATTGTGACGTATTACCGTGAATAGTTTAAAATTGTTTTAAGGTGAACTGGAGCGGACAGTTTCTGGAAGCCACTGACAGGTACACTGACAGGTACTTCAATATAATATCTATAGCGTCAGGTGTCCGAAGCCTCGTCAAATGTTTTTATCCAGACGATAAAATAGACATTACGTTCGACGTAAGATATTTAACTGTCAAGTACCCTACATATATTTGTTTAGTTTTGTAACACGTAATGACACGTGGCACTGAATTAAATACATAATCAATGAATACCGTTCAATAATAATTTTTAACCAATTTTTGGTTACTTACAAAACATTATCAATTTAAAATCAATAACAAGAAACTCTGAATACGGAGCAATTACGCCGACCTTTGAAGCCTCCAGGAAATAAATTTCAACGGAATAATCTATTAAGTAAAGTTCCACCAAGAAATTCAATTCGAGCGCCCGCCACAGTTTCTTAATACCAAGAAAACACGCGGCATTTTTCCACAACCACCAATTTTGCATTACATTGCGCGGTGCCTTCGAAGGACTTTTTCAGCTTATTAACAAAACGCGCAATGGAGAGTGTTATAGGGATGTTGTTGCGAACATTTCAGTGTCCTTAATGGAGCCTTTGTACCGACTCTTATCTAACCACAACAAAGGCAAAAATAAACATCGCCCAAGTTCTTGGGAAGCTAGAAACTATGTTATGTACGAGTATCAACGCGAGATAACAAAAACAAACTTATCGGAGCTTTGAGATAAACATAATTTAGTTTTGAGAGCAAATCTTGTATTGGAACCTTTTAAGTCGTGACAGAATAGTTGGATAGTTTATGCGTAATTTTCTCTGTTTCTGTTTTGGAATCGTATGTTGAAGTCTTAGAGGACGTGGTTTTCTGGAACTTATGGACAATGGTGTTTATTTAGCAAGCTTTGAATGGTAATTTCTTTCTTTTTTTTTCTAATCAGCTCCTGAAAGAAATTGGCCTACTAGGCTAGGAAACCGTAATCTAGTGAGGGATTAAATGCTTTATTAAGTTTTTGCGAACTTCGAGAGAGTTGGAAAGGAATGGTGTAGGCCTTTGCCCAGCAGTGGGAAAGAACAGGTGACCTACCATGACGTCTTAAAGCAGGAGTAATTCCAGTATGGGAAAGAGACAGAGCTATATAGGTCATCTAGCAGCATCTCTTTCTCCTAAGACGTCATAGTAACCCCCCGGTTCTTGAATTTGTTTGGTGGCAAAATTCAATACGTTGTGACTTTTCAATGACACTTTTTCTGTACCTTCAGGTCTAAAACCGATCACGAAGCTATATTTACATAACAACTCGAACGTTTTCTTGTACAAAAATAACGCAATTTCGTCTAAAACTTCCCTCTCCTTAAAAAAATATTGAAAAACGTTGACGAAATGTAATTCGATATTGTCAAGCCACTTAACTTTTCATTTTACTGCCGAAGTATTATTTTATATTGTTCTTTTAAATGTTTCTTCCGTTTTAATAATGATCCGATGTTTACGTAACTTTATATCCGGAAATAATGACGTCTTAACAGGGGTTGGGTCTGGTGTTGATTTGTTGTGATGATGGTTATTAGAACATTGCAGAATCATGGAATAAACTTACACATTTACTGAGACTGCCTCGTTTGGTCCAGTGTGGTCACAAGCGCGACTGCTGAGCATAAGGTCCTAAGTGCGATTCCCAGGTCGGGCTAAGTTTTTTTGTGTTTTTCCATCTGGAATTTCTTAGTAGCCATTGAGTCTGGATTTTTTGGTTGATGGCAATAGGCTCGACCCCTATGACATGGGACTTAAGCCGCGTTGACACGATCAGAGTATGCTCGGACCGAGTAGACTCGTAAAACTAGATGCAACTCGTATTGTGGCAACCCATAATCCGAGCGCACTCGGAGTAGGTATCCGAGTTTACTCAGTCTGAGCATACTCTGATCGTGTCAACATAATTGGCGATAATGTGGGTGTACCAATGGGTACACCTCAGCCTATCCCTTCGCGAATTACAGGCGTGATGTTATGTTATTTACTGCAACACTGAACTGATGACTTGGTCTTACCATGAGGACTATTTCGGAAGTGCGCTGGAAAAGAATATTTGGACGGACTTTGGGGAGGCCTTTAAAAGAATAAGAAAATACATTTATTGAAACTGCCTAGTAGATAAGGTGCAAAACAACAAACTCTTTAGCTTTATAATAGTAGTATAGATTATGCTACATGTGTTGCTATCATTTTGGTCTGAGTCGCGAATTTGCGATATTTATTTTAGACAGTGGAGCCAAGTAAATGCTAGATCTGAATAAACTTAGTCAGCAGACAATTCCATTCCACAAACAACAACTGGAAAGTTTCCAGTGAAAGAGCAAGCAAACCTCACACGAAATATATACAGAAACAATAAACACGGTTATTTTATGTTTGAACGCCATTACGCTCCGTATTGACATTAGTCGGAATAGTTTACAAACACGACAGGAGTCAACTTGAGTGTGAAATACTCGTATGTTCTGTAGTCCTGGTACAAACGTTTTACAAAATAGTTAATATCGTGCCATCTTTGTTATTAAAAATGTTAAAGGACAAGGCTACCTCATCAGCAGCGATTCTTCAAGGTTTTTTGAAAATCCACTGGCAAGTAAAAAATACTAACTCGATTTCTTGATAGGTTCTAGAAGGCTTAAGAAGTCCGTGTCATGTTTCTTTCCGTGCCTGACACGTACATAGCACGGTCATGGTTTAGTATGGTGTAGTGGACAGACTCCTTAATTTAAAATGATGTAGTGTCGCACTAACTTTTACCAAGGATTCAGTTTAAAGGGTGTAAAAACCCTTAACGAAGCTGAAAGACACTTATTCTCCCCGTCATTGCGATCATTTTTTTGTTCTAGACCATACCTGCAAACCTTCTAGTTACGGAGATATTGGGGGTCAAAGTTCCAACTTTTTCACAAGTTTTTTTTAAAGACATATTTTTGAGATAAGAACTTTACTTTAAACATCTCCACGACCCCCGTACTATTCATTTCATCCATCAGCACAATGTTTTGAATGCGTTACATTGTGCACTACCGTAAAACGTGATTTTTAACCTAAAAAAAAAATCGTTTCCCAGCAATAATTTTTGCGTAAAGTTGGTTGACGGCTTTGTGAAGGGTCCGTTTACACCTTGTATGATTCTAGATCCCCAAGCGTAGAAATATTTAGTCGCTATTTAATAAAATATGGTCAAAATATTATAAGGAACAGAACTCAAAGCAAATATTAATATACAAATTTCTAAAGGGCCCTCTCTGAACCGTCATTTCGTAGAAATGGCAAATGATTCTGTAGTGGTTGTGCCACTTGGGTTAATTGTTAATTTTACGAACTGTACCTCAAACTTATTTGGGAACCACTTCGTTTTAATCAGGAAATTGAGTTTAATTTACTTACCGTTTTATTTAGTTGTTTTCAGTCCATTGGTTTCAAACTCGGAAAATACTAAGAACTTTCCCAGTTACATCGCATTTGCTCACAGACTTTTCTTAATGCAAGTCCGATGCATATCTGAAGTCAATAATACATTTCAATCGTTATTAATGAATATGAGCAAAGTGCTAGAGAGCATGGACAAGAAGCAATCGCATTCAAATTGTTTAATTTTTATAAAACACGAAACTCATACAGGAACGACATTATAAATATTTGGGTGATTTTTTAGATTTTCCCATCATCGTTATTACTGAAAAAACTGCAGTTTGTCGAAGCCCTTCGGGGCCTTTCTTTTTTGTATTTCAATAGAACTTCTTGCCTTTGATTTTCTGACAAACAAAAAACAAAATATTTTCTGGAACAGAACCAGCTGTAGTGTGCAAAAACAATCTTTCTCTTAGACAAAATAAAGTACTGCTAACATGATCGTTCTTACCACATATACTCGTACATACTAGTTCCACTGTACCCTTTATGTAGTAACTCACTAACGTCAGGGTACGAGGTCTGAAGCGAGGCTAAACAAAAAAGGATTACTGCAAGCCAAATGGCACTTCGCGAAGAGAGGCTTAAGACGTTCCAACGAGCAGGGAAGGCAAACCAGGGGGACGAATGAAGGGGGAGAGAGGGGGAATCACAGGTAGCTCTTAGACCCATCGTCCTAGAAAGAAGACTAATGCGACAAGAGCCACGATGTGGAAATTGTAGTATTTAGGTGGCTGAGCAACAGACTCGAATTCAACTGCATCTTTATGGAGTTTTTTTTATTATCAAAAAGAGGCTGGCTTAACTTTAACTTTATTTACACTAAACTTATTATGAGACCGAATTACGGTATTCATACATAATTTTAATGAGATAAGGAAAATAATTTGACTTCACATTATAATAATAATATCTTAGAGAGACATAAAAATTGTATGGTTTTTTATTCAAAGACTATTTTTAGACTGCTCATGCCATGCCAATGATCATGATGATAATGACACACATCATGATCAAATAGTATTCAAAAATAGACCGTAATTCGAATCTATTGTAACCTATCCGTTTGTGGTTTCAATATTGCTACATTGTGTTGGCATCATTTCTATTTGCTCTAGTGGGACAATGGAGCATTAAGGACTTCGCACATTACACAGATTCAAAGTCGACTCAACTCTGACTCAACTCACAGCAAAGCATTGAAATGTAAGTTTTATACCGTGTTCCTAAGGGTTACATTTTCAACACGCCTATAAGAGTAAAAACGCGTGGTGGCCGCGTGATGCACTTTTTTCAAGTAAATGTTGAATATTCTACCGTAAGCATCATATTATACCGATCATCTGCCTAGCCTTTTCACAACCACGTTGAGCTCCGCTTTCAGTCTTACCGGATGCAACTGAATGCCAGTATTTACATGAAGCAAATGTCTATCTGACCTCCCCATCCAGGGGTAATACCCCTTGGTAAGACTGGTTGTCAGAAACCAACGGCTTAACTTGCTTTTCGAGGCACGGAGTAAACTCGGAATCTAATGAATGGTCACCTATCCACGTACCGACCTTGAAAAGCGCTGTTAAACCTTTAAGATTGATCCGTGCGGCTGTTATTATTTAGAAACGAGCTCTTCCTCCAGGTACCACGATAGGAAGCTCATATTTCTTTGAGTCGAGACGGAGTGGAGCCGGCGTCAAATCTGTAATGTGAAAAGTCTTTTATAAGGGAAGTAATGCTTTAATTGATGGCAGTCATTAGGGCATGTGTGGAGTGTTAGTGTTTTGACGTCAAAAGGCAAGGGTCGTTTGACGTCAAAACACTACATACAGTTCTTTGTGTTAGATATTATTTATGTTTTTTGCGCTTAGGGTAGAGGTAAAACTCGAATCGTGAAGTATTACAGCATTAAAATAATATAAAATGTAGAAATAAATAAATGGTTAACTTTTCAGCAGTCTATCGTGGTGATTCATGATTGAATCAGCCTATACTGTTCCCGCTGTTGGAACAAAGGCGTCCCCTCTATGAATGGGGAGGGAATGGGTCGAAATCATCCATTCGACTGTAGTGCGTGTTGGGGGATGTCAACTATCTTCGATTATTTTGATTCTAGTAAATGTCACCCGATGTCCCAACGATGTTTGCATTAGTATTTTTGACGTAGCACGAATGCTTCTGGAGAGATGGCAGCGATCGTCACTCACTTGATGCCTGACGGAGTTCGCCATCAAGGTAGACTGCGGCGAAGACGGACTGACAATCCGACCTGGTTTGGAAGGAGAAAGTGGAGGTCTTCGGCTAACAGTGGGACACTTAATAAGTTAACAAAAAAACTGGCTGGGTTCGAACCAACCACTTTTAATCCAATATTATTGGTTTATAAGAGTCTCTGAAGAATCTAGAGTTATGTATATTAGAATCACTTTGTTTACTTGTAGCTGTAAAAAAATTTAATAACAGCTTCGTCAGTTACAGAATCTTTTAAAATATTTTGTTAGGCATTTGACATGGATTCGCAAGAAAACATTTGTTCTCAAAGACCTCATCAATTTGTTGTACGAAAGTTCTAGAAATTTCCATACACCTATAATTTTTCTAGACACAATACCGAAAGATCTCCTAATAGGGCTAATCTCTGTAGGTTCTACTAATTACTTCCGTTTGAGCCCGATATTATTATGGCTTTACCAATTAGCCAAGGAGTCTGTTGTTGGCAGAAATATCGATCCTATTAGTGTGGGCAAAGACTGCCAACTGGCTAATAAGTCTTTATTTACTAAAACAATAATACAGGGTGTAAACGGATCCTTCACGAAGCCGTCGACCAAGCATTACAGTACATCAAACTAAGTAACTTTACGCAAAAGTTACTGCTGGGAAACGACTTTTTTTGTTTGGGGTGAAAAATCACGTTTTACGGTAGGAGTCAATGTGGCGCAATCAAAACATTGTGCTGATGGATGGAATGAATAGTACGGGGGTCGGAAGTGTTTCAAGTAAAATCTTACATTAAAAACATGTTTTTAAATAAAATAATTTGTAACTTTCACCCCCAATATATTCGTAACTAGAAGGTTCCCAGGTATGTTCGCAATGAGTCATACCGAAAGGCTTATAATCCCCGAAGGGTTAGGCAGAGGTGTACCTAATAGTCCACCTATTTCGCCAGTTATGTTTAAAGTCACATGTAATAGAAGGCAAGCTTATTGCCACTAATTAGGCATAAATCCAGGCTCCGTGGCTGCTACTGAGAAATTTCTGATGGAGAAACCCAATAACATTTTACTCGACCAAGGACCTCATGCTCAGCAGTTGATCTTACCACCACTCAGCAAACGATGCAGGCTAATAAAATATTAATGAACACAAAAAAGAGAAAATAACTTTAAAGTGGTAAAAAAGTAAACCGATCCTCTGATCGATTACATTATAGAAAGATTTAAGGGTGAACCTGATTTATTTAATTATGAACACAAACAATACATCGGCAAAACAGTAAGTATATAATAATTATGGATAACAAATCAAACCGTAGGATAAAAGGCAGAGTGGAACTGGATCAAACTTGAAATAGCTGATTGGTTTTTGACAAAATCTATTTAGGGTAACGAGCTAATCAATGATTTTAAACATAACATGGGCTCGCCTAACATATTGGCCCAATTAACTACACTGAACCGTATCCCTTACATACGCTACCAATACTTAATCAACGTTAAATTTACATAAAACAAAGGCACATATAATCTAAATTAACAACAGTGTTCCCGAAACTAAAGAGCTCGGATTTCGGCTGTAAAGTCGAACAATTCCAATAATCTGCGTTCAGCTAATCCCGCTCTTCAACCTTTGAAACCCCCTTAATTTCCGTCCCTTACACTATCCGGCATAATCTGAACCGTCACCATACATGACAAAACCCCTATATCAACCATTAATCTTCATAGAAATATTTGGAAGGAAGGTCATTCGAAACTGGTTGATTTATATTTCTATATTAAAGACACCTGTTTCCATCTCTTTACGATGTATGGATATTGTGATGAATTAATATTACGTACTGTTAGTTTGAATTTTGAAAATTATTGGCGCATAAGATTTTGATATTTGTTTATTTATGGCCTGTATTCGTCATCAACGAACTCAATGTTTTGCTGTTTGTTTATTTATGGCCTGTATTCGTCATCAACGAACTCAATGTTTTTGCTATAGATGTAGCTACTTAATTCTGGACTCCAGCACTTTTATTTGTTAGTTATAACTAACAACACACAGGACAGTGCGACAGCGTGTGCGTGTGTGTGCGTGTGTGGACAGTGTGTGTGTGTGTGTGGACAGTTACAATACGGTGTTCTTATTTTTATAAAATAAATAAGAACACCGAATTATAACTGTCCACTCAATGATATTGTAAAGAAAGATACGCTACGTTCATACTAAGCGGCGTTCCAAATATATCATTGCGTTGTTACGACTGCGATAGATAATACGGAACGTATGATACAGAAAGAGATAGCTATTGTGCTTGAATTACTTAAATTACGACAATTGTCTGAATTTGTCTGCAACAATTTGCGCGAGCTAGTGCGATATCTATCTCTTTTTAATTATAATATCATTGCTGTCCACTACAAGGCAAGGGCATGTTCTCATACAGAAAAGGCAGCAAGTTACAGGTAAATCCGCTCCTAAGGTCGGTTGGTAGGTACTAACCTAAATTTTCCAAGTGTAAGTACTTAAGTAATGTAATAAATCACTTTTAACAAAAACGTCGTTAGGCTTATTTGCCAACATACGTAAGTACATAATAAACTTAGGTTCCAAAAAATGTCTGTACTTTTGAAATGAAACTGGTTTTGTTTCCTAAAACATATGAAATAAAGACTAAAATTATTAAAAATATTTTACTATTTGAATAGTAATTTTATTTCACCGTTCGCCTAAATAATTTTCATGATTATGCAACACGTGGCCCCAAATAGTTCACGTTCAAAATGTTATAACAAAAACCTTTAATTCAAATGTCATAACCGCAAACGGCTCGACAAAATGACATTTAGTTTTGTCAACTAACATAAATAACGTTAATAAATAAAATAAACGTTCCTCTGTTATTTGTATGAAAATATAATAAAACAATAAATGTTTAACGTTTGGCAGCAGGTGCCTCTTTATATCGGTTTAGAGAAAATAATGTAAAAAAATAATTTCGAACATATGGAAATAGGTCTATAATAAATATTGAATTTACGTGTTTTTAAGGACATCTAAATAATTATTTATTTATTTAAACTTTATGTACAATAGTGGTACATAGGCGAAAATAATGCCACAAGGCATTCTCTACCAGTCAACCTTTGGGTTAAATAAGAAAACAGAAAAAAACAACAATTACACAACAATACAACAGAAACGACAATCGACAAACAACAACAACGACAAATTATGAAATAAAACAGAAGAGGAAATTAAAATAAAAAAATTAGGTTGCGTCAAAATAAATAAAAACATTAGGCTGTGGCTTTTACCTAAATTATTTACCCATGCCATTAATATTACGCTTACAGGCTTTGCTTGAATCGATCTGTCTTTTTACTTTACAACGCATTGTTAGCGTTTTTTCATATTTAATGCTAACGAGTACTCTTTCATGTACATAGTTTGTATGACGCTGGACAAAATAATCTCGACAGTCGAAATTATACTTTTATTTCATAAAAATAAAATGGAGCTCAAATAGGCTCTGTCATTTAGTCTAGTATAAAGTGGTTATTCGTGTTAGTTGGAATTTGTTACTTCTTACGACTGGGAACACAATAGCTGACTGAGCCACTCACATTTAGCATCTGAAAGCCATTTTTGGTGGACGTGTCACGATTATTTTTTATTTAATCCCATATCTGAAGAGTATTTCTTTTGTCATATAAAGTTTATCGAGACATAAACAAACATAAGGTCCCTGGGAATCGAAACGAGGACTTGTTAAAGTAAATTCATAATTTTGTTTCCAGAACAGCAACAGTCAAAACAATTCCTTTATCTACAAAGGAATTTTCGTTATCTGTCCGTAAACACGACAAGGCGTCAATCAAAACTTTTTCAATAATGTAAGACAGTGATTTCATGAGCGCATTATACATCCACATTAGAGTACAGTTACAAGTTCAGATACGATTTTACTTAGCAACGGTTCGCGTATTTTATCTCATAAGTAATTACAAGCGCGAGAATATGTATATTCGAAGTACCTTAATATGAAAGACATCAAAACTTGAAGCCTAAGATTACCATTAATAACAGATTGCTATCAAAGCTAACAAATGACGAAAGTTGGCTTTAGAAGTTTCAAGAGATTTTCCTCTGTGACCAGAATTTAGGGCGCCGCACCAAAACCGCTAATCGGGGAATGTTAGCGAAAGTTAAACTATTCTGGGACCTACATACATCGGAGACAGGAGCAATAGATTTTAAGGAGAGAAATGTACGGGAGGACATGAGGGCATGTGTCTGGCAACGTCGCTCAAAGTGACTGACTGCACTTCCCGGATTCACAGTTTTCGGTTGGAAAAACTAGCTCAAAAATTTTGTTTAGAATGAAATTGCGTAGAAAGTACTGCGGTTTTAGAGTTTTTTAGAGGGAAAAGTTTTGATATTTTTCTGGTTGCAGTATTTTTTGTGCACATGTATAGCCAAATAATAATAAACACAAAACAAAATAATAAAAACACAAAAAAATGTGTACTCTGCCGAAGATTAGCATACAAAGACAGAGTGGCTAATAAATAGTTGTTTATAGCATTAAGCAATTTATGAAACTTATAAATTAATGTTAATGATGAATGAAAATGAATAATTGATTTTATAATTATTTTAATAAACTTAATTATATTTATTATTTAATATTATTAAATAAAAATGAAAAAATATAATACTTAATTACAAAACAACCACTACTTACCTACTACCTACTTACTTACTTACTTTAATTACTTAATACTTAATTATATTTATTTTTTTATTATTTTATATTTATTTTATTACTTAATTATAATTTTTTTTTATTATTATTATTGGCTTAATTGCCAAGAGCCACGATCAATACCTGAGGAGTCTCTCGTTAGGCATCTGGATCAAGGGCTTAATTCAGAAAGCGGTACTCCTGGGCACGGCTCGTATTGTTAGGAGGTTCCTCTCTCTGGAACCCTGACCGCCGGTAACTTAGACCCTGTTCCCGATACCGGGGGGCCACAATTTTTTTTATATTTAAATTTTTTATACATCTTTTAATTAATATTTAAAAAATGTAATTGAATTTGTAAAAAATAAATAAAGGAATTAATAATATTAATTGAATGAAAATAATGACTTAAATAGATCTAAGTAAATAATTTGCACGCTAGCTTGCAGGCAGAATACAATGACTTTTAGGATATAAGATCTTTCCTTGTAATTTGCATGTATTTGCTTGCAAATTTTTCGAATTTTCTTGCAAACTTTTTTTTTCATTTGATTTGAAAAACACATCGAAGGGAATTCAACCAGATTCAGCAGCATCATTTTGTAATCTTCCTATTATTCTCTAACAAACTAAACTCTAAAAGAATTTCATTGATTCCAGTTCATGTTCTTTGATTCCCAGTATCCCCAAACATTTTTGGAAATAAAAAAAATCTCATTTCCTTATCCAGGCCATTACCGATTCCCTGGAACGCGATTGTTTTCCTATTCATTCCAAAACGTTGGATTACTCCGTTCACTTTCTAGAGTGGGTCAATCAGGAATCAACGGAACGGGATTATAATTTACAGAAAGAAACAACCAACAATATCAAAATTAGGTTGCGATTCTACCAGAGATGTTCGTCGTAGCTATGCGGTCCTTAGCCTGGCTTAGCGCAGTTTTGGTGTAAAAGAGCTAGCGCAGCTAGGTATTTTTGCATACAAAAAATGAGAGATGTGTGCGATGGATGCGAGCGAGGAATGTGTGCTATGGACGCGAGCGGGGAGTGTGGGCGAGGGATGCATACGAAACTAGAGCTGAAAAGAGTCCATTACGCATCAGTCAACACTTTCTTATCAAGTACGCATTATACAGCTTTAATATTATGATTATTATATCTTCGCATCTTCGCACCTCGCAGCTAAACATGCATCCTAGCTCAGCTTTAAAAACCATGGCTCCGTTTCAAAGCGTTACTACACTTCCTCGTACCGCATGGCTACCTCACACAGCTCTGGTGTAAAACCATCCTTGCGTGGCAAGACACGCCTCTTTCTCCGACGTTTAATAAAATGATGTATTACGACACCGATCTCTTACGATTTTATGAAACGTAGGAGGCCTTGTTTACGCAATATATAACGTCGCACGTGTATTGCCGAGCGTAAACTTTATACACAATTTAGCCCTTGTCTTTAGTACTAAATGTAAAGTTGTAGAATTTGTAGGATATTAGAGTAATATAGAGTTGAGAAGGGTTTTGCAGGAATACCGTGCTTAGGGATACGGGCTTGAATTACGTGGTATTTGGATTTCGGAAGATTTGGTTGCGTGGATTTTAATCTTCGCCTAAGAGGGTATTTCCATTAGATTACAGAATTTGATTTCGAAAAGTCTAAGCTAACATGGCCTGACCAAGTCAAAGTCATCATCTGCCAAGTCAATGTCATCATCTGCCAAGTCAACGTCATCATCTGCCAATTCAATGTCATCATCTGCCAAGTCAACGTCATCATCTGCCAAGTCAACATCATCATCTGCCAAGTCAACATCATCACTGCCTGCCTGATCTCCGAGTTTTTTTCGTTGTTTATTTTTAATAAAGTAATCAGTTAAGAAACACTGAACTAGTTTTACCACAGTTTCTAAAAACCTACTTACAGAAATAAAAGTTACTTACTAAGTTATATCAGTGATAAGACTGCTGTTAGCAAAATTACCGCATATAATGAGCAAAATTGTAAAAGAGCTGTGTTACAATTTTGGTGTACAATAAATATATTTATTATTATTATCAGCCATTTGTGTCGCACTGCAGGGCAAATGCCTCCCTTCCCTCCTTCCACTTATCCCTATCCAGTGCTATTGTTTGTCAATCTTTTAGAAAAGAGTCGAGTTCTTCCCGCCATCTCCTTCTGGGCCTGCCGCGTTGCCGTTTGCTGCTGTTTGGGACCCATTGTGTCCTGAATATACCTGAATATAGTTTGTTCAGAATAAGCAACTGAATCGATTCCAATAATTTTGAAACCATGTTATATTTTTTCCCAAAAATATTTAAAAAAGTTAAAAGTTAGACACCGAGCGACTTTAAGTACCTATCGCAATAATTTAGGTACCTACTGCCAAATTATTATTATCAATGAGCTCAAGACGACGCTTGAGGCGCGCGCTGCGTGGTGACCACATTTTTGTGCGGACAACTAGGTAACGGAACAAGCTTATAACTATGCGATTTTTCATGATACAGTTTTGAAATTTTGTACATAGATTTTAAATAAAAATACTAGACACGTGTTTCAGGTTTCGCATATACTAAAACTATTGTTGTATATTCCATCTATAATAGTCGTAATAGTAATAATCGCTGTAGAAATGAGAGAATCCTCATAGAATATACATAAAGACCATATCATGGATGAAGGAAGTTTGTTAAAAAGAAAAGACAGCACAAGCTTAGTGTGCTCACGCAAGCGTACTCAGAATTCCTTCTTTTCTTTGAAACTTTGACCTTAGCAATAGCCTGGAACATGGATGATGTCTGCGAGGAGCGAAATAGGCGATACCTAGCATTTTACACGATGTTATTTTATCTTTTCGGTCCCGCTGACGTCCTCGGGCGATGCAACTTGCCACATGACTTGCGTCAAGGTTCCGTCAAACCGACCGGACCGGACTTTGATACATACTGCAGCTTCGATCAAATTGTGTTTTCCAGGATCCAGTCCGCAATCTGTCCATACTAGTTAGAACTTTAGGGCTGCGCCTCGGGTTGCACCATCTAGTGCGGGAGCGCATCGCCGATGCTGCTGGGTGCGATAGCACTCCCATTCTGTTTCTCGCTCCAGCAAATGACGGTTCTGCGCGACAAAAAAAGATAAGCGCCTGGAAAAATGAGATCGAAGAGGCGCAACCCATAAGCAATACTTTTTTCCATCTCGTAATCTACCATCGCTCCAGAAGTCGTGTCGTGACTTGTGGCATGCTCTTTCTCGTTCTAGAACTTTTTTTTTCATTTGTTTTTTCCGCAGTCGCTGTCAGCTCGTGGCCCAGAGGTCTACGATGCTACTCAAAAGTAACGGGTTATACACTCAAATCATGAATGAGTAGCCAGAATGTCACAGCATTAGTATTTCAATGGCGGTCCGTAAACGACGTGACTTACTGAACTTCATTAACTAGTTTGTGATTGGCGGTGTCGTGTGCTGACCACTATATTGAAATACTAGTGCTGTCACATTCTGACTACTCATTGGTTATTTGATTTTATGAGTTACTAGCTTTTGCCCGCGACTTTGCCCGTGTGGATGTCGAAAAATATCCGATTACCTTCATCCCCCATTTTAACCCTTTGAGGATAGAATTCTCAAAAACGCTGATACACGTATAGATTAATTTTTAATCGTCAGCCTAAACACAAAATTTGAATATCCTAACTTCAAAACTGACGGACTTTCATATAAACTTCCATCCCCTATTTTACCCCTTTAGGGGCGGAATTCCCAAAAATCCTTTCTTAGTATATACTTACTTTTCACAAAAAACACACCCTCCAAGTTTCAAGTCTCTTGGATCAGCGGTTTGGGCTGTGTGTTGATATATCACCCAGTCAGTCAGTCAGTCAGTTTACCGTTTTATATACAGGGTTTTTTGTAAAACACCAACAACCTCCCTGGAGTAGATAACTAACATCATAAACAACAACATTTGTTCTACGACTTTTCCGAAAACAGCTAAAAAGAAATTCAACTCCTCTCCATACATATGTCCAAACAGCTGATCGAGTTTTGTATGCAAGGTCGTTTTTTTTTTGTCTGTTTTCGGAAAAGCCGTAGAACAAATGTTGTTGTTTATGATGTTAGTAATCTACTCCTGCGAGGTTGTTGGTGTTTTACAAATAACCCTGAATAAAGATTGTTCTTTTTTTATGTGGCAATATAATGCAAGCCAGCTCAGGATTTCAGTTTCTATAATGAGCAAACTACAGGACAAGGAGGACACGATATTAAGTAACCCTTTCTGTGTAGAGCAGAACCATATTTACACTCAGGAGCAGAGTCATCTATCTTTGTTAATATCTTACTGCTATTATTAATGCGAAACTTTGACTGGATGGATGGATGTTTGTTACTCAATCAGTCCAGAACGGCTGATGGAATCTGGATGAAACAGAGACGGATTGGCACAGAGATAGATTATTGTCTGGAATAACACATGGGCTATTTTTTTATCTCACATATACTCATCAAAGTTTCCAAACGAAGTTGCGGGCAACAGCTAGTACGTATAATAAAGCTGAAGTGTTTGCTTTTTTGTTTGTTTGATCTCTGGAACTACCAGTCGGATTTGAAAAAAGTCTTATTGTATCTGATAACCCAATTTTTGAGGATGTTTATATTAAAGTGTTACATCATTCATTACGATTCTTAGGAGCCGAGCGACGAGCGATACCGTGGGGCACAGCCAGTGAATCTTTTTAACTGGTTACTTTTGAGTAATGTCGTGAACGACATGCCTTACAAACACTCACGTTAGTAACTCACACAATTTCCTCCACATGTGTCGCTTAGATTAATGACTAAAGTACTAAACTAAGCAAGTACTTCATCAAGTATAATTGCTCTAAATATCATAATAAACTTAACAAACTCAGTGAAGAGTTAAATCACGAACTACCCACGTACGGGAATTTCTATGCAGATATTATACAATTTGAATAGTCGAGTCAAAAGTAATGCAAGTGAACTGGTCTTGTCTTTGATCGAGCAAATGACCAGCTCTAAGAGCAATTATTAATAGTACGAGAGTATTTGCTTCCTAATCACTTTCTGATGGTGAAATTAATTTTGAATGAATTATTATGTGTTCAGTTGCAGTATTTTGCACATAGAATGGAAGTAGGTATGCTCTATGTTACGAAGAGGGTAAAAAAAGTTTTTAGCCTTTTTCTCAGTCCTTTATCCATCCAGGACGTGGCCTACCATGACGTCTTAAAGGAAGACTAATTCTAGTTTGGGAAAGAGATGGCGCTAGCCGACCTGTATAGCTCTATCTCTTTCCCACACTGAAATTACTCTAGCCAGGTAATTTTCTCCTGCATCACCACGAAGCCTTCGTGATGCGCATCCAGATCATCTCGCCACCTCTTCTTCGGCCAGGCATCCATTGCATTGAGATGTTTGTGGTCGTTATCATGTGACTGTGATTGATGTGATTTTAATTAACCTTATTTTTTTAAATTGCTAGTTTGGATCGGTAGTATGATTATTCAAAACCTTTCAAGACGTTTTTCCAGTAAAAAAGAGTGGCATTGAGACACAATACAACCTGTGAGATGATTGTTATACCCACAAAACTTTGGTAAAGGAGATTGCAACTCCTTTTTAACCTAGACGCAGTCAAATATAAATCTTATTTCTTAGACATTACTATTTAAATTAAATACAGTATACACCATAGTCCAACGGTCCATCCTAATTTCCGATTTCCATTATTAATATTAATGGTCACACCGTACATCAGATTATGCGGCAAACACGCGTCAACATTGTCCCAACTACATTCCAGGCCAAACCAACATTTGGGGGGTTGACACCAACATGGGGACTGACACCTACATTCGGGGACCTTCCCTCCTTATTTATCTAACGTGTTCTGCAATTTTGTGGTGTAATTTCGCAATGCTCCACCCTAAAGCACTAGAAAGGGCTGAGATCGTTACATAAATAATGCAGGAACATAATTATGGTGATGTCAATCGTCTACGTATGTTTCATTATGAATTCAAGGCGGAGCGCTAATCATGCAAAACTTGCGGTCTGAATACCAGTCAGATTAATTAGAGAACTTTCTGTATTAATCCTTCGTTTGTAGCAAATAGGACTTATTTTTGTTTTTTCTATGGTTATTTGGTAAATATTGGAACAGTGAGGAGTTTTACAACTCTTGTTTTGTTTTTTTTTTTTTCAGAATTGATTTTTGTTTAAGTTTTCAATGTTTGGATTCTAGACTTATACTGTCACTTACGGGATATCTTCCGTGATTGACTCGGAAACGGAAACGGTTGGTTGTTTTTGTTTTCGTTAGTGACAGTATAAGTCTAGTTCTAAACCGCGAAAGCTTAAAACAGTGAGATTTTGATTCTATTTTCACACGATGTTTTGGACAAGGATTATTTTTTTATCGAGCGTTTCGATGTAAGGTTCTCTTTGCATGCGACAGTCTCGACACTTTTTTGCTTATATTGTTTTACTTGCAATCTCGTTTATGTTTTGAACGACCAACACGGATATTCTTTCTATTGATTTTATCTCTTTAGTAAAGGATTACAGGGCGTCAAAAAGTTTATCCACATCGCTGTCAACAGGAAAAGTGCCCAGAAGGCTGGCAGTATTGTCACGTTGGATGGCATTGCTGATTCTTTCACAAAAAGGCCAGCCTTCTGGTAACGTGAAGAGTCGAGCAACCGCTTGACAATATCCCGAAATACTAGATCGGCACTCAGACACCATGGCCCTAGTGTTGCAACCCCAAACGGCTCAAACATATAACTACCAATTAAGTAGTAAAAATTTATGAATGTTTCGCAATTTAAAACTGAAAACCTTTCTCATTTTAGGTTTAATTTTAATTTCGAATCAAGAGTAGATACAAAATAGAGAGCAAAAGGAAACCATTTTTAATCCTTTCGGTACAAAGGTTATAAATTTGAAAGAATAAATACTGTTAATGCTTTCATACGTCAACAATAAGTTCCTTTGAGAATTAATTTGGAAATTACGAAATATTCGTCTTTTTGTGATGTGGTAACATTCTTCGCTTGAATTTACAATTTTCTCTTTAACATATTATCGAACGATGGATTTTCAATGGAGGCCGAGTTCCTTTCTGAGACCCGAGCTTTTTAATGTCATTAACAAGCATATTTTAGAGGAGCTCGTGGCTAAGTAATAACAGCCGCCCGGATCGATCTTTAGGTTAAGCCGCGCTGTCTAGGTTGGTCTGTGGATGGGTGACCATCCATTACATATTGAGTTTCCTCTGTGCCTCGGAAAGCACGTTAAGCCGTTGGTCCCGGGTGTCATTTGTAGATCTTTGACAGTCGTTATAGATAGTCAGTGGCCCAAAAAGTCGGACAACCAGTCTCACTAAGGGGTATCGTATTACCCAGTACTAACTGGGTTGTGGAGGTCAGATAGGCAGTCGCTCCATGTAAAATACTGATATTCAGCTGCATTCGGTTAGACTGCCAGCCGACCCCAACATAGTTGGGAAAAGGCTAGGCAGATGATAACAAGCATATTTTAAAGTCTATTCTGAGAGTATTTTTAGAGTAATTTGTCGTCTATGAATACAACCTACATTCTTAATTAAGATGTCGTTTCAGACGAACAAATATAAAAAAGACTTGTGCTTCGGCAAAATTACTCAAAAGCAATGTGAGCTCCTCTGAGTACCTAGCACATAACTTGCTGAGCTACTCAGCTTACATCACGAAAATATACACCCCTAACTTTCAAAAAAGTTGATCCCAACACGAATACCTACTATACTACTCCAATATGAAGATGAAGTAGAGGCAAACATGATGAGTGCTCACCTACATTTTATGTTGGAATGACTCCGAACTAATTAAAACAGTGTTGAAGTTTCGCCCTTTGGGGGTAGTAAAAACTTTTCAACATGTCCTCGCATGGAATTTCGGGGGCTTTGAAAACGGGTTCTGTAGTATACCGGTTTCCTTGGACCCTTTTATGTTTTACGTGAACAGATTTCATCGTCTCATTAGTCTTACATAACCTTGGCTGCTAAATCAAAGGGTACTGTTTTGATCTGTTTGTTTTTTGGCCTGTGATTTTATTACAATAAGGTATAAAAAATTACATATCTCCCAAACTACGAGTATAAAACTTTAGTTAGGGAAAGTTTGGACAGTAATTATTAAATGACCTCTATATGCGAATTTGCTATGGCGGGTCCAGATCCCGTCACCTTGTATATACTTTCTTCCCAAAATAATTATAAAACATTATTTTTAGTAATGTTGTATAAGTAAATCATAGATCTCTCCCTAGTAGTGCCACACCCTTGTCTCCGCTTTCCGCGTCCAATCTGCCCCAGCCACCTGTTTTGGTCATCAGTTCACATAGCTGCCGCGCAGCATACGCGCTCTGCACTCCAAGACTCGTTCGTTCCGACAGTCGTTCCTTCAAACATGGCAAGCCCACTGCCATCCTGATCATTAGAAAACTAAGGTGGGCTAAAAATACAGGCAAGCCGCTTTAGGCCGCAGCACAAGGCACTTGTGACTGTTCGTAATTTACCCTAGGCTGATAAAATTTTCGTTTTTCCTAAATCATGCACATATTAGTATTAATGTCGGCTCCCCCCGAAGGAGGAGAGGCCGTGCCCCTCCGTCCGCACGGCCTTGTAAGACTCGACACCAAACTGGTCATCTTTCCACCGACTACTAAATTGAACTCCAGCCCTGTCCCGACTTTAGAAGCTAAGGGACAGGGAGGGGAACAAGGTGTAGTTTAATATTGGGAGGTCACAGTTAAGACATATACATGAATAATATCAAATCCTATAAAACTAAATCAGTAATAAAGTATGAAGCTAATAAGGCAAGAGGGCGCAAAGATATATATATATGATGAAAAGTTGGTGAAAGGAAACGTTACGCTTGCGCTTAAGAGATTCATTATTTTACAGTTACGTTAATTTAATGATTCCAAAATACTAATTGCCGATTTGCAAACGCAAACGATTCCATGTTACAACATGGAACCGTTTTACAACGTTTGCTCGGCGTACGTGTACTGTTAGACCTAAGTGCATAGTCCTACTGAGAACATTGCTATGAACTCTAACAGGCCACGTTCCCTAGGCTCCATCTACATATCTTTCCCAATCCTAAGGCAGTGGGTTGTGAGGCCACTGCCATTGAGGAAGACAGGTTTCTAGTTTTTCTACTTATACGCGTACTCACGTTAATAACACCCTTACGGCAGATTACCCCAATTACTATATTGTAACACAATTTGCACGAGCGTACCGTAGATTCAGTCTGTAGCAGAACATATTGCGATTGTTATTGGTGGACGCCGAAGTGGTTATTCCATCGTCACTTCACATTTCTTTACTCTGCCCCATGTCGTGGTTGCGTGTCTCGCTAAATAGTGTCGATTCAGTAATAGGCCTGTGGCAGCCGGGGTTAGTTTTAACGAGACACAGTCCCTAGCGTTCCTAAGAACGTAGCTATCCAATCAGTTTAGGATACTTGGTGAAGCCTACCCCCGCTCCCTGAAATGTGCGCCAACAATCTCTACGCAATGTTTCTGAGCTAGACCTTTACAGGAAGCAGTATTCATCAGCAACGTTTGGTTGGTTTGTACCACAAGTACAAGTCGGCATTATATCACTAAAAATAAATCCGTGAATATTACGGTGTTGCCGTCACCACTGAACAATATATTTTATCTTAATTGGAATGTGAATATTACGGTTCTGCCTTTCATTTGCCAGGTGAGTCTGTTAAAAGTCAACATTCGTCAATAGTCGGGTGTGTTGGTGTATAGTGTGTTTGTCGTATGCATGAAATGTGTGTATAGTGTTGCGAAAGGCGGTCTCCGTCCCTATAACCAAACGCAGATGAAGAATATGTGCCAAGGTTAGGAGTTATTAGGACACACAACACAGGACATAATAATATACATTGAGATGATAAAGCGGCTCTGCCGTCATGCTGAAATAAATAATTATTAACATCGCTGCGTTTCCGCCAAACTGCTACTTAAGCTAGGAGTTAATTATAGTTAACACTTACCACGTGTTCTTTGTTCATTGAGGAGGACTAGTCACCAGCTACTTACATAGTACTGCACACATTACCAGTCTCACCTCCGCTACAGCGTCTCCTTCAGGATCTCGTCACTCACTTTAACTAGGCATATAGCTACTACTTATATTTAACTTATAAAATACTAATCGCTCTCTTACGACAGTCCTCTGGGACATGTCCATCTTGGTACCAAGATTACGCTAACTACATCAACCTAACCTAGAACGTCCTAGCTCTTTAACCGTTTCAGACCGACTCCCTGACTTAACTCGACTCCACGTGTCGACACTTCCGCGACTTAAAACCAACTGCCTCGAATCCACCCAGCTTTCTCCGGCCCAGCCTCCAAAAGCCACCACGCTTGGGTCGCCTTTTCAGAATCCGTTTCTTTTTTGTGCAAACGTCTCAATTGTATTAAGTGAGCTTCGAACGCCTAAGAGCGGCGTAAATTGCAACCACATGTCGCACTAGCATTCAGAACTACGTATTGAAATTAGATATTTTTTTATATTTGGCCTGTCAGTCCCTAGTCCCTTTACCATTAAGTAAAGAATTTATGCGTTTCTAAGTGTGCAATATTGTTTTACAATTCAAGGAAGAAAGCTCACTGAATCTTTATTAATTACGGTCACTTGCCAGCCTGTCAAGCCATAAAATAGAAGTTTAATGTGTTTATAAGTGGCCCGTGTGATGATTTTAAATAAAAATCAATACTAAAATATCTACTTAATAATTAGGAGTACGTGACAGACAGTCACACACTGGTTTAGTTTAGTTTAGTTTATTTATTAATAATTATCAAAAATTACAGGTCATATTTTGAAAAAAGTAAAACACAAATCATAATACATTAAAAAAAAAAACAAGTCATTATACATTAAAAAGAGCATTTAACACAAATTATCATAAATTAAAAAAATAATAATAATACACAATAAACAAAATAATAGAACCTTACAGTATACTAATCACATAAATTTTCTTAAAACCATTCTTTTAGGTCATATAATGCCTGGTCGGTTAGCCAACCTTTCAGTTTAGTTTTAAAAACAGTGTCAGACGTCGCGCTCAAAATATTATCCGGTAGCCGGTTGTATACCGATGGACCCATAACATGAATTAACTTTCCAGACTTAGATAGGGTGTGTGGGTAGCCGGCTAATTTGTTTCTACCACGAGTACGGTAATTATGTCTATCTCCGCGTCTATTGTATTCGTCTAGATGGGTGCCTAACGTATACCGCCGCCTGCAATATCACCATAGCGGGAACAGTCAATATTTTTAGACGTTTAAAAAGTGGTCTCGCGGTGGCATCCCATTGTGAACGCGTAATAGCTCTCACGCCACGCTTCTGCATCCTGAAGGCTCGCTCCCAATCGGCAGCTCGGCCCCAGAACTCCACGCCATACTGGAGCACCGAGTGTACTAAGGCGAAATAACACCCTATCATCATTTTACGTGGGAGAGTTTGCGCTAGTCGTTCCAGAGCGAAGCATGCTCGTCCGAGTTTGCCGCACATTTTATCAATATGCGGCCCCCAAGTGAGAGAACTGTCCAGTTCGAAGCCGAGGAATGTGGTGACTTGTACTTGTTCGACCACATTGCTTCCTACCCGAAGTGACAGTGGTGTACACAATCGACCGGAAAGATTGACGTGCATGTAATGGGTCTTGGTTGTGTTAAGGATCAAGCCATTTATTTTAAACCAGTTGTTAATTTTCCCCACCACTAAGTTAAGTCTTTCTTGTAGACTTTCCATCGACTGCCCGCACACGACGGCAGCAATATCGTCCGCGTACATAAAGACATAAGCCTCACTTATTGCTTCAGGCAGGTCATTGAGCAATAGACTGAACATGATGTTGGAGAGGGAGGAGCCTTGTGGTACACCTTTAGTAATGTTAAGAGGGTCTGACCTAACCTTTCCACCATCGCCCATCACTACCTGCGATCTGCCCTTCAAAAAGTCGAGTAGCAACTCTAATGCCGTTCCCTATATCCCAAGGTGCCTCATCTTCAGTGCCAGCACGCCATGGTCCGCGACGTCAAAAGCTTTTGAGAGGTCGCAGAAGAGCACTGCTACCTGTTTTTTTTCCTCCCGAGCTTTCATCACATGGCGGATGACCACACGGGCAAGGGCAGTTGTCGAACGCCCCTTCCTGTAGGCGTATTGTCGGTCGGTGAGGCAGTTAGTCTTCTCAAGAAACCCAAGTAATCGGTCACATAGTCCGTTTTCAAAGACCTTGGCGACTGCCGGAATGATAGACACCGGCCGATAATTGTTTACATCACTCTTTTTGCCTTTGCCCTTATACAGCGGAGACACCTTGATTTTTTTAAAAGCACTAGGATAGCATCCAGTATGCAAACACCTATTGAATAATACCGATATAACATTTGCAAGCGATGCAGCCGCTATATTCAGTAGCTCCACTGATGTATCAAATATGTCTTTAGTTGGTTTGCGTGCGATCCGTTTAGTAATAATGCGGTATACCTCAATCGGTGAGAAGGGATGTAGCCAAACACACTGACTGGCTGGGGGTCGCGCTTCCAGAAGCGTAGCCAGGGCTGTGTTCGGGTCTGCTTGAGGAGCGCCGCATGATATAGCCGCATGGATGAATTTAGCGTTGACCATATTTACCAACTCTTTTTTTGTGGAAAAAGACTTACCATCTGCTTGCTTCATACTCTCAGTGTAGTCCGACTGGCATCGTTAACCAAATGTACTTTGCGGGAGCTGTTTCATATAAAATGTACGAAACTGGCGTGGGAAGCTCTTTGCAGTGCATTGCTTTCAGAGGAGCAGCGGTGGCCCAGTGGTGGAGACCCCGACTTTCGACCAGTAAGTCGTGGGTTCGAACCCAGCCAGGCGCATTACTTTGCGTAAGTTATTTCATCACCACTGCTCTCAAAACGGTGAAGGAAAACATTGTGAGGAAACCGGCATGACCTAGAACCTAGAATTCGAAGACATGTGACATCTACCAACCCGCATTGGGCCCGCGTGGTGGATTCCATTCCCTCTCATAGAGAGGAGGCCTGCGTCCCAGCAGTGGCAACATTAATAGGCTGATTATGCTTTCAGACGCTCCCTTCCAAATCTGCGCAGGACTGAAGAAACCAGGAAGAAGAACTTGCATTTCCACATCAAAGTGTTGAGCTCCAAGCTTAAAAATCAGTGGCATCAGCTGCTTCCCTTGTGCATAAATAATGACAGCAACGGATCATGTTGATCCGATCCCCTCATTTAAATTTCACAATGTGGGTTGATAAATAGGTGATTCAGTTGGATTTGAGTTCCGTATAAAATTAAATATACACTGTATATTAAACGACTTATGTTTTTGTTTATTCAAGTGAAAGATGGTGGTTTTGGTTGCATTGTTGGCAGTTATGACAACAATTTTGTTGTGATATCTGTTTAGGTTCATGGCCCAGATATGAGCAATGTGTATTTAGGGTACGATGGGACTGATATACGCTTTACAATCATAAATGTCCATAAATAAATAAAAAAAATTGTTTAAGTTCTCAATCTGTGAAATTGTAACGAAATATGAAATAATGTTGTTCATCGCAATTGCTGCGAATGAAGTATTGTGATATGTGCCGTAAGTATTCCCTTTAGTAATGCTTTCATTCGCAAAAGCTCTTTTAATGCGAATTCGTTGTAGCGCTTACGATGCGCGATGACCCAAATCTGCAGGTATTATAAAGTTAAATTCTACCATTTATTTGACTTACAGCTAGGCTGCATTTACTGATACACTTGTACATACATATTCTAATTTAGGTAGGCACTCGTATTTTTATGTCTGTTAAGATTCATTTTCAATTTTTCCATGTTTTTATTGCCATACTAGTCAACTAACTCAAGATTTGCCAGCGTGCAATCGAGCGCAGCATAATAGGTGTTAAGCAGACAGATCGCGTAAGAAACACTACCCTGCGCTTGATTACTCAAGTTGCAGATGTTGGAGAAAAAACAGCCAAGCTGAAGTGGGAGTGGGTTGGTCACGTAGCACGAATGCGCCCGGAGAGATGGGCAACGATCACTCACTGGACGCCTGTCGTAGGAAATCGCTGTCGAGGTAGACCACGGCGAAGGTGGTGTGACGATCTGATCACGTTTGCGGGGCGAAAATGACCAGATATCGCACAGGACAGGGAGGTTTGGAAGGAAAAAGGGGAGGCCTTTGCCCAGCAGTGGGACACTCAAACAGGCTAACAAAAACAAAAAAAAATAGTAGTCCAACTAAGAAATTAAACCTAACTAATATCTTCGGTTTTCCTAAAAGCCAATTCCTCTACATACATCCGTTGCCAACACTTCTACAAGCTAAGCGGTCTCTTGGCACCAATCAAGGTTCGCATTGAAAACATATTATCGAAATAAATTCTACAATTCTGTCAGCCAGCATTTTCTTTCTGATAAGTTTTTTTACTATGCATTAGTGGCTGGGAATCGTCGGTACATTAAACGACAGAACTTTTAAGTCGTGGAGTGTAATGTCTGGGCACTTAGTTGCTTGAACACTTACGGGTTTATTTTGCTGGTTGAGTATGGGTATGGGTTAAGAAGCCATCAGCGCTACCCATTACCATACTCAAACACGGCCCTGGAACACAAAGGGCAAAGAGGGAACATAGATGGGTTTCAGTCAGTAGAAGTCTGCCAGTCCCTTCCGCTCCGCCCAGAGGGAGGTCATGTGATGATTTTTCATGCAAAAAAAAAGGCCATCAGTGCTTGTAGTCTGGGGGTCTAATTATGTTACTATTCGTAAAATGGTGACAAAGTGACAATTCAAAATATTATCTGCATCTATGATCATTTTACGAATTTTAACGGGATTCACATTATTATCCTATTAATGATTCTGATAAAGCAGCCATTTTAGGCCCCCTGATTATATTTTATTTTGGAAAAATATTGCAACGTTGAACAAATACCGGGGCGAGAGGGCTATGCCCATAGTTTCCTTGCGTGATCGAATCAAAACATATCAAGAGAACCAAGGTTACCGACGTAGCCCGAAGAATTGCCAAACTTAAGAGGCAGTGGGCGTGAGTAGAGCACGTGAACGGCGACCGCAAACCGGAAGACGTTGCGTTGGAAGGCTTACCACTAGGTGGACCTATGACCTAGTGACGGTTGTGGGGTTCCGTGGATGCGAGACGCACGGGACCGGTCAATGTGGCGACACTTGCAGTGGCCGTGGCAGTGGACGTTTTTCGGCTGAAATGATGATGATGATGATCAACTATCCGCCAAGGTTTTAGTTAGGGACACTTCATGGGTGCTCTGCTGAATTTAGTGTTGGCGGCGCTCAGTGTAAGTGGTTTTTAAGATCGCCAACCCGTAGTAAGCAAGCATTGTAGTTATCGCTCGTTCTTCCTCTTTACGAAAATAGTTCAGTGAAAATTATAGGTGTTTTTTGTAAATTAATTGGACTGCTCTGGTCTTTTGGTTTTTGATGCCTAGTTGATAATTAATTCAGTTCATACTGCGGCTTGTTTGATGCCCTGCTTTTGAGGTTAATTTTTACTAGTGAGAATCGATTGAGGAGGTCTAACGGTCTACCAAAGATAATTCAAGATATGAATGAGAATGAGAATTACCGAATTCTAAAAAGCAAACGAGGCCTTAATAAACCAAGTCTAAATCCACTATTGTTTGATAAGCTAGCCCTCTCTGAGTGCATGGGTTATTTTAGCGAGAACACATAGTGATGCGATTTGGCAGCACTAACATAAGCTACCGCAGACCGTAACTGTGAGCAGACGAACTTAAAACTTAGCTAACTAGAAGCTAATGTGGGAAGCACGAGCTTAAATCAGTAAGTCTATGAGCTATACAGTTGGTAGTAGTATTTGCATTGATGTAAAATTATGAATCGATGAAACTATTGGCTGAACCGTTGGTATGGAAGTCGCAAGCGCCATTTTATCTTGGGTAAAGTGTTATTGGCTTTTTTACTCGCCTTCTTTTTTATGACAGTTGTCCCACCGCCAACGATGAGCAAGAAGCGAGTAGAGCTAGAAACTAGAAACTAGTAGTTTTTCTGAATTCAAAATATGTGCACTCAGATCCGCACTCTTGGTAGAAATGACCGCTGGTTGGTCTCTTGGCGTGAGTTTTAACCGCCAAGCGACCATCGCTGAGCAAGTATCGCTGAGCGAGTATTATTTTTGATAGCTTTTGACGCTCAGCGACAAACTAGTGGAACGAGTCGTCGGCGGCAGTGTAAACAGTCAGCGATCAACTATTAATATATACACGGAATGTATACCTATTGTAAGTTTCTTGAGCGAGAAAAAAGCAGATAGTTAGTCGTTTTCTCGCCGGCGGTGAGACAACTGCCTAAAAGCTCGCCTCCTTGTTTCACGTAACTTAAATCATCGTCATCATTATCTGCCTAGCCTTTTTCCAACTATGTTGGGGTCGGCTTCCAGTCTAACTGGATGCAGCTGAATATCAGTATTTTACATGGAGCGACTGCCTATTTGACGTCCACAACCCAGTTAGTACTGGTTCATACGATACCCCTTGGTAAGACTGGTTGTCAGACTTTCGGGCCACTGACTACCTGTAAGAACTGTCAAAGATCTGCAAATGACAGCCGGGACCTTTTAGAGCATTTAAATAAAAGCTTGTTTTTAAAAATATTTTTTAAAATGAATTAATGGGTAGTTGATGAAAACTTGTCTTGGAATTATCAGTGAATGGTATCAATTACCCATTAATTCATTTGATCGGAGTCGATGTGTAAATTCGTAAAGATTAGCGTCAAAAATTAAATAAGAGCCCTCTCTAAATGTATGTTATTTGCAATCACTTCAATATTGTTTCACGAGAACTTTACACTGACTGCCTCGTTGGTTTACTGGTCGCAAGCGTGACTGCTGAGCATGAGATCCTGGGTTCAATTCCTGGGTCGGGCAAATTGTTATTGGGTTGGTTGATGGCAATAGGCTCACCCTCTATTATATGGGACTTAAACATAACTGGCGAAATGTGGATGTACGTGTTAGGTATACCTCTGCCTAACTCTTCGGGGATTACAAGGCCTGATGAGATCTTTATAGACTAGCAATACAGTGCTGGCCTGTAGATAATTTGGTAGTGGCTGCCGTCAGAATTGTTCGCTTCGTGTAAAACTTTGATAGTTAGCCCTGTTCGTTTAGACTGGAATCTGAGTCCAACCTAGTTGGAAAAAGTCAGGAGATAGCGTATGCAATTTCGAGTCGAGCTTCATACGGGATTCAAAAATATTGATTGATTTGTTGTAAGAGGTTCCATTTAATGCAGCAGAAGTTTTCTTTGAATATTCTATAATTTATTTCTTAACAATAGTTACAATAAGTAGGTAAGTATTTAGAAACATCTTTTTAGTTATGAAATATTTTTTTTACTTCCTTCGGTTCCGTCTAAAAAGGGTTCCGGTTTTTCCATTTTTAGCTTTAATTCCATTCATAAACATAGCATCACGCAAGGTAGGTAATCCCCGAAGGGTTAGGCAGAGGTGTACCTAAATAGTACACCCACATTTCACCTTTTATGTTTAAGTCCCATGTAATAGGGGGTATGCCTTTTTCCATCAACCGGGCACGAATCCAGATTCCGTGGCTCCTGCTGAGAAATTCTTGATGTAAAAACGCAATAACACTTTTCCCGACCTGAGAATCGAACCCAGGAACTCATGCTCAGCAGTCGAGTTTCCGACTAATAGACCAACGAGGAATTCCATTCAAAATATTTTATTTCTCATAAACGTTCATGTGCACTTAAGAAACGTCAAAAGAGTGGAGTGTTTGAACTGGTCGTTTCCTATGCAGAAGATCAATCTATTAATACTGGAATGAGGTGGTAAGGCTGAAAAGAAAAAAACAAGGACTTTTCCAACATCAACCTTTAATTAAATTATAAAGTATTAATTAATAAATTACTTTACAAAAAACTATTTACATTCAATAACCTAATGTAACTTAAATACTAAAAACATAATACACAATTAAAAGTGATCCGTTATAATGTATTTAGACTTGAAATGTTGAATTCATTAAAATTTGTCATATTTTTTTGTGCTAATTTTACGAAACCAAATATACGTTTACAAGTGTACAAGTTTTTACAAGTTGTAACAAAAGAGTACTATAAGTATAATTAAAAAGTAACACATTACAGTCAGTACAATCGGCTTGAATGATGAGAGCTAACACTTACATAGATATTACGTTTGTAATAGGTAAGAACAAGCCAACATACTAAGTCGACAATCAAGATGAAAAAAATCGAAAAGACGCCATTTTTTAAATGTGTTTCTTGAGGTTCTCGAGTGTTTTTTTTAAGAACGACACCATTAAGTACAAATGCTTTTTAATTTGACTAACAGAGTAATGAATATAAATCTTGATGGACGGAGAGGAAGAGGAAGACCAAGGAAACGATGGATGGATTGTGTGAGGAATGATGTGAAGGAAAAAGGTGTAAATGATTGCTTGACGGTTGACAGGGGAGAATGGAACAACAATTCGCGTTGTGCCGACCCCAAGTAACAAGGGAAAATCCAGGAAGATGATTATTTTTAATTTCACAAAACATTTCACAAAAGGAAATTTTACTAGGGAGACGCAAAATCATTACACGTCATCATCATCATCATCTGCCTTGCCTTTTCCCAACTATGTAGGGGTCGGCTTTCAGTCTAACCTGTTGCAGCTGAACCACCAGTCTTACCAAGGATTACCGTATTACTCAGTTGATACTAACTGGATTATGAAGGTCAGATAGGCAGTCGCTTCATGTTAAATACAGGTATTCAGCTGCATCCGATAAGACTGGAAGCCGACTCAAATAGTTAGGAAATGGTTAGGCAGATGATGAGATTGACTCAACTTATACTGTCACTTACGGGATATCTTCCGTGATTGTTGATTATTTTGAGATCCCGATATTTTTTTTTTTTTTGTCTACAGCGTCGAAATATCGGGGGCTCAAAATAATGAACAATCACGGAAGATATCCCGTAAGTGACAGTATAAGTTTAGTTGTCAACCGTGAAAGCTTAAAACAGAGTTTGAGATTGACTCATTTTGGCAGAACTAAGTCCAATTACGGTGTATAAAGAAAGGTGTAAAAGTTTTCTGTTCTCTTATAAATACTCGTAATCACACACCATATTTTAACAAAATGTATCACCGGTTTTCTTAGCGGCAGTTATTTTTCACTAACTCGATACTCTCCGTATCCGATTGGCGACCTTCCAAAGAAATGTTACTGTTTCAATGAATAGTATTTAACGTTGTTTTATTTTTGTATTTTTTACGAGATTTATTTGAAAGCTAGCAATGTTAGTAAAAATATGTCTAGGTTATTCAGTGTTATTGGGATTTTCCTCGAGGACTTTCTCAGTGTCCGTCCGCAGCCAAGATTTGTGCCTAATTTTAGTAAATAGACGAGGAGCAGAGGTAACTTAAATCTAACGGTGCCAAACGCGAAAGAAAACAAAAGTTATGTATGAAATATTTAAATCTTAAGTTAAAGCGGAAACCCTTTTACATGAGACTATTGTCCTCCCCCGGAACCTATTGTCATCAACAGGGCATAACCTATTGTCATCAACAGGGCATGACCTATTGTAATCAACAGGGTACACATGCAAACTCCGTGGCTGCTACTGAGAAATCTTTGATTGAAAAACTTAATATCGGTTTGCCCGTCCTGGAAATCGAACCCGGGACCTCATGCTCAGCAGTCGCGGTTACGACCAACGACACGGTTCAAACGTAAAGAAAATTTCTTTATACAGAAAAGCACTTACAACATTACAAAATTAAGATTCCAAGGATGCTACCATCCCTACAGAATGACAGTAAGGATTCTATTAACCTGTTTGTTAATAAGAGCGTGACTAATTACCTTGAGAGAAATGGACGACGTAATAAGCCTAAGTACCAGAGATGCATAACAAGGAGAAATCTGTATAATGTTATGCAAAGTGACAGTATTGAATCTACTTAGAACATTTTAAATTCACATCTTTTTTTTCTTCGCGGGTCGATTGCTATCTAAATAGTGTCAACCCAGAACTGAGCCACTTGTTTGGCGCCTTCACTAGCGTCCATCAGTTCCTGTAATTTACAAACAATAGGACACGCAGGACACGATATTAAGTGCCTCATCGTTTTTGGAACTCTTAAATTCACTTTATACTTTACGGCAGACCTCGTAGAAGACGGCGGGACGACTACAACTACAGACCCTGGTCTTTAGTTTAGTTCAGCTGTTTTGTCTGTGGTATGGTCCTCGTTATCGAAAAAACTGGACGTCATGGGTGTTGAAGATAATAAATAAAGAAACCTTATATCATCTGTGGTATTTATAATCGATTGTTGTGTAAACGTCACACGACATGACAGTGACAGTTGAAGCGAATGTCAACGTCACAAATTGAAATTGTCTCTCTCTTTTTTACTCTTTCTCTCGGATTCGCACTGGATCGTTTTCTATTTGTTATTTAATTAAATCCCTGTTTATCAAAGTAAATCTGGTTTGTTTTATGCTCAAAAACCCTTCAATGGGCAGAGCCTTTTGCCCAACAGTAGGATGACGCAAGCTAACGAGCGAGTATCAATGTCAGACAACTCACAGTCGTACAGTATAAGCCGCTCGAGAAGCATGAAATTTTATACAAGAGTTCCTTGTATACCGAAAACGAGTACTAAATCCTTCTTTAGTGAAAGTAAACACTATAAAGGATAAAGGATTTTAGAAATTTAATCTTCAAAAGGGATTGAAAAAGGATGAAAATTTGTTATAAACATAACATCACGCCTGCAATTCTCGAAGGATAAGGCAGAGGCGTATCTAATAGTACATCTACATTTCACCAGTTATGTTTAAATCCCATATAATAAGGGGTGAGTCTGTGACCATCAACTGGCCACAAATCTAGACTCCGTGGCTGCTACTGAGAAATTCCTGACAGAATACCCGAATAACATTTTGCCCGACCTTGGAATCGAACCCAGGACCTCGTGCTCAGCAGTCGCGCTTGCGACCACTCGACCAACGAGGCAGTCATGAAGTAAGTACGTAAGTTTGTAATTAAGTACGTCATTTTTGCCGATGTAAAATCTCACTAGATAGACTCCTTGTTTAGTAATAAATAAATTTAAAAATAACATGATATTGCTCAAATAACAAGATTAGCTGACATAATATTGTATTTAATATAGAATCAGTGTTGAGCCAATTAATATTTTGCCTAATGTAATGACTGATGTGTATTTGAATATTGTTAAACATTTGCTTCCAGGAACATAAAATTTAATATGAATACATAGGTCAGTAAACACAGTGATTATTTTATAATTAGTAGCAAAAACAACAATAATTGGTAGCTCACAATACCTTATTTCACTGTTAATAAAATGTATAGAAAATGGTTTTAATAATATTACACAATTCTAAATTAATCAACCAACATAATGAGTTGAAAACCTTAAGTAACTAATTAAACATAACTTGGAATTGATTGCAGGCCAATTTCTTTCATAACATTTCCAAATTGATTTTTATCAATATTTTCATTGACACAACATAGAATTAAAATAAATGAATAAAAATATTCGCTCCTACGTATGCAAATATTGGAAGAGCAATGACTTCATAAATACAAAACTAAATAAACCATACCTGGTAAAATTAGCACACAAAACATTTAAGTTACCTCTAAATATACTGATTGAAACATTAGCACTTAGGGATGTTTGTCCTATCAACAGAATTAATCTAATATTAACACAACCTCAGACTTGTATGTAATGATTCAATTAAATGCTATGTTTGCGGTCAGTGCTGGGATGTTTGCCGTCAAAATGCTTTGGCAACAAACAAAATAGTATTAAATAAGGGAAATAAGGCTTAACTTGGTAATGGACGAGACCCTCTCTTATTGATTTATTTACCGTTTGTAGATACTTGGAAACATCTGCGCATTTATCAGGATTACTGATAGTCGGTGCCGTGTCTTGCTATATCTATTTCATCATGATTTACGATAGTGAGTTGAGCGTTTCTATTTCTGTCAGTTTTCCGATCTTTTGTAAATACTGAAACCTTCCTTGTTTTTTGAACAACACTCATTTATATATTTTTTAAACGATAATACAATTTAGAGAGGAATACGTTTCAATTAATTCTATGCATTTAGATGCATGACTATACACACATGTCTGCCCATCCCTCTGGATAACTAGAGCGTGGAGGTTAAAGAAATTGGTCTCCGTATTACCACAGAGATGACTATGGTTTATGTATGCGACGCTCAGTACGCGAAGAATAGAACAGCTGAAGTGTGATGATAATTTACATTTTTATTATTCCTTGTGTTCATTCACCACAAAAAGACGCCAACTAAAGCATGAACACATTACTGATAAAGCTATACAATATACTTCGTTATGAACCAATATTTATTTCGTATAGAGACATAGAAAAATCAAGTATGTACTTCAGTCGTCTCGTCCATTATTTTGAAACGAATATTCTATCATTACAATGACATTGGCAAAAGACATTTTAATATTATTTTTACATATTAATACATTCAAATTCTCATTTCTCCTTAAAACTAACTTACTTGCCTTATGTACAACCGATTTCTTTTAATATCTCAAATATTTACATAAAGTTCCTCAATAGATTCGCAACAATTTATACAAAAATTAAATTCCATGATGAGAAAAAATCGAGTTTTCTTTTAGAAAAGTACCCTAACGATAAAATTTCTTATTCCAAGACAATGTCTATAATAATTATACTTATACTTTATATCACATTTTTTACATAGAATTATACTACTATTTACAATTTCATAAGTTCTTGAAATTCAAAAAGCGAAATATTTTTTACATAATCGTGATGCTCATCTTTGTTTTCTGGTTGACAGTTCTTATTTACATTCTTAGTAAGCATATTAAATGTATCATGAAAAATAATAGAACTTGGCAAACAAGACTATTTTAATATTCCTCTGAAGGAGAAGAAAGTAAACACATACGTCTCCGTTCTTCTTATTTACATTCGCGTGGTCCATATTAATATCATAAACGCTGACAGGCAAACGCCAATGTTTGAGACTATCAAGGTCGACTTTGAAGATTGGATTAAGTTTCTGTAATCTTTCGCCTCATTTTGCGACGGGTAGGTGTACGTTCTGTCGGTCACACTTTTAACGTCAGGAGGACACGGCAGCGTTTCCACAGGAATCTGAAGTAATGTCCTCTCATTTTCACCCTTAACGGCTTTTGGTTCATCAACGTAAGCGTCGTCTGTTTCGTCTTGAAAAAAATCATCCGGATTATCCGAATAATCTCTTATTTGACTTTTGTCATCGCTATCGTACAAATTGTTTGATCCGATAACGCTCCTTTCGAAATAAGTAAAGTGTGAATTTAACGATGGATCCGCGTTGAATTTGCAAATGAAATTTTCAAGAGATGTTCGCACTTTGACGCTTTTGGCCTCGTGACGAAGCTTATGCATCCATGCGAGATGACAGTCGCACGGGAATTCGTTCCCTGTAACAATTGACGCGTTAATTAATTCCCTAATTGGAGTAATGATACTTGTGAGAGCTCCATCTGTTCAAACTAATTGATTTTTATTCGATTGTTAAGTTTTACTTCGTCAATGTGAAATTAATTTTCTAATTAACTTTGTTATCGATACTTGTTACTATTGAGAGCATATTCAATAGTCCTTAATTAAAATTAATAAAGATACGTACCTTCCATGTAGATGTAGCTGTTTTGGTTCTTCATGTTGTCGTATATTGGGTGGAGGTTTTCGAAAGTGAACCTCTTTAATTTATTATGCCTTAAGTCTAGCGCGGCCAGTCCCCTGACCCCTTCGAATAGGCTGCTGGCCAAAGTTACAAGTTTATTATGGCTCAAACTCAACTTCCTTAATTGCGATAATCCATCAAACGTCCTCTGGGCCAGAATATAAATTTCATTATAATCTAATAACAATGTCTGGAGATTCCACAGTTCAGTAAATGTAAACGAATTAAGTTTGGATAACTTGTTTCTTCTTAAATCTAAGCGTTTAAGATTTGCAAGTCCATAAAAACACTCCTTCTTGAGTTCACTAATATTATTTCTATCGAGTTCTAAGTCAATTAGGTTGACGAGATGTTTGAACGCTCCGTCGTGAATTACGGTAATGTTATTACTAGTGAGATATAATTTCTGGAGTGCCGGCAGTTCGTAGAACACCTCAGTCTCTAGCTCAACTATTCGGTTCTCATCTAAAGTAAGTATGGTTAAGTTTGGCAAGTTATAAAACGCATGTTTACCAAGATAGACGATCTGGTTCTTAGTGAGCGTCATTTCTTGTACAGACGTTACGTTGACAAATGTGTTGCTCTCTATCTTGTGGATCGAGCTGTATTTTATACTGAACTGTTTTACTTTTCTTAGGTATCTTAGTACTTTCGATGGTACAAAGTCTAGTCCTCCATCTGCTCTCACATTGAAGGCTAGTGCTTCTATGTTTGACTGTGAAGTGAAGCTTGTCCATAGTGGGTCTGTTCTTTCTATTCCTCCATTGAAGACCCAGCATTCTGTTTTGACTGCTTCGTTGATCTCTTGGCTGAATTCACAGTAGCAATGGACTTTGGAATCTCTGTCACTGATGTCACATATATTTATTGCAGCTGGTATGACTTTCTCTTTTGTTTTCCTTCTGTTGGCATCGAGGGCTTCTATTGCGAAGAGCAACAGTAGCAAGGTAGCGGGTACCTTCGGAGCCCGCATACCTCCTACCTGAAACAAAGACAAAGGGAATTAAGCTATTTAATTTTACCTTTTAAGATCAAAAGAGGCCTCAAGGATTTTCATGTTATTTTTTCTTGTGAAGACATTTTTAATAGAATGTTCCTGAAATTCGTAAATTAAAGGGTAATACGTATATTAATAGACTGTGATACATAAAAGTGTTTTCATTTTAACAAAGGGATTTCTAAATAAATGATTCACAAGTATATTATTTCGTTAATTTTGACTGTATTATAGAAAAACAAAGCATGTACCTAATCTGCAACTTAATAAACCATCATCATGTTCACATTGTCGAGGTTCGTAACAATGTGTATTAAATGGCTTTGACTATCATTTTATAGACACATAATTGTTATTATAATTATAATGATACGTATAATAATTATAACCATACTTTGAATGAAATGGAAAGGAGCTAATCTCTTCTAAACTCTGAGCGGACAAAACAAAAAACAATTTTTACTGTTCCGGGTAATAAGACACAAAATAACAACTAATAAAAATAAGTAGCTTCTAAAACGTAATCTCAGTATTAAATTTGAAAGCGAACCTCACAAATGAGTAAGCAGCTTAACAGGCGATGTTATGAAAATAAAAAGAGCCCCGACATTCGGAGTTTCCAATTACAAGTACCGGATTTCAACGATGATTAAGAAAGAAAAATGTATAATGAATGATTCGAAAGCAATTTTTAATTTAATCATTTTATACGAACCGTTTGCTTTTATTTTGTTCGTCTTGATTTCTGGGTATGGAAAAAAAGTAATTTATTCGGTATCGGTTTAATCGGAAGTGCTATGTCAATTTTTTTTTATCGGATAATGTAATTAATTGTTCGGAGACGACGTGTGGGCTTAATAAAATAATGGATAGAAACAGATGAATGTTTAACAAACAGATCGTACTGAAAGCACTTTGTGAATTTGGAAAAAGAGGCTGTTAAAAGTAGGAATTTATTGAATTGCTTTTAACGCATATACAACATTAGTTTAAGTATATGCGAAACCTGAAATACTTGTCTAGTATTTTTATGTAAAGAATCTATGTACAAAATTTCAAAACTGTATCATGAAAAATCACAAAGTTATAAGCTTGTTCTGTTACCTAGTTGTCCGCACAAAAACGAGGTCATCACGCAGCGCGCGCCTCCAGTGTCGTCTTGAGCTCATTGATAATAATAATTTGTCAGTAGGTACCTAAATTATGGCAATAGGTACTTAATGTTGCTCGGTGTCCAACTTTAAACTTTTTTTAAATATTTTTGGGAAAAAATATAAAATGGTTTAAAAATGATTGGAATGTTTTCAGTTACTTATTCTGGTCCGGTTTCGCATATACTAAAAATAATGTTGTATAAGGTCCCATTAAAATAGATGGATAAACTTTTAGAAATCGTTCAGACCACCAAAATAAGGACAAGGGTAAAAAAAAAACGCATTAGATTACAAGAAAAAAAAACAGCTAACGAAATTACACTAAAAATGTTGGTTACCCAATGATTTAAGGTCAAAATATAATCACTTTAATCAGTGTTTTTTTTTGCTTTGATATCTTTGGTTAGACGTACTGAACGCTGTGTTAAAAATTGTCCATCTATTTTTTAATGGGACCTTATATATTTTTGATTCATAAATATTTCTGAGAATAAAATAAAGAGGAATTAAATGACAATGAGCTGACTTTGAGCTTGCCTAGAGTAGTATGGGGTAGCAGATACCAGTTTTTCTACCGCTGACGTACAGTCACGAGCACCAATATGTAAACAAATAACAAGTTTTAAAACTGTTTTTCTCCTACTGTTCTGATTAATATGTCATGTTGTTACGAACATAGTATTTTTATGAAAAAGATCCTATCTTCAAGTTACAATCGTTATTTCTCGCAAAAATTGCTTTTAAATTTAGGAAAGTGTATACATATTGGTGCTCGTGACTGTGCGGACTATGGAATACTATACTCATGGCATGTTTAAATCAATTTCTTTCATTTGTTTTCCGCCCAGTCGCTGTCCCAATACTCCGTAAACCTCGTGGCCAAGCGGTAAAGGTTCAACGTCAAAAAAAACCTGAAAGCGCCAATAAATATTTGTCCGTATATCCAGTACGTGCCGCTACAGTTTTGCGAAAGAGTTATCAGTTCAATTTGCAACAACACACAGCGCACAGTTAGCGACAGAATGAAACACTGACAGCTATATCTTGTTTTTATTTATCATAACTGTGTTGTCCGAGTAATAAAATAGAGCGTCAATAACAACTGTTTGTCTTTTTGTGTCCTGCATTGGTATTCCCTAACCGTTTTTCATAAAAAAAAGTTACGTTTAGCTTAGACGATAGCTGTATTTGGGATAGACTGAAAAAAAAGAAAGAAAAACAAGAAAGAAAAAAAGAAAGAAAAAAAGAAGAAAACAAAGAAAGAAAAGAGGGTTTTGGTGTAGGTAATTTGGGTCCGTGTCCAGCAGTGGATTCATTGCGATGGGTTAGTAGTAGATGGAAGATATGTATAAGACAAAGACAACAACAGTGAGTTATTGAATGCAGTCATGACGACACCGTTCTGATAGAAATAAAAAATATACATGAAATCATTAAAAGAGTTTGATTTAAAAGCATGATGCTTTTAAATCATTTTCTGGTATGGAAACTAAAATAAAAAGAAGTTGCTGAGAATTATATTGGACAGTAAATAAATACTTACTAACACTAACAATGCATGCGAATACAATAAAAATAAATTGAGTTAGCGCTGGAGTTCGAATCGGATCGGATCGGTTGAATAAGTTTTTCAAGAGCCCTTCAAGAGAGACGATACTTAAAAGACCAGCTCACCCTTGGTGGTCAACCTTGTAGTAACCTTCATAAACCAATTAAAGACGAAGTATTAATAATTGCATCACTACATTGTATAAAACAAAGTCGCTTTCCGCTTTCTGCCCCTATGTATGCTTAGATCTTTATAACTACGCAACGGATTTTGATGCGGTTTTTTTTAATAGATAGAGCGATTCAAGAGGAAGTTTTATACGTATATATTGCACCCGTGCGAAGCCGGGGCGGGTCGCTAGTTGTATAATAAATCATAGCCTATAACATTCCTGCTACTGCGACAAAGGACTCCTCTCTTTCAGAGTGACGAGTTATAATACACAATGCGGGCATAGAACGGGTATGTCACATGTCCTTGAATATTTATTTTTTAAATAAATAGCTGGCTTTTCTGTTAACAACGATACTATAACAGGCCAATGTTCTCTCTGGTGTGTTATTAATTATAATAAAAAAGCATCGTACTAATTATTTAAAGATTGCGTTCCCTGTGGAGGCTGTATGACAATTTAATTGCTAACTCATGTAAAATACAGAATAATGATCTAAAACAAACTATGTTTTAATTCCCAAATCGGCTTTAAACTGAAACCTCATAATATTCTAATTTCAGTGTCGTTCGTATGTCATACAGAGTGTGCATTAAAAGCACGACTTTTTTAATTAATGTGGTTTGAAAAAGTTCTAAATGTTTGATGAGATATTTAAAATTTTGATGATTTTGCCAAAGTTTTTTTTTGTTTGGGGATTGTCCGAGTATTAATTGCAAAGCTTTAGCTTGCTTGAGTCTGTAAAATTACAAAAGCAATGCTTTATTGAAAAGCTGTCAAATACGAAGATAAGTAGATACTTTAATGAGATCCTTGCTTTTGTTGGTTTCGTGATTAAATTCCTAACAATGCACCAACATGATTCAGTATTATACTTGTGACAAATTAATACTATTTTCATACACCTCGCTTTTATCGTCAAATCGTTCTTCTGGTTGAACTATATAAATTTCTCATCATCTGCTAGACTTTTCCCAGCTATGTTTGGGTCGGCTTCCAGTCTAACCAGATGCAGCTGAATACCAGTATTTTACATGGAGCGACTGCCTATCTGACTTTCACAACCCAGTTAGTACTGGGTAATACAATAACCCTTGGTTGTCAGACTTTCGGGCCACTGACTACCTGTAACATCTATCATGTGACACTCAAGACGTAAAATACATCTTTATACAGTTCTTTCAGAGTAATTTTACCTCTGACTCTGCATCCCTGTCAAAATAACATTGATATATCTCGTTGCAAAAATAATTATAGTCCTCCTGACCGTTTTCGGTCACGGCGTCCAATATCAGCGGATCGGCCATCGTCGCGGGAGGTATTGTAGTGCTCAAGTGTGTGCGCAGACACAGGTGCGCTCACTCTGCCCTCACTCTTGTAATAATAAGGTCGTAGTTGGACTGCTGCTCATCAAAATATATCTTCTGCCCTTATTTCAATTTATTTGGGGTCGGCGCAGTAGATTGTCTTCTTCTTCCATATTTTTCTATTACTCGTCAGACACCTCTTTTCTCGTCATATCATTCTTCACACAGTCCATCCATCGTTTCTTTGGCCTCTACTCTTGTACCCATCCATATTCATACTCAAAACTTTTCTCACGATATTTTCCTCATTCCTTTGCATCACATGCCCAAACCAAGCCAACCGATTACCACACAACTTTTCAGTCACCGGTGCCACTTTCAGACTGCTGCAGTTAGAGCTAAATGACAGGACTATACTAAGGCGTCATCATCTTTAAGAGGAAACTACACGAAATATATCTCTGTCCTTGTCTTAAGCTTCGCCACTACATCCCGGGTAAGAAGTCTTAGCGATGTTGCGGCCGAATTTATCACATTTATTACCTTCCTTATCCTTGCTGTTATGATTAAACGCTTTAGCCGTTAAGTCTTGGATTTGGGAACGGTGAATTAATCAAGCCTTGGATTTGTGTTTATGGACTGTTTTGTTATTTAATGGTCTGTTTATGATGGCGATGTTTCATTTGTGGCGTTTGATAAGGATTGCGTAGTAAGTTAAGATTGGTTTTGAATAATAGTTGTGGGTTCGGTAGTGCAGGAAACGTTACTTTTATTCGTTTTGCATTTAATATTAATTAAGACTAAGAATTTATTGGTAAACTTAATTATACAAAAACTATAGACAGTTTTTGTATAATTAAGTTTGTCTATAGTTTTTGTATAAACTTAATTATACAAAAACTATAGACAGTTTTTGTATAATTAAGTTTACCAACACACATACATAAGTCAAATTGTTACTAACACTATGAGTTATGTAACTTGAATAAATAATTAAATTATATTATAATGCTAGACCTACGGGTATCTTTTATATATATTTTTTTTTGGAGGAGTTTCTCCTGTATCGTGCGCGTGTACAAACATTTAAACTCACATACACAAAGAGCCAGACCCGGACCAACTACCTGTAGGACATACAAATATTTTGTTCCGTACGGGAATCAAACCGGCAACACGCAGCGCACAGCCAATCGCTCAACCACTGCGCCAACTGTGCCGTCGTATTTAACTGATCTCAAACTCCTTGTTTGTTAGTCTGCTCTTTGTACTTTGGAACCTAGTAATCTGTGTGCATTACATTTTTAATATTTCGCCAAAGTATCAACATGCACACGATTTTTTAAAATCTTTTCTATCTTCTTTTTCTTTTGAATAAATGAAATATATCAAAGCACTTTTGCTTTGATATATTTTATTTATTAAAGAGAGAGAGAAACGTAGATCTGCCTGCTAACAACCACACACGATAAAGCAAGTCGCACGTCAAGCGTAGTTATATAAACAATAATATTCTTTTATTGTACCAATCTACCAGGAGATCAAAAAATCTGAGAAGTCAACGACAATCCGTAGATTAACAGACCGTATAAAAACAAATATTAAAGCTTTATTTCTTCCATGAAACGCTCACTTTCAGTTTTATTGCATTTTCAATTGAAACCTGAATCGCGAGAAAGATTTCTCGGTACCGTCTTATTTCAGATGACATTCATATTAGTCTTGCCTTGACGTCACATTATGACAGACCTCGGTACGTTTCCATACGTCGTTATTCTGAACGTGAGAAGGTGTTGTACATAAATTTTAATATTTCTTCACTTTATTCGGGCCATGGCAAAGCGTTCCTCTTACACAAACATCCATCATATGCCAGTGTGTGTCGACGTTCGACCCAATTCGATTTTTATATGTTAGTGTGAATTTCACTTACTAATAGTCGAATGATTGAACGGAATATGCTTCTTATGACTTGAATATTATATGAGGTAGAATTGGGTGCCGCGCAAATATTTCACTTGGTTCTCGTTTGGAGGCAATAAAGTGCAAAATTGCAGATCTTTGTAGCGAAGTTCGCATTCGTGAGAAATTTTATCAGAATGAAAATAAATTGTGTTTCTTTTTCTCTTTGGAGTTAAAATCACAAATGCATCTAAATTTTCACTATGTTCTCGTTGTTCATAATTAGAACGAAATAATTATGAAGTTCCTCATTTGTATTTTATGTGTATTTACGTGAAACGCTACAAAATGTATAATTATTTCCATTGGCAGAGTCTTTCATGAAACTATTGACCGAAAAACTCAAATACTCACTCATTTCTCGCTTTAATATATTGAAACATAAACAATATTTTGCTAGTGTTTCTCGTCAAATATCCAAATAAAATAAATACGACTCTGAAAATAAATTGATCTTTGTTTAGACGTAACAAATAAAGCAGGCTTCTAGTGAGTATCAAGGACACGAGACCAGTTTGGAAAATACTAGAATTACACCTTCTAGATGTTTCAGTGTTTCTTGAGCACGAAACGCGGTGGTTTATATTTTTATTTCATACAAATTCTGTTCCATTTTTGAATTTATTTATAAGTAGTGGCTACTCGGACATCGTGAAATAGGCCCTTAACGTTTTGAAATCGATTGTTACCTGTCTAGACTCTCTAGAGGAAAATTCGAGAGATTTAACCGAATTCGAGAATGTACTAATCCCCAAATAAGCGCTAAAAACTGGAATCCCAATAATCTACAAATCAACAGTAGTAAGGGCCTCGATAATCACAGTATAGTTAGCCGACAATGATTAAACAGCGGCTAACTGCCCATAAATAGATAATAAATAGACATGTGGAAATTTATACCAAATGACGTATTGAGCAAGGATGATGCTCATTCCTTTTTATATTTATGGTGACACATATAATTGTTAAGATTTTTTAAATTAATACCAGCCAGTACTAGAAAAAGCTATGAGAGACCAACAAAGATGAAGTAGAAAAGAGGGCCTGGCCAAATCGATCAATTTTTTCGCTGGTAGAATTACAGAAAAAATTGGATTGACATAACCTAACGAAAAAAAAAAAAATGTTTGTGTAGAACCAGTTGAAAATCGTTGCAGAAATACGAAATGTTTTTTAAATGGATCGTCACTTGTCTAGGCCGTAGAGGAAAATTACCACAGATTAAGACAACTCGAGAATGTAGGTACCCCCAAATAAGCGCCGAAAACTGGAATCCCAATAATCTCCAAATCAACAGTAGTAAGGGCCTCGATAATCACAGTTTAGTTAACCGAGGATGATTAAACAGCGCCTCCCTGCTAATAATTGGGTGATGGATATGTGTGCGTGCGTTCGTGCCTCGCCGAACATTAGACAGTTAAGCTCGATTGATTTTGGTTGCTGATGTGTTGGCCTCTTTGTAATTTAATAGTAATTGTGTTTTGACTGAGAGTAGCTCAGCACTATTTCATGGTATAGAATATAAATAGATGTTTGTCGTTTTTGATATAGAAAGAAAAATTCCAGTGCGAGCAGGGTTTGAACCTGTGACCTTCCGATTTCTGTACACAGGACGTCTTAACCAATTAGACCATCGCACCCTGCTCACAGCTCTCGAAATTTTCGTTCCATTAATAACGTCTTACAGTGACACTCGAAACACCGCACTCGATTTTTTCTTTCCATGTCAAAAACAGCTGTAATTCCCCACGCAGGGTTTTCGTAAAAAACATATTTAAAATTAGTTGTTTGTCGTTTTAAAAAGTACAATAAACTTTTAATTAAATAGTGCAAGCCCTTTGCAGGGCCAAGGCCTCGTCTCAAGCTCAGAAAGCAACATTGATTACCATATTTACCATGCTTGCACTAGGTGGATTCGCAATTACCGACTGGGGATATAAGTTCAAGTTTCCTCATAATGATGAACAAAATCACACTCATCATCTGCCTTGGCTTTTTACAACTATGTTGGGGTCGGCTTCCAGTCTCACCGGATGCAGCTAAATAACGCTGCCTAACTGACCTCCACAACTAAGTAATTAGTAAGGTACCCTTTGGTAAGACTGAACTTCATTAAAATCAAAAATTAAATTATTGATAAAATCTTGTTATTTTGGACTTGTTCTTGCAGCTTACAGACTGACAAAATACACGGTGGTATTAAAAAAAAAAACCTTAAAATAACGATGTTCCATTAATATATTTTTTCCTCTCATTTCCCCATTTCGAAGTAACAAAAAGAAAACAAAATTTAAAGGACATTAGGTGTATCGTTGACATCGCATTAACTTTAACATTTTGTCAAAGATATTTTAACGATGTTTTTCACACAACTCACGGTTACACCTTCCAATATCCAATAACAAGGAAACACCCGACTTTTTCTCAAAAAACTTTCCACGAAAATAGACGAACTTTCACGAAGGAATAACGAATAAATAATAAACTATAGCAAAGTTAATTACGCGAACACAATTGCTGGCCATTACTACGTCTACCGATAAATTCCTTACAACTTGAGCTGAAAGTGAGTGGAAAATGTCCCTCCCTGGTTATGAGAGCGACCAACTATTTATGATTACTGTATAGCGAGTCGTTTGTGAGCCTAGAACGATGGCAAGGAATTGTACCTATTTGTAATAACGTTTGTAGATCGCTTCTTCATTTCAGTATGTTTTAGGCTTACCTATATAAGATTTTTTCTTTCAGGGTTATTGGGCTTAGATTGTACTTAAATAATAAGTAGATTTTGATAAAAAGTGGAAATTTCTGAAGTTAATTTCATGGTTTAATAAACCGGTTCGATCAAAGGGCAAATGGTGAAACAAAATACAGTGGTATTGTTTCTCCAATTTCGAATAAGGTAATATTAAACATAAATAATAATCTTATATATAAAAATCTTGTGGCACGGTGTTTCTGGTCGCACTCCTTCGAAACGGCTCGACCGGTTTTTATGATTTTTTTTATGTATATTTGGTAGCTATGAGAATATGTCGTAAAGTATATTTCACACCGCTAGGTTGTCAAATTCTAAATTAACGCGAGCGAAATCGCGGGCAAAATCTAGTAATTTATAAAAATAATACATCTGTGTGGGTATTAAGTAAAGTAAGTTAAACCTACTCATTGTTGTCGATAGGTATATCTTACGTACACAGTTAAGACATTTTTTATATAGTTCTTTAAAAAAAAACCATTTACTTATTTTGAAAAAGATCATGTGTGTAGGTGCTACTCGCAACCGGCGCGTGCGTGAGTGTGTGTATGACTAGATCAATGAACATGGACGAGGTGAAAGGAATATGTAAGGATAGTAGCAGGTGGCGGTCTGTAGTTTCGTCTGAGTACCCTCATGGGAAAATGGCGTGAAGGTTTATGTATCTATGAAAAAAAACAGGTCTCAAAAAAGCTTTTCATCGTTGCTTTGCTAAAAGAGTGGACCGATCACCCTACCTAAGTTATAAATAGATTTATGTCAAAGAACTGGGTCATTCATTTTCCCAACTATGATAAAATCCTTTCAGTTCGGATATTTGTCTTAGCTAATAACAGTAAAAAGTGATGGCCTCTCCTATTGGGTGGGTAAGCGAGAATTAATTACTACCCTTTTTGTTAGGGCTCATATATTATGTGTGATACGATAATGGTTCCTAATTTATTATTTGTTTTATGCTTAGTCTTTGTGACATTAGAGGTTGATATCATCGGACGTGGGGTTCCAAAGGGTAGAAGAACTGTTGAAGACAAGAACACAGCGTTCGCGGTTTTTTAGTAAAATACAATCGCAAACCGCACATAATCTATAAACTATGTGGGGTTTGGAAGCACAACTTTAATACCTACGCATAAAGTTCAATAGAGGAAATAATATCAATTGAAATCAAAGATTTAATAAATAGACTTTTGGTAAGACTTACGTATCGTGTTCTGCGAAATATAATAACATCACAACTATCAATAAATACAGTAAGTACTTTTAAGATTCAGAGCTCCTTTAAAGCGACATAAACTGACTTATAAAATATGAACAAACAAACGAAAGGCTCAAAAGAAGACATTCTAAATTCCGACCGACTTTCATACAAATATGAATAAAGTCCAGCTAAAAGCAATACTTACTCACAGAGCAAGGAAAACTAAATACAATGAATTCTATAGCAGAAAATCGTTTAACTTTGATATTAAAAACTCACACAGCTGCGATGCCCCTGCGTCATACATTTAAAATGCGTGCGACGTTCAAAGTTAAAAGTCCAAGCGAGCGATGAACATCCAAAGGAAAATATTTAGTACTATTTTTCACTTGTACTTTGATACTTTGTAATACCACTCAGTACGATTGCAACGAAAAATAAGAAAAGGAAAAAAAAACAGGAATAGCTTGAAGCGAGCCGAGATTTATGTATTTACAAGGAGAATTTCGAAAACATTCACATTCAGGAGAACAAAAACAAATGAAAAGGGTTATGTCTTCGCCCGGCCGCGTTTTCAGCGAAACGTAAGGCGTCCTGAAATATTTACTTGGTATGTAAGTAGAAAAATAAAGCAGCAAAATAAGCTCGTACGTTAATGTACGTAAAAAAGTATCCAAAAAATGAGGCCGTTTTATGAAAAGGTACTGGAATAATAAACAAAAACGACGGCTGGATTTAGTTTTGGAATAAGTTTCCCGTTGAAATAATTATGTGACGGGGATCAACATACATTGAAGAAAATAACATGTTTTTCTGTATTTCATAATTATGTTTTTCTTAACTTAGTAGGTACTTAAATATTTTCTCAAGATCTTCAGGCTCATCTTTAAGTGTAAGCCGTTCATGCTTTAAGCTTTTAAGAAAATATTAAAGTTGTAAGTCTGCGTAAGTATTATGTAGTACCTTTTAGTTCATTAAAAGGATGTTTTAGAAAATATTTTATTCGGGGTTTTTACACGTTTTATGTTGATTCGTTTCGTATGAGATTGTCACAGAAAGCTGTCATTCGCTGGAAACCTGCGTCTTTTCTTGATTTGATTGTGCCCTGGCGGTTACGAGTATGTCATCTCACTCAAATGTCTCGCTAATGGTGGCACGTGTGTCGGATCATTTAGTTCCCTTCAAAATGGTTGAGTTGAATGGTGCTGATAAATGCGTCATGTTCGTGAACGGGCGCTGTCAGTTGTGACTGGTCATCTCTTATTTACCACGGCTTATTTGAATTAATTATTTTATTTTGAATTGTTTTTACTATGGACACTTTTAACGTACACATCTTGCTGCATCGTTCTCACATAATATACCACCTCAACATGAATGATGTAACCAAGGTTTTGTTAAGGTATTCTGATTTAAAAGAGTGTCCATGGAGTTTCTTGGCCGTTCTTCTCCATAGAGATCTACGTTAGGGAATGGGCAACTACAGTACTTTCACAGTTTTTGTGCCTTGTGACTGGGACTGTAGCTATATTTCAATGTTGTATTTGTTTCGACAATTCAAAAGTGCCTGTAACTGGCCTACTTGAAATAAATGCTTTGATTTTTGATTTTTTGACAGGCAACCTTGATTAGATTTTGTTTTTAAGATTTCGAACAACAGAAAATCGAAACCTTTGATAATCTCACTTACCCAGGCATACGAACGCCCATTATAGAAGCATATCGCAAAAACTTTGTATCGTAAGAATATGTGGATTAAAGTCTGGTCGCTGCGTTGGAAGGCCTCCAACTAGGTGGACCGATGACCTGGTGAAAGTTGCGGCGATCCGCTGGATGCGAGACGCACGGGACCGGTCAATGTGGCGACACTTGGGAGAGGTCTATGTCCAGCAGTGGACGACTTTCGGCTGAAATCATGATGAAAGTCTGATCAATGCCACGGTATGGTTATAATACAAAATCTGGAAAGCTTTTCATGTCATTGAGCCATTTTTATTTCTCATTACTGTTTCCAATTTGTGTTTTTCACCTGAAAATCCAGTAAAACGCCGCGTTAAAATCCAGTTGAGCCGTCAATGATATCGGTTTATTCAAGGAAATTTTCCCAGGAAGAGCATTTTCACATAACATTTTAAGTGCCAAAGAACATTAATTACTTTTCATTCGTGTTTAAAATTAAATCCAATTTCAGAAGTTTTAAATCACGATTTATTTGTCAGGGTATCCAATGAATCTATCGATTTGTCAACGACGGAGTAAAATCAATGGAGTGCTCTTATACATTGTCAACACTTTTATATTTTACGATACCGTTTTTGGGTGCTGTTTCGTTTCTAAATAACAACTATTTTGGAAATGGTAGACAAGCAGTTTTGCTTAGTTTTCATTTAGAAAAAAGGTTTTATATGTATTCGTGGAGGTGATAGGGTGCACAGTTTCACACATTGTCTAAAGAATTGACCGGTGCTAAGAAATTACGTCTCTTCTTTTGGGCGTGTCTCAATAAGTGACGAGAAAAAACACGAAGATATTTTCGAATTTTATTTCGATTGTATAGGTATAAGAAGAAAGATCAAACCAATACTAAGGTTGGTAATTTTTGGGAACAGTAACATTATTCCTCCTTCCCCTCGGGTCGATCCTAAGGTTTATCCGCGCTTGCCTAGGTTGGTCCGTGGATGGGTGACCGCCGATTACATACCGAGTTTCTTCCGTGCCTCGGAAAGCACGTTAAGCCGTTGGTCCCTGTTGTCATTTGTAGATTTTTGACAGTTGTTACAGGTAGTCAGTGGCCCGAAAGTCTGACAACCAGTCTTACCAAGGGGTATCGTATTACTCAGTACTAACTGGGTTGTGGAGGTCAGATAGGCAGTCGCTCCATGTAAAATACTGGTATTCAACTGCATTTGGTTAGACTAGAAGTCGACCCCAAACGTAGTTGGGAAGAAGGCTTGGTAAATGATGACCAGTAACATTATTAGGTACAAGGTAAAAGGAGTATGTAAAGATCGAACTGCTTACCCCCATGGAAAAAAGCGTGAGTTTATGTAAGTACATCATAATATATGTACGCACGGCGGCCAATCAAGCTATGCAAAACCAAATTAAGCTGATCTCTCATCGTACGGAAAGCTCATACAAACCGAAGTCAGGTTATACTGGTTATGTAGTGCTTGATGTGCCGCCGTGTGTACACTACATCCTAATAACTAACTGACTAATATTATAAATGCGAATTTGTTTGTTTGCTACCTTTTCACGCATAAACCACTGAACCGATCATCCTGAAATTTTGCATAATACGTTTTTAGGTGTTCAGAAACAGACATAGGGTGCCTTTCATCCCGAAAAAAAAGAACTGTTCTCGAGGAAAACAACAATAAAGTTCTTATGATAATAGATGACGCCACGTGTCTTTCGGATCATGATTAAATCACCCCAAACCGATTGGCAAATTCTAAATTAACGCGAGCAAATCCGCAGGCAAACGCTAGTAGTTAATAAATAAGAATATTCGATATTCCTTTTACAAGTGTACGAGTATCTAAATATTAAGTTAGCTTCATAAAACATACCATAAACTTTAAAAATAGCTAACGCTTTTAACCAATGAAGAGCAAAATCAATACATTTTTCAGCATATCTGCCAACGTGCATCCAATAACTAGGTTACGAGAATGCACGAATAATTATCGCTGCAGATTCTGTATGAAATAAGAGATAAAATATACGATATTCATACAAATATAAAATACAAAATACAGAGTCACTTTTTGAAAAACTCGACAGTATTTTAATATTTTTGCCATGTATTTCCAGCCTTATTTTAATGTTTGTAGTTTTTCTCTGGGGCTTTGAAATTTGACCGTTTTTTTTTAACAACGACCAATCTTTAGATCCCATGAAATTTCACTCAAAGTGGCTGGACTAGACTGGACTGGACTTCGGATTGGCTGCTGACACTTCAGTATAATATCTGTCACAGAGAGTTGACGGGAGCCGCGTCCGCAATCTATCCGTACTGATATGACACGCACTTTAACTTAATTGTTTAACATTATAGCATCGTAAAATTAAATTTGATAAAAGTCGTATAGATTACAAACTAGTTATAATTATACTGATGTAGAATTGAAATCAACAAAATTGTTTTTTGTTGACCAGATTTATGAACGTGGACGAGGCAAAAGGAATATGAAAGGATCGTAGGAAGTAGCGCTCTATGTTTTCTGCCTACCCGCATGGAAAAAAGGCTCGAGTTTATGTATGTATGTTTTGTGCTACTAGGTGACTGATCCCATCCAATCCATCCTTCCAGTCCATTTTTAGGGTTCCGTGTCTCAGTCGGCAAAAACGGAACCCTTATAGGATCATTTTATTTTCCGTCTGTCAATATCCTTTTTCTCAAGAACGCGTTGAGATATGAAACCGAAATTTATATTTAATACTCAGGTTTACAGTTTCTTTCAGCGGTGAAAAAATTAAACTTGGAAGTCAACGCGATCAAACGATATGACTGTATATAATATGCAGCATATTTTACGATTTTACAAGGAAATCAAAATATATAGCGTACTTCCCGTTCACCTAGAATCATGAAATTTGGCAAGAAGCAATGTCTTACAGCACATGTAAAGGAAAAGATCGTAAATACGTAGTTTAGTAACAAAATACTCGCAGAACGGGTGGTCCAGGGGGCCGGAAAGTTCTGGAGTGGCGACCGCGAACCGGAAGACGTTGCGTTGGAAGGCCTCCCACTAGGAGGACCAATAACCTGGTGAAGGTTGCAGGGATCCGCTGGATGCGAGTTGCACGGGATCGGTCAATGTGGCGACACTTGGGGGACGCCTATGTCCAGCAGTGGACGTCTTTCGACTGAAAAGATGATGAAAGTCTGATCAATGCCACGGTATAGTTATAGTACAAAATAGTAGTCTTTCGGCTGAAATGATGATGATGTTGAATGTTGACCGGGTTTTTTCCCTGCGTTATTTCTTTTAAACATTATTTCCAATAATTTGTTATTGAAGTTCTAGTAAAATTTGGAATCGATTCGATATCGTACAGTCCTAAATCGAGTCGAGCAATCCGAATAAAGCTTTTTCCTCTACAGAGACGAAGTTTCTTTTAGTTTTACAGCCAAGTGAGAGTCGTTATTAATTTCTTTTTCTTCTTGTGTTGTTATTATTTTCCTGTCGTGCCGTAGTTTGTTAAGAAATATGAGCTCGCGGTAATGTAGTGTAATTGTGTTAAGGATTTAAAATCTATTATGAGGTTGGGTTTCGCATGTATCCTTTGTTAGCAGGTTTTCCTTTTTGCTGTCTTATTTACCAGTTTTTTTTCTGAGACTTTTATTTCTTTAGTTGGCTCTTTTGTATTGTTTATTTATGACCTTTATATTTATTGTATACATTAACAAGCTTGTAATTTCAACTATTTAGTGTATTATGTATAATTTTCAAAATTGAATAGTTACCCCTATTCAATTTTGAAAATTATACAGGGTTATGTTTCACACCCATTAATTTTCAATAGACATTCACACGGGATTGTTACCATGACTTCAGTAAATACATGTTTTAAAAATGCTGTAAATTGTTAATAGGGTCCGTAATCGTTAATCTATACAGGTATTGAGGACTCCTATTGCCCTGCTTTCATTGACCTACCTTTTGCGATATATACACTAAGTACATGTATTGTAGACTGTACTGTACATGTATTTGTACAACCTGTATATTCCGAATGATACACTGTACAAGTGTACAGGCTGTGGCTGCGTACACAGTTGAATAATTGCAACCTCCCTTTTGAAATGACTATCCGCCTCCGAAATTACCAAAAGGAACAGTTACAGATGACCCTGTTCTTAATTATCATGAAGTAAACACAGTAGAAAATGCATCTCATTATTCAAAGTCTATAATGAGGTGAGGTAGCATAATTTACGTCCCATTCTCGGAAATTCCCTTAAAAAATATATATAAATTTTAAAAGTACAATTCAAATTCATAAAACTTTTTTTTTATTCAAATTTGCTACCCTTTTTTCACGGTATGTCCATACTTCTCATTGCTTATTCACCCTGTATACAATAGCGGTAATAACAAAACTATACATTGCTAATTTAACCTCAATAATAACTTATACAGTGTGTTTACTAGATAACCCATAAATTCCATGTTTATCGGATAAAATATTTTATTAATAAACAACCCTTAGTGCATGACATATTACTATGAGTTCACCGTTTTTCTCCTTGATTTATTTGTTTATCGTGCATTGTCGTTTAAATAAATATTTATTACTTTAATCTGTTAGTCACCACACCTTATTCTGATTTATCTTTGTGGCCATAAATCTTTTTGTTGTCTTGTTTATTTTCTAGGCAGCTCTTGTTTCGCAAACAAAGATGCCATTTTGATTATTAAGAATTTTATATTTCAGCACGTTTTCTTGAGAATTTTGTGTATAGTGGTTCTTTTTTATCTCTTGTAAATTAAACTTATTTCTGAGAAAGCAGTACGCGATAGCTTTGAAATTAGATATCTAAATGGATCTTCGTAATTGGCAGTTGAAAAGAAAACAAGACTTAGTTGGTTTCAATATTCCTTCAGGAGCTGCCGTCTAGCTAAACAACACAAAATCGAAAAGCCTAAACTAAATTTAATTACGATAAGAACATTTGTTTTGTTGTAGCGACGTCCTGTGTATAATTTCGTCCTCTACACATTAAAGATCTCCAAAATATTCCTTAATTTTACCACACAACGCTATAATGGCGCAAATGGGAAGCAAACAGTCCCATTTTCAAGCCCACATTACAAAACCCTTCCATCTATTTCAATTTACCCGCAAATTTTAAGGGAAAATTACCCGTAAAAGTAATCCATATTACCATGAGGCCGCAAATGAGGGAAAAAGGTCGTCTTATTGGCCTAGGCGGGGTAAACACTATGCTACGGATCTGGGCCGTTTTTAAGGGTCTAAATTCCATCTTGGTTGCCGGAATAGCGGTTCCCGCTGGAATATTCACATTTACAACCCAGAATGGAGAGTGTCCTAGGTTGAATATGCGCGAAAATTATCTGGTTTAATAGTATTTGAAAGACTCATCTTTGTGTTTGCTTGGATTTCCCAACAAAGATTGAAAGTACTCTGGGTTGAAAATGCTGTTACTAAAACATAACCACACAAATATGGAGAAATGGGGAAATAACTTATGCCCGCGGCTTCACCCGTGTGGAGTTCGATAATTGCTCCACGGGATCACGGGATAAAAAGTATCCTATATGTTAGTCCAGGTTATAAAGTAAGTGTGTAAATTTTATCCAATTCCGTTCAGTAGTTTTTGCGTGAAAGAGTAACAAACATCCATACATCCTTACAAACTTTCGCATTTATAATATTAGTAGGAACTAGAATTTGGAGATTTATTCTCAATTATTTGTATCAAGTTAAATCTAAAATATAACTTTTCTACATCGAAAATGGAAATTCCAAAACACTTAGCGATAGGAAGGGTTCTATTTTATCAATTTGATTAACTGTTCCACTCGAGTACACGTAACAAAAACACAACTTCGCTTTTTAGTATGATTATGAACGGGAAAAGTTTATTTTACTGTGACCACACTTCTGGCGGCAACAGGACAAATATTCGTTGTAATAATGCTCGGTATTTTAGGTACGAAAGTAAAATTTTAATTGTTTCCGAAAGTTATTTCATATGAGGTTTTGGATATGAGGGGTATGTGTGTAGGCTCGATAGAACGAGGGGGAAACGAGACTTCGTATTCCCGTAATATTTGTAATACCGATCGCAAAATGAAACGAAAACAGTTGAAGCCCATCGTTTTAGGAAATTGGTAGAATTTTAATGGGTTATTTTGATAGGTAGAAAGGTTTCTGTTTGCCTGGTAGCTGTAATTAATTAGAAATATAAAGTTACCTGAGTAAATGTATCGTTTAAATTGGGTCAAGCATTCTTACATGTTTTTGTTAAGATTAATGTTGTACCTGTGTGTTTAGACTAGATAATTTTGTTCGTTTTGCTTGTTGATAATTACAGTGATGGTGTATTTAAAATGGCAGTGTCTTGTGATTTGTAGAACTTGGTAATGCAGATAGACATTTAATTATAGAATAGATTTTTTTTATTCTGTGCACCATACAAGTAACATACATAAAATAAGACATTTTACCTTTTCATACTATATGTACATTATTCCATTTTTTTTTAGCAATTTCTCCTGTATCGTGGGTGCGTTTACAAAGATTAAAACTCACATACACAAACAGTCAGACTCAGAACAACTACTTGAAGGCCATACAAATATTTAATCCGTATGGGAATCGAACCCGCAACTCGCAGTGCAGCAACTAATCGCTCAACCACTACATCTTGCTCTCAAAACGTTGAAAGAACCGAACTAAAAATCCAAAGTCATAAAGTGACATCAACCAGCCCAAGTTGTAAATTATGAACTTTCTCTCTCACAGATAGGGGCTTATGTCCCAACAGTGGGCACATTGGTACATATTCTACGGTATTTTGAATTAATTTAAAAATACCTAAAGATAAATGTGGAAGAATACCTAAAAATAACCGTTTCCTTATGAATAAATCATTATTCCTCCAAATACTTTTCAACCAAGATACCTAATCTCTTCGTAAGCAGAAAAACTCAGCACACTAAGTAAATACTCCTTGTTATCTTTTACACAGTAAGCGAAAAGCCAGTGTCTAGATAACCGAAAGATTAGCTCAACCTCCAATAATAGTTTCTTACATTTAAGTCGAGAAATCTTTTTAGGATAACATATTTGAACTTGTACGTTGGTATTATCTTCGGGTACAGTTAAAAGAACACTAAAAGATAAAATAACAGTTTTGTTCAAGCCGATATTATTTGGCAAAGCCAAGCTGTAAAATCAGGCGAAATATAAATAAAATAAAATAGTTTATTTGCACCTTCAAAAAAAAATATGGTTTACAATAAAAAAGGCTTTATATGTAAGTAAAGCGCGATCAGGAAAAAGCTACTCGGTTTTGCGCTAAGGCGACCCAAACATGATTTGACTATGGTAGACGCCGAAGAGAGTTTGCCGGCCGGCACAGCCGAATATGAAGCCAAAAATGTGCAGTAATTCCTTTGGGTCAGACTATTTTTTCAACTATACGCGGTTGAAGGGATTCCGACGCGAAAACGGTTACCACGTATTCAGGACATCATTCTGAACCGGGGCGGGGGTTCTGAATGATGTCCATTGATATAGAAATTTTTCATAGGTAATTTAAAAAAACAGCTTTTCTATTTTGACCGTGTACCTAGGTTTTTTAAAAACCGATAAAAAATTCTATAATGGCCCAGAATGATGTACTGAATTCATGGTAACCGTTTTCGCGTCGATAATCCTTACACCCTGTATACTGCCAAATCGAACCTGTGTGTAATCACACTATACATTTAATTCGAGGTTCTCAAGATATTCGAACTCAAAGTAAGTAAGGTACTTATTCTCTAGTATAGTCGGAGACACACTAAAAGATAAAATTCCACTCTTACAGTCTGTCTCTAGACGTACATTCAGAATTCGGAATCCTAAAATCCACATTCATAATATGGTTTGAGCGAAACTAATCCTGTGCTCAAAAGGTTTAGTAGATCAAAAGCTTTATTCCTAGGTCTTATTCCATTCGAATGGTTTACATACGTCAACATTTTAGGAAAAGGACGAAAAATGATGCTACTTATATTTTGGACAAGAAGGTATTAACGTGACGTAGGTGGTGTTACATTTTAATTCTAGATTACTTAAGTGACTGTTTTACTGCTGTAAATGTATTATACTAGGACTAAGCTTCATAAAATTTCGCTTATCCCTTTATCATCATCATTTCAGCCAAAAGACGTCCAGTGCTAGACATAGGCCTCCCCCAAGTGTCGCCACATTGACCGGTCCCGTGCGTCTCGCATCCAGCGGATCCCTGCAACCTTTACCAGGTCATCGGTCCACCAAGTGGGAGGCCTTCCAACGCAACTTCTTCCAGTTCGCGGTCGCCACTCCATAACTTTCCGGCCTCATCGGCCATCCGTTCTGCGAGCAATGTGCCCTGCCCACTGCCACTTAAGTTTGGCTATTCTTCGGGCTACGTCGGTAACCTTGGTTCTCTTATGGATTTCCGCATTTCTGATTTGATCACGCAAGGAAACTCCGAGCATAGCCCTCTCCATTGCCCTTTGAGTGACTTTAAGCCTTCTGATGAGGCCCATTCTGAGCGACCACGTTTCGGTCCCGTATCCCTTTATCTTGCTGGGTAATTACTAACTAATATCAGTTACAGGAGTATAAGGATTGCCACGATACCGAGAATTCTTGCAGCCTACAAAACGTGCCTTGAAAAGCACGTTATCGTTTTTTTCATCAGGAATTTCTCAGCAGCAGCCACGTAGTGTGGATATGTGCCCGGTTGATGGCAATAGGCTCGCTTCCTTGTACATGGGACTTAGAAAAACATAACTGGTGAAATGTGGGTGTACTATTAGGTATACCTCTGCCTAAGCCTTCGGAGATTACAGGCGTGATATTGTTATATTTCACTTCGCTCTTGGCAGAATATTCGTGGTCACTGAGAGTAGTGGATAATCGATGACACTCTAGTATAGTCATAACTTGTCTCAAGATTTATCTCCATATAGTTCTGTTGGATTCTGGCACACACACAGTGCGGCACATTCTTGACTTCACATTCCCGTTAACTTACAGAAAAATAAAAACCTGTTTGTTTCGGACAAATTCATAGAAAGTCAGTAAAAGAAAGATACATTTTTAATCTATTCATAAAAATAATAAGTGCCACAACTTATTATTATTTATTTAATTTTAATGCCCATAGAATACAAAGTCACGTAAACGTAACCGCGGATAGAGCTGTAACATTGTAATTTGCCACAATTATTCAGCTCACATACAACATTTTTACAACAACAATAACACACACCCACAAACATAACAATCCCTACACACACACAAACACACCCTACATTCGCACTCCACGTGTTGATTGACCGTACGATGATCAAAAAGCAAGAGGGTATTCTCGTCACGTCTAAGCAAAGCTCCATAACGCTTGACGAATTTAGCGATATTACCACTGTTCACCGCTGAAAGGAGGAAAAAAATCGAGAAAAATACATGTTTATTTTTTCATAGCTTTTCTGCTGCTTTAAGGGCTTGCGATAGGAGAAAAAAACTCTCGTTTTTTTACGTAAGGATTGTTTATATTTTAAGGAGCTTTGTATTGTGAGTGTTGAAGGATGGTTGAGCGAGAAGACAGAAAAAGGTAAAGATATCATCATCTGTCTAGTCTATCCTTTTAACAACTACTGAAGCCGTGTTCTAACTGGATGGAGCGTTTTTCTATCTGACCTCCGCAACCCAGTTAATACTGGGTAATACCTTGGTAAGACTGGTTGTCAGACTTTCGGGCGACTGATGATCTACAATTGATAGCCGGTACAACACGCTTTCCTAGGCACGAAGTATAAACGTATTATTTAATAGGTGGTCACCCATCCACGGACCAACCTAGTGACTGAATAACACGATAGCAAGAATAATTGTTAGAGTATCGGGCTTAATAACTGTCAAAGATCTACGAATGCCAACCGGTTGCATAACCCTTTGCCCAACTCGAGAATCAAATCCAGGACCTGGATGTTCAGCAGTCGATTGCGACCACTCGAGCAGCGAGGCAGTGAAGTCATAATATATTCTTATTTCTCTCTTTAACACCGGTTTATTTTTATACTGGTAGAGATATGGCCTATTGCGTCATACATTGGGAAAGCAGAGTACCTACCTGTTGCTAGGCAACAAAAACGAAATAATTTAAAATGCTGCTGTTTGTTTATTAAGTTGTTTACTTTCCATCATACTCTGCTTTTAGAATTCCGTTTGGTATATTTTCGTATTCATTGCAGCGACGTAGAAAATTAAGTCAGTTGCAATGTCTGTTCAGCATTTTTCTAAGAGACATTTTAAAAGAAATCTACTCGCTGCAAGATATTTAAATATAGTCAACTAAGATTTTATTTTATTATTTCTGTTTTGAATGGCTTCGTGAACTCATTGTGACATTTGACATTTGACCTTTGCCTAATCTCTGCCTCTTCGATACTGTTTTTTGGTGTCGACTTCCAGTCAGAAGAACTGCCAATATGAACTTCATTATCTAGTTATTAAGTAACACGATACTCTTTAGCAAAGCTGTTTATCCGCCTTTCCTCCTTCTAACTAACCATAATGACTGTCAAAGATCTACAATTGACAGCTGCTACCAACAGTTTAAATTTCTTTCCGAGGCAAGGAATAGTGTCATAAACACTATTACCATTTCACGGTTTATAACTAAACTTACACTGTCACTCACTGTGTGTTAATCACACTATCGGGAGCTCACAATAATTAAAAAATATATATGTAACTGACAGTATTAAGGATGATTTCCACCCAAAGGCTCGCATCGTATCGGCTCGGAAAGAATACGAACGCATGCGGCTATAGCCGATCGCGTCTGGCAGGATGTCGACCCATACGATCGGTTCCGTACCGTCGCTTGTGAACGTACCCGTCTCTGCGCTTAGTTTCATTACTACCGTGTTGACGTTTCCTAATCAGCAGAAAGGATCCGATCGGATACGACGACAGGAACACGGAGCAGATCGTACGTCGTAGCAGACTTTTGGCTAAGATCGCGTGTCGCGGCCAAACTGCAGTGCGCGGCTTGGTAATAAAATATAGACTTTAAATACTGTGTACACGATTTAATATCGTTTAAAGATTGGAAAAATGGTAATAGTATACTAAAGGATTAGTTTACTATTACCATTTTACCAAAATCTATTAAAATGTCCCGCTACAATTCCTTAAAACCATCTTTAAACACACATTTCTTCCCTTCTAATTCCAACCTTACAGCAAACGGTTTACAGAATTACGGCTTCGTGAGGTCGAAACTGAAAATATTGACGCGATTACTCCAGGGAGTTGAGCACAAGCTACCGAATCCTATTCCCCGACACATGTTTTGATTTACGAAACACGGCACGCCGACATGTGATATGCAACGGCGCCTATTATTTAGAATTTATAGTCTGAGAGCCATGTTAAGAAAATGTATTATATTCTACAAGTTGGTTAGACTTTTTGTGTGTATTTTTTTATTCTCGAATATTCGACGCTTGTTTAGGTCCATGGATGGGTGACCCATAACATACCGAGATTCATCCGGGCCTCGAAAAGCACGTTAAGCCGTTGGTCCCGGCTGTCAATAGTAGATCTTTGACAATCGTTACAGGTAGTAAGTGACCCGAGAGACTGAAAACCAGTCTTACCAAGGGTAAGATGAGGAGGTAGGTATTACCAGTACTACCTGGGTTGTGGAGGTCATACAGGCAGTCGCTTCATGTAAAATACTGGTTTTCAGCTGCATTTAGTAAGAGTGGAAGCCGACCTCAACATAGTTGGAAAAAAGGCTAGGCAGATGATGGTGAATGGTAGGTCGCTTCGTGGAAGAAACCCTAAGGTCTTATAAACAGTTTTAACACATGATATCGTGTTACTCAGTCATTGGGTGCTAGAAGTCAGATAGGCAGTCGTTCCTTGTAAAATACTAGTACAAATGGATCCGATTAGGCTGGAAACCGACCCCAAAAGAAAAAGTTGTAGGCAAAAGGTTAGGAAAATAATTAGGAAAGGTTACCAGTATCACAAATATTGATTACTGCACAATTTTGAAGTTGACGTCGCTTTACTATGTCGCAGTTCTAACACTGATATCGAAATAAATTGCGTATCAGTTTGTGACGTGTTAATCAATACTGTCAAGCGTATTTGCTGTCACAGATGGCTAATAAAATAAATTGAAGGCAAAAAAACTGTCAATTTACTGCCAAACGAGACGATTGGCGAGTGTAACTTTAATTATTGCATCAGAATGACGTAAATGAAAATAAAATGTTGAAAGAAATCTGTACCCATACAGACGGCTTAAGTGCTCGGGGAGTATAAAAAAAAAAGATGTTATAACGAAACAAAAAGATAGAATTTCTTTTTTATGAGATGGTGTATAATGAATTAGATTATAACAGTAATCAGCTTGGAGTGAGCCCTCAATTATGTCAGACAATTATACATTTGCCTTGGAATTGTCTGGAAAGGCTAATGGTACTGGACCTAGAAGGTAAACGCGCGCAAGGCAGAAGGCCACCAAGATGGTCAGACGCGATCAAGACAGCTTCTCAAATAATTCAGAGCCTTTTTATTACAATTATTTTAGGAATTTTCTTTACGTAACTCCTAGGCCACATAAACCACTAACCCGAACTGGTTCTACGTGCTGGATTATGGCCGGCTCTCCCTCACAGAGAGTACGCACTGGTAAAGTAACAGGTTTCCATGGATGTTCAACAAATAATAAACATTTCAAACGCTTATCTGAAGCTACCAAGCGTGTGGTGCATATTGCAATTTAAACCTTAACATCAGAGCATTAGCAATAAGCACTTAGACTGTTAAAACCAAAGAGCACCTGTTTATTTTCCAACCCACTTTCGAAACATCCTAAGTAAAATGGTCTATAATAATTCTTTACGTGATGTTGCCAGATATTTAGAGTGTTCATCGTCACGGGTAGTTTAGCCTCACAACGAGGGCTGTAAAAACTCTGTGAACAATATAAACTTTTAGCTACAAACGCCTACATCGGTAAATATCGTGTTATTTGTTACTTTTTATGACGTAATGTGGCTTTATTCAAGATTTTTTTATGGTTTTAGTGTTTGTGGCTTCTTTTGTTTTTTTTTTTATTTCCAGCTGGTAATAATCATGACTTTTGTAATAAATTGTAAGTAGTAGTTCTGAACGATAGTAAACTGTTGTGGGTTTTACCCAGTATTTTTTGTATTGTCATGTTTTAAGAGGGTTATTCTGAAAGTTGGCAATGTCACAAATTGCTGTCAAATATTTCATTGTTTAAATAATTTCTCAATATTAACTACGGAATAAAATGATAAAATATCGCCCTACAGTTCAATAATAATGCACCAAAATATGGATTATGCATTATAATAAGAAAAATAATATCGTGAGCACCGAAACCGCTGTTAAATCAACTTATTTTCTTAAAATATGAAATACAGCTAAGTCAGTACAGCAGATAAAAAATGAAACAGGTACCCCGTTTATGGTTAGGTTACAAATGCTTTGTATAGACTTAAAACTATAACAACCTCTAACTCAGTGTCTTAATTGCAGTTAATTAATATAGATATTTGTTTACAATACAGAGATCTATTTCATATTTAAGTAAAATTAATTGATTTGACAGTAATGTTGTATACCTTCAGAATACACCCTCTTATCAGACAACAAATCCTTTAAGTATTATAATTTCCTTTACAAGTATTTCATGCAACAAAAAAGATTTGTACTTCTAAGTTGCACCTTATAAAATTTCCCACACTTCTGAAAAATATATAAACCTAAATCGCCAGCAGAGAAATACCTCACTCGATTAGAGACCTCTACTTAACCCGCTGGGAACATACGTGAACAGATTTACTTTTCAGAAACCTCATTTCCACTACATTTAAAGCTTCCTTTAGAATTCTGCGAGCCTGGTACCAATGAAAGCAGAACGGAGTTGCGCAAATACCTCTAAAACGCAAGCGTTTATTCCGACAACTTACTTATATATGCAGGCAAAATATTTCATACTAATATTAGTTCGTTTATAAACTTAATCTCCTTATTGTAAGACTTTGTTAGCTAACCATTGTTTAACTTCCCGCTCCGTGTCCTTATTAGAACAATGAGACGTTCTTCGGCATGGATTACTTTGAAAATTACGATTTGGTAGCTTTAAAGGAAATGTGAATACGCTAAAGTCGGATTTACGATTCCAGTGCTAATAGACTTTTTGTCGTGTTCTGGCATTAATATATTTGATTTGCTTAATTTTATCTTATTGGACCTTTTGCTAAGCAAATACCTCATTTGTATTTATACAAATTTACAAAAGGCTGATTACAACACCGCTCTTTATACCATGTATCGCTAATTCAATTATTAGTATGACGGTCTTATCGCTTACAGCGATATCCTTCTAGACAACCTTTGGATAGACAGAGTTAACTAAGATTAAAAAAGGATAATTTGTGATGTAGTTACTGTTAATGAAATTATTTGGTCAGCATGATTGTAAAGTTTTAAGGTAACGTCCGTAAAGGTAAAGTGCATAAGTAAAACAAACAAAAAAGCTTTTATACGCTTTTTTTACCATTTTCCGCTGTCCTGTGCTAAACTCAGCCACCGATTGTGATTCTGGTGGAATTCACGAACTGCAGCGAGGAATTCGATACTAACCTGAAACAAAAGACAGTCGGGTTTTAAAATTTGAACGTCATAAATATTCAGATATGATTTTGTTCATCTGAGGGAGTAGATCAATGTGACAATCTATCAAAAAAAGTCAAAAATATATTGGGTTCATACAGGCTGTAACAAGACCCTTAACGAAGCCGTCAACCAAGCATTATGGACATCAAACTAAGTAACTTTACGCAAAAATTTGCTGGGAATCACGTTTTACGGTAGGATTCGATGTAACGTACTCAAAACATTGTGCTGATGGACGTATTGAATTGTCGTGGAGATGTTTAATCTTACATTAAAAACGTATTTAAAAAATCCTGGGAAAAAGTTGGAAGTTTGACCCCTAATATCTCTTAACTAGAAGGTTCCCAGGTATGGTCTAGAACAAGTGCCTTTTGGCTTCGTCGAGAGTCGTGCTACACCCTTTATATTATAAATGATAAACATTAAAAAATAATAAAAAAATCTGCTTTGAAAACATAATCCAATAAAGGTTTATCCATTATTTTACTAAAGTTACAGGCAAAATTAAGTCTGACTTCTCGCTCGAAATACTAGCTCGTTGCGTGAGGAGTACATGATACAAGACTCCTCTGAGGGCTGAAACTAATTGGATAATACCTACCAAAATAAAAATATGAGTAGAGCCGTAAATTGTAACAATCGTGTAATGAATATAATATCTCGGGAACGTATATAAACGCCTAAATTAAAATATAGTAGGTAAGCTTACAATTATTACCGAATGGTCTTAGACATGTGATGCGTTGGAATGAGGAAAATGTAGTGAGGAAAATATTGAATATGAATGTAGATGGCTATAAGAGTAGAGGAGGACCAAAGAAAAGATGAATCGACTGTGTGAAGGATGAAATGGCTATAAAGGAGGTGACTCCTGAGATGACGAGTATTAGAGAAGTATGGAAGAAGAAGACATGCTGCGCTGACCCCAAAGAAATTGGGATAAGGGCAGGAGAATGATGATGATGGTCACAATGAAATAATCTACGTTAAAAATGTCTAAGTTAAAATACCTCCATCGAAGTTCAAAGTCTCTCAAATAGAGTACTAATAATGTACAAATTTCTGATAAAACCTGAAGACGAAAATAGGAACCGCGTTACTCCACCAAAGCATAAATAATAATATAAAATTCATATATTTCATGGTCATCGACCCATATTAGATACAAAACAATATACACTTAAGTGGCAGTGGGCAGGGCAAATTGCTCGCAGAACGGATGGCCGATGGGGCCGAAAAGTTCTGGAGTGGCGACCGCGAACCGGAAGACGTTGCGTTGGAAGGCCTCCCACTAGGTGGACCGATGACCTGGTGAAGGTTGCAGGGATCCGCTAGTTGCGAGTCGCACGGGACCGGTCAATGTGGCGATACTTGGGGGAGGCCTTTGTCCAGCAGTGGACGTCTTTCGGCTGAAATGATGATGATGATACAGTTTTGTCAATTTTACAGGCGTCACTAGAACCATAGAACCCACGTTTTATTTTTTAAATGAGATTTTATGAAAAGATACACCACACAATTTCAAGCCACAAGAATGTCTCCATGTCTTACAATATCCTTTCGACAACGCACGTTTAAAAATAAACAAGAGCACTTACAAATACGAAGCCAATATTATGAAAGTAATATTAAAAGCAATATAAAAGCATTTTCAGTGAAGTCCTGAATGTTCCCGACATTTTATATAGGGAGACTAGCTGTGCCCCGCGAGTTTCGTCCGCGTGAAATTATTATAAAAATATTACTTCCCTATTTTGGTCGGATTTTGTTAAAAATTTCAAGGGTAATTGTTTTTTGCACGGACCCTAATCTTGTTTCTAAAATAAAAAAAAAAGCCTAAGTTACTCCTTATAACATCCGCTATCTGTCAGTAAAAATCCCGTTAAAAGCGGTCCAGCTGTTTCGGAGATTAGCCAGAACAAATAGATAGACCGATAAACAGACAAACCGACAGACACAATAAAATGTTTTTTTGTTATAAGTACCGTATATACTTTCATACGCATTCAGTAAAAATCTGTTATTTTGAAATTACAAACAGACATTTCAATTTTATTTATTTATATAAATCAAACAGGACGTGTGACATAGTTCTGGTCATGAATATGCAATGGAATGACTGTGCAAACGGCTATATTAACCGGAAAACACAATCAATAAGCAATATTCATTGTTGATCTGAAAATATTCTGCATTGATTGTAATCCTGAGTGGTATTAAAATAATTTACAAGTGGTCGTTCAACTATTTATTATTTTACAAATCCACTTAGTACAGTTATTATCATCATCGTTCTGCTGCCCTTATCCCAATTCATTTGGGGTCGGAGCAGCATGTCTTCTTCTTCCATAGTTCTCTATTTTTCCACTTAGTACAGTACAGTGTTAACCATTAAGACTAAATTAAGTTATTTCTATCTCATTTACAGAACCACAAACGTTCTATCATGATCATCTTCCATTTATCAGCAAATACCTACGTCCGATCATGGGCTGGTCTCCACGAGCGCATCGAGCATCATCAGCATGGCTATAAACGAATTCATTAGTTTTTGTTATTTGGGACTATTGTATAATTGTATTGTATAACGGCCTGGTGTCCGCAACTTCACGTCAAAGCGTGTATTTTGTGTGCGGACCATAAGGACCTCGTGCACTACACGGCCGCAACGAAAAGATCAAATACTTAGTTATAAAATCAGTTCTAATAAAAAATGCTTGTTTTTTAATGGTAATTCATTATCGGTAAAAATATTTCGTCCCACGAAAAATACACATGTTATGTTTGTCACAACAGCCCTCTCCCTCCCCATCGTGATTTTTTCTGACCCCCTCCATCCCAATTCCCACCTCACGTGATTAAAGGACAACCCCACATCGAAACGACTGGTTTATATGTAACTCTTGGAAACTGGCAAAATCGCTATCTACGCAAGCGTTTTTATTGGGTGCCATAGCTACCAGTTTTGAAGCTGCAGTCTGTCAATGAATGACGCTATCAGTTGTCGGCTTGCGTTTGCGGTAGCTTTCTCAGAAACACCTTAAATCTCTGCTATTTCCTTTGAGACGCACTTAAAGTCACAGTGCAACAAGTTGGTATAGAGTAGAGTACCTACCCAACCTTTGTTTGTAGTATTGTAACTTTTTGTTTTTCTACAACAAAAAATGTTATTTACATAAAGCAAAATTGTGTCCAAAATTGTTCAGTGAATACTGTCTGTGCAGAAATAATTGCCATTTTAATTCCATCATTGTCTCACCCTTTGTTACGTTTTAAATTTATGTATGGACTTAATATCTTTTTTCAGCATTCATGGCTGTCAAGCTCAATGGATGAACCCTTCAAATGCTAAAAAGGGGGATCATAGCGAGCGTTTAACGGGTACCAGGGGCCCCATAACGATCGCTCCACATCTAACTCTACTAATGTTTCAACCGCATTGCTGGCAGCCTCGGGTTAAATGAAAAATAGCAGAGCCTTTTAACATCAGAGATGGCTTATGAAAACAAAAACCCTTTCTGGGAATTTTGATTATCTAACCACTGTGTAAAAGGATTTTGACGCTCTGTCAAGAGGTACTGAGATTTAGAGATTTTTTTTCAGAAGAACATTTTTCCACTGTAGACCTTACCTTCTCTAGTTTTAGGTCTAAAATATTTTTCTCATCTCCTTATCCTTATTCAAAGACGAAACTTTCTCAGAGATATCATCTTACTTTACTTCATAGCATTTTTTCCGACCGAATGACTTTGACTTTGGCGTGTATGTACATATATAAACCCTCATTTCTCTGTCGAGGAGGGCTTCCATATGGTGCCAACGTTATTGCAGCCTGTACTTCATGTGATACCGTACAAACGTGCGTTGGATCGGGTGAATTTGGTTCAGTGGTTCTGTTGTAGGAAGTATTAAAAACAAAAAGGGTTCCGTTGCTTTATGAAATAAGTGATTTATATAATGACAGTGTGAACATTACGTAGACCATAATGATGAATTAACAGAATCACGTATGGATTCTAGTGCGTTTAATATTTTCTACCTAAATCCACGGGGAAAAGGTTTGTTTTAATGTAAGTGAATATTTGTCATAATTATGGTTACTCTTAACTACTGCTTCCTTGTGCTAGTGGTCGCAAGCGTGTCTGCTGAGCATGAGGTTCTGGGTCCGATTCCCGGGTCGGACAAAGTGTTATTACATTTTTCCGTTAGGAATTTCTTATTTGCAGCCACGGAGTCTGGATTTGTGCACCGTTGATATCAATAGGCTCGCCCCCTATTACATGGGACTTAAGCATAACTGACGAAAAGTGGGTGTACTTGTTAGGTACACTTCTGCCTTACCCTTCGGGGATTACAAGGCGTGATGTAATGTTGTTACTCTGAACCGTTTTCAACAGCTTAATTGCTTAAAGCTTGTATTAAATTTAAGTGTTACCTAATTTAGTCATAAGTGTTTGTGTCCAATTTTATGTCCTAATGTCCTAAACCAAGCTGTTAGGCTGCTTTGTCCCTAACGTATCATACAAATAGATGTCTTGGTCTTTGTCAGCACCTCTATACACTAGTCTTCATCAAGTTTCCAAACTGCGAAATAAATTGACGATGTTGGTCTGACTTGTCCATCCTAAATCCTTATTCGATTATAGAGTATTAGTTCTATGTCTAAAGCCACTGTATGGGCAGTTGTAAATAAAGCCAGCTCCCAACTCGCGTAGATCCTTCAAGATTTACGATTAGCCTTCGGTTAATACGTAGTTTCCATTCTGATCTTCGAATAAAAGAGAAATTTATCGTTGCTGCTTATATTCCCAAGCGAGTTCAGGCGAGGGATAAGAATAACTTTGCGAGAAAAGACAGATAGTGGAGGGCTGTGGTATGAACATTATTGCAATATTTTGTTTTTAATGTTACTTTAAACTTTTTAATAATAAATTAGACACCGTGACTTTTTTAGTCGTCATACAACGGCAGCCCACTTCATGTATCCAATGACTACAAAAAATTGTAAAAAATAAAATGGTATTTTTGATAATTTAAAAATAAAAATATTATTCATTAATATGACGCATGACGTAGTTGAAACACCCTGCGAGCGATGGTCTACTCTATTCGTACGCTGGGTAGGTATGTCATACCGTTTGATACGTAAACATTATAATCATAATTCTAATGTATTAAGTTTTATTTCTCCGCAAGTATTATCCTAATTAATGTTAAAAAAATAATAATTGTGTGCCTAGAGGTATTTTAAGTCGGATACATTGAGTGGACCACCTACGAAAGACGACTAAAAAGTCATGGTGTAGACGGAATGTAGACATTTGCATTCAAGCAACAAATGTTAAAATTTCTAGAACCCATGTTTCACCTACTAAATACCACCAAATTAATACGTATACAGTACAAAGCGACACGGCACGGTTGACACATTGGCAGTCCCACATAACACGGAAAAGATATTTGTATTGCTTACGGATAGTTTTTTCGGGTCTGGCTTTTTGTGTACGCGAGTTTAAATGTTTGTAAACGCACCCACGATACAGGAGAAATTCCAAGTACGTTTATCTTTAAAAAAAAACAGAGCGTATATATAAAACATCGCAAAAGGTAAGTTTTATTTAAATAACCGTCCAAAATGTGGCATAACACTTTTCAAAGACAATTTATTTAATCAAATGCAAACTAATGGAATGCCAGGAAGTTATCGAGTTTGTTTACTTTTTATTTCAAAGAATTAGTTTTAGATTTATACTGAAAACATTCTACTCATTCTGGACAGACTAACACGGTTTTGTAATCCTCAACCTTAAAGTTAGTAGAAAATCTAAACAATACCTTTTGGTACAAACCCTACCCTTTTGCCAAATTAGAATTTATGTGTCGTCCACACAGACCAATTTCAAGTTCCTTATTAGACATGAGAGTAAAATATCGGTTCCATAGTACTCTTGTGACCCAGAATACGCAATGGCAATTAAGCAATGACTGCAGGCAATAAAGTTAAGTCCGGAAAAACTGTTGACCGCAACGATTTTCCGGGCAACGGGACCATCAATTTTTTTTTGTTTGTTTAGGCTAATCAAACGTTTTGCTGAAATTAATTGGAGCTTAGTTAGACGTGGTATCGCGGATTTATTTATTTTATTTGGGACTAGCTGTTTCCAGCTACCTTCGTTCGCGTGGAATTATTATAAAAATATTACTTCCCTATTTGAATCGGATTTTGTAAATAATTTAATGGATTTTACATTTTGCATGGAACCCTAATCCTTTTTCTAAAATACAAGTAGCCTCCGACGTAGTTACTCCTTATAACAACAGCTAGATGCCTGTAAACGTCCAGTCAAAATCGGTACAGCCGTTTCGGACATTAGCCGGAACAAACAGACAGACATACCTACAGACAGCGGACGGACAGACAGATATAAATAAAAATAAACGTTTTTTGTTAAAGCACCGTATAATCATAATTATGCATTTAGTAAAAAGCTGATATTTTGAAATTACGAATAGACAATTCAACATTATTAATTTGTGTAAACAGAAACAGCAAATAAAGCGTAGATGAGTAATTTATTTATTTATTTAACACTTCAAGCACAGAAGTACAGAGGCGGACTTAATGCCATAGGCATTTTCTACCAGTCAACCTTTGGGTGATGCAAAGACAAGCAGTGGTAGGTGTAAATCTGAAAATAATTTTAAATAATAATAAGATAACTATATATAAGGATATATAAAATACTATAAATATATATCAAATACTATAAATATATATCAAAATTTAAATTCATGTAAATAAACATTTCCACGAATATACCAAAATAAAAACACAAACCATGGGGAAAACATTACCGTTGTGACGAAACTGCCAGCTTCTTTCGAATGTACTCGCGAACTTTAATTTTAAAAGATAAGCGATTGGTTGCCATCCTGATTTCCTGGGGAAGCGAATTCCACAGAGAAATAGACTAGACAAAGAAAGATCGGTGAATGAAATCAGTGCGGTGAGAGGGACATTGAAGCATACGGTTTTGCGATGATCGCAGGCTCCTATTATGGTTGGTACAAATATACTGAAAGTGGGGAGCAAGGTAACTAGGGGAAGTGGGAGAAACAAGAAAAGAAAACAAGGTGGTAAGCGCCCTTTGCTCCCTACGCTGACGTATGGGCAACCACTTAAGAAGAGTCCGGTGTTCGGAGACATGATCATATTTACGCAAATTGAAAACGAATCGAATGCAGTTATTTAGAAGACGGTCAAGTTTGTCGAGGAGATCCGCATTCAGGTCAAAGTAGCACACGTCACCGTAATCGATGATAGGAAAAATTAAGGACTGTACAAGCATTGTTTTCGTATTTGAGGGTAAAAAGTTTCTCAAGCGGTACAAAGCCCGCAACGAACCAGTAACCTTCTGACTGACACGAGCAACTTGAGTATGCCATTTCATAGAGCTATCGATATGCAAGCCAAGATCCTTGACCTCAGTACTAAAAGGAACGACCGTACCGTCGAAAAGAACTGGTGGCAACGTTGTACCATTCAACTTGCATAGACTGCGAGAGCTGCCAATGATGATCGCCTGACATTTATTAGGATTTACTGCCACACCAAATTTATCGGACCAAAAAAAAAAAAAAAGGTATTTATTGCTATCAGGTCCCGATTTAAATTGTCGATCAGATCTCGAATTTCGTCAACCCTCCCCTGACAGTACAACTGCAAGTCATCGGCATACAGATGATACGCACACTGAAGCTCAGAAGTAAGGAGGTAATTAGGTTTTATAATTACTTTGAAAAATTCTCTGGATTTACTAAATTGATTTGTTTTATTTTAATCATAGATTTCGGTATGTGTTCCCAAGAGTTTATTCAGATTTAATTATCAAGCTGTAAAATGAAAAGATATTAACATTTGATGGTAGAGTCGTAAAAACAAGTATCTATTAATTAGTTTTGATTGTGTCAACACTTTATATTGACCGTTATTATAACACAAATAGTTGTTTTTTTTCTATTTTCGTTGGGATCACCTTCCAGTCTAACCGAGAGAAACTGAATACCAGTATTTTACATGGAGCGACTGTCTTTCTGACCTCAACTACCCCATCACCTATTAATTGCCAAGACTGATTAACACGACACTCCGGATCGAATGACAATCGGGATCCTAGAACAGGCAACCACCAACGGTAATGACAATATAAACTTTTTATTGATGTTTGGTTTATTTCTCTGTACCGAACCTCAAGTAAGACAAATTAATGAAGAATCTTGCAAGATACCAACATGACATGACGTGATAATTACGCACGCTATAAATATGAGCCAAATTAATTTATTAGACATAAACGAATGTCTTCATGTCTTGTTTATTAGATCATTATCTGCAATTTTATCGCTATTTAAGAGGAGAACGAGGCAGTAAATATAACAATTAAGGTCATTATGACCATCTCCTTGAGTTTGGTATTTTCTTGGGTCATTCTTAAGGGTTTGTAAGTTTTCGAGGTTGTACGAATACTTTCGCACTCGAAAAGTTCCGGTATTATACAAAATTTTTGACGTTACTCAAATTCTGACCTACTTAATTTTCACCGTTGCAAATATTTTTATTTTCTGGCTCTATCATTCATTTTTTTTTGCGTAATTAGGTTAAATAATATCAGCCGCTCGGGTCCATTTTTAAGTTAAGCCGCGCTTGCTTTGGTTGATCCGTGAATGGGTGATCACCCATTACATACCGAGTTTCCTCCGTGCCTCGGACGTTAAGCCGTTGGACCCTGTTGCCGATTGTAAATTATTGACAGTCCTTACAAGTAATCAGTGGCCCGAAAGTTTGACAAACAGTCATGCCAAGGGTTTTATATTACTCAGTACTAACTGGGTTGTGAAGGTCAGATAAGCAGTTGGTCCCTGTAAAATACTGGTGTTTAGATGCATCCGGTTAGAGTGGAAGCCGACCCCAACATAGTTGGGTAAAGGCAGGCAGGATCTCTTTTTTAGTGTCAATTCTGACGGACTTGTGCCAGCTTCATCCATGTTTAACCCTATACGTTTAACCTATGAAAAAATTCAGAGTAGCTGAAGCAACATTTTTTGGTGAGAACCAAAAATAGAGTATTCACTAGGGATGCGAAATTGTTCCAAAACTTCTATACAAATTGTAATGGGAGGTTCAAACGTGTATGAAATTGAGTTCGGTTCACTGCAGGAATATGTGAAGCAATTATTGCTTGCGCGAGTTTTAACTTTGAGTGTTGCTAGCTTTTCTGTCGAGGACGGTGACCCAATTCTCTTGGTTGTTTCCTCGTAGTGACACGGCAAGATAAAAAGTACATTCTTACTTTCTTTTAGTGTCTCTAAAGTGCAAATAGCATTGTTAATGGCGTTTTTATTTTACATTGTTTTTAATGTTTCCCTTTTCACTGTTTTAATTACAATGTTGGAGGTTGAGTGTTTAATGATAGCTTTTTCGTATAATTGTCTTTTAATTTCATAACAACACACTTTGTTTACACAAAACGTATACATTTTTTTGTTTGCCTATCATTATCTCCCTATTCTTTTCCCAAATATTTTGGGGTCGGCTTCAAGTCTTACCGGATGCAACTAAATACTAGTATTATACATAGAGCGACTGCCTATCTGACCTCCACAACCCAGTTAGAACTGGGTAATACGATAAAACTGTTTGCCAGACTTTCGGGTCACTGAGAACTTGTAATGACTGTCAAAGATCTACAAATGACAGCCGGGACCAATAGCTTAACGTGCTATCCGAGGTACGGAGGAATCTCGGTATGTAATGGGCGGTCACCCATCCACGGACAAATCTGAGCACGGCGAAGATCGAACTGAGCGGCTGTTATTATTTAGCTGCGAGCTCTTCTATTTTTTATTTGCCCTACAACCCTAAACATGGTCCAACCTTACCCTGTTCAGCCAAAGATCGTCCGGGTGAAATAAACTCATTGATTGCCGCAATAGGACCCTGTTTCGTATAGAATCATTAAAAGCTTTTCAGTCCCGTAAAGGATTCGTTGAATGGGCATTGAAATGGTACATGCTGACAGATTTATAGCACACAATGCTTTAAAAGACTGTTTTGGTTACCTACCTGTCGAACCAATGCATTTTGGGAGAGAAATGTGAACTAGGATATAATTTGTGGTCTTGCGTGCGAGGGAAGGCACGGCCATGTTTTATTGTCACATCGAATTTGTATTTTATAAATGGCTATTTGTTTTGTGAACTGAAAATGGGGTTCGGCATAAAAAGGGTATTCATTTGTTTGAGTTGACGTTAATTGAGTTAAAGGTTCGGAGGTCTGTTCGTCGATCGTTTTGTTTTTATTCGACTATCGTGAAATGTGGATATTTTTCAGTTCATTATACCCAAGTTACGATACTATGTTAAGTTTTTACACTTTTAGATTGAAGACTAAATTTAATTGCGAGTAAAATAAGAAATTTCAGGAGTTTCTCCGTAGCAGCCACGGAGTTTGGATTTGTGCCCGGTTGCTGGCAATAGGCGAGCCCCCTATTACATGGGACTTAAACATAACTGGAAATATGTGGACACCTCTCCTCTCCTCTATTAGGTACACCTCTGCCTAACATTTCGGTGATTACAGGCGTGATATTATGTAAAATAAGATGCTTTTTTTATAGTCATCTTTCATCGTTTTTTAATATTATGTAAGTAGTTCAAACATAATCGTAATACTAATGTGAATGGTGCAATTACAAAATATTTCTTAATTTTTAATTATGAAATGATATGCTACATTAAAAGCATGTTAATATGTTATTTACTCATTTCTAACAAATTCTTCCTTTACAAAAATCACACTAAACAAAAAAGACCTAAACACCTGTAAAATTGCGTGCAAAATGTTCTGTATAACGATTACATTGGAATATTCTCGAAATAGAAAGCCAAACGAGACAGATATTGCGTGACATTAGCACGCCATTTAATTTTATCTACAGTTGCAGTCATTACTCAATGTGAACGTTTAAGACTCATTCCAGGGGTGATTCTGAAGGAAACATTTGTAAGTATTTTTGTGATAATAATATGTTTTGGGGAGCAGCGGTGGCCCAGTGGTAACGACCCCGTCTTACGAACAGTAAGTGGTGGGTTCGAACCCACTCAGGCACATTACTTTGTGTAATATATTTCATTAACACTGCTTTCAAAACGGTGAAGGAAAACATCGTGAGGAAACCGGCATGTCCTACCACCAAAAAATCAAAGACATGTGACATCTTCCAACCCGCACTGGGCTCGCGTGGTGGACTATAGCCCATGCCTTCTCATAGAGAAGAGGCCTGTGTCCCAGCAGTGGGAACTTTAAAGGCTGATTATGATAAATATGTTTTGGAGTTTTTTGCAATATATTTTACATGTTAGGCTTATTCGTTTTGTCACTACTGCACCTAATGGCCTACCATGACGTCTAAAGCAGTATGTTTTAAAGCCACTTCAGTGTGGGTAAGAAACAGAGCTATAGGGAACGTCTAGCGCCATGTCTTTCCCACTCAGGAATAAGTTTAAGACAATACTGTTTTAAGAGGTTATGGTAACCCCCCCTGATCGATGTGCACGTTTGCTTAAAAGCACGAGTATTCTAAAATAACGGAACAAACTAAACATCTTCATGTTCGTCATTACATGTAAAATTATGTAAATGCATTGAATTCCCGTAAATATCAGTAAATATTTGAATACCAGTAGATTTCAGTCATTTTCATTCACAATTATTAAATCTGCCACAAAACTTTGGCCAAAGCAAAAATAAATGAACATCCGCAAAAAACAAAAAAATTCTTTCGTGTGAACAGAAATGATTTACACATGTGCGTTGATAAAGAACCTTCCAGAAAAACAAAAGCAACATATCAAACAAAACAACTGGAGGTACACAGCACATTACATTTTTTTTGTCACCATTTACATACCCGAGAACACAATATACGCAGCAACAAAAAAATCAGGACCTAAAAGAAACACTTTTACTGACGACAAACATTTTTATTGTACTAGATTACGAGAGAAACACCCATTCGTCTTTGTTTACACAATTTTATCTGTGTAGGAACAAAAGCCAAACTATTTCGAGAACAAAAGAGAATACATTAATAAAAAATCTCATGTTTTTAGAACCGGGGCGTGGTCCTGTAATGTTGTCTTTAATGGAGCCTAAGACTGCCCCTGTTTTTCTGGTGCGAAGTTTATTATTCGTGAAGCTTGTTGAAAAAATAAAACCTACGCAATTTTGTGCTACATTTCGTGTTCCAGGCAATAAATGGCCCTTCCCCACCTGTCATAAAACGAAACTAAGGGATTACGTCAACAAAACGCTAGTCATCGTATTTTCATGTATTTTACAGCAGACATTTTCAACTAAATTAAAACACATTTCGGATTATTTATGAATAAGAAGGTGGTTAGGTACCTACTCTAAAACTGGTGATTACGTATTTAAATATTAATCAAAAGCCTTTGAAAATGACAAACAGAATTTAAACTAGGGCCCTCTAAAATTATGTATAGATTAGTCTATGTAGGTGTAGTCCGGTTCCTGTGGTCAGCTTGACCCACATTACAAGTAATGTATTGGGTTTAAACACGTTTAAGTACGGACGGTTTCATGACCGACCCACGGGAAGCATTAAAAAACCCATTCAATTAACTCTCACAATTTTCCAAGGATAACCGAAGATATCCGATGAAAGATCTACTCTTCAAACTTTCAATATCACATTTTGTCCGTGATCGCTACGCGAATGCTACGGCGTAGCTGAAGTAATGACGTCACTACTACGCCAGTGGTATCTTGTAGCAGATAACAGCTACGCGCAATCATTATTGTTAAAATAGACAGTGCGTTGGTTTTGCATTTCATCTCGTGGAAACAGTGGATCACTCTGTGTTTTAGATATTATTTCGTATAAACTTTAATGTAAATTCTTAGATACAATCCTAGTACTACTAAATCACAAACTATTACTTGCTAGCGTACACAAACTTTGATGCACTCACATTTATAAAATTAAAAAGCGTTTATCCCAGCTTTATTTCGTAAAAAATGTAACGAAGTTATTTAGTTGATATAGTTTTCACATTCATATGAATAAACAGTTCCGTGTCCAGCAAAGTTTTGCAAAAATATGAATGTATGATATGTATGCAACTTTATACATGTTCCATAAAAAATTATCAAATTATTATGCCTGTTTATGTTTTTATCATGTTGAGGTGTCCTTCGAATTTTACTAGCTCATTGAATTTACCTGTTTGTGTGATAAGATGTTTTTCCTTTGCCTAAGGAGTTTATTTATATTGTACTTGTTTTTGACATAACATAACATCACGCCTGTAATCCCCGAAAGGTCCGGCAGATGTGTAACTACAATACACCCATATTTCGCCAGTTATGTTTAAGTGCCATGTAATAGGGCGAGCCACCGCCCGGGTGCAAATCCAGACTGCAGCTATCTACAGATTCCTGAAGGAAAATCCAACAATACTTTGCCCGACCCCGGTGCCAAACCAAGGACCTCATGCTCAGCATACGCGCCTGAGACCATTAAAACAAAGATGCAGTCGAGGCAGTGCGTGTTATTTTTGCTAAATAAACAATGTTTCTATTTAAGTTCCTTGCAATAAATATCAAAGGCAAGATCCATCTAAATAAAACTACAGTCACAGATTTCCTCTACCTTCGCAATGCCATAAAGTATGTTTCTAATATGCAGATTCATTTCCCTCAGATTCTTGGCTTAACTAAATATACGAAAAATATAAATTCAAGCAAGTTTTCTACTTTAAAATTCATGCTAAAAGTTGCTTACTACGGACAGACTATATATCATCGCTTGGGTGACACGACAAACTAAAATATACCGTAAATTATAGGAAGCAACGACAGGTGCCAGTGGGACATTATGAAGAGGGAGGTCTTTTGGCATGGTTTTAAATGTCTGTGGATAAGGATATCTTTTTTAAGAGATATAAATAAGTGCGGTATTATTGTAATCAATTAGTGATCGATGTTGGAGGAGCTCGTGGCTAAATAATAACAGCCGTTCCGATCGATCTTTAGGTTAAGCCGTGCTTGCCTAGGTTGGTCTGTGGATGGGTGGCCACCCATTACATACCGAGTTTCCTCCGTGCCTCGGAAAGCACGTTAAGCCGTTGGTCCCGGCTGCTATTTGTAGACTGGTTGTCAGACTTACGACCACTGACTACCTAAAACGACTGTCAAAGATCTAAAAATGACAGCCGGGATTAACAGCTCAACATGCTTTCCGAGGTACGGAGGAAACTAGCCACGAGCTTAGACCTCGTGAGTATGCATGTATGTTGTTTGAAAAGTATATGTCGGATCCGGTCGTTAGTATGGACATAAAATGAATTGGAAAGCGCGCTTGTGTGCAGTAGTGACATCACGCGACCTACTTACCTGTCTACCCACAATACAGCGTGCTTCTACAGCGCCCTAATGTTCAACTCGATGGATGGCGACAGTCAATGTCTGATCGTGGCGGAGTTGAGACGTCTTAAAACTGTACCCGATTCATTGTGCCCCGTGTTATTGTGTTAAGTTGTTATCTCAAGTAATTCGTTAGTTTGGCTAGAAACAGTGTATCGCACCCAGTGTGTTTTCATAGCACGAAACCCATCGTCTGCCCACATGATGTACGAACCTTACGAAATAAATCCTGACATATCCGACATAATTATACGGATAAGCCTACAATTTCAAACTCCATTTAGGTATGCACATTTCTAAAAGATTTCAAACACACTCGTCACATCAAGTCACATCATTAGTTCATTGAATAGTTTAAAGTCTGGCCAAATGCAGCGAAGTCTCACTAACGACTTTACTGGAGGTTTGTCAGTTTGATTTGTGAGTCTATCTAGAATCTAGAAATTATGATGTTCAAATAACTTTATTTGTCTGACGTTTCGCTGAAGTTTCAGAACTAGTTTTGGGTGCATTGTGATCTAGACAGTTCATTTAGTTTAGAGTTTGCTACTGAAAATAACTTGGGTTTTAATATTATCTCTACTACTGTATTATATTTATAGATTAATTTTAGTTTTCGTATCCATGGAAGTGGTTTACGGATTATAGTCTTTCTACGTTAGAAGAGCTCAGAGTTTTAAAAGTGTATGTGTGTTCAGCTATTTGGTAGATACTGTACATGCAGCAAACTTGCGGTTATTATTGTTTTGATTCCTGAGGATTGTCAATTCTTTTTAACCACCGACGCAAGAAGAGGGTTTTTATAAGTTTGACCGTAGCTCTGAAACGGGTGAAACGATTTGGCTGCGGTTTTTCTTTTAAAAGATTTTATTCTAGTGGTGGGAACAAAAGTCGTTTCCCAGCAATCGTTTTTGCGTAGGTGACCCAACGCAAAAATTATACTACTATACTTACTACTTAGTTTGATATACAGAATGCAAGGCTGACGGCTTCGTGACGGGTCTGTTTACACCTTGCATATCACTTTATTAAGTATCCGGCTAAAGAATACACACAAAAAAGAATATTGGTGGTTAAGTGGAAAGGTGAACATTTTGGCATGTACAAAAAATTGCTGTATTAACTCAATTTCCTAATTTGAAAATACATAACTCCGAAACACAGTTCTAAAATATGTCCTTCACATTTTCACACTGTGCGTACTTCGTCACGAAAAATAACAAGCGAAAATTTTGCAACAAAGGTAACTAGTTAAGATCGCCAAACAAACCCTTTAGAGAAGAAACAGCTAACAATGGTCTTTTGTTACATTTTCATAAGTGTTAACCCTTACATGCTGCGAAGGTCGACTTGGCCTAAATTAACGGCCAAGGTATTATGTTAAACAAACGGCCTAAAGTCACGAAGGCATTGTTAAAGTTTGGGATTTTATTAGATGTGTATTGAGGAGAAGAGTAGGCAAGCGTGTGTACTGTAAGACAAGTTTTGGGACTGGAGTAGGTGAGGGTTAATTATATTTCATGCGAATGATACACGTGGAGTCTGCTGGTGTGTAACAGTAGGATTAGTTGGTAAGTATTTATTTCTGGGTAATAATCCAATTCTAACTGGTGTAGTGATATAGAAAATAAATTGGAATCATGAGTCTAAATTGTAATTATATACAAAGAAATATAAATGTAAAAATGGATTTAAGATGAATGGAATTTTTTAAATATTTTTCTAAATGCATTATTGTGTCTTGTACTAGCTTAAGCCCACGGCTTCACCCGCGTGGAGTTCGATAATGTCCCACGGGATCGTACTACCGGTATAAAAAATATACTATGTGTTAACCTAGGTTATAAACTGTATGTGTGCTAAATTTCACCCAAATCCGGTCAGTAGTTTTTGCGTAAAAGAGTAACAAACATCCATCCTCACAAACTTTCGCATTTATAATATTAGTAGGATTTGTCGTCATTACTGTATATTGTTTGTTGAACAGCTGAACAAATTCTGAAGAAATTTGGCGTACAATGCCATTCAATGATCTGGATTATGGCACAAGATTCTAACTTTTATGTGAGCCTACAAGCTAGTTTCATATTTCGATACACGTCCTTCCTTTTAAGATTACTCTGAACTAGATCAAATCGACCTTGACACGATGTATTATATATCGAAACCCATGCGTATCTTTTCCAAACTTACATCGGCATCCCACACCCTTATAGCATAATCAACTTTAAAATACATACACATACATCTAACTTTCCCTAACTCAGTAATAATTCATGTAAACATGTTTCTCGAACGTTAACATCATTATTAAGGCCTTAGTAATAAACGTTGGATACCGGATATGGGAGGGAAGGGATATGGAGGGCCTTTGACCCCACGTACGTCCGTAATATTTAGTTGGAGATAGTGTCTTGCGTTAGTGTGTATGGAGGTAGGTAGGAAGCTGTAGTATGTCTTCGTTTCCTGCTGTGTATGTTTGCTTGATTGTATGTTTATAGGCCGAAGGATTATTGAATATTAATTTGAATTAAATGTTGAATAATGAATTGCTAATTGTCAAAAATTATCGACAAACGCATACCGTGCAACACCAAAATTGATGTTTCACTAGGTTGACCAATATACCGATTATTACCGATGATGAGTTTGATTCTCAGCTGGTTACATTTGAGATAGACAACATTGTCATAACATCATGCATGTAACACCCGGGGTTAGGTAGAGGTGTTCATAATAGTACACCCATATTTCGCCAGTTGTGCTTAAGTCCCATGTAATAGGGGGCGAGCCTATTGCCTTCAACCGGGCACAGTTCTAGACCCAGTGGCTGCTACTGAGAAATTCCTGATGGAAAATACCAATAACACTTTGCCCGACTCGGGAATCGACCCCAGGACCTCATGTACAGCAGTCGCGCTTGCAACCACTAGACACCGAGGTATTCACACTCCAAATATTTCACCCAGAATGTATTATTACACTAATCACGTATTTAGAATCAGTAGCCATTCTTAATGAAGCTGAGCTACTTCTGTTAAAATCTATGCAAATACATAGATTCTCTTTCTTTTTACTCCAATAAAAATATTTCACGAAAACACGGATTCAATTTCAGTAAATTCCACTGCGACACCAAACCGTTCCTTGCATATGATATTACATATATAATATGTAAGGCACATAGCATTCCTAATATGTAATACGGGGTCGGATATTACAATCCACCCACACGGTATCATTAGACTGGAATCAATTTAGTGCTAACAATAATACCTGTAGGTAGGTATCTACATATTTTGCATACCTGACATAATATATATTGAAATCAAGAATAGTAATATCGGACTTTGAACATGTTTTAAATAAGGTTATTTTTCTTGGCACATTTTAAATCAAATCAAATCAAAGCATTTATTTCAAGTAGGCCAGTTACAGGCACTTTCGAATTGTCGAAACAAAGACAACAATGAAATATAGCTACAATCCCAGTCACAAGGCACAAAAACTGTGAAAGTGCTATAGTTGCCCATTCCCTAACGTAGGTCTCTATGGAGAAGAACGGGCAAGAAACTCCATGGTCACTCTTTTAAATCAGAATACTTTTACAAAACCTTGGTTACATCATTCATGTTGAGATGGTACATTATGCGAGAACGATGCAGCAAGATGTGTACGTTAAAAATACGCATAGTTTGAAATCGGTAAATCTGTTGAGTGAGATCTTAAAAAGCTTGTTGAAAACGTGATTTAGATTCACTTGCGCTACAAATCACTAAATGCGTTCAAAGCTAAACATATCATAATTTTCTTGCTCTTTTCCCGATGTACTTGGTGTCGGCGCAGCATGTCTGCTTCTCTCATACTTCAACCCTCATCATCTGCCTAGCCTTTTCTCAACTATATTGGGGTCGGCTTCCAGTCTAACCGGATTCAGCTGAATTTTACATGGAGCTACTGCCTTTATGATGTCCACAACCTATTTGGTACTGGGTAATATGATCCCCCTTGGCAAGACTGGTTGTCAGCGTTTCGGGCCACTGACCTCACTACCTGTAACGGCTGCCCATACATCAAATGCTAAAAGTATAAAATACATAAATTGACAGAAATGGTTATTATTCGTGTAGTTCTAAACATATTTAGTAATTAGCCCTGTTATAGCGACGATTGACTAAATTCAATTAACACTATTACTCATTATAAACAACATTTCGTATCTATCAGCTTCAAACGATTGATAGAAATGGAACAATTTTTTTAAATTATTTCACGTAACGTCATTAACATCGCCTCTGCAATCCCCGAAGAGTTAGGCAGAGGAGTACCTATTGTACACCCAAATTTCGCCAGTTATGTTTAAGCCCAATGTAATAGAGGGCGAGCGTATTGCCATCGACCGGGGACAAATCCAGACGGAATTTGGATTGAGAAATTCCTGACGGAAAAACCCAGTAACACTTTGCCCGACCTGGGAATAGAACTCAGGATCTCATGATCAGCAGTCGCACTTGCGACCACTAAACCAACGAGGCAGTGAATTATTTCATTTATCACTAAATATACGCATAATTATAAAATGAATTGGGATAAGGCCAAGAGAATGATGAAGATGAGACGGATAATTATAGCAGTTTGCCGTGTAAGAGAACCTTAAGATTATGTAGATCGCTATTATACCCTTAATTAAAACAAACAGCTGGGTGTAATAGTGTATATTCTAAACTACCACCCGTCTCTATTATGTTCCCACTTGGCCACGAACACACGCTCAAGCAGCAAGCCTATTGCGGCAACGACTGTGGAAAATAACAAATAAAAGAACATTTATTAAGTTTAGAAAACTGTTGAAATGTGAATGTAAATACTACGGTACACCTCTGTTTCAGCTTTCAATGATATTAATTATGATAACAATGATTTATCTCTGTTTGTGATTTGGGCATAGGACGAATCGCATGTGACTAAAAGAGTAATGAATATAAATATTGATGTACGGAGAGGGAGAGGAAGATCAAGGAAACGATGGATGGATTGTGTGAGGAATGGTATGAAGGAAAAAGGTGTAAATGATTGCGTGACGGTTGACTGGGGAGATTGGAAGGAAAAAACGCAGGAAGATGATGATGTACTTTGTGCATGCTAAAAGTCACCGCAACACAACTTGTATCGCGACGGTACTCACGTGAAGAAAATATAAAGATTTATTTTCTCCCACAAAGTACAATTACAATAATAGAGGTCAGAGGTGTTACAAATATTGGAGGTACAAAGGTTTGTGGGAGTCAGGAATTCAAAATAGGATACACTGTGCTATGGACTCCTGCAAAATAAGTGGAACACGCGTGCCTTGTGTTGCTTAGCGCAAGCCGATTCCCGGAGCGTTAGAAGCTAGTTCTAGCACATAGCTTAACATAGGTTGGTATTTAACACGGTGCAACTGCCATCTGACCTCTGCAGCCCAATTACTAGGCAATATCCTTAGGTGAGTAAACTGTCGCCCCCTATAACTACACACTGCGGAATTCTCGATGACACCCTAAAATCAATTCGAAGACAGTGTAGGCACGCCCTATTTAATATATCCTGCCGATCTTCACTTCTCTATATCATATGTTATAGCAAAAAACTCGGGCAATGTCGAGTACAATCGAATGGAGAAGGAAACCGATATTTCGTTTTAGAATCGACTTCTATCGAGTACTCGGCAATATCTATTTGTGTTAAAAGACTCGTATTATGAAATCGGATAAATTTAACCTTTACTTGTCTTCAGTACGTGTAGTAGAAAATAAAAATAGCTAATAAAAACCAATGGGGCTTTGTCTAGGTTTTTTTTATATTATTTTCGAAGGATAAGGAATATTTCTTTTTGAACCAACTTAATTCTGTCTTTTATTACATTTGGGTGTTATTCAACGACCGAAAGAATAGTGGCAATAGTGATTTCGGTAAAGACTTCGAGTTTATTATAATGTTTGTTTCCAAAGTCGTTGTCCGTTTTATGGAAATCCGATTTTATTTTCGTGATGGGTGCAAAAAACAAAGCGAATCAGCTCTTAGTGACTGGTAGTAATCGAATTAGGAGACATACGATGGCACTTATTCGTTCAACAAACTTTCTTTTCTAGTCTGGAAATGAGGATTAACTCAGAAACGAAGTTACCCTCGCCTTCGCAAAAAGTCAACCGAGGAAATTGTTTGTTACGAACTTGTTATACATAAAATAATCAGACAAACTTGTGTTCTAACAAACTGAATTATTAAGATAATCAATTTCAGTTTAAGGCATGTAAAAATACAATATTTATGGCCATTTATTTCTCAGCCGTGGGAGATAAAGGTCACAATCTCAAGTTCCATCACCCACTCTTAAGATACAACCATTTTCAAATTAATCTTGAACACAATAAGTGCACTGAAGGAAAACATTGCGAGAAAACCAGGACATAATGGTCTGAAGTGACCAACAAACAGGCGGACAGCGCAATGATTAATGTTCCTTCATTCTCTGTAAGAGAAAAGTTACGAGCCCTGCAGTGTGACAATTACAAGCAATTATTATGTCTTGTTGTGGAAAAGACGAAATGTTCGAGAAATAGTTTAACGCGTTTATTTTGTACGACAAATCTTGGTATGTGTTAAAAAATATGACTCTTTAAGCACAAAGTGACGATGTGACTTATAACACAATGAAACTCTGAAATAAAAGACAATCAAAATCGTTTTTTTTTCCAAGTTATTTATAGTTATAAAGATGACTAGCACGTACTGAGGTCATTTATAAAATTATTTCACCTTTTTTTACGTTCCTTCAAATATGTCCATGATAGTAGGGATAAAATAATAATTATTCTTCATTTGGTACATAAAGGGATTTTAATAATAACGAACCAACTTCTTAAATTATAGTCAATAATTTGAGAGTACCTACTATAGTGTTAGATTTTTGTTTTTAAATACATAATTTAGAAAGTAACTAGTACAATGACGAACTAATATATTTTGTTTTTACTTTTTTTTTCTGTGTAGGCTTGTTATTAGCAATTTAGGTATATATCTTGTTATAATAATGTTATTAGTCTGTAAGCTTTCCTAAAATGATAAAAATAAAATAAATAAAATAAAAATTAAAATAGAAAACCTAAGCCTAGTACAAGGTGTTCAGCCTACATTTAAAATAGTTCACAAAGATAAAGACAAATAACATCACGGACTATAACGCACTTCTTTTCTTTTTCAATCACTTTGCAGCACTTGACATTGTTTCTCTCAGACTACAAAGAGATACAATCCTGACTAAATGAATTCATTTACACGATGCTAGTATAAAATGGAAGAACAAACGAATAGAATGGAAATGTATGTTTTTATACTAGACTGTCTCGTTGGTAGAGAGGTCGCAAGCGCGACTGCTGAGCTTTAGGTTTTGGGTCCGAGTCCCGGGTCGGGTAATGTGCTATTGGGTTTTCCATCAGGGATTTCTCGGTAGCAGCCACGGAGTCTGGATTTGTCCCCGGTTGATGGCAATAGGCTAACTCCTGTTACATGAGACTTTAAACATAATTGGCAAAATGTGGATGGATTTTGGTTGTGACCGTCTTTCCAAAGAGGAGTGGAAAGACAGTGAAAATGTTATAGGCTGATTAATGTGTATTAATTTTGTATGAAACTTACTAAAATATTTTTTTTTCATGATTTTTCGTCTTGTGTGGAAAGTTAAGAAAAACTTGAGTTTCATCTCAAACCTACATCAACAATATCAAAAATAGTGCAAATAAACACAACGTACAAACAAACATTTCACATTAAAACCCGTGTCCTGCATGACAACTGAACTTTTGTTTCTTACTATCTTAATCACCGAAAAACTTAGTGCGAAAATTTAGCATGAAATTCTTAAACAAGTCACCCATTGTTGGAAACAATGGTTCCGTCGCTATCTGATCTGCGAAGGATACTTCATTATCTCGCGCAGACAAACAAAGGGGTGAACTGTGGGATGGCAGAAATAATGAGCCGATAGTGCTGGAGAATTTCAGGCTAAAGTCACAATGTGATGGTAGCCTTGGGGCTAATGCTATGGATTGCAGCGTGAAAGGTTGTGAGTTCGCGTCCTTAGGTTTTTAGGAATGTTTTATGTTGGGATGAATTTGGTGATGAACTGTAGTTGACTAAAAGAAGGGGGATGAAAATGTATTAAAGACTAGCTTTTACCCGCGGCTTCGCCCGCGTGGAGTTCGATAATTGTCGCACGGGATCGTACGACAGGGATAAAAAGTATCCTATGTATTAATCCAGGTTATAAACTATCTGTGTACAAAATTTCATCCAAATCCGTTTATTAGTTTTTCCGTGAAAGAGTAACAAACATCCATACATCCTACACACTTTTGCAATTATAATATTAGTAGGATCTCATAGTTTTTTTTTTCAAATTGCCACACTTCTTCGCCGTGTTATTGCAATTTCATACAACTGTCAATGCAAATAATGATAGTTATGATATATATATATCGGATAATTTGTCATTTTTGGTAAACAAAAACGATGGATGGATTGTGTGAGGCATGACATGAAAGAAAAAGGAATAAATGAAAGCGTGACGGTTGACTGAGGAGAATGGAAGAAAAAATCGTGTTTCGCCGACCCGAAGTAACAAGGGAAAGAAGATGATGAGGATGATTCTAAAGTATGAAAAACAAAAAAGGTCTATACATAAAGCGACTGACTATTGCGTTATTTTCTAGTTTCCGATTGATCGTCGTTTACACACCGCCCGCGTCATTGAAATACTAGTTTTAGCTACTGAATGGTAGTCGTAAACGATTGACTTCTTCTCCTTAGCTTGTCGATGGGAAAAAGTTCAGATGTTATGTTTAGCCCAAAACTCAACCACGCGAACCCCACTGACTGATGCAGTGAGCGGATAGATCATCAAGAGCGCCGTTAATAGGGCATGCGGTGCAAGATGGAAGGTGGGCCATTGTCTGTGGGGAGACGCCCCATATGCACTTGAGGTCTGAGTCGTCCATGAACCCCCATCTGCAGAGATTGTCTTTGGTCCGGCCGACTTGGGTTCGAAATCTGTTTAAGGATTTCCAAGTCAGCCACGGTACCGCGTGCCCAGGTGGAAGGTTTTCTGATGGTTCATTGAAGTTCTCATGGGATATAAACGATTGACTGTAAAGTATACTATCATTGTGTAATAAATAAAAACTGAGTTTATAGCAGAAACTAGGTTTAAAACGTATGTGAACGTGAAACCAATTTTTCATTCAGTAACTAAAAACAAAAAGGATAAAATGAAAATTTGTGTACCTAATTGAGTAAAATATTAACGTAACTAACATGTAAAATTCAACAGAGGACGCGCCTAATTTATGCAAACAATAGAAAGTTGGGCACCTGTCGCTCCGTAGACATTTAGCGAGAAATGGGTTGAGCTAGAAACTAAAAACTTAACTAGAACAACTAGAGAGCCCTCGACGGCTGCAGTAAAATAAAATCGTTTAACTATTACATAACATAATATCACGCCTGTAATAACCGAAAGGTAAGGCAGTGGTGTACCTAATAGTACACCCACATGTAGCCAGTTATGTTTAAGTATTTTTTGTAGTTCGTCGACATTGAAGGAAGGTATTAACCGATTTTTTACAAATTCAAGTTTTAAAATGTTCTTACTTTATTTTAACCACTTCCATGACCCCTTACTATTCAACACAATTATATTTAATCTATAAAAACAGTGTATTTTCACGCAAAAAAAGTCTTAACCCAGAAATACTTTTTGCTAGTGTTTTAGTGTTAATTTTTCGCAGTGTTTCAGTCTAGTCTTAATTTGATCTACAGAATGCCTGGTTGACGTATATGTGATGGGTCCTTTTACCCCCTATTTATCTATTTTAGTCACTTTATCGTTGGATGTGGGACAGTTACCCAAATTATGCAAACGATACAAGGTTGAATTTAAAGTTTATTTGAGTAACTTCTCTACAGCAGCTATGTTCAAACAGAAGCTAGCTGAGGGATTTTCAGGGATTTCATTGGCATGGACTTGATTTGAATTGAAAATAGAACAAAACTTGTTGATGGATAGAATATTGAGTATTCGTTTAGTAGGACGTTTATTGGTAAAGTTATTTTTGGAAGCAACAATAATAGTCTATTGGTGTAGACAGGATCTTAAGTTCCAAATTCAACAATTGATGTAAAACTACAACAGAAGCTCTGGCTAAATAATAACCGCCGCACGGTTCAATCTTCTGGCTAAGCCGTACTTGCCTAGATTGGTCCGTGGATGGGTATACCGAGTTTCCTCCGTGCCACGTGTCATTTGTAGATCATTGACAGTCGTTACAAGTAGTCACTAGTCAGTCGCCCGAAAGTCTGACAACCACCCTTACCAAGAGATATCGTATTACCCCGTACGAACTGGGTTGTGGTGGTCAGATAGGCAGTCGCTCCATGTAAAATACTGGTATTCAGCTGCATACAGTTGGACTGGAAGCCGACCCCAACATAGTTGGGAAAAGGCTAGGCAGTTGATGATGATGTAAAACTACAACAAAATAATAATCAATGATTACTTTTAATAAGACGTAACGTTTTAAGAAAGATTCGTTTCTGTTTGATCATCATCAACAAGCCTACAACAGTGCTAACACACTGCTGGACCTAGGCTTCTTTAATCCCACGCCACTGAACTCGATTCTCGGTAACTCCCAATTTCGTTTCTTTTTAATTAACAGTATTTATTTTTTATCTTAATAATATCTTTCCTCCACAAAAGAACAAACTAGACACCTACACATAAAGATATTAAATAAACCTAAATGAATGCCTGATGAACGTCGAATTTCCAACCCTTGGGTTGGCACAAAGAGTTTAAATAAGTTTTAAATCAAAATGGTCTTAAATGTTTCTAAAATTGAAATTATACTTATTTTTTTTTTTCATTTTTTTTTTCGCTAAATGTTGCAGCACCATGCTGAGATAAAGGATCGTACAGGACCAATTTCATTTTTTTCATCTTTTTATAAGAAAAAGATAAAAAAAATGAAATTGGTTTACTTTTTTAATAATTTTTGTTTTATTATCCTTTCAATCATTTTTTTTTGTTTTGTCCTGTGTGAGTCTAATAAATACTTTTCCTTTCTTTCTTTCTTTAGTTGTGCCACATTTTACCCAACAACCAAGAGAAAACTTCAGTGCAGTATTACTAATTAATACCTACCTCCAAAGGTGCTTCCTCGACACCCTCCCTCAACTATAACCTCAAAATCACACTAACTAACACAAACTCAAACTAAAGTTGAACCCCGTACAACAGCCGCATCAGCAAACAAGTTAATTTCAATATAATTACGTCTAAACCAAAATTAATATGGCCGTTTCTCATAAACTTACGTTCAACACAAGTGCCACTAAATTCTCTTCATGATACTTCAACTTTGAGTGAGTTACGGCCTTTAGATTTTGTAATTGAATATCAAGTTAGGATTAAAATGTTTTGTTTCTGAAATCAGAAGAAGAAACAATGTTTAATTAAACCATCAAGGTCTTCGTGTTTTGAGTTCTGTTTCAATTTAATTAATATCTAGGGAATGGTTTAGAGTTGAATCGTTGAAAGGTTTATCAATTGTGCTCTGTGCCACATGTACCTACCTATACAGGGTGTAAACGGACCCTTCACGAAGCCGTCAACCAAGCATTATGCACATCAAACAAAGTAACTTTAAAAACTGTTGCAGGGAAACAATTTTTTTTATGCGGTGAAAAATCACGTTTAACGGTAGGACTCCATGTAACGCACACAAAATATTATGCTGATGGATGGATTGAAAAGTACAGGGATCATTCATGTGTTTAAAACAAACATCTTGCATTAAAAACACGTATTTAAAAAAAAAAACTTCAGAAAAAGTTGGAAGCTTGACCCCCAATATCTCCGTAACTAGGAGGTTCCTAGGTATGGTCTAGAACAAAAAAAATATTGCAAAGACGGGGAGAACAAGTAACTTTCGGCTTCGTTAAGGGTCTTGTTCCACCCTTTATAGGAACTAAATATTAGGCATACTTTTTCACAATATTATCATCATCATCAATCATCATCTATCTACCTAGCCTTTTCCCAACTACGTGGTGGTTGACTTCCAGTCTAGCTAGATGCAGGCGAATAAACCAGTATTTTAGATATAGCGACAGCCACTCTATTATGTTTTTTTTTCTAATATTTTCGCTCGTCTATCGTATCGTTATATATTTTCGATTTAATCAAATTAAAATCAAATTAAAATTTGATTATACTCGATTTCAAAATCTGCCAGTTTTTTTCGCAATTCAGCAATTTATAAAACATTTCAAACTCAAATCACATTTAACTTATTCCGCCTCTGAAAAATATTCAATACAATAAAATCTAACTCGTCAATAACTCAATGTAGGACGCACATACTACCAGTATTGGCACAACACGGTCGCAAAAACGTGCCATCGCCTGCGATATGGTGTCCCGCCAACAGTGTCCATTTGGCACCAGTACTGTCATTACTGGCACTCACAGATGTCATTTCACTCACGCCCCAAATAAGTTTAATTAGGAATAGAAATTCCGTACACAAACCCTGTTAGTATCGGAATGTTATCTTTTGGGGATGCGGATTATTTGCCTGTTACGACTTCATGGTAGATTAAATTCCGTATTTCTGTTTATGTAAATACGGAATTTTGTTTGCTGACCGTCACTTGACGTCGTTGTGCGGATAATGAGTTTCGTTTCGGAGTTTCTGAATTTTATTGTGGGTAATTGGATTTTTTATTTTATAGGTACCTATTTCTGAATCTTTAAGCTGTAACAAAACTATTAGCAGACCTAGAAATAATTGCAGTGGTACATATAATTATACAGGCAGAATAAGGAAGGCGAAGGACAAGATATTTTGGCACAGATTGGGACAGGCCTAAGTCCAGCACTGAAGTGCTATAGGCTGAGTTGCTTGGTACATACAATCGAGGAGGATCAAGAGGTAGTAACGTGCCTTTTATTTTTAACTAGCTTGTTGGTTTGAGTGTAGCCTTAGGGGCGCTATGGAGCGAGGACATAGTAAAAAATTCGGACTTAGAAAATTTTTAGTTTTTTTTTCCGAAATTTCCCAATTTTATTACAGTGTCGGGTTGACCTAGACCATAGAAACCATTTAAGTTTTGAGATGCATGGGCCTCCGACATTCCGTTTCCGAATTACGGGCCTTCTAAAACGAAATAAAAGTAAAAAAAAATTAAGCCCGAAATTTTTCTAAGTCCCAAAATTATTATTTTTTGTTTTCTTTGCTGCCATAGTGCCCCTAAGCGTATAGTCCTACTCCTATAAATCCGCCCCTAAGACAACCCACTGACCCTTGTTTTGGTCCTTTGTGGCGTAATGTAATTATGCGTGCATTCGAAGTATCCGAAGCAGACCAAGAAGAAGATGGAAGAACGAATTAGTCACTTATCGAAAGGTCTGGCTGGTGAGTCGCAGTACAGTTTCAAAACGTACGTACATCATAACGTACATCATAACGTACGTCGAACTCATGTAGTGCACTCGACAGCATTACTGCTACAACATGCTTACTCGTAAAACAAAATTAAATACGTATAATTAAAATCGCCCCAATCTTCAATCTACTTTTATCAAACAATTTTCTTGTCTGAGGTTTTTATTTCCTTTTGTAACGCTCTCAACGCCAGATGACATTCGCAACATGAAAACGTGTCACAGGAGGAAGCCGGGGGCATTGTACTGGGGCTACATGTCAGGTAGGATACGGTTGTGGCATCAGAGACCGGACCTGCCCTGTGGCAGTGATGACGTTGGTCACTACAGCGGGACAGACGGTTTTCGGTGACGTGTTTCGTGGTGAGAAATGAATGAATCATTGTTTAGGAATATATAAATATTTATACAGCCACGAAAAACGACTTAACATTATAACAACATGCCTGTAATCCTTGAAGAGTAAGGCAGAGGTGTACCTTATTACG